>CM042150.1:44247537-44250037 GCA_023376005.1 Doryteuthis pealeii | reverse complement strand
AGCAGGCCACATCAATGTTTAAAACGTTTTCTGTTTTATTCATTCTTGATAAGTGTTCTACTTTTTATAAACTCATTTTTAAACAAATTTAAATCATTTATATCTATTTAATCAATGGATAAGAATAATTATCATAATTATATCAGGTTTGTAAGTTCCCAAAATTCACATTGAGTTGTCCAATTAGACACATTGAGTAGTTGATAAAGGCGTTGATTTAACATAGTTCTAAGTGACAGTTATCTCTAGACTGCAATACTGGCCAGGGGCAGTAACACAGAATAATAATTAACACAGCTTAACTTTTGTACCCCAGCTATGGTTAGCGGAATGAGAACAGGATTGAATAAAGAGCTGTGTTCAAAGTTCCGGGATGTCTCCTGATAAAGACAAGAAGGTTCCCGAGTTCGAAAAGAAGGTTCCCGAGTTCGAGAAGGTTCCGGAGTCCGACAAGAAATACCTGAAGTAGGCCGGTGGGCATATCGGCCGAAACATTGTACAGATAACAATAAAGATGAGGACAATAGTCCGAATAATCCAAATAGTACTAATTATCATCACAAAAAATCAGAGAAATAATAAGGATATTATGTTGTCCCCATCTTTATTGTGTATAGACACAATGTTCAGACCACATTAGATGGATAAGACCCCAACAAGTACTACCTCTGTAATGCAAAAGAGATGCTCCACACTCTCTAGAGCTCTAGAATTGAAACCTTACCACTATTTTCGGTTTAGCGTCATACTAAAAAAACAGTCACCGCCTTCTAGCACATATATGATAAAAAGTGTTGGTGGTTGCCATAAGAGCAATTGAGGAATACAGTCGAGACAATTATGTAGGTAATAGGGTTTGAAGTGGCTAGCCTGTTGTATACCCTTTCTTACTTCTTACTTCTAGTCGTCTTTTCTTCTGGCCGGCTTTGGTTCTTCTATCATCTATCTTGGTCTGGTCTCTTTTAAGGTCTGGACTTCTCTTGGGGACTTCGGGTCTGGTTTCTGTTAGGAATTTCTCCTTATCAGAAGCCCTGTGTCATTGTTAGTTTTTAGGTAATAAACACAAGACTTCGATTTACTTTGATGTTACTTTATTTGTAAATCCCAAACCAGACATCTGCGCACATCCTACGAGCTCGGCTCCTACTTGCTAACTTCTAACTGACTGAGTTTACTTACTATCTTTAAACGGAAGACGGGGACTTCTGTGCCCTCCGGTTCTCACGATTTACCCGGGGTGGGGGGAGGGGAGAGTGAGGTAAAGCCTTGTCACTCATCCTTCAAGGCCGTGGGCTATAGCTTATAACGGCCATTTTGATTTCTACACTATTGCCATAAATATTAGGTATCTAATAATTATGTAACATAGCCGATTGATGGGACGAGACCGCAAGTTGGCACCGGAAGACGAGCCACACCGACAAGACGTGTGTTACGTTTGTGATGTACAGATAAAAATATGTGGAATAGAAATAATGAATGCAAACCAAGGTTATTGTAAAATTTAACAAGAAGGATTTATTTTAAATACCGAGTTAGAAATTGCTTCTAACTCGCAGACGATCTATATACAAACTGCACGAACGCTAGCGTTCTACTTTCAAAATGTCAACAAAATACTTTTTGACTGATGCAAGGGAAGTAACTCTATTCAAATCTATTTAGATAGGTAATTATTTTTCGTTAAGTAATCCTAACACCTTCCCTTTTTAAATATCTAACTATAGCGTGTATATATATATATATATATATATATAATGTGTGTTGTGTGTGTGTGTGTGTGTGTGTGTGTGTGTGTGCGTTAGTTTGTGTGTGTGTGTGTGTGTGTTAGTTTGTGTGAGTGTATGTGCCTGCAATTTCCTATAGATTCAATTCTATTATAACTTGGGGTTAATTTGTAGGCGTTTGGGTCGTAATTGTTTTGTGACGTGACCAGATTTGACTTCCAACTTCCACATCATACACAGTCATATAGGTAGGAGGGCTTGAAGTGGCTTGCCGATTGATCGGAAGAGACCGCAATTTGGCGCCGGAAGACCAGTCACGCCGACAAGACGTGCGGAGATTCGAGCCTGGGAACGGGGAAAAACTCCACGGCATCCTTGGATGATATTCCACTCCAAATAATAAAATCTTGCTGTCTTCGAGTTAGAAGAAAAATTATAAATTATATTTCTTTTAAAATACTCTCATGGTGGACTTAATTTTGTGCGACACAGTGTCTGTATTGAAAGAAATGTTGTAGGAATATCGGTCTTATAATGATGTATGAACCACTCCACCATCACCAGTTGTGTCTATGTAACAATGTTGTGGACATATCAGTGTTTAGATTGTAAGTATTTATATATATATTTTTCCTGTAGTTAGGATCTTTCCACGTGTGGTTTAACCAAGCTGATGCAGGTATACCGTAAGGAGAGCTCAATGTGCCTAATACCAGTGAATGGAAGGACAGAGCAAGATATTCAGTAAATGAAGGATAAAACTCTAAGAATCA
>CM042150.1:44232537-44240037 GCA_023376005.1 Doryteuthis pealeii | reverse complement strand
CGAAAAAAGGTTTCTGGGTCCGAGAAGGTTCCCGAGTATGACAAGAAATACCTGAAGAAGGTCGAATGGCATATCGGCCAAAACGTTGTAAAGATAACAATGAAGATGAGGACAATAGTCCGAATAACGCCGATAAAACTAAACAGGATACTGAGTTTTTTCGACACATTGTTGATGTGAGTCAGTATGCTGTTTTGGTGAGCGATTCAGTGAGCATTTATTTGATGTGGACGACTGCACCTCTGCATCCGACCCCACGAAACAAAAACAAAAAACGCCTCCGGCATTATTTCTTTACAATAAGGTTGGTACAAAGATGCAGTCGTACACACCTGGGCACGAAGCCCGAAGTTTTGTTTTTTGGGGACGGTGACAAAACTGGTCATCCAGTAAGCTTGATGTTCTATCTTAATGAGTCTCATTCGCCAATAAATACTGTCATCCATTGCCTTCAGCGGCTGCTTTCACCAAAATTCCGCTGGCACTCTGTGAGTGAAACCGTACTAAGACCCTTATGAGAAAACAAAAATATTTAAAAGATTATTTACAAAAATAAACAAAATTGTGAGTGAGTCAATGAGTTTATTTGATGAGGACGACTGCACCTCTGCATCCGACCCCACTAAACAAAGTCCTTTTATTTACAATAAGGTCGGTACAGAGATGCAGTAGTACACACCTGGGGACAAGACCTGACGTTTTATTTGGAGGATGGGTGACAAAACTATTCATGCAGTAAGCTTTATATTCTATCTTAGCTAGTCTTATTCGCCGACCGATCCATCCTGATAAAATACAGTCGTCCATTGCCTTCCGCAAGCAGCTTTCACCAAAATTCCGCTGGCATTCTGTGAATGAAACCCTACTTAGACCTTATTAAAAAAAAAAACAAGAATATTTAAAAGATTATTTAAAGAATAAACAAAATGGTGAGTGAGTCAATGAGTGCTCTGTCGTAGTGACCAGATAAGTCTGGGTGAATTTGACATGGATCAACTGGTATATATATATATATATTTACCACCACTCCGCACGAGCAGGATGTGACATAAGGTCAATTTCTAAGCGGAGTTCAACAGGTTTCAATTCAGAGTTTTCCTTCTCCTAGGCTGGTTGCCTAACCAAGGTTAAGAGTCCAGTCTGCCCTACTATTTACCATAGCTGGATGGAGAGTAGGACTCATACCTTTCCCAAGGGTATTAGCGCTAAGTGAAATGCAATTACCATATCCAGGATTTGAACTCGGAGCGATGAGTATATATGGCACTCAGGAATATTCCATATTTGCATATGGGTGATACCATTCCTGAGTCCTGATGGCTGATGACTTTACAGGGGTTATGGTGATTAGATAAATAACACATCACTCTGTACAGTGCTTGTGGCAATGCACGATACGCATTTGGGTTACAGCTTGCTTGCTATCTTTATCTTCCAATTCGACGGTAATTGGGCTTCTGCACAGTTATTTGATTACGAATGGATATCAATTTTTCTGAAACACTGTACATCTCAAATGAGATTGAACATTAGTAAAAGTATTTACGTATCGAAGGGGCTTTTATTTCCCCGTGGTCGTTGGCAAATTGTCGAACAAAGAAGAACAAGCACAAAGTTGAATGCAGACACTTGTATTACAGCATTTACAAGGGTTTTAGACAAAGTGGTTAACAATAAAAAGAGTACAAATATTTACATAAATGGTAGAACAACGAAAGGGGTTTTGCAAATTAGCTGGAATTTGCGACGAGACTTATCTTCTAAGAGTTCTTGGTATCGTGTTGTTAGGTGTTCATTCGAGCTTCACGGGTCGTTTCTGTTTTAGTTCTCAGTTTGCAATTAAACGCCGTTGAAGGTTCGTAGAGAGTTTAGGGAACGGTAATACTGCGTTACCCTTAATGGGCTAAGTGAGATAGCGTGGTTTTAGACGCCTCTCTCCAGTAACAGTTCTTGATAAGTAAAGTCTAGGGGTCGCTTATTTTTGCGACTTCCCTCGTTGACTGCTCCGTGATAAGTGACGTAGGGTTTTAATTTTGGCGCCAATATGCCATTGGCGATTTGTCCCCCTAGTGGCAGGGGAAGATAATTGACATGGAATTTCCGATATTAGGGTAGGTTGATTTTTCACTTTTAAAAAAAAAATCAAATTGTCATCTATGCGGAAGTTGTGTGTTAGTAAACTGAATACTGATACCAAAAATTAGATCTTTTACTTGTACCATTGTTTTAGGAAATAGCATCAAAGATCGTCTACTAAAATGTACTAAAATCCTCGTTTTCGCAAAATTTAGTATTTAGTAATTTTTTGTATCAGTATTCAGTATACTAACACACAATTTTCGCATAGATGGACAATTTGATATTTTAGAAAAGTAAAAAATCGATCTACCCTATTGAAAGGGCCTTGTGCCAAACTAAGCAAAGCTAAATAAATATCATGTTAAAGCAATATAATACAAACTAGTGCTGACAAATGCAACAATAAGAATATAATCGTTTTCGTATACACGATAATAAAAGCAGATAAGCCAATGCCAATGCCAAGAGAAATCCTTGATGAGATATTTTTTAAGTTTGGGATTTCTTACTGTCTACATAAAAATCCTTTATTACCAACCTTCCGATTTTTTCATATCCTATGTACAATAATAGCTTATATCACGCAAACTATTTTACCAAACTTGAATCAAATACAAAAGACGTATATATATATATATATAATATATATATATATATATATTATATATATATAAATTTCTCTTGGGGACATGCACACTTATTTACATATAAGCTAAGTCGAAAAGATTTCTGCCTAAATATTTTGAGAAGACGGCTGATCATTATTATAAGAGGGAGGTCTGAAAAATCCTGGCCGGAAGAGAAAGAGAATTAACTGGTTGGTTGGGTTGTTAAATTTTTCAAATCCTTGTTGGGTTATTTTATGCCAAAGATGTTTCGATTCATTCATTCTCGATGGGTATTCAATTCTTTTTTTAACTCAATTTTTTAAACAATTTTTTTAAATTGTAAGTTCATCATTAAATGCAGTTTAACGTCAGGACACTAAGACCCTTAACCATTGCTTTCTAGTACATACTCGATAAAAAAGGTTAGGGTCTGTCTCAAAGAAAAAGGGTTTGGGACAATCATAAAGGTGCTATTGCTTAACATGTCGCGCGGATTGGTCGGTAGTGGGGTCTCCGACCGACCGTCTATTCTAAGTAAGGACCAAAGTGGAGTGTTGCATGTTACGGACTGCTCAGCCACGAGGATCCCGTCCTTAGGCATCACGGGTTGCCAGTCACAACCAACAATAATAATAGAAAATTATAAAATCATTAAGCATACAAGAAAACGGCCTTAATCAGAGTAAATTGTTTATATTTGAGTTAAACAGTCAAAATACAGAGAATTTTGAGGTGTTTGAAAAAAATTTGTATTATTTGTATTAAATCTATTTTAACCATTCAGCATTTTCTTTACTTTATTTATTTTTCCTTTCAGCACATCGTCGGATTCATTTCCATTTTCAACTTATACACACACACACTCACACACACCACACAACACACACACACATATATATATATATATATATATATTATATATATATATATATATCAGTAAAGAAATAACAAAAGACTTAGAGATTTAGATTATAGTCTATTTCGGTTGAGCACTTTATTTAGGAGGGATTTAATTGCAAATTCACCGTATTCGGCGTTCAGCTAAATCTCACTTTGTTTACAAAGTTTGAGACCTCTAGGTGAAGTTCATTTCCGCTTAGAAATGTAGCAATTAAATAGCCTGCTATACTTTGCAGCTGATTGTGGTTGTATGGGTAAGAGGTTTGGCGAGCGTAAGTTCGTTCGGGTCGCGAACCCAGCCGGAGGTAGCTGCTAAAAATTGTATAACTATACTGATGAGAGGTGATACCTCGAAACACATGTCTGTAGTTTACTCTATACTATATATATATATATATATAATATATATATATATTCTAGATAGTGTATATTTTGGCCCGAGAGTCATTCCTTAAACAAACACAACGGAACATATATATATATATATATATATATATATATATATATATATTATATATCAAATTGATGAAGTGGTCAAATTGAATGAGGAGATGCCCCTAAGTTTTATTCTCAAAACATAACCATTGATCGAGGGTAATTTTTTTTCTTTGTAGTTATTGTTTTACTTTGTTCAGTTTGGGTATGAGGTTTTATACCACACTAAACCCGCACTAAACAAATATAAAATATCTACAAAAAATAATCCTCCGAAGACGATCAATGGATATGATCGAAAGTGCTTGGAGAAAATTTTGATGCAACCTTATATCAATTGACGTCGAGATAAAAAAAAAAAAAAAGCTACCACAAAAGTTTAGAGATAAAACAAAAAGAGATCATCAAACGAAATGTTCTGTGGTCTTTCTCCAAACATTAGGCAATATATATTATATATATATATATATATAATATATATATATATAGTTTGATATCAGCGTATGAGTAGCACAGGGATCTGTGCGGTAAAGTAAGGAGCTGATGGTAGGTGTTGTGATTCACCTCGGACGCAAAAACAATCTCCTTGGTCTAGCGCTAGTGAAAAGGGGACAGACTCCCTCACTGATAGGCTGATATCGACTTTAGGCCACTCCGAAGACTTACATATATATATATATATTAAATTTTTACTTGAAGGCACTTACAACGCATGTATCGCATAAAATTCGATACTTTTTCTTATAGAAAATAAACTTGACAAGTGTAATCCCAGTAAAGGATGGCTCGATGTGTAGAATACCGTACAGACTGTTTCGACTTTATTAAGTCTCATCAGCGGTATATACTAACGATTTCCCTCCGACAGAAATCGAAACCGGGACTTCAGCAGACGCAGTGAAACACTAGTGAAACACTTTTATCGCCTCGGCCACAGTACACAGCTGACCATCCCAGCGGAATTAAGCTTGTCAAGCGATACTACGCGCCTCTACCATAATAGGTAAGGGGCGCTATTGAGAGAATAATAAACAAACAGCCCGAATGCCCTCGGCGAAGTGAATAAGATTTTTGGATGTTTGTTTATTTAGAACGTTGCTGATAAAGTATATATTAAATTTTACTTGAAGGCACTTAAACGCATGTATCGCATAAAATTCGATACTTTTTCTTATAGAAAATAAACTGACAAGTGTAATCCCAGTAATTTAATATATACTTTATCAGCAACGTTTCTAAATAAACAAACATCCAAAAATCTTATTCACTTCGCCGAAGGGCATTCGGCTGTTTGTTGTTATTATTCTCTCAATAGCGCCCCCTTACCTATTATGGTAGAGGCGCGTAGTATCGCTTGACAAGCTTAATTCCGCTGGATGGTCAGCTGTGTACTGTGGCCGAGGCGATAAAAGTGTTTCACTAGTGTTTCACTGCGTCTGCTAAAGTCCCGGTTTCGATTTCTGTCGGAGGGAAATCGTTAGTATATACCGCTGATGAGACTTAATAAAGTCGAAACAGTCTGTACGGTATTCTACACATCGAGCCATCCTTTACTGGGATTACACTTGTCAAGTTTATTTTCTATAAGAAAAAGTATCGAATTTTATGCGATACATGCGTTGTAAGTGCCTTCAAGTAAAAATTTAATATATACTTTATCAGCAACGTTTCTAAATAAACAAACATCCAAAAATCTTATTCACTTCGCCGAAGGGCATTCGGGCTGTTTGTTGTTATTATTCTCTCAATAGCTCCCCCTTACCTATTATGGTAGAGGCGCGTAGTATCGCTTGACAAGCTTAATTCCGCTGGGATGGTCAGCTGTGTACTGTGGCCGAGGCGATAAAAGTGTTTTCACTAGTGTTTCACTGCGTCTGCTGAAGTCCCGGTTTCGATTTCTGTCGAGGGAAATCGTTAGTATATACCGCTGATGAGACTTAATAAAGTCGAAACAGTCTGTACGGTATTCTACACATCGAGCCATCCTTTACTGGGATTACACTTGTCAAGTTTATTTTCTATAAAAAAAGTATCGAATTTTATGCGATACATGCGTTGTAAGTGCCTTCAAGTAAAAATTTAATATATACTTTATCAGCAACGTTTCTAAATAAACAAACATCCAATCTTATATATAATATATATAATGTGTGTGTGTGTGTGTGTGTGTGTGTGTGTTTTATATATAATATAATATATATATATATATATATATATATATATATATTCAATATATTTAGGATGTGTACATCGTTCGTTCAACTTCATGAGATAACACACACACACACACATACACTCACACACACACACACACACGTAGCACACACACACATACATACATAAAATTATATAATATATATATTATATATTATATATGTGTGTGTGTGTGGTGTGTGTGTTCAGCATTTTCGGACGTCTACCCTTTGGCATCTTCAGGTGTCCATTTGCCTGGTGGGAGATATCTCCTTATATTAGGTAATTCTATAATATTTCGTTTCATTGCCCTGATCCGGTTCTGTGCTCTGTCTGCCAACTAGAATGTCTGAATCTTACTGCCTTGGCTGGAAAATTGTAACAACTGGTGTCCTTTTAGCCATTGCATAGTGGACAGAAGAATTTGGTTAAGAAAGATATGAATAAAATCGAGACATTTCAGTCGAAAGAAGAAAAGCTGGAACATTTTATATAAATAGAAATCATTTATATTTGCATCTCAATGTACTAATAAAAATAAGTAAATAAACTCTTTTATACTTAGAATTTCAAGACACACTACAGCTAAGATTACAAGGAGATCTACTGATACTATACCTCTTTTATTACCTAGAATTAAGAATTGCAGGAAATCTACAGATACTACATTCTTTTATACTAGAATTTCAAGGAACACTACAGACTAAGATTACAAGAGATCTACTGATACTATACTATTTTATACTAGAATAAGAATTGCAGGAAATCTACAGATACTACATTCTTTTATACCTAGAATTTCCAAGGAACCTACAGACTAAGATTACAAGGAGATCTACTGATACTATACTCTTTTATACCTAGATTAGAATTGCAAGGAAATCTACAGAGACTACATTCTTTTATACTAGAATTTCAAGGAACACTACAGACTAAGATTACAAGGAGATCTACTGATACTATCTCTTTATACCTAGAATTAAGTATGGCAAGGAAATCTACAGATACTACATTCCTTATACCTAGAATTTAAGGAACACTACAGACTAAGATTACAAGGAGATCTAGTGATACTATACTCTTTTATACCTAGAATTAAGAATGGCAAGAAATCTACAGATACTACATTCTTTTATACCTAGAATCTCAAGGAACACTACAGACTAAGATTACAAGGAGATCTACTGATGTATACCTCTTTATACCTAGAATTAAGAATGGCAAGGCAAATCTATAGATCAACTACATTCTTTTAACTAGAATTTCAAGGAACATACAGACTAAG
>CM042150.1:44221506-44232437 GCA_023376005.1 Doryteuthis pealeii | reverse complement strand
TATATTTCTGTTTGAGTTTGGTTTTTCATTTGCTGTTAAACTCTAATTGTATTGCCGGTATGCTGCTTATGATTCTCAAAACAACAGTCAGTTTTCTTCTATCGCAAGCTAGTTTCGGAAGATACATTACAACTGAAAAGCGAGTTCGATCCTCGCTGATGCCCAATAATTGCGAGCTTGTTTTCCATACTACCTGTGCGTCCCATTGTTGTGTAATGGTTAGCAGGCTAGTCTCACAAGATCCAGTACTACCGAAAGCGAGTTCGAATGCCCAATACTTGCGAGCTTGTGTCACATCCTAATCGTGACGAATGGGTTTTTGGTAAATACCTATACGTTCCCCCTATAATTTATTTAAATGCACACGTTCCTTTCGTAGTTACTTGAATATGTTCCTTTTGTATTTATTCAAATATGTATTTTAGTAATTTAAATTCTTGAGAGCTTTCAGACGCCAAAAGTCTTTGTGGAGAAACGCGAAAAGAATATTCTTAAAAACGTCATAATTTTCGTCCAGTAAAACCGGTGTAAAATAAAAAGAAAAAAAAAGAAATGTTCTTACCAATGTTAGCTCCATCGACGTGACATGATTTTATAATTATATATTTGAATTGGTGATTACTGCTAAATGGACTGATTCCTGGAGCTGTGGGGATAAAAGAAACGATTCCTTTATGAGGGAGAAAGCACACATTAGAGAAAAGAAGAAAAAAAAAAGTTGTATTAAAAGCAAGTCTGAAGCAGGAAATGAACATGGGGAAATATTCTAATAGAATAACGTTTATATGTTTGGCTGATTTCTGTAGACTTAATTCCGATCCAACAAAAAGTTGAATGCAAAATGATTTATAATGTAACTCAATACATAGAAAATGCGGTCTGCGCCGAACTGTCTAACGAAACAGATTTAAGTAAGTATGTCTTTATCCATTTCTCACTCATTCTCTATTCTCTCTCTCTCTCTCTCTCTCTTCTCTCTCCCTCTCTCTCTCTCTCTCTCTCTCTCTCTCTTCTTTCATTCTTTCTCTCATTCTCTCTCTCTGTCTCTCTTGCACTCATCCTCCCCCTCTCTCTCTCTCTCTGTCTGTCTGTCCGTCTCTCTCTCTCCTCTCTCTATATATTATATATATATATATTATCACACCGGTATATTCTCTCTTTTTGAGTGGGGGGGGGTTCTCGTGATATATTTCTTTATCTATCTCTCACTCATTCTCTTTTCTCTTTTTTCTCCCACAGTCCCCCTCCATATCTCCTCCCTTCCCCCTCTCTCTCTCTCTCTCTCTCTCCTCTCTCTTGTTTCCTCCCTCCTTCTTTCTCTATCTTTCTTTCTCCCTCAGTCCCATTCCATATCTCCCCCTCTCTCTCTCTCTCAGTCTCTCTCTTGCTCCCTCCCTCCCTCTTTCTCTCTCTTTCTTTTTCCCTCAGCCCCTCCATATCTCCTTCCTTTTCTCTATATCTCTCATTCTCTCTATTGCTCCCTCCCTTTCTTTCTCTCTCTTTTCTCTCCTCAGTCCCACTGTTATATACTGAGGTTTTCACGGTACCAAATCAGCATATATGTTGTATACCCTTTCTTACTTCTTTACTTCTTACTTGCTTCTATATCTTGGACATCTAATCTTCTGTCCGGGTTTAGTTCTTCTATCATCTTGACTTGGTATATCTTCTAAGGTCTTCTGTTACTATGTTCCAACTGGCTGGTCGTCCTGGATTCATTTCTTAGTCTTGTTACCAAGACATTCATCAACCACAAGAACATTTTACTTATATACACTTTTATTTCCTTAACTATACATTTCACGTAACTAATTATCTGACTAACATAGCGCGCGTGAGTTCCAGTTTTAGGCAGAGCATAAAATGGCCGCTGCTCTGCCTGACGTCTAACTGTAAACTGGGGACTCTGAAAAAGGTCCTACGTGACTTCACATATTTGGCGGGCTTCTGTAATTTTCCATACAAGGACCCGGCCATGGTATGAAAGGGGTCATCCCCTCAGAATTACAGGGGATTGACAATAATCTTATGCAACCACATAGATTATGTAACACCACTCCATATCTCTCTCCCTCTCACTCATTCTCTCTTTCTTGCTCCCCCTTTTCTCTTTCTTTCTCTCTTTTCTCTCTCTCTCTCTCTCTCTCTCTCTCTCTCTCTCTCTCTCTCTCTCACACACACACACACACACACATAACACACAAAATACCTGCATATTCTTTCTTTTTTGAGTGGAGGGGTTCTCGTGACGTAGTGGCTAAAGTGCTCGACTACGTCATTGTAGTACTTGAGTTCAAACCCCAGTCACGCTATTACATTCACTTTCGGGCTAATATTCCTGGAAAATATATTAACCCCACGTCATATCTCAGATATTGTTCTAAAACAAGATGGAGATCGTAGCATAAAGGGTATCAAGCTAATCTCGCAGATCTTTTACAATTGATTAGCCAGTTTGATCCACGCTGAATGCCTCACACTTGCGACATTTTGTCTCATCCTATTCGGGGCAAAATAGTTGAACCCCTTCAGACTCCATCTATGGGTTAAATAATAACACGGGTGTTCTTCTACTAGGATAGCTTTGGCATTAAATAACCTATGAAGTTTGATATGGCATTTAACAAGGAAACTAATCCTCTCTCTCTCTCTCTCTCTCTCTCTCTCTCTATCTCTCTTCTCTCTCTCTCTCTCTCTCTCTTCAGTCTCTCTCCCTATATATATATATATAAAAAGTCGTCGGGGCGGCGTAATGTCGGTATCAGCCAATCAGCGAGGGAGTTTAACCCTTTTCACTAGCGCTAGACCAAGGAGATTGTTTTGGCATCTGAGGTGGAGTGCCACACCTACCATCAGCTCCTTACTTTACCGCACAGATCCCTGTGCTACTCATAACGCTGAGTTGGCGAGGACCGGAATCGAACTAGGAACCTTGTAGTTTCTAGCCGAACGCTCTACCGACTGAGCTAACCCTGAATTTGCTTGAAGCATTATGTATGTATTGGTTAGGAGGTGGATTTAGAAGGCTATCACAATGCAGTTTGGAATAAATAAAAAATAATAATACGGGTAACAATATATATATATATATATATATATATATATAGGTATATGTAAAAACAAAATTTGTTTTGTGATGAAACAAAGAAATACAGTGCTCAATCACAAATTGTAAAGAACTTCAACAAACACCATGGGATCTTTCTCAACAACCTGATGATTGCCCCTTAGCATGAAACCTGGGTCGCTGTTTATAATGAACATTGATCTGTGAAAACTTTGTAAAATAAATAAATAAATATATATATATATATATATATATATATATATATATATATATATTATTCTAAAGCTGAGAATTTCAACTTTTGATCCCTCGAGGTTTTTTTTTTGCTTGTGAGTTAAATGACACGAAAGTTATACTAAATTATAGCTTAGGTTTAGGACTACTAAATGTTTGAAAAAAGATCCACTTTAATTGGTTCTAATTAGTCGTAATTTGCAATTAAGTCAACAACTGACCCAACCCTGTCTTTACATTATACATAACTCTCTTCTTCCCCTCTATATACCAGTGAAGGGGTGATGGCATTGTGATCAACAGAGACACTTATAACAAGTCACCACACGTAATAATTTTACTGAGAAAGCAGCAGCCACAGAAAGAATGCCCCTCTCTCTCTCTGTCTGCATTCTTTCTCTCTTTATTTGTGCGTGTATGTGTTTGTGTGTACACACACATATCTACCAAATTACAGGAAGTATGGAGGTTTTGAAGGATGCAGTGTTTTGGCAGCTAAAACTGATGCAAGTAGTTTGTTCCATGCTTCAGCAACTTTAAGTGGGCTTCACCAATTCTGAGCATGCTTTTATGGCATATTAAACATTTTGGGGTCATTTAATGCAGAATCCATTTATTTTGATAAACAAAGGATGGGTTGCTTACAGTACCTGCTTTTGCTTAAGTGCCCACCCAATTAAGTACTGAACAGGCTTATTGTTGCTTAACTTCAGTAATCAAGCAGGAACTGGTGCTTTCAACAAGACTAGATTGTGATAGATAGATAGATAGATAGATAGATAGGATGTTGGTTGTTTTGTTTTACGGCATATCAATCCTTTTAGGGTCATTTAATGCCGAATCAAGTCATTTTGATAAAAAGAACTCAGGTTGCTTACATTACCTGCTGTTGCTTAAATGGTCACCCAATTAAATACTGAACAGGCTCATCACTGCTTAACTTCAGCAATCTAGAAGGAAACGGTATTTTCAGTGCGCTTTAACTGTAAATGTATAAGACTAATGGTTACATGACTAATTATTTCGTTTTATTATCAATTATATTTCTGTGCAAATATTTTCTATTAAATTTGAATGTACTTGTTTGAATGAAATTTAACATCGCACTTTTTTTTTTAATGTATTCTTTAATTTGCCTTTTAATAAACAGTTAATGAAGGTTAATGGGTATTAAAAGATATATGAGTAGATGGATGGGGGGCGTTAATGAAAGCTTACAACATTTTTTGGTTCTTAAGTCAATTATCTTTTCAGGTGTCTGACATTCATGACGATTCAAAGGCGATAATTAGTAAAATGTCTTAGGTTGATAGTAAAAAAAAAACACATAATGGAAATGTTATTATGTCTAAACATGAACGCTTATCAAAAATAAGAACTTGTAGAATATATACAAGAGATCTATCTCTCTATCTCTCTCTCTCTCTATATATATATATATTATATAATATATATATATATATATATATATTATATATTATTATCCCATTCTGTTCATATTCATCTGTCTCCGCTCGTCTGTCCATTTATCTATCCATGCTCTCTGTACACCCCTCTCTCTCTCTCTCTCGTCTCTCTCTCTCTCTCTCTCTCTCTCTCTCTCTCCTCTCATATATATATATATATATATATAAGTAAAGTCGTCGGGGTGGCCTAAAGTGGGTATTACCCAGACAACGAGAGAGTCTATTCCCTATTCAGTAGCCCAAGACAAAGGAGATTGTTTTGGTGTCTGAAGTGGAGGGGCCACACCTACCATCAGCTGCTTACTTTAACCGCACAGTTCCCTGTGCTAGCCATACCCTGAGTTTTCTATGTATATATATATATATATATATATATATATATATATATAATATATATATAAGTCCTAGCACCTATATGATTAGCCCAACCGTATTACCCTGATGACAAATGACCAACCCTTTTTATCATATTTAAAAAAAATGAAAACCCAAAACAATGTATAAAACAAAAACACCTTCGGCATTAAATAACCTAAGTAATGTCATGCTGTAAAATCCAACCAAATAACCCTTCTCTCTCTCTCTCTCTCTCTCTCTCTCTCTCTATATATATATATATATATATATATATATATATATAATGTGTATGGTTGGCACTATTACACTTGAAGATCCAGTAGTGAGCCAACGTACATTATTAAGAGGAGAGTGCTCAATATCTGTGATAGAACGTTAATAGATAAATAAATAAATAATAAATATGTATCTTAGTATATATTTATTTTATGGAAACAAGTCTGCTACCATTGGTTTCATGCTATCCAAGCTTAATTGTTTAAGAGGAACAATCGTCGGGCTGCGAAATGTTTTTGAAAATGATAAAAAACAATTAACCTTGGATTACATGAAACCAATGGTAGCAGACTGTTTCAATACAAATAGATATATACTAAAATAGTAGACCATAATTATGGGACACATTTTAAATGCTATTTTCTAAGATTACAAAAGCGACATAGAGTACTAAGTATATTTATTACATAACTGGTACAAAGAAGTTTTACATGTGATTTAAGATTTGAATATTATGTCCTTGTGATGGTCATCATCATGACGAAAACATTCGAGAGCTCGATTTCTCATATTACGTAAAGTGTGGTTTAGCATATCAACTGGAATAGCTGTTATCTCTCTACGGATACTTTCTTTCAGTTTCGCTGTCGTGTGAGGCCTGCCTGTGTATACCTGATCTTTCAGGTAACTTGCAACGATGGTTCTTTGGCTGGCAAAGTTCTTCGACTGCATATGCAATTTCTTTTGGACTCCACGGCATAATGAGGATCAGCAAAATCAATACCTGAAAGTAATAAAAACTTAACGTAATATTCAAATCTTAGATAACATGTGAAACTCCTGTGTATCCGTTATGTGGTAAATATTTAGTACTCTATGTCGTTTTTATAATCTGAGAAAATATCATTTAAAATGTGACCCATAATTATGGTCCAGTATATATATATATATATATATATATATATATATATATATATATATATAGTCAGATTTTAGCCCTGAAGAGCTTTATGCGAAACTAATAGTAGGTTCGTCTGACTCATTAGATTATCTTTATTATTGGCTCTACTTAGGTATCGAGCACTTTTTACTTATTAGCTTTCTCCTAGCGGTTATATGAATATATATATATATCTTATATACATATATATATATACATATAAATTGTTTTTTCTTTTGGCCAAATACTGTACCAATAGATTATTTTTTGTTGGTACGAATATCTTGGTCCTTTCTTTTTTTCAAAAATTTTTTTATTCCTGGTTGATGTTTGGTAGTATATTTTTACAATCAAACTTTCTGCTGGTTTTTTTTCTCTCCGCAAGGATCTACCAACACGCTTGGTATATTATATATACTAGCAAATATATGCACCCTCCGAGTGCAAGTATTTAAGTTTTAATGAAATAAAATATTAGATTAAATCAGAAAGGCTAATGAAACTAATTAAGAATTCAAATAAAAAGATTTGAAACAGAGGGGGTATAATCGGAAAATAAAACAACTGAACCTCTTTCATCACTTCCGTTTTTCAATGCTAAATTTTCCTAATTTAACTATTTAGTTGAAATAGGAAGTAAAGAATAAAATTACAGTTATTTCTTCTTGCTAATGCATTTCTTTTAAGATTTATTGAAGAGATTTTTACTCATATTCATTAAGATAAAACCAAACAATTAGAAATCAATAATACCAAGCACATTTTTATTAAAATCAGTTTTTTTAATATCAATATGCAAATTAGCTTTATGTTTACACTGAAAACTGGTATTTTGTTGTATATATAAATAAAATTGCATGTTATTAGTATTTAGGTAAGGCCAACAGTATTAATAATGTCAAACAGTTTTATTATTAATTGAGGTTTAAATAGAAATAGAATCATGGAGAATGTGATGTAAATAACTAAGGGAATTGTGACTTGAGTAGTAATATAGTTTCGGTTACAGACAGGAAAACCCACAATCTCCATTATAATAAGATATATATATATATATATATATATATATACAGGGTGGACCATATATATCATTTAAAATGTGTCCCATCATTATGGTCCACCCTGTGTACATATATATATATATATATATATATATGTGTGTGTGTGTTTTGGGCAGCATTTTTTCATTCATGCATGTTGAATTCAACAAAAGACACATCTTCTGTTTAACAATTTTATTTGTGATTTTTTTGTGAATTTGGCCAACTTTTTAATATTTGGGTGGAATTTGTGGATTAGTCCACCAAAGTTCATGTCCCGAATACTTTCTATATACTATATACAGGGTGGACCATAAAGATGGGACACATTCATATATTTATATATATATATATATATATATAATATATATATATATATATATATCTATGTGTGTGTGTGTGTGTGTGTGTGTGTGTGTGTGTTCATATCTATCTATACTGTTAATATCTTTCGATGTATGCTAGTCTGTTCTTGTATGAGTTTTCAGAATACCAAGTAAGAAGTGTGTAGGGGGGGGGGGGGCATAAGAAAGAAAAGCAAGAAGTAAAGATAAAGATATATATACGTGAAAAAAAGAAAAGAAATTAAAAGCAGAACAGAAACAGAAAGAAACATAATAGAGGAAATAAAGAAAGAAACAATGGGCTAAAGCCCAAACAATATACATAAACTAATATATATATATATATATATATATATATATATATATATATATATATATATATATATATATCAATGTGTATTGTTGGGACTATTATACTTGAAGAAGTGGTAGTAATCCAAGAAGAATTAAAAGAAAGAATAACTGTGTACAATGAACGAAACAAAGTAGAGAAATGAGAAAGAGATAAATAAGGAATCAATTTAAAGAAAGTAAAAAGCGAAGGAATACAAGAATGTGAAGGAAAAAAGAAACAAATAAGAAATTAAAGAAAAGAAAAGAATGAAAAAGTTTTAAGAAAGAAAAAAGAAAGAAAGAAAAAAAGAAAATAACAGAATTAAAGATTTAAGAAAGAAAGGTAACGATTTCAAAAATAAAGAAAGGGAGAGAGAGAGAGAACTATAAGAAAGGAAGAAAAAAAAAGAAAAATCAAAGAAAGAAAAAAATAAGAAAAAAAGATTTACGAAAGAAAGAAAGAAAGAAAGAAAGAAAGAAATTAAAAGATATTAGAAAGAAAGAAAAAGATTCACAGAATAAAGAAAAAGAGACAGAGAGACAGAGGGGCGAGTGAAAGAGAGAGAGAGAGAGAGAGAGAAGAAAGACAGAAAAATCAAAGAAAGAACAAAAGACAATAAACCCATTAATTGCAAGATCATGGACTGAGAGAGACAGACAGACAGAGACAGAGAGAGAGAGACAGACCGAGGCAGAGAGAGACAGAGACAGAGAGAGAGACAGAGATCGTGATCTGAGAGAATGCGAACGCAAAGAAGAAAACAAAACGGTTTTGGATAATGAGTGTTCCACAACGTTCTTAAGTGAAACGCTTTTCTGTGTAATTGGTTATCAGAAAATAAATTGATATCTCATAGATTGCTATTTACCACCAGCCAATTTATGTCGACAACTATCCATCTGTGATCGATTGCTTCTTACCCTGATGGTTAGCTCCGGTGTGTGTGGGAGGGATGAGGGGTCTTCTGAGGGGCTTCAGGCCACAAGTGTTGGCAGTGTGGTATTATTAAGTCAAAATCCCTTCCTACTTCACTCTCCATCACAGACACTCTATAATGAAGTACGGTTGCTGTATGAGTGAAAATGTTCCCCATGAAAATAACACGATATTGCATGTAAGAAAAGTCGCTCCCTATGACGTTTCACCTTAACACAATTGTGGAATTGAGATGAGAAGACCCAGACGTGATAATTGTGGCGCCAGTTTCCCGCGTTTCATATCGCAAATCTGCAAGAGAGAATATGAGTTATGAAAGAAATAAGTATACGCTAGACTGTCGGTTAGTTTCACATTCTGAAGAAGAAAGTCGCAAAATAGTTTAGTATTAATCCAATATACTATTAGCGAGATAAGTTCGGGGAACCGTGGAGTCAGAATGGTATCAAATTAACAGTCTTTTCTATATCAAAGTTGCAGAGTTACCTGGGTTAAGAATATTGGTTGGCTGATTGGTTGGTTGAATTATTTACGGCATGTCAACCTTTTGGCTTATTTTATGTCTGTTATGGTAATTTACCACGCACGCATGAAATTTTCCAACTATAAATAGCAGCAGTTTCTGCACTTAAGCGAGAGTTAATATTTCAGCGGACAGCCGATAAGACAGCCTCGCGTATTCCATGTCATTTGTATAGGTTTCCTACTGTTCTTTCTTAATATATTTGTTTAACTCATTTCCTCTCTTGTGTCTTTATTCTGGACCCTAACCAGGCCACAGCAATGTTTAAGACGTTTTCTGTTTTATTCATTCTTGATAAGTGTTCTACTTTTTATAAACTCATTTTTAAACACATTTTAACTCATTTTTATCTATTTAATCAATGGATAAGAATAATTATCATAATTATATCAGGTTTATAAGTTCCCAAAATTCACATTGAGTTGTCCAATTAGACACATTGAGTAGTTGATAAAGGTGTTGATTTAACATAGTTCTAAGTGACAGTTATCTCTAGACTGCAATACTGGCCAGGGGCAGTAACACAGAATAATAATTAACACAGCTTAATTTTTGTACTCCAGCTATGGTTAGCGGAATGATAACAGGATTGAATAAAGAGCTGTGTTCAAAGTTCCGGGATGTCTCCTGATTAAGACAAGAAGGTTCCCGAGTTCGAAAAGAAGGTTCCGGAGTTCGAGAGTTCCGAGTCGACAAGATACCTGAATGAGGCCGGTGGCATATCGGCCGAAACATTGTACAGATAACAATAAAGATGAGGACAATAGTCCGAATAATCCAAATAATACTAATTATCATCACAAAAAATCAGAGAAATAATAAGGATATTATGTTGTCCCCATCTTTTATTGTGTATAGACACAATGTTCAGACCACATTAGATGGATAAGACCCCAACAAGTACTACCTCTGTAATGCAAAAGAGGTGCTCCACACTCCCTAGAGCTCTAGAATTGAAACCTTACCACTATTTTCGGTTTAGCGTCATAGTGAGAAAAAAACAGTCACCGCCTTCTAGCACATATATGATAAAAAGTGTTGGAGGTTGCCATAAGAGCAATTGAGGAATACAGTCGAGACAATTATGTAGGTAATAGGGTTTGAAGTGGCTAGCCTGTTGTATACCCTTTCTTACTTCTTACTTCTTTTCTTCTGGTCGGCTTTGGTTCTTCTATCATCTATCTTGGTCTGGTCTCTTTTAAGGTCTGGACTTTCTTGGGGACTTCGGGTCTGGTTTCTGTTAGAGATTTCTCCTTATCAGAAGCCCTGTGTCATTGTTAGTTTTTAGGTAATAAACACAAGACTTCGATTTACTTTGATGTTACTTTATTTGTAAATCCCCAAACCAGACATCTGCGCACATCCTACGAGCTCGGCTCCTACTTGCTAACTTCTAACTGACTGAGTTACTTACTATCCTTAAACCGGAAGACAGGGTCTTCTATGCCCTCCGGTTCTCACGATTTATCCCCGG
>CM042150.1:44196506-44219006 GCA_023376005.1 Doryteuthis pealeii | reverse complement strand
CTAGTAATAATAATAATAATAATAATAATAATAATAATAATAATAATAATAGGAAAAATGTAAAAATATTCCGTACACAGAGAGATTTTTTTTTAAATTCACTCTGATGAAGGTCGTAAAAAATCTCTCTGTGTACGGAATATTTTTACATTTTTCCTATTATATATATTATATATATATATATATATATATATTATATATATATTACTTTTCAATCGCCAGTAAATATGGCAGGCTCAAAATGATAATTTTTAATATGTATATAGTTATTTAAGAGCCAGTTTAGCTCAATCGGTAGAGCGTCTGGTTAAGAATCTCAAGGTTCCTGGTTCGATACCGACCCGGCCAACTCAGATAATGAGTAGTACACGGATCTGTTCGGCAACAGTGAAGAGCTGATGGTAGGTGTTGCGCTCCATCTCAGACACCGAAACAATCTCCTTGGTTTAGCGCTAGTGAAAAGGGGATAGATTCCCTCGCTGTATGGCTGATATCGACTTTAGACCACGACGACGATTTTTATATAGTTATTTACTAAGCATAGCTTAGATGTGGCACAAGGTCAGAACTATAGGGCGCCTAATGAGAATCGAACTCACTAACAATGGTCTGCAAATCCTGCTTGCTAACCAATACACTACATTCAAACAAATTTTGCTCTATACAACAGAATCCAAATGGTTTTAAAGTGCAAAATAAAAATTGTTCCATTTATGTAAGGCATTTGAGAATATCGCCGGTTTCGTAATTAATTCTAATTTCTATTGTACATCACGTTGCTTATCACGTGACATATTTTTAAAATTGTAATCTAAACCTCCCCCAAAAAAGGCTAGCATTATTAAGCGTCACCTTAGTGACACAAATAATAAAATTGGTACAAACAATGATAGCCACTTTAAAAAAACATCCTTCAAAGGAGAACCGAAAGCGTTTGGAATAATAATTTTCGATTCTTTTATAAACAGATAAAAGAAATTGCAAAACAATTTGGATTATGTTGTATTCAATAAGATGTATTTGAATGAAAAGATGCTCCACAAATACACCTATATATATATATATATATATATATATATATATATATATATATATATATATATATTATATTATTGTAATTATTGAAAAAACGCAAGTTTCATGAACGAATGATATTTATTACGCCTACGCTGCAGTGTTTTGGTCTGTTTAGATAGAACTTCCTCACAGTTGAAGATCAACAAAAAACAGCCTAACACACCAAAAACAGAGGCTCACAGACTTTTTGTTTTCAGTAATAATGTATTTTTCCTTACGCCAACGAAAGCCATCTCTCTCTCTCTCTCTCTCTCTCTCTCTCTCTCTCTCTCTCTCTCTCTCTCTATGTCGTTATACATACATACATATATATATATGTGTGTGTGTGTATGTGTGTGTTATACAAATGAATCAGATATAATATATATATATATATACATATATATATAATATATATATATATATATTGGTAAACTGTTTATATAAAACATTGATCTTATCTATTTCGATAAGAGGAGAAAGAATCAAAAGCGACAATGTAAAATACGAAGACATGTGAACACGTCGAGATGTGCTGAGAGCTAAATGGAATACGTGACATTTTATGAGTGAATAACAACATGCCAGAAGTGCTGTCTTATGCGGCTGTTTTGCATGGAAGAGAATGCAAAAATGATTATGACAAGTAACCAAATAATATCAAAGTAATTTCTTTTTGATATTTCAGTTGATATAAGTGTGTTTATCATCGCCTTCATATCTCAATTTAAGAGAAATTACGACTCGGTAAGATCTATTTCCATATCTGTCTATCTCCATATCTCTCTCTCTCTCTCTCTCTCTCTCTCTCTCTCTCTCTCTCTCTCTCTCTCTCTCTCTATGTCGTTATGCATGCATATATATATATATATATATATGTGTGTGTGTGTGTGTGTTATAAAAAATGAATCAGACCGACAGTTTAAGGTAGAGATAAAGAAAAACAATAGTATATTCTCTCTCTCTCTCTCTCTCTCTCTCTCTCTCTCTCTCTCTCTCTCTCTCTCTCTCTCTCTCTCTCTCTCTCTCATGAACATACAAACTCACACGGAGACATACAGAGAGACATACACACACTGTAGATATTATTTATCTTTCTCTTTAGCTGTAACTTAGTTTCAAACTGGAAAGTGATACTCTCTCTCTCTCTCTCTCTCTCTCTCTCTCTCTCTCTTCTCTCTCTCTCTCTCTCTCTCTCTCTCTCTATGTCGTTAGACATGCATACACATATATATATGTGTGTGTATGTGTGTGTTGTACAAATGAATCAGATCCGACAGTTTAAGGTATAGATAAAGAAAAACAATAGTATATATTTTCTCTCTCTCTCCCCCCCCTCTCTCTCTCTCTTTCTTTCTATGTCGTTATACATGCATATATATATATATATATATATGTGTGTGTGTGTGTGTGTGTGTGTGTTGTGTGTTATACAAATGAATCAGATCCGTCAGTTTAAGGTATAAAGAAAAACAATAGTATATGTTGTTGCTATAAGCCGCATGTTCCGACTCTATGTTTGTAAAATTTATAAAAAAATGAAAAATATTTTCATATATATATATATATATATATATATATATATATATATATATATATGTGTGTGTGTGTGTGTGTGTGTGTGTGTTCTTTTTATGTTGAAGTTGGGCGTTATTATGAAGCATTTAAAAATAAATGAAGGAACTCGATGATATTGAGTACTGGATTCACCTATTTTTTATTATTTCTTATCATAAATTTTCGGGATCGTTAGATTCCCTTTTTCAA
This sequence comes from Doryteuthis pealeii, assembly GCA_023376005.1. Taxonomy (NCBI): domain Eukaryota; kingdom Metazoa; phylum Mollusca; class Cephalopoda; order Myopsida; family Loliginidae; genus Doryteuthis; species Doryteuthis pealeii. The sequence continues at coordinate 44,216,183 of CM042150.1, read as the reverse complement.
ATGAATGTCGCTCCTGTTCAACGTATCCTTTGCCTATGTTGTTATTGACAGCGGTAGCGTCTGTAAAATATTTATAATAACGGAGTATTCCGATATCGGCGTTCAGTCCCCTCACGTGAGTTCGTAGTTTTAAAATCAATTTGGTTTCTGATTGTTTCGAGATTGCGTTGTTGGAAATTCGTGGTCTATCAAAATACATTTGAGGTGCGTAAGATTGTGTGGTGGGCAGTTAAAGTGAAGTGCTATCGTACTATGCGGGGATTTGAGTTTTATTGTGGATTTGTGTTATTTAATCTTAGTCTAAAAGATGTAGATGTTACTCCCACATATACGCTATTTATGCATTGTGTGCAGTATATGTAATATACGATATTAGGGCTATCGCATGTTAGGTGTGGCGGATGGATTGTTATATATATATATATATCAAACCATTCAAGTGAGACTAATAAGACATGTTGGACACATTTGTAGCAGCAAGGACGAACTTATTAGTGACGTTATCCTACCCATGGACACAGAAGTATGGTCTGACCAATAAAACTGTACATCAATCTGGTCTGTGATGATTCTGGGTGTCATGCAGAAGACCTGTCAGGTGTGGTGACCGATGGGACCGGGAAGAAAGAGAGAGAGACATGGGCATCACTGTTTCAGTGCAACATGATGATGATGATGATGATGATGATGATGAACATCATCATCATCATCATCATCATCTATCTTTCAATATATATATATATATATATATATATATGGGTGGTAAATTGGGAAATAGATTCGACGGTATGTAGAAATAAGAAAAAACAAAGTACTTCAAAAGATAAATTTATTTGCAAATGATGAAATAGACGTTAAAACGTTTCGGTCTGTTATAAAATCTTCATCATGACATTAGGAAGAGTAAAGTTCTGATGAAGGTTTTATAACAAACCGAAACGTGTTAGCGTGGTCTTGTTTTTATTATCATTACACACACACACACACACACACACACACACACACATACATATATATATATATATATATATATATATATATATATATATATACAAGGTGTGTCAAAAAGGTTTTTTGTACTTTTTGACACACCTTGTATTATGAAAAAAATTAATGAATTGAACGTTATTTTTTTCAGAAGACAAGGTGTGTCAAAAAGTACAAAAAATCTTGATTTTTTACACACCTTGTATATAGTTTTTCTCTATATCCATCTGTCTATCTATCTATATATCCATCTTTTAGTAATTTTATGTAATCCAAAATCCGAAATACTTACTTTTATGTTAAGTAATGATAAAACGAGGGAAATTTCTCAAATTATATATAAAATATATATATATATATATATATATATATATATATAATTTGAGAAATATATGTGTGTGTGTATTAAGTAATGATAAAACGTGGGAAATTTCTCAAATTATATATATATATATATATATATGTGCGTGTGTGTGTGTGTGTGTGTGTGTGTGTGTGTGTGCATAAAAGTAAGTATTATATGTATTTTTATATATTATGCACATCGTGTATGTAAAATAAACGAATAAAGATAATGTTTTCTAAAAATATATTTATGTTCACAGCTTGATAGCTGGAAAAATTACGCAGTTTTGAAATGTATTAAGAGTTTGGTTTGTCTGCCACATGACCACAATAATAAGACACCCCCCCCCCAAATGATGACATAACCCATCACTCAATGTTACGCCCCCGGGGTCATTTAATTATTTTGGTAAAAACATTTTTCTCTCTGTTGAAACCAATTTAAAAAAAACACCAGTTTGTTGCTTCTTAGAGTGGATATTTTCAGTGAATCCCGGGGGCTATAGAAAGCTAATTCTGATAACTTTAGTGAATAGTCTCCCACATTTTTGTGTCTGTCTCCTATAAGGAATATAAAACCTATGCCCAACAGAAGTGCTTTAAAAGTGAATTTATTACAGAAAATATCGTCTTAGGGCGGAGGCTGGAGTGTATGAGTTATTGACATCTAATAAACTTTTATTGAATTGCTTCTTCTGAGGAGATATATATATATATATTTACCAGCCCCTCCGCACGAGCAGGATGCGACACAAGGTCAATTTCTTAAGCGGAGTTTAACAGGTTTGAATTCAGAGTTTTTCTTCTCCTAGACTGCTTACCTGGCCAAGGTTGAAGAGCCCAGTCTGCCCTACTATTTGCCCATAGCTGGAGGAAGAGTAGGATTCATACATTTCCCAAGGGTATTAGCGCTAAGTGAAATGCAATTACCCCGTCCAGGATTTGAACTCGGAGCGACGAGTCCATTTCCCATGACTTTAACCATTACACCACGCGCTTCTGAGGGGATATACAGTGGTACCTTGACTTACACCTTTAATTTGTTATGCTCGTAACTCAATTTCTTTGTATATCAAATAAATGTTCTCCATTGAAATAAACAGAAAATCCGTTTCAGTACCCCCAAAAAAACACCCCAATGTTTTTGTTACATTTTTTAATAAGAGACATAGTGTTGTATACCCCTTATATACCCCATCGTCGGTATATAATCGAGAGATGAGACTTGCTTGATATATATAGAGAGAGACAGAGACAGACTTGAGAGTTACTTGTTCTTCATTTCTTCTTTCGATCTTGTGTGACTGTTTCCTTTCCTTCTTTTTTTTTTCTCGTCATGTTGTCTAGTCTCTTCTAAGGGCTTCTTTTAAGAGTTAGTTCTTAGTCATGCAATTAATTAACTCACAAGACTTTTTTCCTTGATCAAGATTTATTCAACTCATTCTTATCCGCCGCGCGGGAGAATCAACCTCGAAGTGACACGTCTACTCTGCGTCGATCTTAGGTTGAAACTAGTTACGTTTTTCTCATGGTGGACAGTTGGGCCATAAACTACGATGGACCTTACTCCAAGGAAGCGTATGAAAATTGTAACTCTGCATGAACACAATGAGAATTCTTACAAAGAGATCGCGGATATTATAATAATAGCGGAATTATTTGTTTTTTGTTTTGTTTTGTTATGTTTTTTTTTTTCCTTCAATTAATTTGCACAAGCGTGTAATCACACAATCGGATTATATCGGCTGTTTAAGAAAAAATAATGTCATCTCGTAATCAAATTACTTGACTAATTCTCGTTCAAATCGTCTCAAATTTTTACAACATGAGTTGAATGACCTAATAATTTTTTTTTATTCTATTATTTTCAGGTATAGAAATGCCATTACACTGAAAAATAAAACACAATTAAAGATATTTCTCTGAATGTTTGAGATGAGGCTTGATGATTAGTTTATCTGCGTTATTCGGACTATTGTCCACATCTTCATTGTTATCTGTACAACGTTTCGGTCGATGTGCCCTCCGGCTTTCTTCAGGTATTTCTTGTTGGACTCGGGAACCTTCCGTAAAAAAGTTCAGTAATGGCTTCCGATTACGACAAGAAAGTTCCCGATTACGACGGGAAGGTTCCGGAGTTCGAAAAGAAGGTTCTGAGTCCGAAAAGATGGTTCCCGAGTCTTAAAAAAGGTTCCTGAGTCCGAAAAGGTTCCCGAGTATGACAAGAAATACCTGAAGAAGGCCGAATGGCATATCGGCCGAAACGTCGTTCAGATAACAATGAAGATGAGGACAATACTCCGAATAACGCCGATAATACTAAACAGGATGTTGAGTTGTTTCGACACATTGTTGATGTGAGTCAGTATTCTGTTTTGGTGAGTGATTCAGTGATCATTTATTTGATGTGGACGACTGCACCTCTGCATCCGACCCCACGAAACAAAAACAAAAAACGCCTCCGGCATTATTTATTTACAATAAGGTTGGTACAGAGATGCAGTCGTACACACCTGGGCACGAAGCCCGAAGTTTTGTTTTTTGGTGGGGACGGTGACAAAACTGGTCATCCAGTAAGCTTGATATTCTATCTTAACGAGTCTCATTCGCCAATAAATACTGTCGTCCATTGCCTTCCGCAGCTGCTTTCACCAAAATTCCGCTGAGAAAACAAAAATATTCAAAAGATTATTTACAAATAATAAACAAAATTGTGAGTGAGTCAATGAGTTTATTTGATGAGGACGACTGCACCTCTGCATCCGACCCCACAAAACAAAGTCCTTTTATTTACAATAAGGTCGGTACAGAGATGCAGTAGTACACACCTGGGGACAAGACCTGACGTTTTATTTGGAGGATGGGTGACAAAACTATTCATGCAGTAAGCTTTATATTCTATCTTAGCTAGTCTTATTCGCCGACCGATCCATCCTGATAAATACAGTCGTCCATTGCCTTCCGCAGCAGCTTTCACCAAAATTCCGCTGGCATTCTGTGAATGAAACCCTACTTAGACCCTTATTAAAAAAAAACAAAAAACAAGAATATTTAAAAGATTATTTTAAAGAATAAACAAAATGGTGAGTGAGTCAATGAGTGTTCTGTCGTAGTGACCAGATAAGTCTGGGTGAATTTGACATGGATCAACTGGTATATATATATATATTTACCAACCACTCCGCACGAGCAGGATGTGACATAAGGTCAATTTCTTAAGCGGAGTTCAACAGGTTTCAATTCAGAGTTTTCCTTCTCCTAGGCTGGTTGCCTAACCAAGATTAAAGAGTCCAGTCTGCCCTACTATTTACCCATAGCTGGAGGGAGAGTAGGACTCATACCTTTCCCAAGGGTATTAGCGCTAAGTGAAATGCAATTACTATATCCAGGATTTGAACTCGGAGCGATGAGTATATATGGCACTCAGGAATATTCCATATTTGCATATGGGTGATACCATTCCCTGAGTCCTGATTGGCTGATGACTTTACAGGGGTTATGGTGATTAGATAAATAACACATCACTCTGTACAGTGCTTGTGGCAATGCAGGATACGCATTTGAGTTACAGCTTGCTTGCTATCTTTATCTTCAAATTCGACAGTAATTGAGCTTCTGCACAGTTATTTGATTACGAACGGATATAAATTTTTCTGAAACACTGTACATCTCAAATGAGATTGAACATTAGGGTAGGTCGATTTTTCACTTTTTAAAAATATCAAATTGTCATCTATGCGGAAGTTGTGTGTTAGTATACTGAATACTGATACCAAAAATTAGATCTTTTACTTGTACCATTGTTTTAGGAAATAGCATCAAAGATCGTTTACTAAAATGCACTAAAATCCTCGTTTTCGCAAAATTTAGTATTTAGTAATTTTTTTGTATCAGTATTCAGTATACTAACACACAATTTTCGCATAGATGGACAATTTGATATTTTTAAAGTGAAAAATCGATCTACCCTATTGAAACGGCCTTGTGTCAAACTAAGCAAAGCTAAATAACTATCTTTTTATTCATGTTAAAGCAATACAATACAAACTAGTGCTGACAAATGCAACAATAAGAATATAATCGTTCTCGTATACACGATAATAAAAGCAGATAAGCCAATGCCAATGCCAAGAGAAATCCTTGATGAGATATTTTTTAAGTTTAGGATTTCTTACTGTCTACATAAAAATCCTTTATTACCAACCTTCCGATTTTTTCATATCCTATGTACAATAATAGCTTACATCACGCAAACTATTTTACCAAACTTGAATCAAATACAAAAGTAACGTATATATATATATATATATATATATATATATTATATTATATATAAAATTTCTCTCTGGGGACATGCACACTTATTTACAATATAAGCAAAGTCGAAAAGATTTCTGCCTAAATATTTTGAGAAGACGGATAATCATTATTATAAGACTCCCTCTGAAAAATCCTGGCCGGACGAGGAAGAGAATTGGCTGGTTGGTTGGGTTGTTAAATTTTTCAGCGTATCAATCCTTGTTGGGTTATTTTATGCCAAAGATGTTTTGGTTCATTCATTCTCGATGAGTATTCAATTTCTTTTTAAACTCAATTTTTTAAACAATTTTTTTAAATTGTAAGTTCATCATTAAATGCAGTTTAACGTCAGGACACTAAGACCCTTAACCATTGCTTTCTAGTACATACTCGATAAAAAAGGTTAGGGTCTGTCTCAAAGAAAAAGGGTTTGGGACAATCATAAAGGTGCTATTGCTTAATATGACGCGCGGATTGGTCGGTAGTGGGGTCTCCGACCGACCGTCTATTCTAAGTAAGGACCAAAGTGGAGTGTTGCATGTTACGGACTGCTCAGCCACGAGGATCCCGTCCTTATGCATCACGGGTCGCCAGCCACAACCAACAATAATAATAGAAAATTATAAAATATTTAAGCATACAAAGAATAACGGTTTTAATCAGAGTAAATTTTTGATATTTGAAGTTAAAACAGTCAAAATACAGAGAATTTTGAGGTGTTTGAAAAAAAATTGTATACTTTGTATTGAATCTATTTTAACCATTCAACATTTTCTTTACTTTATTTATCTTTCCTTTCAGCACATCGTCGGATTCATTTCCATTTTCAACTTATACACACACACACACACACACACAACACATAATATATATATATATATATATATTATATATTATTAATGTGTATGGTTGGCACTAGTATACTAGAAAAGTAATAGTAATCCAACGTACAGTGTTTTAGAAGAGTATATATAATATATATATAATATATATATATATATATATAATATATATATATATATTATAATTATAGATAGGGTATATTTTGGCGAGAGTCATTCCTTATACAAACACAACAGAACATTTCATTCTGATATATATATATATATGTATATATATAATATATATATATATATATCAAATTGATGAAGTGGTCAAATTGATAGAGGAGATGCCCTAAGTTTTATTCTCAAACATAACCATTGATCGAGGGTAATTTTTAATTTTTGTAGTTATTGTTTACTTTTGTTCAGTTTGGGTATGAGTTTTATACACACTACCCACACTAAACAAATATAAACAATATCTACATAAATAATCTCCCCGAAGACGATCAATGGATATGATCGAAAGTGCTAGGGAGAAAAATTTGATGCAACCCTTATATCAATTGGACGTCGAGATAAAAAAAAAAAAAAAAAAAGCTACCACAAAAGTTAGAGATAAACAAAAAGAGATCATCAAAACGAAATGTTCTGTGGTCTTTCACCAAACATTTAGGCAATATATATATATATATATATATATATATATAATTCGATACCAGCGTATGAGTAGCACTGGGATCTGTGCGGTAAAGTAAGGAGCTGATGGTAGGTGTTGTGATTCACCTCGGACGCAAAAACAATCTCCTTGGTCTAGCGCTAGTTAAAAGGGGACAGACTCCTCGCTGATAGGCTGATACCGACTTTAGGCCACCCGAAGACTTATAATATATATATGTGTGTGTGTGTGTGTGTGTGTGTTGTTTTATATATATATATATATATATATATATATATATATATATATATATATATATATATATTCAATATATTAGGATGTGTATACCGTTCGTCCAACTTCATGAGATAAACACACACACGCACGCACACACACACACATACATACATATATATATATATATATGTGTGTGTGTGTGTGGATGTGTGTGTGTGTGTGTGTGTGTATTCAGCATTTTCGGACGTCTACCCTTTGGCCATCTTCAGGTGTCCATTTGCCTGGTGGGAGATATCTCCTTATATTAGGTAATTCCTATAATATTTCGTTTCATTGCCCTGATCCGGTTCTGTGCTCTGTCCTGCCAAACTAGAATGTCTGAATCCTTACTGCCTTAGGCTGGAAAATTGTAACAACTGGTGTCCTTTTAGCCATTGGCATAGTGGACAGAAGAATTTGGTTAAGAAAGATATTAAATAAAATCGAGACATTTCAGTCGAAAGAAGAAAAGCTGGAACATTTTATATGAATAGAAAATCATTTATATTTTGCATATCAATGTATTAATAAAAATAAAGTAAATAAACTCTTTTATACCTAGAATTTCAAGGAACACTACAGACTAAGATTACAAGGAGATCTAGTGATACTATACTCTTTTATACCTAGAATTAAGAATGGCAAGGAATCTACAAATACTACATTCTTTTATACATAGAATTTCAAGGAACACTACAGACCAGGATTACAAGGAGATCTAGTGATACTATACTCTTTATACCTAGAATTAAGAATGGCAAGGAAATCTACAGATACTACATTCTTTTATATCTAGAATTTCAAGGAATACTACAGACTAGGATTACAAGGAGATATAGTGATAGTATATTCTTTTATACCTAGAATTAAGAATGGCAAGGAAATCTACAGATACTACATTCTTTTATACCTAGAATTTCAAGGAACACTACAGACTAGGATTACAAGGAGATCTACTGATACTATACTCTTTTATACCTAGAATTAAGAATGGCAAGGAAATCTACAGATACTACATTCTTTTATAACTAGAATTTCAATGAACACTACAGACTAAGATGATAAAAGTTAACCAACTGAACTCAAACTCATTACCAACTTGGATTCATAAATAGAAGAACTAAACGCCTAAATTGGCGAATTGAATTTTACAAGGAGCCTACCCAAGGATCTTCGGGATATTTCTGACAGGCTTTCAAATATAAGGGTTCAAATCTTGTCTGGAGGGGCATTTGTATTCCGTTTTATACCGTAAAATGGAATAAACAGTTAAATGAGATACACATCTTGGAAGCAACCCAACACCCCCATCCACTCCAAAAAGCAGCTTACTTCCTATCACACAAACCACCCGAGTAAGACGAACAAGACATGCTGGACAATGTTGGAGAAGCAAACACGAACTTATAAGTGACGTTCTCCGGGGCAAACCTACACATGGACCTACCAGTGTGGGCCGACCACCAATAGCCTACGCCAATAAGCGAATTCTGGATGTAGTGCGGAAGACCCGCCGGGAGTGATGACCGATAAAGACGGTTGGCGAGAACGCCATGGGAATCCGTGGCTGTCATCACGACATGATGATGATGATGATGATGATGATGATGAGAGGAGGAGGAGGAGGATGGAGGAAGGGGAGGAGGGAGAGGAGGAGGAAGATGGCAGAACAAAGCATAAAAGAAACCTAATGACAAATTCGAGCAATGTCTGATATTTTTTGTCTTGTTTCTAGTCGATTGTGAACTTCTTGTAGAATGGCATTTTATATAAGAGAAACTAAAAAGAAGGTGGAAAGTCGATAATCAATACGAAATGTCATAGAGAGGCGAAAAGACGGAGAGAAAATGTGAATAAAAACTACAAATACCCGCGACTGTGAAAATGTTCACAAGAAAAAGACAAGACAAAAAAAAAAGATAAAATAAGATAAGCAGTGTTCATATGTGAACTGATGTAGACCTATGACACTGCATTTCACTTTTTGTTTTTAATGGCACGTCACACGCCTAGGGTCATTTTCCGTCTAGAAGTCAGTGTTAATTCTAAGTCAATATTTATTTTTTACGTAGCTGTTTCTTAAGAGGGCAGGCATACGAAGTTGGCCTGAACTCTAGAAAAAAAAAACTATTGCCATTACTCTTTCGTAAATTGTCTTGGGAATAATGAAACTTGTCCAATAATACCTAGGATCTGATTTTTCTGCTCTTTCTATAAATAATAACTATTGAGAAAAAACGATGATATCTCTTGGGACTTATTAATTTAATTGCTTTATTCTCCTTGTATCTTTGCTTAGTAAACCCTTTTCTCTATCTCTTAATACTCGTTCTCTTTCTTCCTATTATTTCTCTGTAACCGGAACTATATTACTATACAAGTCACAATTTATTTAGTCATTTACATCATATTCTCCATGATTTTATTTTTATTTAATCCTCAATTATTAATAAAATTGTTTTACATTACTTACATTGTTGACCATATCTACATACTAATAACATGCAATTGTATTTATATATACAACAAAATAGAGGTTTACAGTATGAATGGGAAGGCTAATTTGCATATTGATCTTAAAAAATTGATTTTAATAAATATATGCTTAGTATTATTGATTTCTAATTGTTTGGTTTTATCTTATTGAATATGAGCAAAAATCTCTTCAATAAATCTTAAAAGAAATCCTTAAACAGAAGAAATAACTGTAATATTATTCTTTACTTCCTATTTTAACTAAACAGTTTAATTAGGAAAATTTACCAATGAAAGACGGGAGTAACGGAAAATGATGGAAGAGTTAGTTTCAAAGTTGTTCTATTTTTCAATCATACCCCCTCTGTTCAAAATCTTTTTATCTACATTCTCATTCAGTTTCATTAGCCTTTCTAATTTAATATCATATTTTATTATAAAATTTAACTAAAATACTTGCACCCGGAGGGTGCATATATTTGCTAGTAATAATAATAGAAAATTATAAAATCTTTAAGCATACAAAGAATAACGGCCTTCATCAGAGTAAATTTTTGATATTTGAAGTTGAAACAGTCAAAATACAGAGAATTTTGAAGTGTTCGATTTGATAAAATTGATAAAAGAACTAAAAAACGAACAAACACCAAATGATATACCCCATGATGACGACTGAAAAAGCAGTCGAAAGCGCTCGAGTTACAATAACACTTTTATTTTGCTTTTATATTTTTTAGGTTGGCAACACTGATTCAAAATCAGCTGATCATTGTTGCCTTTGAACACATGTGAAAACATTCAATTACTTTCTACCCAATTCCAAACAGTGTCTACCTGGTGAATGCTGAAATCAAGGCATGAAACACAGGGTCGCAGAATCACTTTCATGCAATAAATATATATACACATCCATAATTTTGTAGGCAGGTGTTATTGAGTAACACGGAACATTTTTTTTTATTTATCTTTCAAGATCGGTCATAATCTTATTATAATGGAGATTGTGTGTTTTCCTGTCTGTAACCGAAACTACATTAAATCATAATTCCCTTAAGTTATTGACATCACATTCTCAATGATTTCATTTTTATTTAAACCTTAATGATTAATAAAATTGTTTTACATTATTAATACTGTTAACCATATCTACATACTAATAACATGTAATTATATTTATATATACAACAATATAGCGGTTTACAGTGTGGACGGGAATGCTAATTTGCATATTGATATTAAAAATGTGATTTTAATAAATATGTGCTTAGTATTATTGATTTCTAACTGTTTGGTTTTATTTTAATGAATATAAGCAAAAATCTCTTCAATGAATCTTAAATGAAATCCATTAACAAGAAAAGATAACTGTCATTTTATTCTTTACTTCCTCTTTTAACTAAATACTTAAATTAGAAAAATAACAATGAAAGACGAGAGTGATGGAAGAGTAAGTTTCAGTTGTTCTATTTTTCGTTTATACGCCCTTCTGTTTCAAATCTTTTTATCTGCATTTCATTAGCCTTTCTAATTTAATATAATATTCTATTACATTAAAACTTAAATACTTGCACCCAGAGGGTGCATATATTTGCTAGTATATATAATAGCTATATTTAATAACTAATAAACTAATCACGCAACCCTCTACAAATAATGGATTCTTCTAATTGAAAAACAAATTGATAAACGAACTGAAAAAGAACTAACACCAAATCGTATACCCCATGATGACGACTGAAGAAGCAGTCGAAAGCGCTCGGGCAGATAGTATGGGAAGAATCCTATTCCAACTGGATCCTAACATTAGAAAGAACACCAGAAGACTGGAAAAAATACAAATCCAGATAATGAAAAAGAAATGTTCCGTGTTGTTCGATAACAGCTGCCTACAATATATATATATATATATATATATATATATATATATATATATATATATATATGTAATAATAATGTGATAAATTTGACATTGGTTATTTTTCCCCATAGGTTGGAGGTATTGACGCACACTACTCATCATTTAAAAGCCTGGACCCTTCTTCATTAATATACGTGATGACAGATAGAATGGATGACTGGAAACTACCTGAATCATGGAAGAGATTAACTTGTATCATGATTATTTGCACCGGCCATCAAAATAATGAGATTATGGTTGCTGCCCAATGCTCCCTGAACACTGTTAAAACAATCAGGCATGAACTGGAAAATTGCAATGGAGTCTGTGGCTAGAAGTAAGCAACATAACAGATGATCTGATTGCGTTCGTACAATAGAATTCCTTGGAAATCTGCAGAAAAACGTGTTGGAGGATACTGAGATGCCTACGCGGAATTGCTAAACACTGTGTTCAAGCCCTGGATAACAAGGGTAGCCAATGGTAGGCCATATGTAAGGCAACAGAATTCGGCCCCCTGTCACATCTCTGGGAAAAGTCAAAAATGGTTGTTGCGAATTTTTACGACCACACCAGTCCCAATGTTTGGCCTCCGAACTCCCCAGATCTCAACCCCATGGATTATTATGTATGTGACGCTTTTGAGAAAGATACCAATTTTGATACACCTTTTATATATATATATATATATATATATATATATATATATATATATGAGGAGTGAAGGATTTGAATAAATCCGACAAAATGTGGTTGAGAATAGAGGAAAGTGTGGATATAACAACACAGACAGTTAAATTCAGTTGGTATTTCGCCTCATTGTTGGATGAAGCTTTTACCCCTCACCCATTTACCTTTTCCCTATAAAAGCAGAATGTACAAGTACTTATGTCAATAAAGTTTCGAAAAAGCTTCATCCAATAATGAGGCGAAATATGAACAGAATTTAACTGTCTTTGTTATATCCACACTTTCCTTTTTTTATAAATACATTTTTATATTTAACCCATAGATGGGACCCTAACAGGTACTACCACTCCGGGTCAGAGTGGACCAGGGAGCAATGGTGATGAAAGGGTGCTCCACATTCCCCAAACCTCCAAAACTGGAACCTCACCATCAGATAGAGTTTAACGTCATTCCCAGGACATGTAGACCCGCAGCCACTGCCTTCTAGCACCCATATGATAAAAAGGGGTTGGGGCTTGCCAAAAGGGCAATAGGGTTGGGACAATCATATAGGTGCTAGGGCTTGACGTGACCAGCCGATTGATCGGAGGGGGCCTCTCCGACCGCCCGTTTAGCCCAAGATAGAGCCAAAGTGGAGTATTGCACGTCATGAACTGCTCATCCACCTGGGCTCTATCATTAAGCATCACGAGTCGCCACCCACGGCCAACAGGTGGCCCCATTGGGGGAGTCTTACCCCTCTGCAGAGGTGCACTCAGTGCATTCTAACGCCCCAGACGACAGGGCGGTGACACAGTGACCATCCCACATATATTATATATATATATATATATATATATATATATATATATATATATATATATATTAGCCTAAACGAATAGCCAGTAGTGTTGAAATAAATCGCCAAAAAATAACGTGGAGACAAGAGGAGAGGATAAATCTGCGTAGATTAAAATTGCAGCATCCGGCTGTGCATCAACTGGAAGAAAGAGGAAAGTGATATTGGGAGACTTGAAAACTCCATGACCCCGGGCAATTAACATCACCGTGGACGCGCCCTGATGCGCTGGAAAATGTATGTTACAGGATTTATACATACTTATATAATACATACTTATATATATTATACATACTTATATAATAGACGTTGAATCTTAACCTACATATGTACTAAGCCAATAAGTCCACAGACTAATGATAAAAAATAAAACTTTTTACACAATGTCTTTCTTTATTTTAATATTGATCTTTGATCATTAAAACCGGTTTAGCTCAATCGGCAGAGCGCCAGGCTAGGAATAACAAGGTTCCAGGTTCGATACCGGCCCTTGCCAACTCAGCGTAAGAGTTGCACAGGGATCTGTGCGGTAAAATGAGAAGCTGATGGTAGGTGTGGTGTTCCATCTCAGACGCCAAAACAATCTTCTTGATCTTGCGCTAGTGAAAAGGGGATAGACTCCCTCACAGTCTGGCTGATACCGACTTTAGGCCACCACGACAACTTACTTATTATATTATATGGTGGCGCGTGGTGTAATGGCTAGAGTCGTAGGAAATGTACTCGTCGATTCAAGTTCAAATACTAGTCGAGGCTGTCTACATTTCATTTTCCAGCTATGAGAAAATAGCAGGTCAGACTGGGCTCTTTAACCTTGGTTAATCTAGGAGAAGGAAAACTCTAAATTCAAACCTGTTAAACACCGCCTAAAATGGCCTTGTGTCACACCCTGCTTGTGCAGTTGGTAAATATGTCATATCTCGATTGGGCACTGCATCTATGACAAAAATTTTAATATTATTATTTCATATCTATTGAACATTATTTGCACCAAAAAGAGAGCTGGGATTTTGCTCAGAACCGAAGCTACAAAATTTTGTTAAATTTTGTTAAAATTTCATACTTCAATTTTTCTTAAATTTTGTCTACGTATGGACTATCTTGAGGAATGTATAACTTTAACACAGTCAACACCTGTACAAAATTTCAAAAAAATTGAAGTGAGTACGTGACAATTTTACGTTTTTCTGGATGATTTGACATGGAATTGCCCATATGGATTTTCATTTTCTTCAGAAAATTATTGTACTCGCCAGATTTTAAAGAATATTCTATTTCGAAGAAAAGTTTTAAAAGGTGGCGGTAAAGCTAGCCTCACGCACAAAAGTTACTGAATATTTATTTTTAAATCACCCACTTCTGTAAGAATCCACGGCTAAGAAGATTATGTTGTGTATACACGAAGAAGTCATTTCTCTTTTACTGAGACAGTTAAAGATGGCTATGAGAGAAAGAGGAACGTTATTTTATTGAGATTTAAACGATTAGAGCGTAGAGACGACTAATTGACATTATTTAGATTTTTAAAAACCTAATCCCCGTTTTTCCTAATTTTATTCTTAACATTACGATCGATTTATTCCTTTTGTAGTTTTAATGTAGGTGACAATCTTAATCTTAATAGTCTTAAACTTGTTTTAATATTGATCTTTTTATCATCAATTTTTGATTATTTGTATTATTTAGATTCTCGGGGTGTTTTCCTCATCTTAATCAGTAGAACACATGGCGTAACGGATATAGGTTTTCAGTTGCCACTGAAGAGACATGATACGTCAAAACACGGTGTCTGTGGATGACTATATATATATATATATATATATATATATATATATATATATATATTTACAAGGTGTGTCTAAAAAGTATCAAGATTTTGGTTTTTCACTTTTGACACACCTTGTATTTTGAAAACAATAACGTTCCATTCAGAATACAAGGTGTGTAAAAAAGTACCATATTTAAAGCTGTATTTACCAAGATAGAAATGAAAAATGAATAGAATGTTATTTTCTTCAGAATACAAGGTGTGTAAAAAATCTTGACGCTTTTTTACACAGCTTATATATATATATATATATATGGTGTTCGCGAGAAATTTGATAGTTTCATATGGAAAAAAGAAAAAAGTTCTTGGTAACAACAAAATTTTATGGATTGTAAAGTAATTCAACGGGCACGGGAATTACACTGCTGTCAACAAATTTCACTCAAAATAACTGTCATTAGCGTCGATCACAGCCTCAATCCTGCTCAGCAACCTGGAGCAAGCTGATGTTACAGTTTCTCTGGAAAGGCTCTCAAAAACTACCTTGATTCTGTCGATTAACTGGGCTTTTGTAGTACTGGTACGGCGATTGGGGTCTTTCTCAACAGCGCCACATACATAATAATCCATGGGGTTACGATCTGGAGAGTTCGGTGGCCAAACATTGGGACTGGTGTAAATATTCGCCCTTAACCATTTTTGATTTTTCCCGAATCCCACTGCCATACATATGGCTTACCATTGGCTACCCTTGTTATCCAGGGATTGACTACAGGGTTTAGCAACTCCACGTAGGCATCGGAGGGTCCTCCAACACTTTTTTCAGTAGATTTTCCAGGATTTCTACTGTACGAACTCAATCAGATCGTCTGTTATGTTGCTTTCTTCTAGCTACAGCCTCGAAGTCTCCATTGCAATTCACCGGTTCATGCCTGATTGTTTTTAAAGTGTTCAGGGAGCATTGGGCAGCAACCATAATCTCCTTAACTAATTAATTTTCAATTAGGTATGACTTCAATTAAGCACATACTCCCAAAGATTGTCGGCTATCTCCATCTCAAACAGACTGTATATATATTTGTTTACTCTTATATATATATATATATATATATATATATATATATATATTACTTTATCAAGCAGTGACATATCCCTCGAAATCCTTGACCTTGTATCATGCTTTACAATTATTATATTGCAACTGATATTTTCCAGTCTCGTTATGCACCCTCTACGCATAGCCACTCTTTTGTTTTCACTCTCATGTCTGTTCTCGTTTGATGTGCCGTATCGTGCTCTCCCTTCCATCTTGAAATGTCGCTGCAAGACAAGACAAGACGAGACAGTCACTTTTAAGAAATTTGATACGGTACCGAAGACGCGAAGCCCATGTCATTCACTGATATCAGACGTATTTCGAGGGAGAGGCTTAGTTTGTGACAGTTATATGACTGAGGCTGTTAGTTCCGCTTGAACAGTTAGGTGTACCTTGCTGGCCAAAGTCCATTAATTATTTTTGTTTATTCTCTTCTGCGTCCTCGCTCTGTCACGAATCTCAACGTAACCTTAGAGATTACGCTTTTACAGGCCAGTCGAAATGAAAAGAATGTGGTTAGTACAGAGTGTTTAAAAACAATATAACCGTATTTTGTATAATATATTAATGGAAAATAGATTTTAGATGCCGAATCTGAGTTCCTTCCACTCTGCCCTACTTTTTTCCCATAGCTGGAGGGAGTATATTTGGGTTTCATACCTTTCCCAAGGGTATTAGGGCTATGTGAAATTTAAACAGCCTTGTCCAGGATATAAATTCTATGGCAGCCTTTTCTTGTAATAAACGTTTTATCATATATTTGCTAAGGGTCTTAGTGGTATGACAGTAAACTGCACCTATTGGCGAGGTTCCAACTCTGGAGCATTAGAGGGGGTGAAATACTCCTTCGTTGCTGTTAATCTTCAGACCACTCTTACCCGGAGAGGTAGTATCTGTTAGGGTTCAATCTATGTGTTAAATAGATCAAAACAAATTTTTGATGTATCTTAAAAAATGAGTTTTTACAAAAATTACACCCCAAAGGAATGAATTAAACAAAAACGTATTAAGCATAAAATAACTGAAAAGTTGTGGTGCCGAAAAATCCAACCAACCAACCAATCAATCATTCAAATATGACTCGGTCAAGGAGATCGTGGAATACGAATGAAAGCCCACGTCTTCGGCAACAGCCCGTCTCCAGCCGTAGCAATATACTATCAATAGACGAGCAGTCAAAGAGGACCAGCCAGATTATGATCCAGCTGTCAAACAATTGGTCAAGCGGGATTTCTACATCGACGATTGTCTGAGATCGTTCCAAACCGAGGAAACCGCAGACTCTCTGCTCCAGAAAACAAAAGAGACCCTTGCAGGATCCAACATAAGGCTGCAGAAAATCACCTCCAACAGAAAGGGAGTCTTGGCCACCTTCCCATCCTTAGACCATGCGAGCGATTTGAGGAATCTCGTTTTAAGCGCGGACGACTCACCCACGCAACGCAGTCTCGGCCTCGAATGGAACATCGAGGAAGACGCATTCACTTTCAGAGCGCCCGTGATGGAAAGGTCATTCACACACAGAGGAGTCTTATCGACTCTCAGCAGTCTGTATATATGAAGGTATTAATATATACTGGCTATAATTCCATGTCTCCGTGTCCAGTATGGAAGACGGAGGACGTTCACGTATCCTCCATAAATTTGACTGAGGAGTGACTATGTTTTGGAGACGCCTACACACATTTTAAATATAAACAAAACACGTTCACACAAACACTGAAACATCTACAAGGGACAAAGCTTTATATATACAAGAAAAAAAAACAAAACAAAACAAAAACTGCACCCTCAGGGCACAAATATTCAAGTTTTAATATAATTAAATATTATATTGAATTAGAAAGACGAATTAAATTAAATAATAACACAAAAATATTGCACTTATTTTTACTTTATTCTAATTGATTTCAGTATAAAATTATAATTCGGATTGATTTTAATATGTTTGAGAATAAAATAATAATATTAGAAATCAATAACTTCAAGTAATTATTTATTAAACACGGTTTTTTAAAAACCGGTATGCAAAAAAACTCTATGGTTCGCAACATCTGTTACCATCCAAGGGAAATTCATCCTTAGGCGGCCTAATGTCGGTATCAGCCAGACAGCGAGGGAGTCTATTCTCTTTTCACTAGCGCTAGACCAAGGAGATTGTTTGAGAAATTTTATTTTTTTTATACAGAGTTAACATTTTATTTTCGGTTACTCAGTTTCATTTCTGAGAAGTAAAATCGAAGGTATGATTCCATCTTTAAGCATCACGACTTTGGTTTGGGAGAAAATAAACTTGTTGCTTAGCACCTTTCCGTCCAGTAAAAATGATGGCTAAAAGATATTATCTGCATCTGCGCAAGTGTCTGAAAAGTCTTTGACTGCACACAAACTGTGATGCTTGCTGGCGCTGCTGTTTTCTCTCCTGCTTTCTGGCTCTCTTTGCTGGGAAGAGCCAGAAGGAAAATTAACTTCTTATAATAAATTGTAGGAAGCGTGTGGTGTAATGGTTAAAGTCATAGGAAATGGGCTCGTCGCCCCGAGTTCAAATCCTGGACGTAGTAATTGCATTTCACTTAGCGCTAATATCCTTGGGAAATGTATGAATTCTACTCTCCCTCAAGCTATTAGTAAATAGTAGGGCAGACTGGGCTCTTTAACCTTGTTTAGGTAACCAGTATAGGAGAAGGAAAAGTCTGAATTCAAACCTGTTAAACTGCGCTTAAGAAATTGACCTTGTGTCACATCCTGCTCGTGCGGAGGGGTTGGTAAATATATATATACGCCACTACTATACAAAGTACAATGCCCCGAAAAGAAAATTTTCGAATTCTATATCTTACGCCTGAGCAAAGGCCAATTTGCGATCCTCACCCCCATATCTATTAATAATGGAGATTCGCTTCAAGTTTTTGTCTGTAACAAAAGCTACGTCACTGCTTACGTCACATTACTCAAAATTGTTATAACATAAAATAAATACACTCAAAATTTGAACATGCAGTATTAGACAGTCCTCATTGTTTTTTAAAACAAGTTTTAATAAATAGATGACTGGTATTATATATCTATATATAGTTTGTTTTATTTTAATACATATTTAAAGTTTACATTTCAAATTGTTTTATTTTTTAATCCTTTAATGAATTTGATGATTTTTACTTACTTAGGGTACAAACTCGCTGGCATTGAATTTTTTGCTCCCACCCCTCAGGCAATATGTTTCAAAAATCTATTTTTATATCGCCCGGACGGCGTTTTTTATTTTGTACTAGTATATATAATAGATTGTTGACACTCTACATATTTATGGATGATAGAGTCTAGTAGATAAATGTTTATCAGATATGATATATAAAAATAGATATCTAGACTGGTTTTTCCTTGCGGCTAATATATATGTACGTCTCTCCTATCGGTGCCAGAGGCAACAGCTAAAATTGGCGTCTTTCTCGCACTGTTTTTCTTCCACTTAACTTTACATCCCACTGAACTAAGTTGAAGCAGGTACTGTAAGCAACCATAGT
>CM042150.1:44169006-44191506 GCA_023376005.1 Doryteuthis pealeii | reverse complement strand
AAAATTGGTATCTAATACAATCTGCCTTGCGGGCGAAATAAATTAGATAAGTTTCTCCCACTAGTGCCAGAGGCCTAGGTCAGATCTAGGATCGGTATATGGCAATGTTTCTCTTCCTGCTACTTCTCCAGCTGTCTTTGAGCTACAGTAAGCGACGTTAGTATCTATCTACCAATCTATGTCAGTCACTTTCTTTCTTTTAATATAAATATTATATGTTTGAAAGTGATATTAAGATTTCTGAGAAAAAGCTACCAGCTTGAGAGCGCTAGCAGAAAACAGAATATATAACAGAAACATTTTTTTCGACAAAGATTATAACAAACTGTATATTATATAATTTGTATTAAGAAAGTTTTCATATAGGCAAGGTGTGTCAAAAAATTATCGAGATATTTGGTACTTTTTAACACACTTTGTATTCTGAAAAAATTAACTTTCGATTCATTGTTCATTTCTATCTCGGTAAATACAGCTTCAATGTCGATACTTTTATGACACACAAGCGTAAACGCAACGCTGTTCTATATAAGGAATGGAGCACTCTGTGACGGCCTTTACACACAAAGCGATGTGTGTATTAAAACAGTTAAAATCCCCTTCCCATTCTGTAAGTGAAGACAGCCTAATGGTTAAGGTGCTCGACCGATCGGATTTCAATTCCGGCTGTAGGTAACTTGCAAAATGTCTAGCCACACTGAAGAGACTTGATAAGTCGAAACGCGTGTCTGTGGATGACCCTATATATATATATATATATATATATATATATATATATATATTACATGCCAACTTTTGTGACCCTGGGTTTCATGCACTGGGGCATTATTCAGACTGAGTGACGAGTTGTTTTTTTAATCCGATTAATATGGTCAATATTTTCTTTGTTTTTCCGGTATATATAAAAAATTTAAATAACCTGTCTGGGGGCGCTGGGAGTGGCAGTATCACCTTTAGCCACCAAAACTGTTGTCACTCTTGGTTGGTGGCTGATAAGGGCAGGGTACTGCACATTGCTATCATATGTATGAGGAAAATATATGTATATATTTTTGTACTGGAGAAAGTAAAATTGAGTGCTCTTTTTTGTTGTTTGTTTGATGATAGGCTAGAGATTCTGCGGTTAATACTGGGGACCAGGGTTTTTCTTTTTTTTCTTTTTTTTTTTTTTGATAATAAGCCTTTTCTAGGTTGCTTTGTCTTGAGGATATGTGACTAATGCATTGTTTTGAAACCAATGGTTACAAAAATCTTGCGTTTGAAGCAGAAATATTACTCTTGGAATTATTTTGGTTGATATATTTCTGTTTTTTCAAGTTAAACACTCACCATAATTTTAGCAGCTTTTGTCAGTACTTTAAGAGAATTATCACTGAAGGTAGAAGAGAGGCGAGATTTGGCATCTGAAGATTCGAGGACCTGGGGAACAAACTGGGAAGCTGGCAAGTATTCTCCATTTTCTGATGATATAAATAGAAAATAGACTTATTGTATGATCATCGCTAGATTCTGTTATTATTTATAAAGAAAAAAGAGAAAATACAATTGTAAAAGCTTCACAGAGAGCTTTTCATGCTGATTTCATGTTACATCAGAATGATGCCTGTTCCGCATAAAAAGTCGATACTGCTATGGATCGAAAATTCTATCTGAAACAGCATCATTCTGATATAAAATAAAGCTTTTTTATAGTGTTTATTCAGGAAAATATCCTGGTGAATTTGTATTTGCTACACACAGAGATTTTGATGCTCAATTCATGTTACGACGGAATCTTGCTAATGTCTTAGTTTTTTTCCAGATATGATTGGACCGGTGCACATTATGCATTTGCTGGTGAAGTATGGGGGTATCTGTAATTGCTATTCAGAGAGATGTTCGTGTTCCTTTCATGTTATGTAGGAATGAGGCTATTCCAAAAAGAAAATCAATACTGCTAAGGATTGAAAATTATATCCAGAACAGCATTATTCTTATATAAAATAAAATGAGCACGAAAAGCTATTACACATTCACCAGATTTTCCTACATAAACATAAAAAAAAGCTTAAAAAACTTAAAAAATATAAATATTTTCAACAAAGTAAATATCTCTAAGTAAACATTTGAAGCAGAAATATTCGTCTTTGTATTATAAAGCTGTTTAGCCCACCCCCTCTCCTGCATTCATTTAAATGTACCCTCTCTCTCTCTCTCTCTCTCTCTCTCTCTCTCTCTCTCTCTCTCTCTCTCTATCTATCTATCTCTCTCTCTCTCTCTCTCTCTCTCTCTCTCTGTCAAGACCCTGTACTCTGACTCATAGGTCAAAACCCAATAACCACGGACACACAAACCTACGGACATGCATACCTATATACATAAGACAATCCGTAAAATTACTAATTGAAAACTAACTACGTCATCAGATTTTGGAGCGTAGTTTTAGATTTTTCCGAGTCTGTTGTTCGGCCCAGACGCATCTGCATTATTCACCAATGAAACATTCTACATTCCTTTAATCTCTTTTTACCTGAGTTTGGTTGAAAAACATTGAACTTTTCTCACCCTTTTCTTTCTTCTTAAATGTACGTATTGGTTAATAATACATAACCATAGTTTGATGGCCGGCGCAGATCATCATGATACAAGTTATTCTCTTCCATGATTCAGGTGGGTTCCAGTCATCCATTCTATCTATCATCACGTATATGAATGAAAAATGGTCCAAGCTTTTAAACGATGCATAGTGTGCATCAATACCTCCAACCTACGGAGAAAAATAACCATATATATATATATGTCAAATCCATCCCGAACACTCTGTATATATATATATATATATATATATATATATATATATATTACATATATATTAAAAAATTATAATTTAAATTTTATGAAACAAACCGCTAGCATTATTTAGCGACAAAAATGAAAAAATAGTTCAGACAATAACAATTAATATTTAAAAAAAACATTGAAAGTAGTTGGTAGCTAAAAAAAAGATGTGACGAAATATTTACTGGTGAGATGACATATCCATACATATATGTGTTAGTTAATGTGTGTGTGCGTGCGTGCGTGTGTGTGTGTGTGTGTGTGTGTGTGTGTGTTTAATACATGTTTGTGTGTACGTCTGTGTGTGGAGAAAGAGAGGTAGACGTTGAGAGAGATGCTTAAGATAATAGCAATTTTTGTTATCTATGAAACCATCAATTTGAACGTGGAAAAATCTTTTAAATATACACAATTAATTTGTATTTGTCAGTATATAATTTTACAAAGATTGAGTTGAACTTCTGTAAAACGAACAAATGTCGATTTTAATGACTGCAATTTGAAAAAACTGGAGAAAAAAATCGACAGAACCGTATCATATGTGAGACTGACAATATTTTTGAAAAACTTCGACCTGATATTTTTCATAGTCTCACAGCATTTAAAGATATGTGTGTCTATTACTACTTTTTTGTATGTATATATGTACGTACGTATCTGTAATTATGTTGTTTTTGTTTTTCTTAATACAATAATTCCATTTCAGTACACTTTATTGTTTGTTGCTTTGCTGGTTATTACGGGAGTGGGGTTGCTTGTGTTTTTTTGTCTTTTTTTATTTTTATTTTTCTGTTCTATCTTAAGCTTAATAATTTATTTGAATAAATGATTAAAGGAGTTGAGCCGAACATTTTATAGATAAGTCTTCGCTCCCATTAAAGTGTTTTATAGTTTCCATATTAAAATTGAATATTGATAAAAAAAAAGTTTTATTATTATTATTATTTTCACTCCATTTGAGCTTTTCACTGGAGTCTGAGTGACAACAAGTCTCCTCAGGCTCCAGGACTTTTCTGAGTATTCTAGCCGATTGCAGTAGTCTGGATGGTCTCAATTCTTCCTCTGATTTCCAGATCCTCCAGTCTTTTTCCCAGGTTTATTGGGCCCATTCCAATGCACCAACTACAATTGGTATCACCCTCATATTCCACAGCTTTTTCAGTTCTCTGGCAAGGTCCAGGTATTTATCCATCTTTTCATTTTCCTTCAGCTTCACCCTGTGATCTGCTGAAACCACCAGTTGGCACGTTCTCTTTTTTTTTTTTTTTTTTGTTAATCAACACTAGGTCTGGTCTCCTGGCTGGATAGGATGATCCCAAAATACCATTTTGTTGTATGGTCATTATTATTATTTACTCCTTTTGAGTTTTCACATCAGTGTTAACTGATGGTATTTCACTGGAGTCTGAGTGACAACAAGTCTCCTCAGGTCTCCAGGACTCTTCTGAGAATTCAGGCAGATTGCAGCAGTGCAGTGTTCTGAATGGTTTCAATTCTTCCTCTGATTTCCAAACTTTCCAAACCCTTTTCCAATCCTTTTGGGACCGTTCCCAGTGCACCAACTATAATTGGTATAACTTTGACTTTCATATTCCATAACTTTTTCAGTTCTCTGGCAAGGTCCAGATATATTATTATTATTATTATTATTATTATTATTATTATTATTATTATTATTAGTGACAGCAAGTCTCCTCGGGTCTCCAAGATTCTATCTAAGTATTCTAACCAATGTCATCAATGTTGTTGTGTGGACAGTCTCGATTCTTCCTTTGATTTTCCAATTTAACCAGACTCTTTTCCAATCCTTGCTGATCGTTCCAAGGCCACCACTTACAATTGGTACTACCTTGACCTTTATCTTCATGGTTTATTTTTATTTTTTATCTTTTTTTGTTCTCTGTCCAAGTACTTGTCTATCTCTTTTGACTTCTTTCATTTTCACTCTGTGATCCACCGGGACGGCAAAATCCACAAGATGACAAGTTCTCTTCTTGTTAATTGATATTAGGTCTGGTTTCCTAGCCGGGATTATGTGATCCGTCTGTATCTCAAAGTCCCAGAGAATGTTATGCGTTTCATTCTCTATGACAGATTCCGGTTTGTGCATATACGATTTAGTAGGCATGGTGAAATTTTAATTTCTTGCACAATTCCCAGTGGATAATAATTCCCACCCAGTTGTGTCTATTCTTCTACTCTCTTTGTGCTCGTTTGTTGCATTGGTTTATTATATGATTTTTTCTTTCATTCATTCTTTCTGTTACTCAAATGTGGGATTCTTTCATTCTTTCAATCTAATCTATCTATCTATCTATCTATTTTTCTTTCTTCTTTCTTTCTTTCGATCCATTTTTCGTTCTTTCATTCTCTTTTTATCTTTCTTACTTTGGTTCAATATTTCCCACCCAGTTGTGTCTATTCTTCTACTGTCTTTGTGCTAGTTTTTTGCATTGGTTTATTATATGATTAACCGTTTCGTCTCTGTCTCCACCCATTCTACACTTGCTATTCTGTTGCGTAATTGCTTGCTTTGATATAGTGTGTTCTTATGGCAATGTCCTATGCTGCAATTATTATTACTAACAGGACCTGTGGATAGACCACAGTATGATTATTATTATTATTTAATTATTACAGCGTTTGATAAGTTTACTTAAAGAGCTATTGCGAATATTTCAATATGTAAAAAGTATAATAATCTTGATTTAACTCTCTTTTCTCTCTCTCTCTCTCTCTCTCTCTCTCTCTCTCTCTCTCTCTCTCTCACTCACTCACTCACTCACACACACCACACACACACACACACACACACACTCTTTTTTCTTTCTTTCCGTCTATTCATCTTTTCATTATGTTCGATTGAAACAGATTAGCATTATCACTTCCACGCGCTCACACTTTATCTCTATCCTGCCCTACTCTCTTCATTCCTTCTTTCTTTCTTATTATATTTTTGTGAGAGCACTCATTAAAAATAAAAATTTGGCAGATAAGAAACACCAGGTACTTAGGATTTACATGTTTGCATTTCATTTTGGACGATTTGGACGGTCTCATTTTTAACAAGAGGGTGTTTCAAGACTATAATGGTTGCATTTTTAATGGATATATAATCAAGATTTACATTTTTGCATTTCATCTCGGACGATATGGAAGGTCTTATTTTTAACCACAGGGTGTTGGTAAATGATAACGGTCGAAAGATTAAGGAACAAGAGTATTATTATTATTATTATTACTTTTTAACACCTGCCGTAGATGGTGGTTCACTGGAGGCTGAGTGACAGCAAGTTGCCTCAGGTCTCCAGGACTCCTCTGAGTATTCTAGCTGATCCGAACAGTGCTGTAGTCTGGATGGTCTCGGTTCTTCCTCTGATTTCCAGTTCACCCAAATTCTTTTCCAGAGCTTTGGGGATCGTTCCAAGGGCACCAATTACAATTGGTACGACCTTCACCTTCATGTTCCACAGCTTACTCAGTATTATTATTATTATTTACTCCTTTTGGGTTTTCACATCAGCATTAGCTGATGGTCTTTCACTGGAGTCTGAGTGACAGCAAGTCTCCTCAGGTCTCCAGGACTCTTCTGAGTATTCTGGCAGATTGCAGCAGTGCAGTGTTCTGAATGGTTTCAATCCTTCCTCTGATTTCCAAACTTTCCAGACCCTTTTCCAATCCTTTTGGGACTGTTCCAAGTGCACCAACTACAATTGGTATCACTTTCACTTTCATATTCCATAACTTTTTCACTTCTCTGACAAGGTCCAGATATTTATCCATTTTTTTTATTTTCCTTTAGCTTCATCCTGTGATCTGCTGGCACTGCAAAATCCACCAGTTGACAAGTTCTTTCTTTTTTGTTAATCAACACTAGGTCTGGTCTTCTTGCTGGGATAAGGTGATCCGTTTTAATTTCAAAGTCCCAGAGAATTTTGTGCGTTTCATTCTCAAGAACAGATTCTGGTTTATGCATATACCATTTTGTTGTGTGGTCGAAATTTAATTTCTTGCATAATTCCCAGTGGATCACCTTCCCAACCCAGTCGTGTCTAGTTTTGTATTCTCGTTGTGCTAGTTTGCTACATTCGCAGAGTATATGGTTAACAGTCTCATCTCTATTACCGCAAAGTCTACATTACTATTTTGTTGGGTCTTATCAATTTTCGCTTTGATGTAGTTTGTCCTTATGGCATTATTTTGTGCAGCAATTAAAGTGATTCTGTTTCTCTTTTGAGGTTTCCCTTTCTTAACCATGTCCAAGTCTTTCCATGTGCAACCTCATCTATTTGTCGTTTGAAGCGTCCATATAAATTGTTTTTCTTCCCATTTTTGTTTTCTAGTCTTTGTCGTTTTCGTTTCCATCTGCCGTTTCTACTATTGTTGGTCGCCATAAGTAATTTGTCTTTGCTCTTCCTTGTGTAATCTTCAAGTTGTTGGATTGTGGTTTCTACGCATTCCTCTATGTTGGCAAGACCTCTTCCCCTTCCTTTCTTGACACATACAATCTATCTCTATCATCTCTAGGGTGGAGAGCCTTGTGCATGGTCATTAATTTTCTCGTCCTTTGGTCTATCTGTCTGAGTTCTTCTTTTGTCCATTTTAAGAATGGTCCTGAGTATCTTATAATGGGGACAGCCCAGGTATTAATTCCTTTGATCAGATTTCTGCTGTTAAGTTTCGTTTCTAGAAGTTTTCTAGTTCTCCTGAGATATTCCTTTTTAACTTTTCCTTTCATTTCTGCTTGCATGATATTGTCCGCTTCCAAAATTTATTATTATTATTATTATTATTATTATTATTATTATTATTATTATTATTATTTATGTGACATTCTGATGTTGATATCATCCAAATGAGGCTTAACACTTGAACATCTGCAAACATCTGCATACATGTACAAACGATAACGTAAATACTGCACCTGTGCAATATATGTGTACACGTCATGTATAGACATGCTTTATCATTAGAATTTATATAAATAAATAAACATGTAATAACCTTTATTTTCTAGTACAGTTTCGTTCAGAAATGACGCAATTCTGCACTAAAGCATTGGTGCTTCTACCGCGTGTAATATCTCAAGGCTCTGCCTAAGTACAACGTATTACTCACCAGGAATTCTTTTGAATTGATCAGAATGTAGTACCTGTACCCTTTATTTAGTATCAGTGTGTATATTATAAATCAGTGGTTCCCAACCTATGGCCAAAATGGGCCACAGTAAATTTCAGGTGGGCCAAGGAAATATTATAATTCTATATGATATGTTTTTGCACATATATATATAGGAAAATTGCAAACTTAAATATTGATAATAAATAGTCGTTAAATTGGAACTGAAAAGTGCATGTAGTTTAGATACTCGAGATGAAGTGTGTGCGTCAATATGGTTGTATCTTGATTGAATAAATATCTTATGTAAAATGGAAATATTTTTTTATTATAATAATTTCATGGCCACAAAAAAATTCCGATTTCAAAGTGGGCTATGAGCTGAAAAAGGTTGGGAACCCCTGTTATCGATAACACATTTGTTACGTAGTCTTATTAATAATCTTAATTCATTGTATTTTCTCATCTTCTATCTGTGCTGGCCGGGTTGAGTTGTCTGGGTCTTTCTTCATCTGGGTTGTCTCGGGTATCGAATCTCTCTCCACGTCTTTTTCATATCTTATTGTTACATATTATGTGGTGTCATGGGTAGTTAGTTTGAAATGGGTTCGTTGGAGTTAAAAGCGTAGGCGAGTAGATTTCCGTCGGATGATCCTAACTGACCCCTAGAGAGGCGCGAATCTCGCGCGCCATGAGAAAAACGTAACCAGTTAGATTTAGTTTCAACCAGAGATTAACGCAGAGTAGACGTGCCACTGCGAGGTTGTTAACCTCCCGCGTGGTGAATAAGAATTGGTTAAATAAATCTTGATCAAGAAAATAAAAGTCTTGTGAGTTGGTTACTTGAATGACTAAAAAGTTAGTCCTTAAAAAGAATCCCTTTGTAAGAAGACAGCTAGACGACAGGATGACAGCCAAAGAAGAAGAGGAAACATGGCGACTAGAAATAGTAAAGAAGAAATGAAGAACAAGTAAGTCTCAATTCTGTCTGTCTGTCTGTCTGTCTGTCTCTCCCTCTCTCCCCCCCTCTCTCTCTCTCTCTCTCTCTCTCTCTCTCTCTCTCTCTCTCTCTCTCTCTCTCTCTCTCTCATGTATATACCCGTTGTATGATGTTGGGTATATATGGTTATACAACATTATTAAAGACAGAAACACGGAGATTCATTTCAGTTTTGATGTATTCATTTCTCGAGACCTAATACTTCAACGCGTGGAGAAGAATTCAGAGCACGCCATTTTCGTGTCGAGCCAGTAGACCGTCTGCAAATCTACTCATTAACTTTCCCACAGATTCAGTCATGTGACACTCTCAACTAATGAGAATGTCCCACCATAGATCAGTCAGGGGTCAGAAGCTGTCAATAAGATTCCCGATGATTTTCCATGGTTTATTACAGTTAAACGCTAACCGTTAAATTTGAATAACGTTATTTTTCCAGAATACAGGTGTGTCAAGAAGTAAATAAAAATCTCTATACTTTTTTGACACACCTTGTTTAATTATTTTCAGATGGCACAACACTAAAAATTTGACTATAGTCACACACACTGCAAGATTTTTTTTAAGAATACAGAAGAATGGCCTTCGTCAGAGCAAAATATTTTATATCTGAAATTAGAACTGTAAGAATACAGAGAAGTGCTCGAAAAAAAGATTTCTTTATAATATTTTCAACACACACACACACACATACACACACACACACACACATATATATATATATATATAATCCAAAAGTCCAGAGAAGAAATCTTCCTTACGACACAAGAGTTTTATTTAAAAAACTTGCCGCAGTTTAAGAGCTCAATGTGTGCTCTTAATGTTAGAGTCACAGAGCAAATATATAAGTAAAGAAATAACAAAAGACTTAGAGATTTAGCATTATAGTCTATTTCAGGGAGCTTAGACAAAGTGTCTAACTCTCCCGCATCTGATGAGTCAGGAGAGTTAGACACTTTGTCTAAGCTCCCTGAAATAGACTATAAATCTAAATCTCTAAGTCTTTTGTTATTTCTTTACTTATATATATATATATATAATATATATATATATATATATATATATAGTTAAAAATTAATGGTAAAATGAATGAATGGATGAAATAAAGCTGAATGAAATGAGGGTGATAAATGAAAAATCCTTTCGAAGGGACCCCTCTCAAAAGTATTAAAACACTTTTTGAGAGTGGGGTCCGTGATAGAAAGTTTTTCTCATCTATTATTAGACTCCTTTGAAGCATCAAGTTAATATAATTATTCTATAAGTTATTAGAGAAGATAAAATCCGTCTTTTACCTTTGTAATATCTGTTGAGAATGGGTTTGAATAGATATATATATATATATATATATATATATATATATATATATATATATATATATATATATAATCTTGTCTGGTTAACTTCCAGTGAATATTGCTACATTGTAACTATTCTGAATTTAAAATAAAAACGGTCAAATAGAAGAATTTATTTACTTAACTTTTTTTTCAGTTGTAAAATAAAATAAAATATATCAAATTAATTAGATAGATCAGTAAATAAATAAAAATACTTTAATTATATATATATATATATATATATATATATATATTCAACTTTTATATAAATGTATATTTTTTCAACTCTGTATTAGAAATCCAGCAGCAGTAGGGTTAACATTGTTTAATTAAGCAGAAGTGAATTGATTGTCTAATTAGAAAGAAAAACATATAGTCAATTCCTTGTGTCAACTGAGGTATATAATTAAAACAAGTATCTAATCAAGTTCATTGATTGTTAATAAAGATACAATCGATTTTGAAACTTTTCGCGCTCTTTTCCGAAATCTGGCGTCCATTGATCAAGATCTCCCATCGGGTGTTCCTGAAGAAACGTCTAAAGAACAATCAAGGTCGGTTATCAATGATTTATCCGCACGATTCTTTCGTCTCTTTTTATGACTTATCTTAAATGATTTCGTCATTTCCATCTTGTGTTATTTAAGTGGTAACTGAAAAATACAAATGATAAGAAGACCGAATGAAAATTAAATATTAGTGGGAGAAAGAAAGAACGACAGAAAGAGTAATACAATGGGACGAAGGAGAAAAATAAATAGAGATACGAGAAAAGGGTGACTTGAAGAAGAAAAAAAGAATGAAAGAAAGAGAGAGAGAGAGAAAGAGAAAGTTTGAGTGGGTGAAAGAACGAGCGAGAGAGGAACAAGGAACCTTGAATAAATAAAAAGAAAGAAAGTAGACGAAGAAGAAAAATGAGGAGGAGGAGTAGTAGGAGGGAGAAAAGAAAAAGGGATACATAAAGAGGAAAACATTTTAAAATGAAGGAATTGAAGAAGAAAAGTTTAAAAAGAAGAAGAAGAAGAAGAAGAAGAAGAAGAAGAAGAAGAAGAAGAAGAAGAAGAAGAGAAGAAGAAGAAGAAGAAGAAGAAGAATATTATGAAAGAATTAGAGAATAAATGTGGACCTAGAAGTAAAGAAGGGGTACTCCACACTCCCCAAAGTTCCAGAATTGAAACTTCATTATTAGATGTAGTTTAACGTCATACTTAGGACACTGAGACCTTCAGCCACTGCCTTCTAGCACATATATGATTTTAAAAAAACAGTTTGGGCGTTTGGTGCCATTAATTTACTACAATAATGTCTATCGATTTATCTATCTATTTATCTGTTATACGTGATATAACCTATGTACATAAATGGAATGCTCCGTCGACTACTATAAGTAGCAGGAACAATTGTGGCTGGAGACGAAGCAACGCGAGTCAGCTCGAAACTGTATGGTCGGACGCAATCTCCACTTTCTTTTCTGTTATTTCTACTCCTTTTTGTTCAATACATTTGTATCCATTTTTACCAGTCGTTTGTCTTATTTTTGACCCTTGAAAACCCCACAGCACTATCTCAGTTTAATATCTATCTATCTATCTATCTATCTATTTTAGTTCATTATTTTTCGATATCATAGGGCCGGTTTAGCTCAGTCGGTAGAGTGTTCAGCTGAGAACCACCAGGTTCCTGGTTCGATACCGGCCCTCGCTAACTCCGTGCGGTAAAGTAAGGATCTGATGGTTGGTGTAGTGCTCCACCTCAGACGCAAAATCAATTTCCTTGGTATAGCGCTAGTGAAAAGGGGATAGACTCTCCTCGTTCCATTCATTCTTCATTTCTATGTTGATAAACACTGTTTTAAACTTGTTACTTTTTTGACACATCTTGTACTCTGAAAAGAATTAATGAGTGGAAAGTTATTCATTTTTCAGAATATAAGGTGTGTCAAAAAGTACAAAATCTCGATACTTTTTGAACACCCTTGTATATAATATATATATATATTATATATATATGTGTGTGTGTGTTGTGTGTGTGTGTGTGTGTGTGTATGTGAGTGTGAAGAAAATATTTTCAAAAATATAACAAACACACAGGATGTTACGATCAGAGGAGAACATTTTATGTGTAAATACTTAAGTATTTCGGTATTAAACCATCATCAGGACACTGTTACAGAAAGTTTTTGAAGGGAGAAAAATGAAAATATTAAGTGTTTAGTGAATTAATTCTCATCATATTTCCATATATATATATATATATATATCTATATATAATATATATATATATATATTTGAGGAGTGAAGGATTTCAATAAATCCGACAGAATGTGGTTGAGAATAGAGGAAGTGTGGATATAACAGCACAGACAGTTGAATTCAGTTCATATTTCGCCCCATTGTATGAAGATTTTTCGAAACTTTATTGACATAAGTGCTCGTACATTTTGCTTTTACAGGGAAGAGGTAAATGGGTGAGGGGTGAGATAAAGTCAAAAGGGGTGGGTATGTTGGGAATGGTGCTTTTATTTTTATGAGGTCAGTCGATTGACTTTAGAAGAGAACTTGATATTTGGAGTTTGGGCTATATATGTATCAGGTGATCCCATAAAAATAAAAGTACTATGCCATATATACCTACCCCCTCCTGACTTTGTCTTACCCCTGACGCATTTACCTTTTCACTATAAAAGCAAAATGTACAAGCACTTATGTCAATAAAGTTTCGAAAAAGCTTCATACAATGAGGCGAAATATTAACTGAATTCAACTAGGTGCTGTTATATCCACACTTTCCTCTATTCTCAACCATATATATATATATATATATATATATATATATATATATAGAGAGAGAGAGAGAGAGAGAGAGAGAGAGAGAGAATTAGATAGATAAAAGCAGTTAAAATGAAAATATTTTATAATCATTTTCATAGTTAATATTGAACAATATTTCGATTTATAAAAATCATCATCAGAGCTTGTTTTTAATCCGGACTCATCGAGCTCTGATGATCATTTTTATAAATCGAAATATTGTTCAATATTAACTATGAAAATGATATAAAATATTTTCATTTTAACAGCATTGTGTGTTTCCATACCCTTTTATCTGTACATATACCGTCGGATTCATTTCCTTACTCTTAACTCACACACAACACACACACACATATATATATATATATATATATATATATATATATATATATATATATATATATATATAGGGATTATTTGTGAGTGTACATTTATAAAATATGCATAGAAGCGAGAAAAAAATCTTCAACAGAAAAAATCTCTAATTAATTAGAATCCAGAAAATCTATGCATCATTTGAATATATTTATTTCTGCAAACAGGAAACTCTACCCTTGCCCATCCCAAATAATTTTAAAACAATATTTTTCTCCATTTTCAAATAAAGAATTATACTCCATCCATTCATATTCCGTTATACGTTCTTTGTCTTCATTCTATTACATGATTAGAGGAGCGTGCACTTGCGCTTGAGCTTTTAAATTTTTATTATTTCTTAATTGTTTTTTAATTATCTTTTTTTGTTGTTTTTTAGGGAGGGGGGACTGGAAGCAATAAAGAATGTGATCAATTTCAATATTAACAATCCACAGAAGATTTGTACGTGGGGTTGTGGTAAAATTCAGACATCCGAAATACAGTATTATCATTGGCATTTAATAAGCTCAGCTTAGTTTGCCACAAGGCCAAAAATAAGGATCATTCGTTTAGAATAGAAGTCTCCAAAAAGATAGATAGATATGTTAGATATAAAGGTATTGTTTTTAGTTGAAAGGCTTAGGTGACCTTCCAACGTGGGTACATATAAGTACAAGAAATATTCAGACAAAGAAGTTATGAGATATAACAAACATAGACTTTAATACTTGAGCACATAGAAATACATTCAAACAGGAATACATATACAAATTAAAAGGTATACAAAGGAGATACATAATGAACACATATACGAGACAAGGTACTAGAGGTGTATAAGTGATACAGGGTACATGAAGGAATGTCCCTTACATAGGCTGGAGGGTATAAACGCAAATGTCTAACCCATGTGTCCTGTTTGCTGTTCCTGGAGAAAAATGAGTTAAACTTCGCGCTTCCCTGAATAAATACTCAGGACCCCTAACGGTAGAAAATCTGAAAAAAGGGAAGATAATTCTTCCAGACAAAACAGGGGCATTCAATCGCTACAGATAGATATAAACTGACACATAGATAGATAGATAGATAGATAGATAGATGTTAATACACTGAGATTAATGGATGTATATTAATACACTAAGATAGATAGATAGATAGATAGAATATTAGTTCTTAAGGTCGTAGCTAAATTCAGATATCCGAAATTGTCATTTAATTAGCTTTTTTATATATCATTTGGATTGTTCAGATTATTGTCCTCATCTTTATTGTTATATGCACAACGTTTCGACCGATGTTCTCCCCGGCCTTCTTCAGGTATTTCCTGTCGGACTTGGGAACCTTCTCGAACTCGGTAACCCCCTCCTCGAACTTGGAAACCTTTTCTTCGAACTCAGAACCTTCGTGACGAACAAGGAATGCGAAGTAACAGTGAATACTGAACTCATTAATAATGTTTTGTCAGCCTGTGCCAGTAAACAAGAAACAAAAAAAGAACATGCATACTTTAAGTCTGGTACAAGGCTGAAAATATGAGGCGCAATGTTAGGACTGGCCTTACTACTCAGAGTAGTCTGTTAATAAGCTTAAGGTCTGAAATATGAAATACCCAGTATCGAACTCACTAACTGGCTAGCTTGCCAACAATTACACTACAGAAAAGTACTCCAGAAATTGTGTAAGCCCTGTCGGAAGAAGTTTGGTTTGGTTTGGTTTGTTTTGTTTAACGGCATATCAACCTCAGTGGGCCATTTAATGGCGATAAAGTTTTGAAATAAAGTAATTCTTAATGGATAATCAATTTCTTTCATAAATACATTTTTCTATTTAACCCATAGATGGGACCCTAACAGGTACTACTACTCCGGGCCAGAGTGGACCAGGGAGCAATGGTGATGAAGGGGTGCTTCACATTCCCCAAACCTCCAAAACTGAAACCTCACCATCAGATAGAGTTTAACGTCATTCCCAAGACATGTAGACCCTCAGCCACCGCCTTCTAGCACCCATATGATAAAAAGAGTTGGGGCTTTCCATAAAGGCAATAGGGTTGTGGCAATCACATAGGTGCTAGGACTTAACGTGACCAGCCGATTGATCGGAGGGGGCCTCTCCGACCGACCGTCTAGTCCAAGAAAGGGCCAACGTGGAGTTTTGCAAGTCATTGACTGCTCATTCACCTGGGTTCTATCCTTAAGCATCACAGGTCGCCAACCACGGCCAACAGTGCATTCTAACGCCCTAGCCGACAGGGTGGTTCGGAGGAAGAAAATGGCAACTGCATCCCAAGCAGGCGGTCGGGGCGTTCTGTGTATGATACAAAACTGCATCTGATGAGGAAGCTCCAGTTCTGGTGAGTGTAGAGTACAACTTCATTGCCATTACTCTTAGATTTACTCAGAGCGGGCGAGATATTCCATGTTATAGTCCTCATCTATGAGTTAAACAGATCAACAATGAGTTTTAAAAAATGTGTTTAAAAATAAATTAGTTTTCTTTAAATTGAATATTCAACAAGAATGAATAAAACAAAAGCATCTTCGCCATGAAATAACCCAAGGGTTGACATGGCGGAAAATTCAACCAACCGAACCTAATAACCAGATCCGGAGTGCCATTACCTGTTATGGGTGATATTAGTTCACATGGCCAATATTTTTCAAAGGGTTTCTCCTGGCCTAAAATCCGCTAGGCGTTGCCTGCTGAAAAAACAACCCACGCTACGATTGAAGTACCAAGCTGTTTTAAGGCGTTTTTATTTTTAATATTTTAGCCGTTTTTAGGGTTTAGGGTTAGGGTTTTTAATTTTCGAAACTCGGTCATATTTATTTAAAAAGCACGTGACAGTTGTTTGATTTAATAATGCTTCTATTTTCGGAACTCGGTCGTATTTATTTAAAAATCTATGACAGTTGTTTTGAATTAAAATAAAATGAAAAAACAGAAAAAAATATTTTAAAGGGGGGGATATTTATATTTACTTGTCGATGAAAAAACCTGGGTGGTGGCTTACTTTTAACGCCTTCAAACTACTAAAAAAAATAATTTGTTGATAAAAACGCCTTCAAACCACTAAAAAATATATTTTAAAGAGGGGTGGGTTAAAATAACGCGTTAAGCGCGGGTTGTTTTTTGAGCTGGCACCGCTTAGCGTTTCTTAGGGCAGGTGGCCAGGACGCATTTATGTGAAGAGTTCAGATTTTTTAATGGATTTCTAATACATTTTCTAAAAACGGTTAAAATTAAACTTTTTTGTGAGCTGGTTTTCACATGAATTTTAACTCGATTTTTTAATGCTTCATTTAACAAATCAATGAGTGTAACTTCCGCCAAAGATTATTATTAGTTACTTAAAACCATATGTATGTTAATTATTAGGTTCAATGTTATGAAAAGTACATTTATATAAACCATACAATTGCTTAAATTATTAGGATTTG
Source organism: Doryteuthis pealeii (assembly GCA_023376005.1). Classification (NCBI taxonomy): domain Eukaryota; kingdom Metazoa; phylum Mollusca; class Cephalopoda; order Myopsida; family Loliginidae; genus Doryteuthis; species Doryteuthis pealeii. The sequence goes on along the minus strand of CM042150.1, from coordinate 44,174,624 downwards.
ATAAACCATCCGAGTAGGACGAATAAGACATGCTGGAGAAACAAGGACGAACTAATAAGTGACTTTCTCCTGTGGACACCTACACATAGACACACCAGTGTAGACTGACCAGCCAAAACCTACATCAATTAGCTTTATGCGGATTCTGGATGCCAGGGACGATGACTGATATGGACGGGTGGCGAGATTTCAGACCCAGATATTTCAAAACCAAAATTAACGGTGTAACCAGTGCTTTGTAGCCCCCCAAAATTGAATATTCACAGGAGAAACGGCTTTTAGACAAAGTAAATTGTTTTCAAGTTAAGCGGCTAATACGCTGCTCTAAAGCCAATGGTATCAAACGCTTTTTAATGCTTTAATATCTCATTATATCTTATTATAATGGAGATTGTGTGTTTTTCTGTCTGTAACCGAAACTATATTACTAATCGAGTCACAATTAACATAGTTATTTTCATCACATTCTTCATGATTTTATTTATATTTAAACCTCAATTATTAATAAAATTACTTCACCTTTTTATTATTGTTGTCCATATCTACTTATAAATAACATGCTATTGTATTCATATATACAAAAAATAGCGGTTTGCAGTGTGAACGGGAAGGCTAATTTGCATATTGATATTAAAAATGTGATTTTATTAAATATGTGCTTAGTATTATTGATTTCTAACTGTTTGGTTTTATTTTAATGAATATAAGCAAAAATCTCTCCAATGAATCTTAAATGAAATCCATTAACAAGAAAAAATAAGTGTAATTTTATTCTTTATTTCCTAATTTAACTAAATAGTTAAATAAGTAAAATTCAGCAATGAAAGACAGCAGTGATGGAAGAGTAAGTTTCATTTCTATTTTTCTATTATAACCCCACTCTGTTTCAAATCCTTTTATCTGCATTCTTATTAGACTTTCTAATTTATTATGATATTTCATTACATTAAAACTTAAATACTTGCACCCGGAGGGTGCATATATTTGCTAGTATATATAAAAGAGAAAAAAATAACGTAGTATTCAACCGTTATTATCCGAAAAATATTTTTAATTTAACTAAGGAATTACATCGACTTAGTTAACCTAGGGTTGGGTCCTGAAGAAATCATTTCAATTTGATTGAAACCATGGTAGACCCTTTATTTTTTTCTCTAATGATAATATTAATATTATTACTGCTCTGTATTTTTAATATATTGAGCACTTTTGGATTATTTACTCATGCCGCTGCGACGGAAAAGTTAAAGCGGCAATTGGATACTATATATATATATATATATATATATATATATATATATATATATATATATATATATATATATATATGATGTGTGGCCGTTACCGCGGAAGCAAAACAATGGCGGTGATTGTCTGGTTAAGGATAGGAAGCAGAAGACAAAGAAGCACCGTTAAAAGTTTATCTAACTTTTAATTCCCTTACAAGGTTAGAAAGAGACGTCTGACCCAGTGAGAGCATGCCTATCATTAAATAATTATAATTGCTGTGTCCGTTTCTTCAAGACTTAACCGCGAAAAGGTTACAATTAAAAGTGATATTCGTTCCAACATTAGAGCGGGTTCAGAATAGAAGTTTGGTTCTTTGGCGTCTCCTCTCTCATTGTCTCTCAAAATAAGCCCTTGTCGGGCTTGGCCTCCGTGTCGTCTTCAGTGACGTAACCAGACTCATTTCTCATACTTTCCTCATCTTATGATCAAACTATCGCACCTACACCAACAAGGTTCATAATTTTGGCCCCAAGTATCTGGTTAATAATCACTAATTGACGCTAATATCAGACACAGTACAGATTGTCTGATACGGATCAGACCTAAACTCGTGTTAAAAGGCTAATTATATATATATAATATAAAATTTATATATATATATATATAAGTTAAAAGAAAGGAAATGAATCCGATGGTATCACTATAGATAAAAGGATATGAAAACAACACAATATGCTGTTAAGTGAAAACATTTTATAACATATTCATAGCTAATATTGAACAATATTTCGATTTTATAAAAATCATCTTCAGAGCTTGTTTATACTCCGTACTATCAAGAGCGGAGACGAAAGTCATATGAATTCAATTCATATCACTTTTTTGCAACATCAAGGTTTTCGTTTTGAATTCATATGGCTTTCGTCTCCGCTCTTAATATTGCAGAGTATAAACAAGCTCTGAAGATGATTTTTATAAAATCGAAATATTAGCTATGAATATGTTATAAAATGTTTTCACTTTAACAGCATATTGTGTTGTTTTCATATCCTTTTATCTATACTCATATATATATATATATATATATATGTGTGTGTGTGTGTGTGTGTGTGTGTGTGTGTGTGTGTAATTTTTATGTTAGTTTCCTATTAAGTTATATTCAGTTGTCAAAAACAAAACCCTGACAAAGGGTAGAGGCCACCCAAAATATTGGAAAAAGAACAAAGCGAACCACGGGCAAAACAACGGTTATATATTATAACTCAGTTTTCCTTCTGTTTGTTTACTTTTTATATATTTCCTATGCTTCCAATAACACTGATATATATATATATATATATATATATATATATATATATATATATATAATATATATATGAAGGTAAAATGTATATGAATCCGACAATATGTGTAGAAAGTTTTGTAGAAAAAACAACAAAAAAATTTTGAAAATTCCGGTACTGATCGAGAGCGTTCTGTGCCTCGTGATTATTGATATATTTATTTCGTCTTCCCGTTTACAATGTTGCTTTGATAAAGACCTCTTCATACGGTCGAAACAGATTTCTGTCAGCAAAACTTTTAACATCTTGTTGTTTTTTCCACAAAACTTTCTACACACACATATATATATATTGAGAGAGACAGAGAGGCAGAGACAGCGAGGCAGAGACAGAGACAGGCAGATAGACAGAAAGAGAGAAAGAAAGAGCAAAATATTCTTATATCGAGAATGTTTGACATTAATATGAGAAAGAAAGAAAGAAAGAAAGAAAGAAAGAAAGAAAGAAAGAAAGAACAAATATTTTGTGTAGCCAGAGTGCAATTTTAAGTTAACTAACCGATTGCATCGTGTTCATTCCTCAGGTAATGCCGCTTATCTTTGGTCTTGTGTCAAACTAAAGTGTGGTTAATAGATAACGAGATGGACAAACAGGCGCTTAGACTAAGTTAGCCAGCTAATTAGATGTATTGATAGATAAGAAAGAGAAAACTGTCGTATAGACATTCTTTAATGACTTTAGAAGAAAGAAAGAAAGATGAAGGAGAGAATATGCAACAATGTAAATGATTGAATATTATTACAAATTTCCTTGAGATGCCTATAATTGTTTTACTTGAAAATCCATTGGTTTTTTGTTGTTTTTTTTTGGTTTTTTACTTTTTTTAAATTTAAGTCATTAATTTTAGTTATGACACTCGGACAGAAGTAATTATCCCGAATATTTTGATCATCACCATAGTGATATTAAGTAATCTGAAAAGAAAGAAAACAACTTCACAGCGTTAGAAATGAGGGTTATTTTACAATAATTATTCAAAATTGGTAATCTGAACATTAGCTACATAAATGAGAGTAACCTCCCCTTGTTTATTTCACTTTGAGGAAGCCATATTTTTTCCGGCTATTTTCATTTCACCGTAAATTTACACTGAAAATAGGAATTTGTTCGAATCAATACAACTGCCTGTTTTAACAAGAAAATATCACAAAATGTGTTTCTTAATTGTGCTTGCGCAATATTTGAAATAAACTTAATTGTTATTAAGAACACATTTTATGATATTTTCGTGTTAAAACAGGCAGTTGTATTGATTCGAAGAAATTCGTATTTTCAGTGTAGATTTATGGTGAAATGAAAATGGTCGACCAAAACATATGGCTTCCTCAAAATGAAATAAACGGGGGGAGGCTACTCTCATTTATGTAGCTAATGTTCAGATTACCTTACAATTTACCATCAAAGTGATGACAAAAAATCGGCATTACTCTCTGGTTTGGTTTCTTCGTTTAATGACATATCAAACTTTGTATGTTATTTAATGCCAAAGTCATACTTGTAGAACAGTAGTGGTACTATTTAACCCATTACTGTGAGATGAGGAAGTTAATACCTTTCCCAACCGTATCAGCCACTGGTGGGTGATGAGGTCTTGCCTTTCCCAAGGGTATTAGTCCGAAAATGAATGTAATACCGTCACTGGGGTTTGAACTCACTACTATGTCACAGTTCAGCATGTTAACCACTACTCTATGGGGACTGCCCCATCTTTCTTTTTAAACTTACACACACACACACAAACACACACACACACACACATGTATATAACGCATTGACGAGAAACTGTCAGTTACCAAGTGCCGTTAAGTCTATATCTACGCTATCCTAAGTTAACTATATATGCTCTATCATTGATACCGAGCACTCTTTATTCATAAATATAGTAGATATATAGCAAACAATATCATTGATTTATATATATATATATATATATATATATATATATTGGAGGATATGTGCTTAATTGAAGTCATACCTAATTTTGAAAATTAATTAGTTAATAATTAATGAATTTAAGCGGGCATATGTGTTAAAATGTAAGGCTAAACAAATCGAGAAAATGTTTAGCCTTACATTTGAACATATATGCCCGCCTAAATTCATTAATTATTAACTAATTAATTTTCAAAATTAGGTATGACTTCAATTAAGCACATATCCTACAAAAATTGTGGGCTTAAAGCCATATAAAAAATAAACACATTTGTTTGTTTACTTAACCTCATATATATTATATATATATATATATATATATATATAAACATATATATATTTCACATACATTACACATACATACATATATATACATACACATACATATATATACATGTATATACATATTTTTACTTGCACGTACATATTCATATATATATGCATACACTTATATTTATATATATATATATATATATATGCCTTAAAGTAATTATCGCAACATAAAATGAGACATACGATGAAACACACTTGCAGTGATCCGTGTAAAATATACGCATGCGTATTAATCAATTCATATCGATACATTATTTTGATAATAATTTTCAATACTCGCAATGAAATATGTCCGATGGAAAATGTTTTCAATTATATCGTTAATGCACAGCGAACATTTGAATATTTCGTTTTCCATGATATTAAAGGTCAAGTAATTATTTATTCGTATAATAAAGTGTCATTTCCAGATTTGCATTTGATTCAAATTAGTCTCGCTTCGAGGCTTGATGAAATATAATAGATCTTATTTGGTTTCTTTGTTCAATCGCATATCCAACTTAGTGGATTATTTAATGCCAAAGAAGAACACTAGTGGTACTTGTTGGAATATTTTGTATATATAATTATTTATTATATATAAACGAGTTTATATAAAAATGTGGCACAAGGCCTAAAGGGGGGAGTGGGGTAAGAGACTGGTGTTCACTATCCTATCTTTTAACTTAACTATTCCCATTCGTGACCGATTCATTCAACAATTTTCTATTCACCATAAAACTCATTCACACAAAAGTCACCAAAACATTCCATTCACTCTATGACAGTCCTACACTTAAT
>CM042150.1:44156506-44164006 GCA_023376005.1 Doryteuthis pealeii | reverse complement strand
AAATGAAAGGTAGCTCGAGAGGCTGTCTTTTCAGCTATCCGCTGAATTATTAACTCTCGCTTAAGTGCAGAACCAGCTGCTATTTATAGTTGGAAGAGTTCATGCATGCGTGATAAATTACCATAGCACGTATTATTGAGGTTTTCGCGCCTGTCGTCGCCGGTGGTTCATTGGAGACTGAGTGACAGCAAGTTTACTCAAATCTCAAAGACTCGTCGAAGTATTCTTACTGATTTTAAAAGTCATGTGTTCGCTACAGATATAGGTAGATTGTGGATTAGGGTTGATTAGCAACCGACCTAAAAAAATGGAAATCCTCTAAATTTAAAACCAGGGGTTGTGGGGCTATCATCTGCACATCTGCAACCCCATAAAAAAACTACCTGCTAGTGACATCGCAGCACTATCACAGTTGTGGTTGTACCTGTAGTAGTTACGCTCTCCAAGAGGTCTGAGCTCTCCAAGAGGTCTGAGCTCTCCAAGAGGTCTGAGCCCTGTCGGTTGGGTCTTTAGAATACACATCGGCAGGGCAAGACCCTTCCCATGGGACCACTTGTTGGGCGTAGGTGGCGTTCCTTGATGTTTAAGGACGGAATCCTGGTGGATGAGCAGTCCATGACATGCAACACTCCCCTTTGGCCCTTACTTAGGCTAGACCGGTGGACGGAGAGGCTCCCTCCAATCAATCGGCTGGTCACGCGAAGCCCTAGCACCTATATAATTATCCCAATTTTATTGCCCTTATGGCAGATCCAAAACTTTTTTATTATATATGTGCTAGAAGACGATGGCTGATGGTCTCCGTGTACTGGTTATTACGTTAAACGGCATCTAATGGTGAATTTCCAATTCTGAAGCACTAAGAAGTGTGGATTGCCATTACTCCCAATTCCACTCTGACCTGGAGTGTTGATACCTGTTAGGCTTCCATCTACGGGTTGAATGGAAAAACATGAGTTTAAAAAATTGTTAAAAAAATAGTTTTAAAAAAATTGAATACTCATCAAAAATGAATAAAACATAACGTCTTCGGGATAAATTAATCAAGTATTGACATTCCTTTGTAGCGTAATTATTATGGTCTACCGGGAATTCAGGGAATTGAAAAAGAAAACGGTATTCGGATTTCTGGAGAAAGAGAAGAAAAAAAAGAAATAAGAACAAAGGTTAAAATTGACGAGTAAAAATTCAACGGGGTGCCAGTAATTGACCGAAGAATGAGCCCAGAAATAGATTTGAAAATAAAAACGGAAGTTTCAGGTTTTGACCGGAAACGGATGTGACCGCGAGACGAGAAATGGAAGAGGAGGAACATTTTTCTTTTTCTGTTGGGCTTTGGTGAGAGTCAGACGTGGCTCCCGATTCACCGTATGGGTTTGGGATAGTAGTACTGAACATGACTTACGATAGAATATTTTGACGGTACTTTCGCTCTCTCTCTCTCTCTCTCTCTCTCTCTCTCTCTCTCTCTCTCTCTCTCTCTCTCTCTCTCTCTCTCTTACTTATCACTGAAAAGGACCCATGAGTCTGGGAAGAAATAAACAACAGTTACATTTAGTAATCCCGTCCCTGCGTCTGTAGCAAATAAGAGTGACTGCATGCAGAGTTTTGGGACCACTTGCGTATTTCCTATTCCCATGATACTCCATCTTTAATGGATGGAGCCAGCTCAACCCAACACGGGTGAATGCTACCACAAGACATTACAAGATTCTGTACCAGGATGATATATGTTGCATAGGGCCAAGTTCGAGTTGTAGTAGTAGTCGTCGGTAGTTGTAGTAGTCGTCGTTTGTTCAGAAACAACACACGTAGGTTGTATAGACACATGGGGTTTATTTCTTTCAGGCCCGTGGGTTCTTTTTCAGAGAGGAGGAAAGAGAGAGAGACAGACAGACAGACAGAGACAGAGAGAGACAGAGAGAGAGTATATGATCACATTACTCTATCCTAAATCATGTTATGTAGTACTATGCGTAACCCGTACGCGGGGAACTAGGAACGCCTCATCCGCCTTCCACAAAGTCTGGCCGAAAAAAAGAAAGATTTTTCTCCTCTTCCGTTTCTCGTCCCGGCGTCACATCTGTTTCCGATCAAAACCAGGAACTTCCGTTTTTATCTTTAAATCTATTTCCGGGGTCATTTCTCGGTCAATTATTGTTACCCATTTGTATGTTTACTCTTCCAAACTTTAACCTTTGTTCTTATTTCTTTTTCCCATTTCTTTCTCTCCAGAAATCCGACCACCGTTTTATTTTTCAATTCCCGACGACCACTACAATTCCAGCTATGGACTGTAACAATTCCAGACTGGACTGTAACTTTTGTATACCAACCGGTCTAAGAAAAGTATGACTCTTAATTCAAACCTGTTAAACTCGACTTTAAAATTTGACCTTATGTTACATCCTGCTCGTGACGGAGAGATTTGTAAATAGATACTGCCCCCTCACTGTAAAAGCATGTCATTGTCATCGAACTTGCCCACTCTCTAGGTAATAGTTAAGAAAACGAGATGGCTTTCTTTCCCTCTATTAAGGCCCACTCTGACCTGACAAGGTGTCGGACACTGAGAGAGAATTCATTTAATATCAACAGTCTTACTTGAAAAAAGCCTTGAAACCCAATTTAAAATAAATTGATATTGCTCCTCCATGTGTGGAAAATAATAAAATTAGATATTCATTCGGTTGTATTGAACTTCCCTATTGTAATTTTTTTGTTCGTCTTTATTTTCTAATTTCTTTAAATTTTTTATCTTTATCAAGAAACATGAATAATGATATCAAAAAGTAATCAAGTAACAAAAAAAGTGTTTATTATACATGAAATACAGAAAAATCAATCAGCATAACAAGGTCGTATCCCATACAGGATATTGTTTAAGATATTGCATTGAATAGCATCAACGCGTATTCTGTACAAGATATTGTCCAAAAGTAATTTAGTTTGGTTTGGTTTGGTTTGTTTTATTTTACGGCATATCAACCTCAGTGGGTAATTTAATGCCGACAAATTTTTGAAATAAATTCATTCTTAATGGATACTTATTTCTTTTATAAACTCATGTTTTTCTATTTAACCCATAGATGGAACCCTAACAGGTACTACATTTTTAGGTGAGAGTGGACCTGGGAGCAATGGTGATGAAGGGGTGATCCACATTCCCCAAACCTCCAGAACTGGAACCTCTCCATCATATATTTAATGTTATTCCCAAGACATGAAGACCCTCGGTCATCGCTTTCTATCAGATATATGATTAAAAATATTGGGGGCTTGACATAAAAACAATAGGGTTGGGACAATCATGTAGGTGCTAGGGCTTGATGTGACAAGCCGATTGATCGGAGGAGAGGGGCTCTCCGACCGCCCGTCTAGCCCAAGTAAGGGCCAAAGTGGAGTGTTGCATGTCATGGAATGCTCAGCCACCTGAATTCCATCCTTAAGTATCACAGGGCGCCACCCACGAACAACAAGTGGCCCTATTGGTGGAGTCTAACTCCTCTGCAGAGGTAAAGTCGGTATATTCTAACGCCCAGCCGACAGGGCTCAAAGTAAATTAGTAAAAAAAAAAATTGGAGCTCACACAGCTCAAAGTTTAGTACAATAATATCAGGAAAAAAAAAACAACCATGAAACTAAAATGAATCAACCAAGTCAATACATCTCAATAAATTGACAATATTCATATTTCCTTTAGCTCAGTTGTTAGAGCGCCCACGTATGAATCCTAAGGTTCCTGGTACGGCACCGGCCCTCACCAACTCAGCATATGAGTAGCACAGGGAACTGTGCGGTAAAGTAAAGAGCTGATGGTAAGTGTGGCGCTCCACCTCAAACGCGAAACCAATCTCCTTGGTCAAGTTCTAGTTAAAAGGGGATTGTTCAGTATTCTTTTTTGTGTGTGAACCTAAAAATACAGACTGTAATGTTCAGTATTCTCTTTTTGTGTGAGCCTAAACACACTGTAATGTTCAGGGTTATTTTTTCTGTGAACCTAAAAAAACAGACTGTAATGTTCTGTATTCTTTTTTTTCTTTTTTTTTTTTTTTTGTGTGTGTGTGTGTGTGTGTGTGTTTGTGTGTGTGAACCTAAAAATGTTCAATATTCATTTTTTCTGTGAATGTAAAAAAACAGTCTGTAATGTTCAATATTCATTTTTGTATGAACCTAAAAAAAAAAAAACAGACTGTAATGTTCAGTATTCTTTTTTTGTGTGAACATAAAAAATAGGGAAAACTTAAAAATTTCCATTACTTATTGCATTAGAGGATAAATTCGTGCACAAGTCATTAGGCTTAAAATTTGCATAAAACTATCAGAACAGGAAATAACTTCCTAAATTTAAACTGCAAATAATCCGATGTTCATATGCATTCTTAAATGGTTCGATATTATGTGCATTGAATAAATGAAGGTTTTAAAATAAATAGCCAAAGAGTTAATAAAAGACGAACAAGGTAATTGCTCTACTCAATATTTATTGAATACTAGCAGACCTACCCGGCGTTGCCTGGGTTTTAAAGGTTAAAAATAAATCTCTTATCTATATTTATATATACTCGTACAAAATAAAAAACACCCTCCGGGCGATGTAAAAATAGATTTTTGAAATATATTTCCTGAGGGGTGGGAGTAAAAAATTCAATGTCAGCGAGTTTGTGCCCTAAGTAAGTAAAATCATCAAATTCATTAAAGGATTAAAAAATAAAACAATTTGAAATGTAAACTTTAGATATGTATTAAAATAAAACAAACTATATATAGATATATAATACCAGTCATAAAACAAACTATATATAGATATATAATACCAGTCATGTATTTATTAAAACTTGTTTTAAAAAAACAATGAGAACTGTCTAATGTTGCATGTTCAAATTTTGAGTGTATTTATTCTATGTTATGACGGTTTTGGGTCATGTGACATAAACGGTGACGTAATTTTTGTTACAGACAAAAACCGGAGGCGAATCTCCATTATTAATACTAGCAACAGAAAACACCCTCCGGGCGTCGTAAAAATTAATTTTTAAAAGACACTGCCTGAGAGGGTGGGTGTTAAAAATTCAATGTCAGAGGGTTTGTATCATAAGTAAGACAAATCCTCATATTTACTAAATGAATAAAAAAAAAAATTTTTTTAAAAAACAATTTGAAATGAAAACTGAGCCCCGTCCCTCTCAAATAAATTGTTGCATGCATGTAATAATTAAACAATTATTTTGAATATTTTCCACATCAATTTTATACAGAATCGTAGATATTTATTTAAACTTTTTAGTTAACTTCTTGTTACTGTAACAAAAAAAGAACGAGAGTAAAAAAACAATTTCAAAAATTGCTTACTCAAGTTTTGGGTGTATATAGCATAAGAATATTGTGACATAAGCTGTGTAAGCTATGTGGTAGCATAGATTATTGACAACACCGTGTATCGAGAATACAAAGAGCCCAAATGGAAAAATACAGACCGTTTGGAAACTTTGACCCCGGAAGGCAGGAATATCGCAAGTCACGTGAGATTTAGTTGGGTTTTCAGTTCCAGCTAAAATATAACGCAGAGCAGATGTGTGACTGTGGGCTGGGCTAAATCTGTGCAGTTTGTTAGAAAATGGGCTAAAATAAACCTTTGATCAAACTGATACAAGTCTTGTTAGTTATTACATGACTTAAAAGATTCCCTTAAAAGAAGCCCTTAGTTAGAAAATGAAGCAGCAACAAGTTAGAATACCAACGAAGATACAAAGAAGTAAAAGAAGAACCAAGGCGATCACATCATGGCCGAAATAGAAAGAGAAGAAGAACAAGTAAGTAAACGACTATCTTCTGTCTGTCTGTCTGTCTCTCTCTCTCTCTCTCTCTCCTCTCTCTCTCTCTCTCTCTCTCTCTCTCTCTCTCAAAAAAAAACAAAAAACTCTTGTTTATATACCCGCAACATGGGTACATAACATTGCAAGGTTCGTTTATTTTAAGAATTGTATCGTTTAGTCTTAAAATATTATCTTAATAACGTAACCGTAAACTCGTGAGTATTTTGAAACATGATTTTATTTTTCCAAAAACTTTTTTGTACAAATGACAAATATCTAAATTCAGTTCTTGATTGCTTGCTGAGTTAAAGTGATAAAAATGTATTCGTTTAATCTATTTTCTTTTTTACCCCTAAATATGTAACAATAAAAAGAATCTAAGGATCTAAGAATTAAACATGTTTCTTTACTTGTAGGTGGAAAATTTTGTGTATTAATTCAAATGAAATTCATTCGTTTATTCCGTGCATTACTAATTTCTTCTTAAAAGATTTTTTTTTTGTTAGACTGATTCAAAATTAATAAATTTAGTTCTTAAGTCTTTATCCAAGTATACACACTGTTAGAAAGAGTTATCTCCCCTAACGATTCTACACTGGATATACTCAACTGACAAGCAGAGAGTCATCATAACAGAAGGACATGGCTGCATGTAATGAACACATGCATGATACATAGTTGAATTCTATCCAAACTCATCCTACTGTATTCCTGGTCGGTGAGAATAAATAAAACAAATATTGTTATATGTTAAACATATTTCACTGTTTTTGTTATCTTTTGTTATTCATACATCTTCGGATATAACACACACTCCTTTAAATAACCACACAAAAAGAAGTCAGGCAAACAAAACAGGCGATTGGGGAAGCAATTTGAATTGTGAATTTCTTTACATTATTCTGCCATCAAAATTTTTTTTAGCTGAAATTATAATAGAAGTCAGGCATACACAACAGGCGATTAGGGAGGCAATTTGAATTGTGAATTTCTTTAAATTATTCTGCTATCAACAATTTCTTTTTTAAAAAATAGCATAGGGGACACCGGTGGTTAATTTACTAGTTTGCATTCATGAATCCTTTTATTACAGAACACAAATCCCTGGATCATTTAGACTAGATGCCAGGTATCGAAAACTGTAACAAAATATCCAAGGCTTTGACCAATTGTTGAGTTCCTTTTACAAGCCTTTTCAAGTTCGAATATACTGAATTTTTGGTTTAGCCACGTGAATAATCTACTAAGCAAACAGGGAAGCACTTGGATCATGGTGTAATATATTGTCTGATCAGTGCACCCAAGGACCAGGCTGAATAGGAAGTGCATGGGGGGCCAGGTGCAGCCTGGAAACGAAAACAGGATGTGGCCCTGACCTGACCTTTTGCACCTGGAAATGCAGGTGGATATTTGACATGATTTCGGTGCAGAAATCTGTAGGCGTAGCCCATAGCCAATGAAAACAGCCTGCGTGGGCGAAGAGGCATGTCTACAGAAAATAACTGCTTAGGTGTCACGAACAAAGAGGCGTGACACCGGGGGTCAGACTACAATAAAAGAAGCCCGTAGAGATCGATTAGACAGACGACGATCAGGTTCGAAATCACTTGAAAAGAACTCCCGAAGTCTCCACATTGCGTAACCCTGCCCACGACTCTCAGCTGTATACAACCGGGGAAAATAA
>CM042150.1:44141506-44151506 GCA_023376005.1 Doryteuthis pealeii | reverse complement strand
CTTGGATCATTTTTCAGGATGATTTTAATGTAATCCTTACCCTTAAAATAAGCCCTATATAGAGCGGTGTTACGTTGTAATATTCACGGCACTAAAACGATACATGTACCGTAGTCCTTTTTTTCTTTCTTGGTACCAAAACTCCGATAAAAAATCATAACACGAGAAACATGTCGTCACAACTCCCAGCCTTTATTAACGTGCTCGTCTAGTGTGCTTCTACCAGAGAGGAGAACAGGCAGAGAGAAAGAGGGAGAGAGAACACTACTAGATTACTGGGCTCTCATGAGGTCCGTACACTAGGCCCGCCACCGGCAAAAAGAGAGGACGAACCCTTTCTTTCTTCCCCACGTCACCACGTGACTTCCGGTCAACACCCGACTTCCGGTCACACCCGACTTCCGCTTGCCACTCAATTCTTCGTTCGGGGTCACGCTACGGTCAAACCATCGCTCTCCTCTTTTTAGTTCACTATTTTTTAAGCCTTTGTTATTTATTCCTCCTCCTTCCATTAGCAGTTCTAGCTCACAAAAGTCAGGAATATACCCATATTGCAACAGCGGTAGACAAACGAAATAAATAACCATTCTTCACAATCACATCATGCGACACAAACTCTCGTTTTGGCCAATGATGTAGACGACGCTAGTTTGCTCAGAATTTTAGAATCCAATGACTTACAGAACAATAACTGTTACAATTTTATGGGCCATCCTTTAGGCTTTAAGCAAGAGATATTGTCCAGCGGAAATCCTTGATAAAGAATCCTTTGGTTCTCCTTAGTATTGTAAGTTCCTTCTCATTGGGTTAAAAAATGTACTATGGCATGTATCAGTGTTTAAGTAGCGAATCAGCCACGCATTATGGCTGTTGTTTGGCTGGAGGAATAAACCACGTGACCTCACCCAGTCTATAAATTTAGGTGGTGTATTGCAGGACACCTTATATTACCAAATATTCCAGAGTATGATATGATTATCTTTTAATGGGTCATTTTTTAGAGTCAAAAGAAATGCGTCGTATAAGCCGTTAAGTGTGTGTGTTTGAATGTTTGCGTGTGTCTTTTTCAGTGTGTGTGTGTGTGTGTGTGTGTGTGTGTGTGTGTCTGTTGCACTAGAACTACACTCGCTAGTAACCCAAAAGCTACCCTTGTTTGTATAAGATACAAAGTAATTTTCTTTGACATTTGGGAAAAACAATCTGATACAGTACTTTTCTATAAAAGGTGGCAGAATATTACTTTTACTTATATTTCCCTAAAACTTGGTAATTTGTGACTTGACTCCGATTATGGTTCCGCACAGAGAAATCTTTTAAAGGAAACATCCTAATTATTTTGTGAGGATTACTTTTTCTTAGCAATGCATGTCTGCTTTCCCTTTAATTTCAATGATCAAAAAAGCCTACGCAAGATGTATGGAGGCCCTTTGTTGTCCAAGTGACAGGGTTCCCTTCTCTGCCTCGCTGGCGTGATCCAAAGGAATGGTGAAACAATTTGGCGTCAGTTTCGCTGCAGGAGTTGCCAGATAGAGTTTTACACACTATACTGCCTAACGGAGTCCAAGCCGTGATTTCTGTCAGAGTTTTCTCCCTTAGACTTTCCCTATTCAGAGGATACCCACAAGACAGCGGGGGTTATTTAGACTATTACGCGCCTGGATACCAACCCATGTATTCTATGTTCTCGCGTTTCAATGACCGATGCATTTATGATCAAGTGGATTCATAGATTAGACGACTCTTTCATTTCTAGAGGATGCTCTTTATGGATTGTGTTATGTGTGTATATATACACAAACCAGTGTGTATATATACACAAACCAGTGTGTGTTCATGTCTGAAGTCACTCTGGCGCAACACTATGAAGCCATGAGGTCCAGAAGAAAGCAGTGACAACAAAGCAATGGCACATCAACATCTTCAGTGACAGCCTTCACATTCGACTTCTGTGGTGGAAGCTTTTTTTCGAAGATTGGACTTCACAATCAACGGACTTTAGGGGCACAAAAATTATAGTCTTCCGAGACTACAATGCCGATACGATACATATATAAACACACTAGTCTATATAATATATGAACAATATGTTATATATATTTACCAACCCCTCTGCACGAGTAGGATGTGACACAAGTTCGATTACTTAAGCGGAGTTTAACAGGTTTGAATTCAGAGTTTTCCTTCTCCTAGACTGGTTGTCTAACCAAGGTTAAAGAGCCCAGTCTGTCCTACTATTTATCCATAGCTGGAGGAAGAGTAGAATTCGTACCTTTCCCAAGGTTTTTAGCCCTAAGTGAAATGCAATTAACACATCCAGGATTTGAACTCGGGGCGACGAGTCCATTTCTCATGACTTTAACCATTACACCACACGCTTCCTCCTTAACAATATATTATATGTATTGGATAGATTAAGATATAAATTTATAGATTTATATCTAAACCCACATATCAAATCTCAATGTGTATATATGTTTACCTGTCTGTATAGCCAATGTATTTGTCACTGTAGAATATGGAAATATGATAAACAACAATGAAAGTTTAATGCTTCAACAATGAAATATTAGTAAAGTTATTTCTTTCTAATATCACAAGAGAAATATTAAGCCTTTTCATGTGAGTTTCTCTATTTCCTGAACCTAATCAGCTTTTATCAATATACTTATCAGTCTGTGTGTTTGAGTGTGTGGGTGTGCATATACATACCAATACAAAAACTTTTGCAATTTTTCTTCTGTGTTACCATCTATATATATACACATTAAATATCACCAGGGCTTGGTTTTTGAGCAAAAATAATAGATTTGATTTATATTCGTGAAGATAATTAAAAAATAAAATTTAAATGATAACAGTATAGAATATTTATTTATTTAATATTTTAGATAGTAGACATTAACATTTCTTTTCAGAGTGGCTGGATCAAAGCAAGGTTTATTTTTTTACATAGGGATTTAAATGGGGCATCCCACAAGGATTAAACTCACGATTAAGTAATAAAGGATCTGCGGGACTAACTTTTTAAAAAACTTCTAGCCAGGCGACGCCGGGTAGCCGCTGCTAGTAGTATATAAAGGGAAGTTGTGTATATGTGTATGTCCGGAGGAAACTTCTAAAATAAAACAATTAACGACAAAGTAAATACATATATACATTCACTATCACCAGAGCTTGGTTTTTTTAGCAAAAATAATGAAGATTTTATTTATATTTGGGAAGACATTTAAGAATTTAAATTTGTATAGTAACAGAACGTAATTGAAGATATGATGTTGATCGATTGAATTAATCGCCTCATTTATATTGGGGTTTTTTTTATTGTAAATTATTGAATTAAAATTTCTTACTATATTCTTATATATTTACGTGGGGATTTTATGGGACATCCACTGAGGATCTAACTTGTGATAAGTAATAATGGATCTGCGAGACTAACTTTTTAAAAATCCCCCCTCTACCCAGGCGACGCCCGGTAGCCACTTCTAGTTTTATATAAATTTCAAAAAACAACATTATTAATAAGAATTTTAGTGAAATATCTATACTGGTTGTCTCAAAGACTTAATGGAATAGAAGACAATGTAATGTCTGAAGTCACTTTGGTGCAACACCATGAAGCCAAGAGGTCCAGACGAAAGCAGCGGCAAAAAAGCAACGGCACATCAACATCTTCAGGGACAGCCTTCACATGCGACATCAATGGTCGAGAATGTTTTTCGAACATTGGACTTCACAGTCACAGAAGGCACTGTAACTTCAGGGACACAAGAATTAGTCTTCCAAGACTCCAATGCCGATATAATACATCTCTTATTACAATGGAGATTGTGTGTTTTTCTGTCTGTAACTGAAACTATATTACTACTCAAGTCCCAATTCCCTTAATTATTAACGTCACATTCTCCATGATTTCATTCTTTTAAATCTTCAGTTATTACTAAAAATTGTTTTACATTATTAATACTGCTGACCATATCTACGTACTAATAACATGCAATTGTATTTATATATAAAACAAAATAGCGGATTACAGTTTGAACGAGAAGGCTAATTTGCATATTGATATTTAAAATTTTATTTTAATAAATATGTGCTTGGTATTATTGATTTCTAATTGTTTGGTTTTATCTTAAGAAATATAAACAACAATCTCGTGGATAAATCTTAAAAGAAATTTATTTACAAGAAGAAATAACTGTAATATTATCCTTTACTTCCTATTTTAACTAAATAGTTAAATTAAGAAAATTTACCAATGAAAGAGGGGTGTAATGGAAAATGATGGAATAGTTAGTTTCAAAGTTGTTCTATTTTTCGATTATACCCCCTCTGTTTCAGATCTTTTTATCTGCATTCTTAGTCAGTTTCATTAGCCTTTCTAATTTAATATGATATTTCATTATATCAAAACTTAAATACTTGCACCCGGAGGGTGCATATATTTGCTAGTATATATAATAATAATAATGGCTGTCAACTCGTGTTCGAGTAAGACCATTTCCTGTTTTTTTATCATCATAGTTAGATGCCAGTAGCATTTGACACCCCATTCTTGTGTTTTCTCAGATGACTAACCAGGCCAGCCCTGGAGAGACATACTCTTCCGCCTAAACTACATGTTGGAATTTCTCCACTTTGAATGTTGCTGGGCTGAAAATTACCCTTTCTAATAGCCCGCTTCAATTTTTGGTGTTTAATTCGGTTGGACTCAAATTCTTCCACAGACAGGTAGATGGTGGCTCTCCAGCCAGGTCTATTACAGGCTAGATTCTCCCAGTCCTCCACAGCAATAGCAGTGTTCATACATATACACACCAGTTTATATAATATATGAACAATATATTATATACATTGGATAGCAGAAAAGTAGAAATTATATCATTTTATATAAATTTCAAAAACAGTATTATTAATAAGATTTTTCTGAAATATCTACATTGGTTTTCTCAAAGACTTAATGTAATAGAGGGGTGACTGTGATTATAGAAAATCATTTCAAACAACAGAACATTAGGATTCGTTTTATTTTTTTTATCTTTTTTATTTTTTGTAGATTTACCAAATCATTTAGTATGAATGGGTGTAATTGAGATAACAGACAACTAACACACACAACAACACATGAAAGAAATGTTTTGTTTCACAACATAAGAAGAAAGACATTTGTCAACTCATATTGGCTTGGGGAAGGTATTCTTGAGATGACAAACAAAACACACGAATAGAAAATTTCTTTCTCCTCGACTGATTGTCTCAACATGGTTAAAGAGCCCGGTCTATCCGATTATTTGCCCTAGCTGGGAAGAGAATAATTGGATTTATACATTTAGCAATGTTATTAGCGTGATATGTGTTGGGTTATTTTGGGTATATAAGCCATGCTACAATACACCACTTAAATTTATAGATTCAGCAACGTCACGTGGTTTAAACCTCAGCCAATTAACAGCCCGAATGCGTGGCTGGTTGACTACTTAATCACTGATACTGAGAGACGTCCATTTGCGATTATTGACGAAGGACTTGCAATACATAGGAGCACCAAGGAACAACCAAAGGATTCTTTATCAAGGATTTCCGCTGGACAAGCACTCTTGCTTAAAGTCTAAAGGATGGCCCATAAAATCGTAACAATATAAAATGCAAACAGCTTAGTCCAGGATTTGAACTCGGATTGCCAAATCCATTTCCAAAGACGATAACCATTACACCACGTGCCTCAGTAATGTAGCATATAAGCGCATTAAAGGATGATTGCTTTGGGTTTTATATATATATATATAATATATATATATATATATATATATATTCAAAAGTTTTTGAACTGTTAGTATCATATCATCTGCGTATCGTTACTGCATGACGCAAGGGGGAAGCACGTGGATGACACTCCCTGAAGAAAACGTGTGTCCCTCTCGGCGAGAATGTTTTAATCGTATTGTGACAGTTAAATGAAATATTCAAAATAGACAATTATTTATTCATTTATTCATCGCCCAATTACAAAGCGGTGTTTTCTTAGGGATGGTTTGCTTTGTTGTTAAAGCCATTTGAAAAGATAATTTTAAGACCTTCTATCCGTTTGTCTTTATAGATATTTCTTGTATCATTGTGATGTTTCCAAATGTGTTTTTGGAAGGATGGTGGTTTTAATCCTTTCTGATACGCAAAGAAAAATTACCTCTCCCCCAAAGACAATCAATTGATGTGATTGAAAGCGCTTGGGAGCAAAACTGGACTCTGAGATAAAGAAACAACCACGAAACCAATTTATAAAGTAAAGTCGACGGGTCGGCCAAATATCGGTATGAGATATACAGCGAGGGAGTCTATCCCCTTTTCACTAGCGCTAGACCAAGGAGATTATTTTAGCCTCTGAGGCGGGGCGCCGCTCCTTCCATCAGCTCCCCACTTTACTGCACAGATACCTGTACTACTCATACGCTGAGTTGGCGAGGGCCGGTATCGATCCAGGAAAATGTGATTCCTAGGCGGACGCTCTACCGACTGAAAACATATATTAATTGTATACACACACACACTATGTATATATATATATATATATGTGTGTGTGTGTGTGTGTGTGCGCGCGCGCGTGTGTGTGTATGTATAATTAAGTTATGTTTGGAAAAATTCCAATTTAATTGGTTCTAATTAGTTTTAATTTGCAATTAAGTCAAAAACTGACCCGCCCGTTACCCCGCATTCTGCCTATCACTTTCACCCTCTCTTTGTATATCTTGATTACCTCCTCGTCATATATGTTAGTTTCTCAATGAGAGTAGAGAGTGAGAGATTTGAGAATTTGAAACGGATTTGTATTAAGTTTCATAAGCTGCCAACCTGGCCAACATCTTGGCACTTAATATATTCAAATTAGATCAAATCCCCTTTCTTAGAAATCTTACAAAATGATTTTAATGTCTTATCTAAAAATTCGCAGGTCGTCTTTATTTTTTTAAGAATTTAATTCGCTTTACAAACTCACTTTTCCCTAATCTCAATCATCGATCCAGAGCTCAATAGGTGACCCAACGGCTCACGTTTTGTCGAGCATATATATATATATATATATATATATATATATCTTATTATAATGGAGATTGTGTGTTTTTCTGTCTGTAACCGAAACTATATTCCTGCTCAAGTCACAATTCTCTTAGTTACTGACATCACATTCTCCATGATTTTATTTTTATCTAAACCTCAATTATTAATAAAATTGTCTTATATTATTAATACTGTTAACTATGTCTACATAGTGACAACATGCAATTATATTTATATATACAACAAAATAGCGCTTTACAATGTGAACGGGAAGGCTAATTTGCATATTAATATTAAAAAATCGAATTTAATAAATATGTGCTTGGTATTATTGATTTCTAAACTGTTTGGTTTTATTTTAATGAATATAAGCAAAAATCTCTTCAATGAATCTTAAATGAAATCCACTAACAAGATAAAATATCTGTCATTTTATTCTTTACTTCCTCTTTTAACTAAATACTTAAATTAGAAAAAATAACAATGAAAGACGAGAGTGATGGAAGAGTAAGTTTCAGTTGTTACATTTTTTATTATACTCCCTCTGTTTCAAATCTTTTATTATACTCCCTCTGTTTCAAATCTTTTTATCTGTATTCTTATTTAGTTTCATTAGCCTTTCTAATTTAATACAATATTTTATTACATAAAACTTAAATACTTGCACCCGGAGGGTGCATATATTTGCTAGTATATATATATATATATATATATATATTATATATATATATATATATATATATATATAAGAGGGAAATATGGAACAAAATAAAGTATTCCAAAAAGATAAATGTATTTAGACGTTGAAGTCTACATTAAAACGATTCGGTTTTTATCAAACCTTTATTAGGACACTTGGATGGAAAAATTGTACCAATCATTTTTTCTATCTGTATATTAATACTCGTGTTCCTTAATTGTAAGACCGTTTTCATTTTGCAAAACCCTCTGGTTAAAAATGAAACCATCCAAATCGTCCAGAATAAAGAGAGTAGGGGAAGGATATAAGAGGAGGTGAGCACGCGGAAGCGTTAACTCTCATATATATATATATATATATATATATACTAGCAAATATATGCACCCTCCGGGTGCAAGTATTTAAGTTTTAATGTAATAGAATATATTATATTAGAAAGGCTAA
This sequence comes from Doryteuthis pealeii, assembly GCA_023376005.1. Classification (NCBI taxonomy): domain Eukaryota; kingdom Metazoa; phylum Mollusca; class Cephalopoda; order Myopsida; family Loliginidae; genus Doryteuthis; species Doryteuthis pealeii. Next base: position 44,143,309 of record CM042150.1, on the reverse strand, counting down.
TGAAACTAAATAAGAATGCAGATAAAATGATTTGAAACCGAGGGGTGTATAATCGAATAATAGAACAACTGAAACTTACTCTTCTATCACTCTCGTCTTTCATTGCTAAATCTTCCTAATTGGATAACTTAGTTAAAATAGGAAGTAAAGAATAAAATCAGAATTATTTCTTCTCGTTAATCGATTTCTTTTAAGATTTATTGAAGAGATTTTTGATCATATTCATTAAGATAAAACCATACAATTAAAAATCAATAATACTAAGCACATATTTATTAAGATCAAATCTTTAATTTCAATATGCAAATTAGTCTTCCTGTTCACACTGTAAACTGCTATTTTAGTCTATATATAAATACAATTGCATATTATTCATTTGTAGATATGATTAACAGTATTAATAATGTAAAACAATTTTATTAGAAATTGAGGTTTAAATAAAAATTGAATAAAAAAAAGGGAATTGTGACTTGAGTAGTGATATAGTTTTGGTTACAGACAGAAAAGCACACAATCTCCATTATAATAATATATATATATATATATATATATATATATATATATATGAGAAATACAAACATCTTTGTTCAGGTTTTGAACTCAGGTCACTGTGTACATTTCCTACGACGATAACGATTACATGCGAACGCATCTCTCTCTCTCTCTCTCTCTCTCTCTCTCTCTCTCTTCTCTCTCTCTCTCTCTCTCTCTCTCTGTTGAAACTAATTAACGACAATTGATTGCATCGAGATTTAAACGAGATAGGAAATTGACAATGAGATTGAGGGAAGAAATAGAGATATAGTCGGACGAGGGAAGGAAAGAGTGTGGGGGAGAAATAAGAGAAGAGAAAGAGAGAGGGGGACAGTGAAACAATGGATGCTGGTTGCGGCATTAAGATTAGAAACAAGGATAAAAGAGAAAATATGGGATAGTTTTTTATGGGTATGCGCTTGTGCATGAGAGAGAGAGAGAGAGAGAGAGAGAGAGAGAGAGAGAGAGAGAGAGAATATTAGATAGAGACAGGAAGCATTTAGTAAAAAAGGAGGGAAAATACTGAGTTACAAGACACACACACACACACACACACACACACACACACACAGATATATATATATAGAAAGAGAGGGGGAGAGAGAGACAGAGAAGAGTGCGTATGTGACAGAGAGGGTGTGTGTGTGTAAAAGAGACCATTTAGTAAGAAATGAGGAAAAATAGTGAGTTACAAAATATATATACACACACAGATATATACATATATATATAGAGAGAGAGAGACAGATAGACAGACAGAGTCAGAGACAGAGTCAGAGACAGAGTCAGAGACAGAGACAGACAGACAGACAGACAGAAAAAGAGAGAGAGTGTGTGTGGGTGGGGGTTGAGAGAGATTGTGTGTGTGTGAGAGAGAGAGACCATTTAGTAAGAAAGGAGGGAAAATAATGAGTTACAAGATATATATACGCATACACAGAATATATATATATTATATATAATATATATATATTATTATATATATGTGTGTGTGTGTGTGTGTGTATATATGCAGAAAGAGAGAGATAAAAAGAAAAGAAAGAGAGAGAGAGAGAGAAAAAAAAGAGCGTGTTTGCGAGAGAGGGTGTGTGTCAGACAGAGACCGTTTAGTAAGAAAGGAGAGTAAAAAGGTAAAAGATTGGCTTGAAAGATGGAAAATAGCGTTACAAGATATATATATATATATATATATATATATATATATATATATATATATTATATAATATATATATTGATTTAGATACACAGACACACAGACAAACAGAGATA
>CM042150.1:44129006-44134006 GCA_023376005.1 Doryteuthis pealeii | reverse complement strand
TGAAATGCAATCATCCTTGTCCCGGATTTGAAATCGTGTCGACGAGTCCATTTTCTACGTCTATATAACAAATCTATATAAAATAAACATATTCAATATATTTACAATATTATATATATAAGTCATTTTCTTCACATAGACATATATGAAACTTTTTTCAAGTCTGATGGAGAGCCAATGCATGAAATTGTTAATTACATGCATAGAAATAAAAGGAGTCTGTTGAAATAAATTCATAAATAAACCAACATGACTGGTGTCTACGATTTTCCTTAATGGATTATATATATATATATATATATATATATATATATATATATATTATATATTATTATTATTATTATTTATATTTTGCTTGAAGGCAATTATAATGCATGTATCGCATAAAATTCGATAATTATAGAAAATAATCTTGACAAGTTAATCCCGGCAAAGGATGGCTCGCTATATATATGTGTGTGTGTGTGTTTGTGTGTGTGTTCGTGTGCGTTCGTGTGCGTTCGTGTGTGTGCGTGTGTGTGTTTTTATGTTGTAAAAATAATTAAAGGAAAGAAAATGGTGAATGGATAAAATTATTCATTGGAGTGCCGACACGTGTTTTGACCGAGAGATTGTCCTTGTACATATTGTGTTCTATTTAATATCATGTTAAATACAAAATAAAATAAAATAATAATAATAGAAAAAATATAAAATTCTTAAGTATACAGAAAAGTGGTTGTTATCAGGATAAGATATTTAAAATATAAAACATCTTAGCCATTCGACATTTTCTTTCCTTTATTTATTTTTGCAACATATTGTCGGATTTTTCAACTCATATGTTTTTTATATTATTTCATTATTATCATTTATATTATATTTTTTATATTTATCATATTTTTTTATATTTATCATATTTTTTATATTATTTCATTATTATTATTTATATTCTTTCATTTTCCAGTTATATATATATATAATATATAATATATATATATATATATTATATATATGGAGGATATGGGATCATTGAAGTCATACCTAATTTTGAAAATTAATTAGTTAATAATTAATGTCACACAGGGAGCAGTCTCCCATGTCTATAACCTTGCTGTTGAGACCTAATTGGTCGAAATGTACATTCAGGGATTGACATTTTCTCGATTTGTTTAGCCTTACATTTGAACATATATGCCCGCCTAAATTCATTAATTATTAACTAGCAAATTTTCAAAATTAGGTATGACTTCAATTAAGCATATATCCTCCAAAAATTGTCGGCTAAAAGCCATATCAAATAAACACATTGTTTATTTACTTACTCTCATATATATATACATATATATATGAAAGGAAAGATATAGAAATAATGGCTTTTATTTGTTTTCCCTGAGAATACAAGAGATACAGGGAGGTACAATATCACAATTTTTCGGCTACAAATTAATATTTTCCACACATTCATAATTATCATTTCTTTGTTTTTGTTAGTCAACACAATAAGTCGTTTTTTACATAAGAAAGCATAGAGTTCTTAGAATATTTCGGAATATTCCTTAAGAAATAACTTGCAGTGTGTACATTTCTAAAGACGATATAACCTTATTATAAACATTGCTGCGAATTTAAAAAAAAAAGAAAGGGTTTTCCCAGCTTTTACCACCATTGAGGAGGGGTTAGCTCAGTTGGTAGTGAATCCGTCACGGATATCCCTTGTTTCTGAGTTTTATACCGCCCGCCACAAACTGTGCATGAGTACTATAGTTTGGATCTATGCCGTAAAGTTGGGAGCTGACGGTCGGTGTGTTGTGCCAACTCAGACGCAAAACCAATCTCCCGAGTCTAACGCTTGTGAAAAGAGGATAGACTTTTATATTTACAACCGTAGGGATCGATTTTGATCAATCGGTAAAGCATCCGCCTCGGAACCACAAGGTTCTAGATTCGATACCGTCCCTCGGCAACTTAGCACTGCTTGGATTTGTGCAGTAAAGTGGGGAGCTGGTGGTAGGTATTGTGCTCTACATCACATGCAAGAACAATCTCTCTGGTCTAGTGCTAGTGAAAAGAGGATAGACTCCCTGGATGTCCGGCTGATACCAACAAAAAGGTCACTCAGCCGACTTTACTTCCTTACTACCAATATAAAAATAAATTTTCTCTTACGAGACGAAATTGTACAATTGTAGCAAGCCGTAGAATGTATCTGCCGACACGTAGTGCGAAGAGTGCAAACGAGAAAAAGATAGAGTTCACTTTTCTAAAAACACACACACAAATATTTGGAATAGGATCACACTTCGCTGTATTTATTACTGTTTGGTAGACACTAAACGGAAAAACCATTATTTCTATTGTCATCGGTAGCCCCCGTGTTTAAGGCGAGGGTACGTCTGCCGCTTTTTTTTTAGAGCTCGTTATTTTTACCATGTGACCGATTAGGATAGTAACACGTAATTGTACGACTGTGTCTGGGCGTCGATTTCTAGTGTAACCTTGGGTATGCGTACTTGTTTCTGTACATGCCTACTCCAGGGTATATAGTTTGTTGGATATGTAATTGTAAAAGAACAATAGCTAGTTGAATAGTGTTTCCTTGTACAGAATGAATGTGAGGACATGGGCTGTTTTGAATCAAACCTAACTCAGATTTTTGCAGAGATCTCTTTATAAATTAAGTGTATTCTATGTATTAATGATTTTGACTATAAATTAAATACGTATTGATAAATTCATGGGGGTATTGTGACGTAGCAGTGACGTAGTTTCGGTTACAGACAGACAACGAATCTCCATTATGAAAAGGTATATTGAGCCGATCATTAAATATGATTAAACATACCCTTTTAACCCCGCCCTGTCGGCTGATGTTTTAGATTGCGCCGACCGCACCTCTGTAGAGGGGTAAGACTCCCCCAATGGGGCCACCTGTTGGCCGTGGGTGGCAACCCGTGATGCTTAAGTATAGAACCCAGGTGGTTAAGCAGTCCATGACCTGCAATACTCCACTTTGGTCCTTCTTAGGCTAGACGGGCGGTCGGAGAGATCCCCTCCGATCAATCAGCTGTAATGTCAAGCCCTAGCACCTATATTATTTTCCCAACCCTATTGCCCTTATGGCAAGCCTCGACCCTTTTTATCATATGGGTGCTAGAAGGCGGTAGCTGAGGGGCTTCATGTCCTGGGAATGACGTTAAACTATCTGATGGTGAGGTTCCCGTTTTGGAGTTTTGGGGAATGTGGAGTACCCCTTCATCACCATTGCCCCTTGGTCCACTCTGACCCGGAGTGGTAGTACTTGTTAGGGTCCCATCTATGGATTAAATAGAAAAATGTAGTTATACAAATAATTGGGTATCAGTTAAGAATGAATTTATTTCAAAACTTTATCGGCCTTCAATGACCCACTGAAGTTAATATTCTGTAAAGCGAAACAAACCAAAACAAACCAAACCCTTTTAACCTATAATTGGAGACACTTACTACCATCTAGAATAGTTATTTACTGAAAGATAGAAAATCAAGAAATAAGATAAACAAATACCTAGATCTAAGCAAAGAAACTATAAAAAGAAAGGAAAAGCACAAACATAAACAGAAACGAAAAAGGAAGGAAAATGGTTACAAAATAGGAAAGGGAAAGGAAAAATGAAATCACTAGATTGTGAAATTAAATTAACATCACAAGAAATTACCGGAAAATAGATTAAATGCTACAATAGACAAACGGTAATAAAAACTTTAAAAGAAACAGAGTAATTATAAACTAAAGTAAACACTACAGGAAATACAAGAAGTGTAATTACGAATCAATAAGTAATGCCATTTTGTTTAGGACAGGTATAATTAGCAACACAGGAACATGTATCATACATCAAAATGAAGCTGTTCCATTGTGGATCCCATCCCTACTTCTTCCCATAAGTGAGTCAAAAAGTAATGCCGTTTTGTTTAGGATAGGTATAATTACCAACATAGGAACATGTATCATACATCAAAATGAAGCTGTTCCACTGTGGATGCCATCCCTACTTCTCCACATAGGTGAGTCAAGAAGTAATGCCATTTTGCTTAGGACAGGTAGAATTACCAACACACAAACATGTATCATACATCAAAATGAAGCTGGTTCTCTGTGGATCCCATCCTTACTTCTCCACATAGTTGACTTCAAAAAGTAATGCCATTTTGTTTAGGACAGGTATAATTACCAACACAGGAACAGGTATCATACATCAAAATGAAGCTGGTTCTCTGTGGATCCCATCCCAACTTCTCCGCATAGGTGACTTCAAAAAGTAATGCCATTTTGTTTAGGACAGGTATAATTACCAACACAGGAACATGTATCATACATCAAAATGAGGCTGGTCCTCTGTGGATAGAAAAGTACTAGTGTAAGAACTTTTGGAGGATTCATTCACCAATTCGCCCTTTGCATAAAAAGATGGCCAGACAATTGGAAAGGATAAAAAAGAAACTCGTCAGACAAGAATTGTCCGTCGAGTTCAACAAAACATGCATGAAAGAAAAATGCTGCCAAAATATACTTATACATATATATATATATATGTATATGTGTGAGAGAGAGTGTGTGTGTGTGTATGTATGTATGTATGTATGTATGTATGTATGTGTGTGTGGGTGGGTGTGTGTGTGTGTCTATGTGTGTGCTTATTTTTTCCAATATAAGAAAACCAGCAACACAGTGTTGTACAGTAGGTAACACCCCTTTAGCACTCTATCGGATGGACTGGCTCATAGCCATAAAATAGCCTAGGAATAAATCTTATTTAATATTTATCTATGTATGCTTCCATCTCGCAATACAACACACAGTAACAAAATTTTCAAACTAAACAATATCGTAGACGATGTTAATTAACAAATAACAAATTTAATATTTTATATTTTATATTTTAATTGGTACTGATATCAAACCAAAAGTAAGTCTGCAAAACGTCTGTTCAAAGTTCTGTCTGTGATGAATAATAAAGTTTCTTTTAAAAACGTAAGGA
>CM042150.1:44119006-44124006 GCA_023376005.1 Doryteuthis pealeii | reverse complement strand
TCTTCATATTCTTCTTCCTTTTCTTCTTCTTCATCTTCCTCTTCTTCAATGACTTCTTTTTCTTTTCTTCTGCGATGATTTTATTCTTTTCTTCTTCTTTGGTTTTCTTCTTCTTTCTTCATATTCTTCTTCCTTTTCTTTTCTTCTTCTCTCTTCTTCTTCTTCTTCTTCTTCTTCTTCTTCTTCTTCTTCTTCTTCAACGACTTCTTCTTCTGCAATGATTTTATTCTTTATCTTCTTCTTTGTTTTTCTTCTTTTTTCTTCAGATTCTTTTCCTTCGTTTTCTTCTTCTTCTTCTTCTTCTTCTTCTTCTTCTTCTTCTTCTTCTTCTTCTTCTTCTTCTATGACTTTCTTTTTTCTTCTGCAATGATTTTATTATTTCTCTTCTTCTTTGGTTTTCCTCTTCTTTTATTATTATTATTATTATTATTATATTATTATTATTATTATTATTATTATCCTTCTTCTTCTTCTTCTTCTTCTTCTTCTTCTTCTTCTTCTTCTTCTTCTTCATACCGTAGCACTGACATGTCTACAGCTTGAAAGAATTCTCACTCTATCTCATCTGAAAGACCATATTTCCTCATGATTAATAATGTCTATAGCAGCCCACGCCGTTCCTATGCGTATATTAACATCGTTTTTTTGTAGGTGAGATATTGCTACCTAGGTACGTGCACTAGCCTACTAATTTCAGAGGCTTGCCATCCTGTGTAAAGATGTCTCCATCTTGTTTAAAACACCTGTGTTTTAATTTGTCGTAATACACGGGCAATGCCGGGTATCACTGCTAGTGTTTTATAAAACACAAATAACTGAGTAAATCAAGTCAGTCCCATTGATGTTTCATTCATTACCCCCTAAAAAATGTAATTTGATTTACCCATGGATATTTCCCTCGAGCCTCTGTTTGAAAATAATCCTTCTCTTATGCCGGTACGAAAAGACGGATCGTCACGTGCGTTAGCACATTACACGTTAATAAAAAAAAAAAGTAAAACCAAGAAAAGAACAAAAAAAAAGAAGAACAAAACACAAAATTAAAACATCACACGTAATCTACGGTGGCAATAATTGAATTTGGGAAGTTCGAAATGTTGATACCGTGCACCTCTAACGAAAATGAAGGCGTTACGATCTTGGATATAGCAAGAGAACTGAGGCTAATTTAAATATCCTGTTTTAAACTAGTTATAGAATTATGATCTCTCTCTCTCTCTCTCTCTCTCTTCTTCTTCTTCTTCTTCTTCTTCTTCTTCTTCTTCTTCTCCATTCCAAGAATGGGGAAAAATGATAAAGTTTTAAAGGGCTGAATTATCATGTGACTAACGGACACGTAAGTGAGAAGCCACGCCACAATCCTGGAAATACAATTATTTCTCTCTCTCCCCTCTCTCTCTCTCTCTCTCTCTCTCTCTCTCTCTCTCTCTGTGGGGTCACATACAATAGTGGAATTTAGGTCCGTTAAGTTCGATTTGACCAGAATTATTGTATAATTTCTTTTTTTCTTCTAAAATAGATATTAGGTATTTATTTACCAAATAGCATTTAAACTCTGAGACCAAAAATATGAATATATCATCAGGTCGTTCAGGCAGCACAGATTCCCATCTCTCTCTCTCTCTCTCTCTCTCTCTCTCTCTCTCTCTCTCTCTCTCTCTCTCTCTCTCACACGTGTAGTTCCCTCTTTTCAGACTACCGAAAAATCACTCAATGTCAAAAGTCACAGGGGGTAACATATTCACCTTACTGTAACTATGGAAGCATGGAAATTTGGGAAAAAATGGGTCACTAAACAAATCTGTGTATCATTACTGTTGAAAAGAGATTTAAAAAATAATTGTATTTCCAGGATTGTGGGCGTAGATTCTCACTTACGTGTCCGTTGGTCACGTGATAATTCAGCCCTTTAAAACTTCATCATTTTTCCCTCGCTTGTGGAGCATTTTTTTTTGTTCAGGGCATGTTTTTCATTTCTGTTCAGCTTCGGTTTGGCATTTTATTGTACTTCACAAAGAAAAACCATTGAAGACAAGTTAGTCTTTTTTCGCCATTTCTTACACTTTGTTAGTTTGTGGAACCTTATGTACTGCTTACCTGTCTGGGGCATATATATCATCTTATTTTGTTGTTGCATGTGTACCAATTAAACATTCATATATGCAGCGAAATTATTATGGTTTACGGGGGATTTGGGGATTGAAAATAAAATAGTATTCGGATTTCTGGAAAAAGATAGGAAAAAGAAATAAGAACAAAGAGGGGTAAAAGTTTAGAACTCAATTGACCGACCAGTGACCCGGAACTAAAGTTAAAAATAAAACCGGAAGTTCTAGTTTCTGCGGAGGAGCGGAAGTGACTATCCCATCCCCGGGACGACAAACGGAAGAAGTGTAAAATCGGTGTTTTTCGGTTAGGCTTCGTAGGGGGCAGACGAGGCTTTTCCGGTTCCACGTATGGGTTTTGCTTAGTAGTGGGAACATGATTTACAATAGAATAATTTGACCGTACTTCCCCCTCTCTCTCTCTCTCTCTCTCTCTCTCTCTCTCTCTCTTCTCTCTCTCTCTCTCTATCTATCTATCTATCTATCTCTATATATATATATATATATATATATCTGAGATGAACCCACGTGACTAGAAAGGAATAAACCCCTTTGTGACTATACAACGTATGTTGTTTCTGAACTAACGACAATTACTACTGCTAACGACTACTACTACTACAACCCGACTTTGGCCACATGCAACAATATATTCACAGTTCATTCAAGTTAGTTGCTTATCTTTCTTTACCAAATGTTCAGTGATTGTGTATCCATGAATGCACAAATGCATTATAAGGATTGAGTGTTGGTTATAAACTGATACGCACTGTTTTTATACCGTTTATAACTACTTACCGACCTTTATTCTCGCTTAATTACATTATTGGGATTTGGCTAACGGAAACCTAACGTCCCATTACTCCTACACGTATATTCTGGGATTCCCAAACACCAATTAATAAAACAGAATACGTCGACAGCACACTTATAGAGGGGGTAAGATTCCACCAATGGGGTTACCTGTTGGCCGTGTGTGGTGACCCGTCATGCTTAAGGACGGATTCCAGGTGGCTGAGCAGTTCATGTCGCCAATTATATTATTCAAGCCAAGGATTATTCAAATGGTTTGAATAATGGCATTGGTGACAAACCCTCAGTAACCGAGCGCCATTGACTCTATGCCTACGCTATCCTACATATATATGTATATATATATCATCATCATCATCATCATCATCATGTCGCGCTTTCAGTGCGGATATCCATGACAATCTCTCTCCATCCGTCCCTATTGCTCATCATTCTCGGGAGGTTCTCTATGCAGCATCCTGCATCCATACAGAGCTGATCAATGTACGTCTTTGCTGGTCGGTCCACACTGGCGTGCCCATGTGTTGGCTTCCACAGGAGGACGTCGCTTATGAGTTCGTCATTGCTTCTCTAGCAGTGTCTTGTCCGTCTTACTCTGATGGTTTGTGTAATATGTGGCAGGTGGCCGTATAGCTGTTTTCTCCTAGGGTATTGTTTCCATGTCTTGTTCAGGATCACCCGCAGCATTCTTCTGCAGCACCCATCTAGTTTATTCTCTAGTCGCTTAGTTAGGGTCCAGGTGTTGCAGCCATACAGCAGTACTGGCATGACAACGGCCTGGAAGAACCGTCTCTTTAACTTGTCTGTGAGGTTGGATTTCCATATGATCGATAGTTTATTTATAGCGGTCCATGCCTTTCCTATACGTGCACTAACGTCATTTTCTGTGGAGGAGATGTTACTGCCTAAGTATCTAAATTTTTCTACAGAGTTTAGGAGTTTACCGTCGATAGTTGAGATGTCAGTTTTGTTTTTGAAAGACATGAACTCGGTTCTCTCAGAGTTCACGTACAGGCCGACATTTCGTGCTGCCTTTTCTAGGCTATGTAGTAGGGATTCGGCTTGTGCAGGTGTATTTGTGAGTAGTGCCAGATCATCAGCGTAGTCCGTATATATATATATATATATATATATATATATATATATATATATATATATATATATATCGCTGATGAGACTTAATAAAGTCGAAACAGTCTGTACGACATTCTACACACCGAGCGATCCTTTGCCGAGATTACACTTGTCAATTTCATTTTCTATAAGAAAAAGTATCGAATTTTATGCGATACATGCGTTGTAAGTGCCTTCAAGTAAAAATGTAATATATACTTTATTCAGCAACGTTTCTAAAATAAACAAACATCCAAAAATCTTATTTACTTCGTCGAAGGGCATACGGTCTGTTTGTTGTTATTATTCTCTCAAAACGCCCCCCCCCTTACCTATTATGGTAGAGGCGTGTAGTATCATTTGAAAAGCTTAATTTCGCTAAGGATTGTTAGCTGTGTACTGTGGTCGAAGCGATATAGTGATTCACTATGCTCGCTGAGGTCCCGGTTTCGATTTCTGTCGGAGGGAAATCGTTAGTATATGTCGCTGATGAGACTTAATTAAGTCGAAACAGTCTGTACGACATTCTACACACCGAGCGATCCTTTGCCGGGATTACACTTGTCAATTTCATTTTCTATAAGAAAAGTATCGAATTTTATGCGATACATGGGTTGTAAGTGCCTTCAAATAAAAATTATATATATATATATATATATATATATATATATATATATATATATATATACTTCCGTTACTGAACCGTTTAGTGCTTTGTTGCAGTAGTAGTGCGCTTGAATTTTTTTCTATAATGGGTGATTTTGTCGTCTATATATATTTTTTCGTAAAACTTCCTGTCTGGTGATTGTGTATCTAAAAACGCATAAAAACCGCCAGTCAAAGAAGACAAAGGGAATGTGAGCTAGGATTTCTATACTTTTATAGCTCTACTTACCAACATTAAGCAATTTTTTATCGAAGTTTATTGCAACGATCTTTTCGCATTCGTTTTTTCTCTGGATCTCTCTT
>CM042150.1:44096074-44118906 GCA_023376005.1 Doryteuthis pealeii | reverse complement strand
AAAAACAGAGAGATAAGGTGACCACCATAAAATTAAAGTGGCTATGCCTATAATAAGGCCTACGCCCCTCCGACTTTTTTCTTACCCCTGAACGCATTTTACCTTTTTCACTATAAAAAACAAAATGTACAAGCACTATGTCAATAAAGTTTCAAAAAAAGCTTCATACAATGAAGCGAAATATTAACTGAATTAACTATCTGTGCTGTTATATCCACACTTTCCTCTATTCTCAACCATATATATATATATATATATATATATATATAGAGAGAGAGAGAGAGAGAGAGAGAGAGAGAGAGAATTAGATAGATAATTAGATAGATAAAAGCAGTTAAAATGAAATATTTTATAATCATTTTCATAGTTAATATTGAACAATATTTCGATTTATAAAAATCATCATCATTGTTTTAATCCGGACTCATCGAGCTCTGGATGATCATTTTTATAAATCGAAATATTGTTCAATATTAACTATGAAAATGATATAAAATATTTTCATTTTAACAGCATTGTGTGTTTTCATACCCTTTTATCTGTACATATACCGTCGGATTCATTTCTTACTCTTAACTCACACACACACTTCACACACACACACACACACACACATATATATATATATATATATATATATATATATATATATGGATAGGGGATTATTTGTGAGTGTACATTTATAAAATATGCATAGAAGCGAGAAAAATCTTCAACAGAAAAAATCTCTAATTAATTAGAATACAGAAAATCTATGCATCATTTGAATATATTTATTTCTGCAAACAAGAAACTCTACCCTTGCCCATCCCAAATAATTTTAAAACAATATTTTTCTCCATTTTCAAATAAAGAATTATACTCCATCCATTCATATTCCTTTATACGTTCTTTGTCTTCATTCTATTACATGATTAGAGGAGCGTGCACTTGCGCTTGAGCTTTTAAATTTTTATTATTTCTTAATTGTTTTTTAATTATCTTTTTTTGTTGTTTTTTTAGGGGGGGACTGGAAGCAATAAAGAATGTGATCAATTTCAATATTAACAATCCACAGAAGATTTGTTCGTGGGGTTGTGGTAAAATTCAGACATCCGAAATTCAGTATTATCATTGTCATTTAATAAGCTCAGCTTAGTTTGTCACAAGGCCAAAAATAAGGATCATTCGTTGAGAATAGAAGTCTCCAAAAAGATAGATAGATATGTTAGATATAAAGGTATTGTTTTTAGTTGAAAGGCTTAGGTGACCTTCCAACGTGGGTACATATAAGTACAAGAAATATTCCCACAAAGAAGTTATAAGATATAATAAACATAGATTTTAATAGTGAGCACATAGAAATACATTCAAACAGGAATACATATACAAACTAAAAGGTATACAAAGGAGATACATAATGAACACATATACGAGATAAGGTACTAGAGGTGTATAAAGAAAGTAGGACTTTGTCCTGTAGAAGTGATGGAGAATCCATGAAGTAATGTCACTTACTTAGGCTGGGAGGCGAAGCCCCCCAGATAAAAGGTATAGACGTAAATGTCTAACCCATGTATCCAGTTTGCTGTTCCGGAGAAAAGAGAGTTAAACTTCACGCTTCCCTGACAAAATACTCAAGACCCCTAATGGTAGAAAATCTGAAACAAGGGAAGATAACTCTTCCAGACTAAACCGGGGCAGACAATCGCTACAAATAGATATAAACCTACACATAGATAGATAGATAGATGTTAATACACTGAGATTAATGGATTGATACACTAAGATGTGTATCTATGTGATTGATAGATAGATAGATAGATAAAATATTAGTTCTTATGGTCGTAGCGAAATTCAGATATCCGAAATTGTCATTTAATTAGCTTAGTTTATATCATTTAGATTGTTCAGATTATTGTCCTCATCTTTATTGTTATATGCACAACGTTCCGACCGATGTGCTCCCCGGCCTTCTTCAGGTATTCCTTGTCGGACTTGGGGACCTTCTCGAACTCGGTAACCCCCTCCTCGAACTTGGAAACCTTTTCTCCGAACTCAGGAACCTTCGTGACGAACAAGGAGTGCGAAATAACAGTGAATACTGAACTCATTAATAATGTTTTGTCAGCCTGTGCCAGTAAACAAGAAACAAAAAAAGAACATACATACTTCAGGTCTGGTACAAGGCTGAAAATATGAGGCGCAATGTTAGGACTGACCTTACTACTCAGAGTAGTCTGTTAATAAGCTTAAGGTCTGAAATATGAAATACCCAGCATCGAACTCACTAACTGGCTAGCTTGCCAACAATTACACTACGAAAAAGTACTCCTGAAATTGTGTACACCCTGTCGGAAGAAGTTTGGTTTGGTTTGGTTTGTTTAACGGCATATCAACCTCAGTGGGCCATTTAATGGCGATAAAGTTTTGAAATAAAGTAATTCTTAATGGATAATCAATTTCTTTTATAAATAAATTTTTCTATTTAACCCATAGATGGGACCCTAACAGGTACTACCACTCCGGGCCAGAGTGGACCAGGGAGCAATGGTGATGAAGGGGTGCTTCACATTCCCCAAACATCCAAAACTGAAACCTTACCATCAGATAGAGTTTAACGTCATTCTCAGGACATGTAGACCCTCAGTCACCGCCTTCTAGCACCCATATGTTAAAAAGAGTTGGGGCTTGCCATAAGGGCAATAGGGTTGGGGCAATCACATTTGATGTGATCAGCCGATTGATCGGAGGGGGCCTCTCCGACCGACCGTCTAACCCAAGAAAGGGCCAAAGTGGAGTTTTGCAAGTCATGGACTGCTAATTCACCTGGGTTCTTGCTTAAGCATCACAGGTCGCCACCCACGGCCAACAGAGGTGCAGTATGTGCATTCTAACGCCCTAGCCGATAGGATGGGTCGGAGGAAGAAAATGGCAACTGCACCCCATGCAGGCGATCGGGGCGTTCTGTGGATGATACAAAACTGCATCTGATGAGGAAGCCCCAGTTCTGGTGAGTGTAGAGTACAACTTCATTGCCATTACTCTTAGATTTACTCAGAGCGTGTGAGATATTACATGTTAGAGCCACCCATCTATGAGTTAAACAGATAAAGAATGAGTTTTAAAAAATGTGTTTAAAAATAAATGAGTTTTTTTTTAATTGAATATTCAATAAGAATGAATAAAACAAAAGCATCTTCGGCATGAAATAACCCAAGGGTTGACATGGCGAAAAATTCAACCAACCGAACCTGATAATCAGATCCGGAGTGCCATTACCTGTTATGGGTGATATTAGTTCACGATGCCATGGCCAATATTTTTTCAAAGGATTTCTTCTGGCCTAAAATCCGCTAGGCATTGCCTGCTGAAAAAACAACCCACGCTACGATTGAAGTACCAAGCTGTTTTAAGGCGTTTTTATTTTTAATATTTTAGCCGTTTTTAGGGTTTAGGGTTAGGGTTTTTAATTTTCGAAACTTCGTCATATTTATTTAAAAAGCACGTGACAGTTGTTTTGAATTAAAATAAAATGAAAAAACAGAAAAAAATATTTTAAAGGGGGGATATTTATATTTACTTGTCGATGAAAAAAACCTGGGTGGTGGCTTACTTTTAACGCCTTCAAACTACTAAAAAAAATAATTTGTTGATAAAAACGCCTTCAAACCACTAAAAAATATATTTTAAAGAGGGGTGGGTTAAAATAACGCGTTAAGCGCGGGTTGTTTTTGAGCTGGCACCGCTTAGCGTTTCTTAGGGCAGGTGGCCAGGACGCATTTATGCGAAGAGTCCAGATTTTTTTTAATGGATTTCTAATACATTTTCTAAAAACGGTTAAAATTAAACTTTTCTGTGAGCTGGTTTTCACATGAATTTTAACTCGATTTTTTAATGCTTCATTTAACAAATCAATGAGTGTAACTTCCGCCAAAGATTATTATTAGTTACTTAAAACCATATGTGTGTTAATTATTAGGTTCAATGTTATGAAAAGTACATTTTAGTTACTATAAACCATACAATTGTTTAAATTATTAGGATTTGATAAACCATCCAAGTAGGACGAATAAGACATGCTGGAGAAAAATATATATATATATATATATAAAAGAGAGAAAAATAACGTAGCATTCAACCGTTATTATCCGAAAAATATTTTTAATTTAACTAAGGAATTACATCGACTTAGTTAACCTAGGGTTGGGTACTGAAGAAATCATTTCAATTTGATTGAAACCATGGTAGACTCTTTATTTTTTTTCTCTAATAATAATATTATTAATATTATTACTGCTCTGTATTTTTAATATATTGAGCACTTTTGGATTATTTACTGATGCCGCTGCGACGGAAAAGTTAAAGCGACAATTGGATACTATATATATATATATATATATATATATATATATATATATATATATATATATATATATATATATATTGATGTGTGGCCCTTACCGCGGAAGCAAAACAATGGCGGTGATTGTCTGGTTAAGGATAGGAAGCAGAAGACAAAGAAGCACCGTTAAAAGTTTATCTAACTTTTAATTCCCTTACAAGGTTAGAAGGAGACGTCTGACCAGTGAGAGCATGCCTATCATTAAATAATTATAATTGCTGTGTCCGTTTCTTCAAGACTTAACCGCGAAAAGGTTACAGTTAAAAGTGATATTCGTTCCATTAAAGCGGGTTCAGAATAGAAGTTTGGTTTCTTTGGCGTCTCCTCTCTCATTGTCTCTCAAAATAAGCCCTTGTCGGGCTTGGCCTCCGTGTCGTCTTCAGTGACGTAACCAGACTCCTTTTCTCATACTTTCCTCATCTTATGATCAAACTATCGCACTTACACCAACAAGGTTCATAATTTTGGCCCCAAGTATCTGGTTAATAATCACTAATTGACGCTAATATCAGACACAGTACAGATTGTCTGATACGGATCAGACCTAAACTCGTGTTAAAAGGCTAATTATATATATATAATATAAAATTTATATATATATATATATATAAGTTAAAAGAAAGGAAATGAATCCGACGGTATGAGTATAGATAAAAGGATATGAAAACAACACAATAGGCTGTTAAAGTGAAAACATTTTATAACATATTCATAGCGAATATTGAACAATATTTCGATTTTACAAAAATCATCTTCAGAGCTTGTTTATACTCCGTACTATGAAGGGCGGAGACGAAAATCATATGAATTCAATTCATATCACTTTTTTGCAACATCAAGGTTTTCGTTTTGAACTCATATGACTTTCGTCTCCGCTCTTGATAGTACGAAATATTGTTCAATATTAGCTATGAATATGTTATAAAATGTTTTCACTTTAACAGCATATTGTGTTGTTTTCATATCCTTTTATCTATACTCATATATATATATGGGGGGGGGTTATGTTAGTTTCCTATTAAGTTATATTCAGTTGTCAAAAACAAAACCCTGACAAAGGGTAGAGGCCACCCAAAATATTGGAAAAAGAACAAAGCGAACCACGGGCAGAACAACGGTTATATATTATAACTCTGTTTTCCTTCTGTTTTTGTTACTTTTTATATATTTCTTATGCTTCCAATACACCTGAAAACGTTCACAAGAACAGCATATTGATACCAACTAACTATATATATATATATATATATATATATATATATATATATATATCTTTTGCTCTTTTCTTCTCCCTTTCTGTTCTCTCTCTTTCTCTCTTTCTCTCTCTCTCTATCTCTCTCTCTCTCTTATCTATATATATATATATATATATATATATATATATATATATGTGTGTGTGTGTGTGTGTGTTTGGTTGAACTCGATTCCTGTCGTACGAGTTTCTGTTCAATCCTTTCAAAGTGTCTGGCCATCTTTTTGATGTAAGGGTGAAATTGGTGTAGCAATCCACCAAAGGTGTCTCTACGAGCGCTTTCGGCATGTCGATCTGCCATCTTCAGGTTGGAAACTGATGGTATGTTTCGTCGTGTCTCGTTTTTAAGGAAAACGAGCAGTAGCATAGGAATTGGTAGTGGGAGGTAGAACAATATCTAGTGGGAGGTAGAAGGAATTGGTAGTAGTTCTAACGAACGATGCAGTAGAGATTTTGTGGGAGGGGGGGTCACAGGTTTGTGAGAAGGGGAGGGGGATAGTGGAAGGAGGATAGGTGGGAAATCATAGACATTTGGTGGATTACTACACCAGTTCCACCCTGACACCAAAAAGATGTCCAGACACATTGAAAGGATTGAACAGAAACTCGTACGACAGGAATCGTCACTCGAGTTCAACCAAACATGTTTAAAGGAGAAAATGCTGCCAAAATACAACACACACGCACACACACACACACACATATATATATATATATATATATATATATATATATATATATATATATATATGAAAGGTAAAATGGATATGAATCCGACAATATGTGTAGAAAGTTTTGTAGAAAAAACAACAATTCTTTGAAAATTCCGGTACTGATCGAGAGCGTTCTGTGCCTCGTGATTATTGATATATTTATTTCGTTTTTCCGTTTACAATGTTGCTTTGATAAAGACCTCTTCATACGGTCGAAACAGATTTCTGTCAGCAAAACTTTTAACATCCTGTTGTTTTTTCCAAAAACTTTCTACACACATATATATATATATATATATTGAGAGAGACAGATAGGCAGAGACAGCGAGGCAGAGATAGAGACAGGCAGATAGACAGAAAGAGAGAAAGAAAGAGCAAAATATTCTTATATCGAGAATGTTTGACATTAATATGAGAAAGAAAGAAAGAAAGAAAGAAAGAAAGAACAAATATTTTGTGTAGCCAGAGTGCAATTTTAAGTTAACTAACCGATTGCATCGTGTTCATTCCTCAGGGAATGCCGCTTATCTTTGGTCTTGTGTCAAACTAAAATGTGGTTAATAGATAACGAGATGGACAAACAGGCGCTTAGACTAAGTTAGCCAGCTAATTAGATATATTGATAGATAAGAAAGAGAAAACTGTCGTATAGACATTCTTTAATGACTTTAGAAGAAAGAAAGAAAGATGAAGGAGAGAATATGCAACAATGTAAATGATTGAATATTATTACAAATTTCCTTGAGATGCCTATAATTGTTTTACTTGAAAATCCATTGTTTTTTGGGGTTTTTTTACTTTAAAAAAATTTAAGTCATTAATTTTAGTTATGACACTCGGACAGAAGTAATTGTCCCGAATATTTTGATCATCACCATAGTGATATTAAGTAATCTGAAAAGAAAGAAAACAACTTCACAACGTTAGAAATAAGGGTTATTTTACAATAATTATTTAAAATTGGTAATCTGAACATTAGCTACATAAATGAGAGTAACCTCACCTTGTTTATTTCACTTTGAACAAGCCATATGTTTTTTCCGGCCATTTTAATTTCACCGTAAATCTACACTGAAAATAGGAATTTGTTCGAATCAATACAACTGCCTATTTTAACACGAAAATATCATAAAATGTGTTCTTAATCGTGCTTGCGCAATATTCGAAATGAACTTAATTGTTATTAAGAATACATTTTATGATATTTTCGTGTTAAAATATGCAGTTGTATTGATTCGAACAAATTCGTATTTTCAGTGTAGATTTATGTTGAAATGAAAATGGTCGACCAAAACATATGGCTTCCTCAAAATTAAATAAACGAGGGGAGGCTACTCTCATTTATGTAGCTAATGTTCAGATTACCTTAAAATTTACCATCAAAGTGATGACAAAAATTCGGCATTACTCTCTGGTTTGGTTTCTTCGTTTAATGACATATCAAATTTTGTAGGTTATCTAATGCCAAAGTCATACTTGTAGAACAGTAGTGGTACTATTTAACCCATTACTGGGAGATGAGGAAGTTAATACCTTTCCCAAGCGTATCAGCCACTGGTGGGTGATGAGGGCTTGCCTTTTCCAAGGGTATTAGTCCGAAAATGAATGTAATACCGTCACTGGGGTTTGAACTCACTACTATGTCGCAGTTCAGCATGTTAACCACTACTCTATGGGGACTGCCCCTACTTTCTTTTTAAACTTACACACACACACACAAACACACACACACACACACACACACACACACACACATGTATATAACGCATTGACGAGAAACTGTCAGTTACCAATTGCCGTTAAGTCTATATCTACGCTATCCTAAGTTAACTATATATGCTCTATCATTGATACTGAGCACTCTTTATTCATAAATATAGTAGATATATACCAAACAATATCATTGATTATATATATTATATATATTATATATATATATATATATATATATAATATATAAAAGTAAAAGTAAAGTAAAGTCGACGGGACGGCCTAAAGTCGGTATCAGCCAGTCAGCGAGGGAGTCTATCCCCTTTTCAATAGGGCGAGACCAAGGAGATTGTTTTAAGCATCTGTGGTGGAGCGCCACACCTTCCAACAGCTCCTTACTTTACCGCACAGATCCCTGTGCTACTCATACGTTGAGTTGGCGGGGACCGGTATCGAACTAAGAAACTTGTGGTTTCTAGCCGAACGCTCTACCGACTGAGCTAACCCGCCCCTGTAAACATACATATATTTTCACATACATTACACATACATATATATCACATACATATATATACATACACATACATAATATTATTATATTTGCACGTACATACATATTCATATAATTATATACATACACTTATATTATATATTATATATATATATATATATATATATATATATGCCTTAAAGTAATTATCGCAACATAAAATGAGACATACGATGAACACACTTGCAGTGATCCGTGTAAAATATACGCATGCGTATTAATCAATTCATATCGATACATTATTTTGATATAATTTTCATACTCGCAATGAAATATGTTCCGATGGAAAATGTTTTCAATATATCGTTAATGCACAGCGAACATTTGAATATTTTCGTTTTCCATGATATTAAGGTCAAGTAATTATTTATTCGTATAATAAAGTGTCAATTTCCAGATTTGCATTTGATTCAAATTAGTCTCGCTTCGAGGCTTGATGAAATATAATAGATCTTATTTGTTTCTTTGTTCAATCGCATATCCAACTTAGTGGATTATTTAATGCCAAATAAGAACACTAGTGGTACTTGTTGGAATATTTTGTATATATAATTATTTATTATATATAAACGAGTTATATATAAAAATGTGGCACAAGGCCTAAAGGGGGGAGTGGGGTAAGAGACTGGTCTTCACTATCCTATCTTTTAACTTAACTATTCCCATTCATGACCGATTCATTCAACATTTTCCATTCACCATAAAACTCATTCACACAAAAGTCCCAAAACATTCCATTCACTCTATGACAGTCCTACACTTAACCCATATTTTCATATTTTTGAGGGAGGGGGAAGATGATACATATATACAAATATAACAACAAATGAAAATATGAATGAATAAAAAAAATAAACATTTGTCAAAATAAAAATGATTATTAGTATGGGCCCACCCTCATTTACTATTTTATGGCAGAAAATCCGGTTCGAAAAAATGCTTAAAGGAAAAACGATAAAAAATAAAAATAAAAATAAAAATAAAGAACGTCTCCTCGAGCAGCCGGAGAACTTGAATTTTGTCATCTCTAATGGGGGTGGGGTGGGGAAAGCAAAAACGAAAAAATCATGGGACTAAAAAAAATAAAAGGTGGACAATGAGCTTACATTCTCTAGCTAAGTTAATCAAAAATGAACAAAACAGGTCAAAATCTAAGTCTACCTTAACTGGGAAGGGTCGACAATGATCTTCCGATTACCTAATATTCTTTAGATACCAGTAACCTCATGATATTTTGTATATATTAGGTGTCCTGCAATACACCACCTAAATTTATAGACTGGGCGAGGTCATGTGGTTTATTCCTCCGCCAATGAACAGCCATAATGCGTGGCTGATTGACTACTTAAACACTGATACTTTCCATAGTTCATTTGCAACCATTGACGAGGAACTTACAACACTAAGAAGAACCAAAGGATTCTTTATCAAGGATTTCCGCTGGACAAGCGCTCTTGCTTAAAGCCTAAACAAAGGCCCATAAAATTCTAACAGTACTATTTAGCCCATAACTGAGAATGAGTGAATATATATATATATATATATATATATATATATATATATATATTATATATATATATACTGTTATATACCGCTACTGGAGCTGACAAAGAAAACGGAACACACACATATATAGATATATAAATACAAAGTGATATTTTTATTCTTCGATTGTGTGTAGACTTAGAGTCGTTGGTAGAAAATGCACATACGGCAGTTCTGACTACGAGTGATCTCGATCTCGATCTGCCCAATCCAGATTTCTAAGGGTTTTTTTTTTATATAATTCTTTAACTCAACAGGGACACGAATCTTTGATCGTTACACCCACGCCTCCTCACCTACGCAGCTTGTTTTTAATGGTTATGGGCTACGCCTACACATTTTCTGTGTCTACGCATTGTCAATTTACACTTTTCTTTCTGGATGTCAAAGGTCGGTTCAATATGTTCAAGGCAATATCATGTTCTTGTTTTCAGACATGTTTGACACCCACGGATTTTCTGCGCCCACACGCGAGTCATCTGCACCCGCCACCACCCGGCTGCCGACTTGTCGACCAGGCAATATATTACAATACCATTCCCAAGGATATTAGTCGGAAGGTGAACGTAATAGCGCGACTGGAGTTCGATCTGTTTACTACGATATCGCAATCCAACACATTAGCCACTATTAAATCTATCACTGGATCCTGCATCAACAGACAATAGATTTCTAAACATTGATTTAATAAAAATGTCTGCTCACGATCTCAAATTATTTATCAAAAGAGAAATTCTTAATACGTATAAGTAAACTTATAACATGCCATCATTATGATCAACTTTTAAACTACGACAAAAAAAATCAATAGAGGTGGTCACTACTAGAATAGGCCCAGTCTTTGTCAGTGATCATCCTCCATATCCGCCCTGTCGGAGGGAGCGTTCGAATGCACCGACTGCACCTCTGCAGAGGGGTAAGACACCACACAGGGGCCACCTGTTGGCCGTGGGTGGCGACGCGTGATGCTTAAGGATAGAGCCCAGATGGATGAGCAGTTCATGACATGCAATACTCCACTTTGGCCCTATCTTGGGCTAGACGGGCGGTCGGAGAGGCCCCCTCCGATCAATCGGCTGGTCACGTCAAGCCCTAGCATCTATATGATTTTTCCAACCCTATTGCCCTTATGGCGAGCCCCAACCCCTTTTTATCATATGGGTGCTAGAAGGCGGTGGCTGCGGGTCTACATGTTCTGGGAATGACGTTAAACTCTATCTGATGGTGAGGTTCCAGTTTTGGAGGTTTGGGGAATGTGGAGCACCCCTTCATCCCCATTGCTCCCAGGTCCACTCTGACCCGGAGTGGTAGTACCTGTTAGGGGCCCATCTATGGGTTAAATAGAAAAATGTATTTATAAAAAAATTGTATTATCCATTAAGAATTGCTTTATTTCAAAACTTTATCGGCATTAAATGACCCACTGAGGTTGATATGCCGTAAAACAAAACAAACCAAACCATCCTCCATACATTACTGCAACAACCAACAATACGTTTTTTGTTATTTTGTGTGCCATTGTTTATATTGTTTAATGTATGAAAATAAAACATTGGTTTCTTCTTATTTTGTCTTCTTGGTGTCACGTGGAATCTCTCTTTTCTGGTTTTAATTGTTGTAACTTTTGGTTTGGTTTCTTTGTCTAAGAATGGTCGCAGTACTATTTTACGTAAGGGCTGGGTTAGCTCAGTCGGTAGAGCGTTCGGCTAGAAACCACAAGGTTCCTAGTTCGATACCGGCCCTCGCCGACTCAGCGTATTAGTAGCACAGGGATCTGTGCGGTAAAGTAAGGTAGGTATGGCGCTCCACCCCAGATGCAAAAAACAATCTCCTTGGTCTAGCCCTATTGAAAAGGGGATAGACTCCCTCGCTGATTGGCAGATACCGACTTTAGGCCACCCCGACGACTTTACTTATTTATAATTTTACCAATAACTGGTATTAATCTGAAGTTGAATGTAATACCGGGAATGGGGTTCGAACTCGTTTACTCTGGTGCTGAAAGTCCACTACAGCAATCTGCAACAATAGTACAGAACGTAGTCCACTATGCACGCGTAATACAGAGTTCCAAAAGCACCTGTTTGTTCTGTCGCTCCTGCTTTTTTTTTGTGAGACAGGTTTTGCCAATTATCTAGGCTCCGAGATTATGACTCGTGGAACGGTCATGTTCCCCTTTCTGGATTTTTCGCTCCACCTGCTCACCAGGTATTATGCGAACTCGCTTTCGTTCCCGTGGGTAAGGCATCTTCTCTTCTAGAAAACTTTTAGGTGAAGAGTATCAGCTTGTACTTGAAATTCCATCTTTATTCTGGGTTTTGGCACCGAATTTTAACGTCAGTATGCAATAGATTTGAGTCGATGCCAGTAGTTGTCGTGTTGATGATTATCACGTTAAAGGTTATCATTTTCTTATGATAAAGAAATGTCACTGAAATGTTTATGAAGCAATTATTGTAGTTGAATATTCACATAGAAGGCAAATGTTATATCAATTAAATGGAGAAAAGAAATTACACTTGGCTTAATTCCTGTTGATTTTAAACATTAAAATTAGAATAAAGATAACGGGAAAACGATGAAATGATTATTAAAGAAGAAGAAGAAGAAGAAGAAGAAGAAGAAGAAGAATGTAACACGAAATACTTAAAACATAAATAAAAAGTAGTAGAAGAAAATGAAGAAGAAGAAGAAGAAGAAGAAGAAGAAGAAGAAGAAGAAGAAGAAGAAGAAGAAGAATGTAATACAAAATACTTAAAACATAAATAAAAAAGTAGTAGAAGAAGAAGAAGAAGAAGAAGAAAAGAAGAAGAAGAAGAAGAAGAAGAAGAAGAAGAAAAGAAGAATGTAATACAATACTTAAAACATAAATAAAAAGTAGTAGAAGAAGAAGAAGAAGAAGAAGAAGAAGAAGAAGAAGAAGAAGAAGAAGAAGAAGAAGAAGAATGTAATACAAAATACTTAAAACATAAATAAAAAGTTGTAGAAGAAAATGAAGAGAAAGAAGAAAATAAATAAAGAAGAAGAAGAATGAAGAAAAAGAGGAAAATAAAAGAAGAAGAAGAAGAAGAAGAAGAAGAAGAAGAAGAAGAAGAAGAAGAAGAATCATTAAATAATAATGATTATAACATCAGAAGGTATGGATATGGCTAAGAAGAGGAAACCTCAAGAGAGAAACAAAATCGCTTATAAACACAACACAAGACAATGCCATAAGAACAAACTATATAAAGGCAAAAATAGATAAGACACGGCAGTGTAGATAAATTATAATAGACTGCAAAACTCGCTTGTACACCATTGTTCTGCAATAAAAATACTCGATGCATTCATTTAACAACGTATCAACAATGTGTATCACTGCCAGAGAAGCAACGGTTACGTGCACACTATTTGCTAAGCGCAAATTTTTCATGTTCGGATTTAAAATTGTTCTTTTGGCACATCTAATATAAAAATCCCATGTCGCAGTCAGGTGTCCAGCTACAAATCTTTAAAAAGTATTCATTTTATCCCAACGGTCTCTCAGCTTGAATAAAAGATTTGAAATGAAATTTAAAATGAATTAATACTACTCGTCTAAATATGAAAATAATCAAATTAAATATTTATCAAATGTAATAATATTTCTTTTTGCAGATTTTTCACACCAGTTTTAATTGGTGATTTTCATTGAATTCTGAATTATTATTATTATTATTATTATTATTATTATTATTATCATTATTATTATTATTATTATTATTATTATTATTATTGTTGTTGTTGTTGTTGTTGTTGCTGTTATTGTTGTTGCCTGGTTAGGGACCAGAATAAAGACACAAGAGAGGAAATCAATTAAACAAATATATTAACAAAGATCAGTAGTATAAATGAAAGGTAGTTGGCGAGGCTGTCTTATCAGCTATCCGCTGAATTATTAACTCTCGCTTAAGTGCAGAACCAGCTGCTATTTATAGTTGGAAGAGTTCATGCATGCGTGATAAATTACCATAGCACGTATTATTGAGGTTTTCGCGCCTGTCGTCGCTGGTGGTTCATTGGAGACTGAGTGACAGCAAGTTTACTCAAATCTCAAAGACTCGTCGAAGTATTCTTACTGATCTTAAAAGTCATGTGTTCGCTACAGATATAGGTAGATTGTGGATTAGGGTTGATTAGCAACCGACCTAAAAAAATGGAAAACCTCTAAATTTAAAACCAGGGGTTGTGGGGCTATCATCTGCAACCCCATAAAAAACTACCTGCTAGTGACATCGCAGCACTATCACAGTTGTGGTTGTACCTGTAGTAGTTACGCTCTCCAAGAGGTCTGAGCTCTCCAAGAGGTCTGAGCTCTCCAAGAGGTCTGAGCCCTGTCGGTTGGGTCTTTAGAATACACATCGGCAGGGCAAGACCCTTCCCATGGGACCACTTGTTGGGCGTAGGTGGCGGTCCGTGATGTTTAAGGACGGAATCCTGGTGGATGAGCAGTCCATGACATGCAACACTCCCCTTTGGCCCTTACTTAAGCTATATTGGTAGACGGAGAGGCTCCCTCCGATCAGTCGGCTGGTCACGCCAAGACCTAGCACCTATATAATTGTCCCGACTTTATTGCCCTTATGACAGACCCAAAACCTTTTATTATATATGTGCTAGAAGACGATGGCTGATGGTCTCCGTGTACTGGTTATTACGTTAAACGGTATCTAATGGTGAAGTTCCAATTCTGAAGCACTAAGAAGTGTGGATTGTCATTACTCCCAATTCCACTCTGATACCTGTTAGCCTTCCATCTACGGGTTGAATGGAAAAACATGAGTTTAAAAAATTGTTAAAAAAAGAGTTTTAAAAAAATTGAATACTCATCAAGAATGAATAAAACATAACGTCTTCGGGATAAATGAATCAAGTATTGACATTCCTTTGCAGCGTAATTATTATGGTTTACAGGGAATTCAGGGAATTGAAAAAGAAAACGGTATTCGGATTTCTGGAGAAAGAGAAGAAAAAAAGAAATAAGAACAAAGGTTAAAATTGACGAGTAAAAATTCAACGGGGTGCCAGTAATTGACCGAAGAATGAGCCCAGAAATAGATTTGAAAATAAAAACGGAAGTTTCAGGTTTTGACCGGAAACGGATGTGACCGCGAGACGAGAAATGGAAGAGGAGGAACATTTTTCTTTTTCTGTTGGGCTCTGGTGAGAGTCAGACGTGGCTCCCGATTCACCGTATGGGTTTGGGATAGTAGTACTGAACATGACTTACGATAGAATATTTTGACGGTACTTTCGCTCTCTCTCTCTCTCTCTCTCTCTCTCTCTCTCTCTCTCTCTCTCTCTCTCTCTCTCTCTCTCTCTCTCTCTCTCTCTCTGAAAAGAACCCACGAGTCTAGGAAGAAATAAACAACTGTTACATTTAGTAATCTCGTCCCTGTGTCTGTAGCAAATAAGAGTGACTGCATGCGTGGTTTGGGGGACCGTTTGCGTATTTCCTATTCCCATGATACTCCATCTTTAATAGATGGAGCCAGCTCAACCCAACACGGGTGAATGCTACCACAAGATATGACAAGATTCTGTAACAGGATTATATATGTCGCATAGGGCCAAGTTCAAGTTGTAGTAGTAGTCGTCGGTATTTGTAGTAGTCGTCGTTAGTTCAGAAACAATACACGTAGGTTGTATAATCATAGGGGGTTTATTTCTTTCAGGCCCGTGGGTTCTTTTTCAGAGAGAAGGAAAGAGAGACAGACAGACAGACAGACAGAGACAGAGAGAGACACAGAGAGAGTATATGGTCACATTACTCTATCCTAAATCATGTTATGTAGTACTATGCGTAACCCGTACGCGGGGAACTAGGAACGCCTCATCCGCCTTCCACAAAGTCTGGCCGAAAAAAAGAAAGATTTTTCTCCTCTTCCATTTCTCGTCCCGGCGTCACATCTGTTTCCGATCAAAACCAGGAACTTCCGTTTTTATCTTTAAATCTATTTCCGGGGTCATTTCTCGGTCAATTATTGTTACCCATTTGTATGTTTACTCTTCCAAACTTTAACCTTTGTTCTTATTTCTTTTTCCCATTTATTTCTCTCCAGAAATCCGACCACCGTTTTATTTTTCAATTCCCGACGACCACTACAATTCCAGCTATGGACTGTAACAATTCCAGACTGGACTGTAACTTTTGTATACCAACCGGTCTAAGAAAAGTATGACTCTTAATTCAAACCTGTTAAACTCGATTTTAAAATTTGACCTCATGTTACATCCTGCTCGTGACGGAGAGATTTGTAAATAGATACTGCCCCCTCACTGTAAAAGCATGTCATTGTCATCGAACTTGCCCACTCTCTAGGTAATAGTTAAGAAAACGAGATGGCTTTCTTTCCCTCTATTAAGGCCCACTCTGACCTGACAAGGTGTCGGACACTGAGAGAGAATTCATTTAATATCAACAGTCTTACTTGAAAAAAGCCTTGAAACCCAATTTAAAATAAATTGATATTGCTCCTCCATGTGTGGAAAATAATAAAATTAGATATTCATTCGGTTGTATTGAACTTCCCTATTGTAATTTTTTTGTTCGTCTTTTATTTCCAATTTCTTAAATTTGTTTATCTTTATCAAGAAACATGAATAATGATATCAAAAAGTAATCAAGTAACAAAAAAGGGTTTATTATACATGAAATACAGAAAAATCAATCAGCATAACAAGGTCGTATCCCATACAGGATATTGTTTAAGATATTGCATTGAATAGCATAATAGTGTATTCTGTACAAGATATTGTCCAAAAGTAATTTAGTTTGGTTTGGTTTGGTTTGGTTTATTTTACGGCATATCAACCTCAGTGGGTAATTTAATGCCGACAAATTTTTGAAATAAATTCATTCTTAATGGATACGTATTTCTTTTATAAACTCATGTTTTTTCTATTTAACCCATAGATGGAACCCTAACAGGTACTACATCTCTAGGTGAGAGTGGACCTGGGAGCAATAGTGATGAAGGGGGATCGACATTCCCCAAACCTCCAGAACTGGAACCTCTCCATCATATATTAAATGTCATTCCCAAGACATGAAGACCCTCGGTTACCGCTTTTTATATGATAAAAAAATTGGAGGCTTACCATAAAAACAATAGGGTTGGGACAATCATATAGGTGCTAGGGCTTGACGTGACAAGCCGATTGATCGGAGGAGGGGGCTCTCCGACTGCCCATCTAGCCCAAGTAAGGAGTGGAGTGTTGCAAGTCATGGAATGCTCAGCCACCTGAGTTCCATCCTTAAGTATCACAGGTCGCCACCCACGACCAACAAGTGGCCCTATTGGTGGAGTCTAACTCCTCTGCAGAGGTAAAGTAGGTATATTCTAACACCCCACCGACAGGACACAAAGTAATTTAGTAAAAAAAAAACATTGGAGCTCACACAGCTCAAAGTTTAGTACAATAATATCAGAAAAAAAACAACAACCATGA
Source organism: Doryteuthis pealeii (assembly GCA_023376005.1). Taxonomy (NCBI): domain Eukaryota; kingdom Metazoa; phylum Mollusca; class Cephalopoda; order Myopsida; family Loliginidae; genus Doryteuthis; species Doryteuthis pealeii. The sequence continues at coordinate 44,101,279 of CM042150.1, read as the reverse complement.
AACTAAAACGGATAAACCAAGTCAATACATCTCAATAAATTGACAATGTTCATATTTCCTTTAGCTCAGTTGTTAGAGCGCCCACTTAGGAACCATAAGGTTCCTGATACGGCACCCTCGCCAACTCAGCAAATGAGTAGCACAGGGAACTGTGGGGTAAAGTAAAGAGCTGGTGGTAAGTGTGGCGCTCCACCACAGACGCTAAAGCAATTTCCTTGGTCAAATTCTAGTTAAAAGGGGATAGTTCAGTATTCTTTTTTGTGTGAACCGAAAAATACAGACTGTAATGTTCCGTATTCTCTTTTCGTGTGAGCCTAAAACCACTGTAATGTTCAGGGTTATTTTTTCTGTGAACCTAAAAAACAGACTGTCATGTTCAGTATTTTTTTTGTGTGAACGTAAAAAAACAGACTGTCATGTTCTGTATTCTTTTTTTTTTTTTTGTGTGTGTGTGTGTGTGTGTGTGTGTGTGTGTGTGTGTGTTGTGAACCTAAAAACAGTATAATGTTTCAATATTCATTTTTTCTGTGAACGTAAAAAACAGTCTGTAATGTTCAATATTCTTTTTTGTGTGAACATAAAAAAATAGACTGTAATGTTCAACATTCTTTTTGTATGAACCTAAAAAAAACAGACTGTAATGTTCAGTATTCTTTTTTTTTTGTGTGAACATAAAAAATAGCGAAAACTTAAAAATTTCCATTACTTATTGCATTAGAGGATAAATTCGTGCACAAGTCATTAGGCTTAAAATTTGCATAAAACTATCAGAACAGGAAATAACTTCCTAAATTTAAACTGCAAATAATCCGATGTTCATATGCATTCTTAAATGGTTCGATATTATGTGCATTGAATAAATGAAGGTTTTAAAATAAATAGCTAAAGAGTTAATAAAAGACGAACAAGGTAATTGCTCTACTCAATATTTAGTAAATACTAGCAGACCTACCCGGCATTGCCTGGGTTTTAAAGGTTAAAAATAAATCTCTTATCTATTTTTATATAGTTGGTAAAAAATAAAAAAACACCCTCCGGGTGATGTAAAAATAGATTTTTGAAACATATTGCCTGAGGGGTGGGAGTAAAAAATTCAATGTCAGCGAGTTTGTACCCTAAGTAAGTAAATCATCAAATTCATTAAAGGATTAACAAATAAAACAATTTGAAATGTAAACTTTAAATATGTATTAAAATAAAACAAACTATATATAGATATATAATACCAGTCATGTATTTATTAAAACTTGATTTAAAAAACAATGAGGACTGTCTAATGTTGCATGTTCAAATTTTATTCAGTGGTGTATTTATTCTATGTTATGTGACGTAAACGGTGACGTAATTTTTGTTACAGACAAAAACCGGAAGCGAATCTCCATTATTAATACTAGCAACAGAAAACACCCTCCGGGCGTCGTAAAAATTAATTTTTGAAAGACACTGCCTGAGAGGGTGGGTGTTAAAAATTCAATGTCAAAGGGTTTGTATCATAAGTAAGACAAATCCTCATATTTATTAAAGGGGTAAAAAAAAAGAAAACAATTTGAAATGAAAACTGAGCCCCGTCCCTCTCAAATAAATTGTTGCATGCATGTAATAATCAAAGAATTATTTTGAATATTTTCCACGTCAATTTTATACAAAATTGTAGGTATTTATTTAAACTTTTTAGTTAACTTCTTGTTTACTGTAAAAAAAAAAAAAGGACGAGAGTAAAAAACAATTTTTAAAATTGCTTACTCAAATTTTGGGTGTATATAGCATAAGAATATTGTGACGTAAGCTGTGACGTAGAGCTATGACGTAGTTTTTGTTATAGGCAGAAATACAGACAATCCCATTATTAATAGATATGTTATATATGAATAACCTATTTCACTTTCTATATAATTGTACTAGCAAAAGTACACGGTCCATGACTGGTTCTAAAAGAAGTTTGTGGACTGAGAGAGGAAGGGGGAAGAAAAGAGTAAGGGAGAGATAAAAGGAAAATAATTTAGAGAATTCCTTAACAAACTTTTTAAAATTCATTAAGAATTCGCGTATTACTGTTGCATAATCTATGTGGTAGCATAGATTATTGACAACACCGTGTAGCGAGAATACACAGAGCCCAAATGGAAAAATACAGACAGTTTGGAAACTTTGACACCCGAAGGCAGGAATATCGCAAGTCACGTGAGACTTAGTTAGGTTTTCAGTTCCAGCTAAAATGTGACACAGAGCAGACATGTGACTGTGGGCTGGGCTCAATCCACGCGGTGTTAGAAAATGGGCTAACATAAACCTTTGATCAAACTGATACAAGTCTTGTTAGTTATTGCATGACTTAAAAGATTCCCTTAAAAGAAGCCCTTAGTTAGAAAATAAAGCAGCAACAAGTTAGAATACCAACGAAGATACAAAGAAGTAAAAGAAGAACCAAGGCGATCACATCATGGCCGAAATAGAAAGACAAGAAGAAGAACAAGTAAACGACTATCTTCTATCTGTCTCTGTCTCTGCTCTCTCTCTCTCTGTCTCTCTCTCTCTCTCTCTCTCTCTCTCTCTCTCTCTCTCTCTCTCTCTGTTACAAAAAATGACTCTTGTTTATATACCCGCAACATGGGTACATAACATTGCAAGGTTCGTTTATTTTAGGAATTGTTTTGTTTTCTTTTGTTTAGTCTTAAAATATTATCTTAAAAACGTAACCCTAAACTCGTGAGTATTTTGAAACATAATTTTATTTTTCCAAAAACGTTTTTTGTTCAAATGACAAATATTTAAATTCAGTTCTTGATTGCTTGCTGAGTTAAGGTGATAAAAAATGTATTCGTTTAATCTATTTTCTTTTTTACCCCTAAATATGTAACAATAAAAAGAATCTAAGAATCTAAGAATGAAACATGTGTCCTTACTTGTAGGTGGAAAATTTTGTGTATTAATTCAAATGAAATTCATTCGTTTATTCCGTGCATTACTAATTTCTTCTTAAAAGATTTTTGTTGGGTTAGACTGATTCAAAATTAATAAATTTAGTTCTTAAGTCCATATCCAAGTATACACACTGTTAGGGAGAGTTATCTCCCCTAACGATTCTACACTGGATATACTCAACTGAAAAAAGCAGAGAGTCATCAGAACACAAGGACATGGCTGCATGTGATAAACACACACATGATACATAGTTGAATTCTATCCAAACTCATCCTACTGTATTCCTGGTCGGTGATAATAAATAAAACAAATATTGTTATATGTTAAACATATTTCACTGTTTTTGTTATCTTTTGTTATTCATACATCTTGGGATATAACACACACTCCTTTAAATAACCACACAAAAAGAAGTCAGGCAAACAAAACAGGCGATTGGGGAAGCAATTTGAATTGTGAATTTCTTTACATTATTCTGCCATCAAAATTTTTTTTAGCTGAAATTATAATAGAAGTCAGGCATACACAACAGGCGATTAGGGAGGCAATTTGAATTGTGAATTTCTTTAAATTATTCTGCCATCAACTATTTCTTTTTTAAAAAATAGCATAGGGGACACCGGTGGTTAATTTACTAGTTTGCATTCATGAATCCTTTTATTACAGAACACAAATCCCTGGATCATTTATACTAGATGCCAGGTATCGAAAACTGTAACAAAATATCCAAGGCTTTGACCAATTGTTGAGTCCCTTTTACAAGCCTTTTCAAGTTCGAATATACTGAATTTTTGGTTTAGCCACGTGAATTATCTACTAAGCAAACAGGGAAGCACTTGGATCATGGTGTAATATATTGTCTGATCAGTGCACCCAAGGACTAGACTGAATAGGAAGTGCATGGGGGCCAGGTGCAGCCTGGAAACGAAATCAGGATGTGGCTCTGACCTGACCTTTTGCACCTGGAAATGCAGGTGGATATTTGACATGATTTCGGTGCAGAAATCTGTAGGCGTAGCCCATAGCCAATGAAAACAGCTTGCGTGGGTGAAGAGGCATGTCTACAGAAAAAACTGCTTAGGTGTCACGAACAAAGAGGCGTGACACCGGGGTTCAGACTACAATAAAAGAAGCCCGTAGAAATCGATTAGACAGACGACGATCAGGTTCGAGATCACTTGAAAAGAACTCCCGAAGTCTCCACATTGCGTAACCCTGCCCATGACTCTCAGCTGTATACAACCGGGGAAAATAAACATCTTATCTTACATTTTCCTAAATACAAGTGTTTGTGTTCTTTGACGGGTCCAGTGTGTAACAATGGAATATGGTGATTTGCAGCTTAATTACAAATCCTACAACCTAATATTCGTGATCTCCTCAATGCCTACCAAATACAGTATACTCATTCAAAATAAATCAAGGATGTGATTGCATTTATACATATTGGGATGGCCAAAGAAATATTAAAAGATTTTTTTAAATTCAAAACTTTCTGTTATGTTTTTACATACAGATAAAATACGGAAGGCTGAAATGATAATGAAAGACCAGGTTGTTGGAAAATTTATTTAACACAGGGTAGAGAATGCTTATACCCGAAAAGTGACTTTGCTACTTCAACTGTGCTGACGCACTTGGTTATTAGTTCAACCGTGCTGACGCACGTCCGTTGCTTCCACTCTCAACCAAACCCAATCCAAACGTAACATGGCGGAAAGCCCACATCCGGGTTTCTCTTCAATCCCCTACTGATCAAAGGGGAGCAACTTTATTTTTGTTAGGTCTTCCTAACACTTTCTTGTTTTGCTTTAAATGTAGTTAGAATGTCTACATCAAGTAGAAATTTTGAGATGCCCTGCCACAGACAAAAATAAAATATCATTCTGCTCATCTAAACGTGTATTATGCGCTGTTTGATGCGCAGAGGCATCCTTTTTTTTGGCCATTGGTGTTGAATAACACTTGAATAAGATGGTACTTGATTGCCAATCCTTGATTTAAATAATTACAATTATTCTACCATTACTGTCGATAAGATCATTAAATTATCCAATCATATGCTCGCTTCGCATATGAAAATGTCACATTCTTTGCAGTATATTATTGAACACACTGTCTTTTGTTGATATGAATTAATCTATATACAAAAATATGATCTTTTACGCCCACCTAAAATCGTTTCTGCAAAACTTGTGACATGATCATTGTTATGCTGCTGCGGCTGCTACTGGTTGTATTTTACGGCACGTCAACTCGTGTTGGGTTATTAACACCAAAGAC
>CM042150.1:44086074-44091074 GCA_023376005.1 Doryteuthis pealeii | reverse complement strand
ATAAGCCGTTAAGTGTGTGTGTTTGAATGTTTGAGTGTATCTTTTTCAGTGTGTGTGTGTGTGTTTTTGTGTGTGTCTGCTGCACTAGAACTACACTCGCCAGTAACCCAAAAGCAACCCTTGTTTTTATAAGATACAAAGTCATTTTTTTGACATTTGGGAAAAACAGTCTGATACAGTACTTTTCTATAAAATGTGTCAGAATATTACTTTTACTTATATTTCCCAGAAACTTTTGTGACTTGACTCCGATTATTGTTCCGTACAGAGAAATCTTTTAAAGGAAACATCCTAATTATTTTGTGAGGATTACTTTTTCTTAGCAATACATGTCTGCTTTCCTTTTAATTTCAATGATCAAAAAAGCCTAGGCAAGATGTATTGGGGCCCTAGGTTGCCCAAGTGACAGGGTCACCCTCTCTGTCTCGCTGGCGTGATCCAAAGGAATGGTGAAACAATTTGGCGTCAGTTTCACTGCAGGAGTTGCCAGATAGAGTTTTACACACTATACTGCCTAACGGAGTCCAAGCCGTGATTTATGTCAGGGTTTTCTCCCTTAGTCTTTTCCTATCCAGAAGATACCCACAAGGCAGCGGGGGTTATTTAGACTATTACACGCCTGGATACCAACCTAGGTATTTCTATGTTCTCGCGTTTCAATGACCAATGCATTTATGATCAAGTGGATTCATAGATTAGACGACTCTTTCATTTCTAGAGCATGCTCTTTATGGATTGTGTTATGTGTACATATATACACAAACCAGTGTGTGTATATGCACAAACCATTGTGTCTTCATGTCTGAAGTCACTCTGGTGCAACACCATGAAGCCATGAGGTCCAGAAGAAAGCAGTGACAACAAAGCAATGGCACATCAACATCTCCAGTGACAGCCTTCACATTCGACTTCTGTGGTGGAAGCTTTTTTTCGAACATTGGACTTCACAATCAACGGACTTCAGGGGCACAAAAATTATAGTCTTCCAAGACTGCAATGCCGATACGATACATATATACACACACTAGTCTATATAATATATGAACAATAAGTTATATATATTTACCAACCCCTCCACACGAGTAGGATGTGACACAAGTTCGATTTCTTAAGCGGAGTTTAACAGGTTTGAATTCAGAGTTGTCCTTCTCCTAGACTGGTTGCCTAACCAAGGTTAAAGAGCCCAGTCTGCCCTACTATTTATCCATAGCTGGAGGAAGAGTAGAATTCATACCTTTCCCAAGGGTTTTAGCCCTAAGTGAAATGCAATTAACACATCCAGGATTTGAACTCGGGGCGACGAGTCCATTTCCCATGACTTTAACGATTACAACACACGCTTCCTCCTTAAGAATATATTATATGCATTGGATAGATTAAGATATAAATTTATAGATTTATATCTAAACCCACATATCAAATCTCTAAGTGTATATATGTTTACCTGTCTGTATAGCCAATGCATTTGTCACTGTAGAATATGGAAATATGATAAACAACAATGAAAGTTTAATGCTTCAACAATGAAATATTAGTAAAGTTATTTCTTTCTAATATCACAAGAGAAATATTAAGCCTTTTCATGTGAGTTTCTCTATTTCCTGAACTTAATCAGCTTTTATCAATATACTTATCAGTCTGTATGTTTGAGTGTGTGGGTGTGCATATACATACCAATACAAAAACTTTTGCAATTTTTCTTCTGTGTTACCATCTATATATATACACATTAAATATCACCAGGGCTTGGTTTTTGAGCAAAAATAATAGAGATTTGATTTATATACGTGAAGATAATTAAAAAATAAAATTTAAATGATAACAGCATGGAATATTTATTTATTTGATATTTTAGATAGTAGACATTAACATTTCTTTTCAGAGTGGCTGGATCAAAGCAAGGTTTATTTTTTTACATAGGGATTTAAATGGGGCCTCCCACAAGGATTCAACTCACGATTAAGTAATAATGGATCTGCGGGATTAACTTTAAAAAATCCTCTACCCTGGCGACGCCGGGTAGCCACTGTTAGTACATATATAAAGGGCAGTTGTGTATATGTGTATGTCCGGTGGAAACTTCGAAAATAAAACAATTAACGACAAAGTATATATATATGTACATTCACTATCACCAGAGCTTGGTTTTTGAACAAAAATAATTAAGATTTTATTTACATGTTGGAACTTCTCCACTTTGAATGTTGCTGGGCTGAAAATTACCCTTTCTAATAGCCCGCTTCAATTTTTGGTGTTTAATTCGGTTGGACTCAAATTCTTCCACAGACAGGTAGATGGTGGCTCTCCAGCCAGGTCTATTACAGGCTAGATTCTCCCAGTCCTCCACAGCAATAGCAGTGTTCATACATATACACACCAGTTTATATAATATATGAACAATATATTATATGCATTGGATAGCAGAAAAGTAGAAATTATATCATTTTATATAAATTTCAAAAACAGTATTATTAATAAGATTTTTCTGAAATATCTACATTGGTTGTCTCAAAGACTTAATGTAATAGAGGGGTGACTGTGATTATAGAAAATCATTTCAAACAACAGAACATTAGGATTCGTTTTATTTTTTTATCTTCTTTATTTTTTGTAGATTTACCAAATCATTTAGTATGAATGGGTGTAATTGAGATAACAGACAACTAACACACACAACAACACATGAAAGAAATGTTTTGTTTCATAACATAAGAAGAAAGACATTTGTCAACTCATATTGGCTTGGGGAAGGTATTCTTGAGATGACAAACAAAACACACGAATAGAAAATTTCTTTCTCCTCGACTGATTGCCTTAACATGGTTAAAGAGCCCGGTCTATCCGATTATTTGCCCTAGCTGGGAAGAGAATAATTGGATTTATACATTTAGCAATGTTATTAGCGTGATATGTGTTGGGTTATTTTGGGTATATAAGCCATGCTACAATACACCACTTAAATTTATAGATTCAGCAACGTCACGTGGTTTAAACCTCAGCCAATTAACAGCCCGAATGCGTAGCTGGTTGACTATTTAATCACTGATACTGAGAGACGTCCATTTGCGATTATTGACGAAGGACTTGCAATACATAGGAGCACCAAGGAACAACCAAAGGATTATTTATCAAGGATTTCCGCTGCTTAAAGTCTAAAGGATGGCCCATAAAATCGTAACAATATAAAATGCAAACAGCTTAGTCCAGGATTTGAACTCGGATTGCCAAATCCATTTCCAAAGACGATAACCATTACACCACGTGCCTCAGTAATGTGGCATATAAGCGCATTAAAGGATGATTGCTTTGGGTTTATATTTATATATATATATATATATATATATATATATATTCAAAAGTTTTTGAATTGTTAGTATCATATCATCTGCGTATCGTTACTGCATGACGCAAGGGGGAAGCACGTGGATGACACTCCCTGAAGAAAACGTGTGTCCCTCTCGGCGAGAATGTTTTAATCGTATTGTGACAGTTAAATGAAATATTCAAAATAGACAATTATCTATTCATTTATTCATCGCCCAATTACAAAGCGGTGTTTTCTTAGGGATGGTTTGCTTTGTTGTTAAAGCCATTTGAAAAGATAATTTTAAGACCTTCTATCCGTTTGTCTTTATAGATATTTCTTGTATCATTGTGATGTTTCCAAATGTGTTTTTGGAAGGATGGTGGTTTTAATCCTTTCTGATACGCACAAGAAAAAATTACCTCTCCCCCAAAGACAATCAATTGATGTGATTGAAAGCGCTTGGGAGCAAAACTGGACTCTGAGATAAAGAAACAACCACGAAACCAATTTATAAAGTAAAGTAAAGTCGACGGGTCGGCCAAATATCGGTATGAGATATACAGCGAGGGAGTCTATCCCCTTTTCACTAGCGCTAGACCAAGGAGATTATTTTAGCCTCTGAGGCGGAGCGCCGCTCCTTCCATCGGCTCCCCACTTTACTGCACAGATACCTGTACTACTCATACGCTGAGTTGGCGAGGGCCGGTATCGATCCAGGAAAATGTGATTCCTAGGCGGACGCTATACCGACTGAAAACATATATTAATTGTATACACACACAAACACACACACTATATATATATATATATATATATATATATATATATATATGTGTGTGTGTGTGTGTGTGTGTGCGCGCGCGTGTGTGTGTATGTATAATTAAGTTATGTTTGGAAAAATTCCAATTTAATTGGTTCTAATTAGTCTTAATTTACAATTAAGTCAAAAACCGACCCGCCCGTTACCCCGCATTCTGCCTATCACTTTCACCCTCTCTCTGTATATCTTGATTACCTCCTCGTTATGTATGTTAGTTTCTCAATGAGAGTAGAGAGTGAGAGATTTGAGAATTTGAAACGGATTTGTATTAAGTTTCATAAGCTGCCAACCTGGCCAACATATTGGCACTTAATATATTCAAATTAGATCAAATCCCCTTTCTTAGAAATCTTACAAAATGATTTTAATGTCTTATCTATAAATTCGCAGGTCGTCTTTATTTTTTTAAGAATTTAATTCGCTTTGCAAACTCACTTTTTCCTAATCTCAATCATCGATCCAGAGCTCAATAGGTGACCCAACGGCTCACGTTTTGTCGAGCATATATATATATATATATAGGTATATGTAAAAACAAAAAAATTTTTGTGATGAAACAAAGAAAATACAGTGCTCAATCACAAATTGTAAGAGCTAATATCTACTTATTTTACAATGTTTTCACAGATCAATGTTCATTATTAACAGCGACCCAGGTTTCATGCTAAATAGCAATCATCAGGTTGTCGAGCAAGATCCAACAAACACCATAGGATCTTGCTCGACAGCCTGATGATTGCTATTTAGCATGAAACCTGGGTCGCTGTTAATAATGAACATTGATCTGTGAAAACATTGTAAAATAAATATATATATATATAAGAGGGCAATATGGAACAAAATAAAGTATTCCCAAAAAGATAAATGTATTAT
>CM042150.1:44058574-44076074 GCA_023376005.1 Doryteuthis pealeii | reverse complement strand
TCATTAGGTTTATCTTTATTATTTGCTCTACTTAGGTATTGAGCACTCTTTACTTATTAGCTTTAATATATCCTAGCGGTTTTTGTATGAATATATATTTTTCATATATATATATACATATAAATTGTTTTTTCTTTTGGCCAAGTATTATAGTATTAACCGATTATTTTCGGTTGGTACGTTTATCTTGGTCTTTTTTCTCCCCAGGTAATGTTTGGTAGTATATTTTTACAATCAAACTATTTGCCGGGTTTTTTCTTACCGCAAGGGTTTACCAACAAGTTTGGTATATATATAATATATATATAATATATATATATATATATATATATATCTTATTATAATGGAGATTGTTTGTTTTTCTGTCTGTAACCGAAACTATATTCCTACTCAAGTCACAATTCTCTTAGTTATTGACATCACATTCTCCATGAATTTATTTTTATCTAAACCTCAATTATTGATAAAATTATCTTACATTATTAATACTGTTAACTATGTCTACATACTAATAACATGCAATTATATTTTTATATACAACAAAATAGCGGTTTACAGTGTAAACAGGAAGGCTAATTTGCATATTAATATTAAAAAATCGAATTTAATAAATATGTGCTTAGTATTATTGATTTCTAACTGTTTGGTTTTATTTTAATGAATATAAGTAAAAATCTCTTCAATGAATCTTAAATGAAATCCATTAACAAGTTAAAATAACTGTCATTTTATTCTTTACTTCCTCTTTTAACTAAATACTTAAATTAGAAAAAATAACAATGAAAGACGAGAGTGATGTAAGAGTAAGTTTCAGTTGTTCCATTTTTTATTATACTCCCTCTGTTTCAAATCTTTTATTATACCCCCCTCTGTTTCAAATCTTTTTATCTGTATTCTTATTTAGTTTCATTAGCCTTTCTAATTTGATATAATATTTTATTACATTAAAACTTAAATACTTGCACCCGGAGGGTGCATATATTTGCTAGTATATATAACTTGCAAAGAAAGAAGAACTTAACAAACCGTTATTTGGCAATTATCGATTTATTTCTACCAGAGAACTCAATATTGCTCTGTATATGATTAATCTATTAATTATTATACAGTGAGCTCTCTTAGGGATTTATAACAATCCTTGCATAAATCTATAAGTTTGCACGTACATGAGCATACAGTGATTATGTACCGTGAGATTTTGATGATCCAAAATAGAATCAATTGGATTATTTTACGTTCATATATATATATATATATATATATATATATGCCGACCCTTCCGTTCGACCAGGAGGGTCACACAGGCAATTTTAGAGTTTTCCTTCTCCTAGACTGGTTACCTAGCCAAGGTTAAAGAGCCCTGTCTGCCTTTCTATGAACCACAGCTGGATGGAGAAGAGGTCGATAAATACCTTTCCCCAGGGTATTAAGTCTATGTGAAATGCAATCATCCTTGTCCCGGATTTGAAATCGTGTCGACGAGTCCATTTTCTACGTCTATATATACAAATCTATATAAAATAAACATATTCAATATATTTACAATATATATATATATATAAGTCATTTTCTTTCACATAGACATATATGAAACTTTTTTCAAGTCTGATGGAGAGCCCAATGCATGAACATTGTATAATTACATGCGTAGCAATAAAAGGAGTCTGTTGAAATACATTTATAAATAAACCAACATGACTGGTATCTACGATTTTCCTTAATGGAATTATTTTATATATATATTATATATATATATATATATATGTGTGTGTGTGTGTGTGGTGTGTGTGTGTGTGTGTGTATGTGTGTGTGTGTGTGCGTTCGTGTGCGTTCGTGTGTGTGTGTGTTTGTGTTGTAAAAAATAATTAAAGGAAAGAAAATGTTGAATGGATAAAATTATTTATTGGAGTGCCGACACGTGTTTCGACCGAGAGATTGTCCTTGTACATATTGTGTTCTATTTATTATTATTTTAAATACAAAATAAAATAAAATTATAATAATAGAAAAAATATAAAATTCTTAAGTATACAGAAAATCGGTCGTTATCAGGGCAAGATATTTGAAATATAAAATATCTTAGCCATTCAACATTTTCTTTCCTTTATTTATTTTTGCAACATATTGTCGGATTTTTCAACTCATATATTTTTTATATTATTTTATTATTATCATTTATATTATATTTTTATATTTATTAGATTTTTTATATTATTTCATTATTATTATTTATATTATTTCATTTTCCAGTTATATATATATATATATATATATATATATATATATATATATATATATATATATATATATATATATGGAGGATATGTGATCAATTGAAGTCATACCTAATTTTGAAAATTAATTAGTTGATAATTAATGTCACACACGGGGCAGTCTCCCAAGTCTATAACCTTGCTGATAAGACCTAATAGGTTGACATGTACATTCAGGGATTGACATTTTCTCGATTTGTTTAGCCTTACATTTGAACATATATGCCCGCCTAAATTCATTAATTATTAACTAATTAATTTTCAAAATTAGGTATGACTTCAATTAAGCACATATCCTCTAAAAATTGTCGGCTAAAAGCCATATCAAATAAACACATTGTTTATTTACTTACTCTCATATATATATATATATATATATATATATATATATATATATATATATATATATATATATGAAAGGAAAGATATAGAAATAATGCCTTTTATTTGTTTTCCCTGATAATACAAGAGATACAGGGAGGTACAATATCACAATTTTTCGGCTACAAATTAATATTTTCCACACATTCATAATTATCATTTCTGTGTTTTTGTTAGTCAACACAATAAGTCATTTTTTACATAAGAAAGCATAGAGTTCTTAGAATATTTCGAAATATTCTTTAAGAAATAACTTGCAGTGTGTACATTTCTAAAGACGATATAACCTTATTATAAACATTAATGCGAATTTTTTTAAAAAAAGGGTTTTCCCTGCTTTTAACACCATTGGGGGGGGGGGTAGCTCAGTTGGTAGTGAATCCGTCACGGATATCCCAAGTTTCTGAGTTTTATACCGCCCGCCACAAACTGTGCATGAGTACTATAGTTTGGATCTGTGCCGTAAAGTTGGGAGCTGACGGTCGGTGTGTTGTGCCAACTCAGACGCAAAACCAATCTCCCGAGTCTAACGCTTGTGAAAAGAGGATAGACTTTTATATTTACAACCGTAGGGATCGATTTTGATCAATCGGTAAAGCATCCACCTCGGAACCACAAGGTTCTAGATTCGATACCGTCCCTCGGCAACTTAGCGCTGCTTGGATCTGTGCAGTAAAGTGGGGAGCTGATGGTAGGTATTGTGAACAATCTCTCTGGTCTAGTGCTAGTGAAAATAGTATAGACTCCCTGGATGTCCGGCTGATACCAACAATAGGTCACTCAGCCGACTTTACTTCCTTACTACCAATATAAAAATAAATTTTCTCTTACGAGACGAAATTGTACAATTGTGGCAAGCCGTAGAATGTATCTGCCGACACTTAGTGCGAAGAGTGCAAACGAGAAAAAGATAGAGTTCACTTTTCTAAAAACACACACACAAATATTTGGAATAGGATAACACTTCGCTGTATTTATTACTGTTTGGTAGACACTAAACGGAAAAACCATTATTTCTATTGTCATCGGTAGCCCCCGTGTTTAAGGCGAGGGTACGTCTGCCGCTTTTTTTTTTAGAGCTCGTTATTTTTACCATGTGACCGATTAGGATAGTAACACGTAATTGTACGACTGTGTCTGGGCGTCGATTTCTAGTGTAACCTTGGGTATGCGTACTTGTTTCTGTACATGCCTACTACAGGGTATATAGTTTGTTGGATATGTAATTGTAAAAGAACAATAGCTAGTTGAATAGTGTTTCCTTGTACAGAATGAATGTGAGGACATGGGCTGTTTTGAATCAAACCTAACTCAGATTTTTGCAGAGATCTCTTTATAAATTAAGTGTATTCTATGTATTAATGATTTTGACTATAAATTAAATACGTATTGATAAATTCATGGGGGTATTGTGACGTAGAAGTGACGTAGTTACGGTTACAGACAGACAACGAATCTCCATTATGAAAAGGTATATTGAGCCGATCATTAAATATGATTAAACATACCCTTTTAACTCCGCCCTGTCGGCTGAGGCTTTAGAATGCGTCGACTGCACCTCTGTAGAGGGGTAAGACTCCCCCAATGGGGCCACCTGTTGGTCGTGGGTGGCAACACGTGATGCTTAAGTATAGAACCCAGGTGGTTAAGCAGTCCATGACCTGCAATACTCCACTTTGGTCCTTCTTAGGCTAGACGGGCGGTCGGAGAGATCCCCTCCGATCAATCAGCTGGTAATGTCAAGCCCTAGCACCTATATTATTTTCCCAACCCTATTGCCCTTATGGCAAGCCTCAACCCTTTTTATCATATGGGTCCTAGAAGGCGGTAGCTGAGGGGCTTCATGTCCTGGGAATGACGTTAAACTATCTGATGGTGAGGTTCCCGTTTTGGAGTTTTGGGGAATGTTGAGTACCCCTTCATCACCATTGCCCCTTGGTCCACTCTGACCCGGAGTGGTAGTACTTGTTAGGGTCCCATCTATGGATTAAATAGAAAAATGTAGTTATAGAAATAATTGGGTATCAGTTAAGAATGAATTTATTTAAAAACTTTATCGGCCTTAAATGACCCACTGAATTTGATATTCTGTAAAGCGAAACAAACCAAAACAACCCAAACCCTTTTAACCTATAATTGGAGACACTACCATCTAGAATAGTTATTTACTGAAAGATAGAAAATCAAGAAATAAGATAAACAAATACCTAGATCTAAGCAAAGAAACTATAAAAAGAAAGGAAAAGCACAAACATAAACAGAAACGAAAAAGGAAGGAAAATGGTTACAAAAATAGGAAAGGGAAAAGGAAAAATGAAATCACTAGATTGTGAAATTAAATTAACATCACAAGAAATTACCGGAAAATAGATTAAATGCTACAATAGACAAACGGTAATAAAAACTTTAAAAGAAACAGAGTAATTATAAACTAAAGTAAACACTACAGGAAATACAAGAAGTGTAATTACGAATCAATAAGTAATGCCATTTTGTTTAGGACAGGTATAATTACCAACACAGGAACATGTATCATACATCAAAATGAAGCTGTTCCCTTGTGGATCCCATCCCTACTTCTTCCCATAAGTGAGTCAAAAAGTAATGCCGTTTTGTTTAGGATAGGTATAATTACCAACATAGGAACATGTATCATACATCAAAATGAAGCTGGTTCTCTGTGGATCCCATCCCTACTTCTCCACATAGGTGAGTCAAGAAGTAATGCCATTTTGCTTAGGACATGTAGAATTACCAACACACAAACATGTATCATACATCAAAATGAAGCTGGTTCTCTGTGGATCCCATCCTTACTTCTCCACATAGTTGACTTCAAAAAGTAATGCCATTTTGCTTAGGACAGGTATAATTACCAACACAGGAACAGGTATCATACATCAAAATGAAGCTGTTTCTCTGTGGATCCCATCCTAACTTCTCCACATAGGTGAGTCAAGAAGTAATGCCATTTTGCTTAGGAATGTAGAATTACCAACACACAAACATGTATCATACATCAAAATGAAGCTGGTTCTCTGTGGATCCATCCTTCTTTCTCCACATAGTTGACTTCAAAAAGTAATGCATTTTGTTTAGGACAGGTATAATTACCAACACAGGAACATGCATCATACATCAAAATGAGGCTGGTCCTTTGTGGATAGAAAAGTACTAGTGTAAGAACTTTTGGAGGATTCGTTCACCAGATGGCTAGACAATTGGAAAGGATAAAAAAGAAACTCGTCAGACAAGAATTGTCCGTCGACTTCAACAAAACATGCATGAAAGAAAAAATGCTGCCAAAATATACTTATACATATATATATATGTATATGTGTGAGAGAGAGAGAGTGTGTGTGTGTGTGTGTGTGTTGTGTGTGTATGTATGTATGTATGTGTGTGTGGGTGGGGGTGTGTTGTGTCTATGTGTGTGCTTATTTTTTCCAATATAAGAAAACCAGCAACACAGTGTTGTACAGTAGGTACCACCCCTTTAGCACTCTATCGGATGGACTGGCCCATAGCCATAAAATAGCCGAGGAATAAATCTTATTTAATATTTATCTATGTATGTTTCCATCTCGCAATACAACACACAGTAACAAAATTTTCAAACTAAACAATATCGTAGACGATGTTAATTAACAAATAACAAATTTAATATTTTATATTTTAATTGGTACTGATATCAAGCCAAAAGTAAGTCTGCAAAACGTCTGTTCAAAGTTTTGTCTGTGATGAATAATAAAGTTTCTTTTAAAAACGTAAGGGTGTGTATAGATTAAAATATGTATGTATGTGTATACATTAAAATATGTATACACAAAAATACATATAAAAGGATGTGTATACATTAAAATATGTATACACAAAAATAGATATAAAATATCTATTAAAATATGTATATGTGGATTAACAAGCTTCTGCTGTGTATGCATACTTGAATGTGTCATCAGTTTGTGTGTACTAATGCAGAGGCTGGAGAAAACTATTCATATTCAAAGACCGCTTTGAAATTCATTATCTATCAATAAGGTCGCACTCAAGAAATGTCTAGTGTTCTTACAACTAAAAATAGAGTTTATATTTTTTGCTGATAACTTAGTCCAAATTTTCTACTTGAAACAAAAGGAAAAACTCTACTAATCTTTTTAATGATATTTTGTTCTAGATTTCATTTCACGAAAGAATTTTAAAAAATAAATAAACAACATTTGAATATAAAGTTCTAAAGTAGACCTGATTAATTTTAATTGGTCCTTCGACGAGGCCGTGGAAGGACGCAGTTGATAGTTTGGTCTGTTTCTTTATTAAATAGCACTAGCAAATATATGCACCCTCCGGGTGCAAGTATTTAAGTTTTAATATAATAAAATATCATGTTAAATTAGAAAGGCTAATGAAACTGAATAAGAATTCAGATAAAAATATTTGGAACAGAGGGGGTATAATCGGAAAATAGAACAACTTTGAAACTAACTCTTCCATCATTTTCCATTACTCCCGTCTTTCAGTAGTAAATTTTCCTAATTCAACTATTTAGTTAAAATAGGAAGTAAAGAATAATATTACAGTTATTTCTTCTTGTTAATGGATTTCTTTTAAGATTTATCCCCGAGATTTTTGCTCATATTCAATGATAAAACCAAACAATTAGAAATCAATAATACTAAGCATATATTTATTAAAATCAAATTTTTAAGATCAATATGCAAATTAGCCTTCCCATTCACACTGTGAACCGCTATTTTGTTGTATATATAAATACAATTGCATGTTATTAGTGTGTAGATATTGTTAACAGTCTTAATGATGTAAAACAATTTTACTAATAATTGAGGTTTAAATAAAAAAAAATCATGGACAATGTGGTGTAAATAACAAAGGGAATTGTGACTTGTATAGTAATATAGTTTCGGTTACATATAGACAAACCCACAATCTCCATTATAATAAGAAGATATCAATCCCATTCGTGTTGAAGTACATTAGAAGTACTATTTCTCAACCGGGAGCCATATGACCCTCACCGACCACAAATGGACTCTCTCGTCGATTTCAAGGAACCACCTATACAGTGTTTTGTTTATAGTGGCTTGTGTTGGACCATTCCGCACTTTTTGGCACAAACGATAGGAAATAATTAGTGCACAAGGAATGCCACAAACCCAATCAACGATTGACCTCAGGTATTTCAAATTCAGAGTTTCCTTCTCCTAGACTGGTTACCTATCCAAGGTTAAAGAGCACAGTCTGCCCTAATATTTTTACCATAGCCGAGGGAGAATATATATATTCATACTATTCCCAAGGGTATTAGCGCTATGTGAAATGCAAACAGCCTTGTTTATGATTTGAACTCGGGTCGACGAATCCATTTCCTACGACTCTATTATGTCATGTACTTCCATTCAGGGAGTATATAAATTTTGGGATGTCCAGGCAAGCAAAATCTATTTAATCATAAATTACAATAGGGTTTTTAAACATCAAATGGCTATGGGGGTCCACCATAGAAAAACTGGAATCACAGTGATCCATCTATACTTATACATAAAGCGCAGTTGGTGTGTATGTATGTATGTATGTATGTATGTTCGGATGAAACTAGAAAAATGAAACAATTAACGACAAAGTAAACATATATACACATTAAATATCATATATATATATATACACATTAAATATTTCTACAAAAAATATGAAGATATTTAAAAATTGAAATATACATAGAAATAGCATTGAAATTCTCCTTTAAAATTTCTAGCATTTGGAAATCTCAAAAGTAAACAAACCAATACACCAGGGGGGATGCGCCCATCCTTCTACACGGGCGATACTGGGTAGCCGCTTCTAGTAGGTAAATAAAGTAGAGAACCACTGATTTAAACCACAGTTCCGGGGATGGGTTGGTTCATTATTTTCCCAAGGGTGTTAGTCTTAAAAAAAAAGGAACGTAATATCGCAACTCGCTCACTACGATGTCGCAGTCCTCCATGCTACCCACTACTCCACGGTAATTCCTCTTCTTGTTCCTGCTTTCAACAACTGATTTAGAATAATGGTCGCTTAGCGACATTTATAATAACGCCGGCGTGAAAGGTGTGATTGTGTGTGAGTAGAGATAGATAGATAGATAGATAGAGAAAGAGAGAGAGAGAGAGAGAGAGAGAGAGAGAGTAAAATTATCTACTCAATATTATGTATGTATTTACCTATTCTATCCGCCGAGGGCATGATGTGACACAAGTTCAATTTATAAGTGGAGTACAGCTGGCTGAGTTTTCCCTCCGATACTGGTTGAATAAACAAGACTAAATAACCCAGTGTGCCCTATTATTTGTCTATTGTTGGAAGGGGAATAACGGGTGGATTTATGCCTTCCCCAGGGATTTTAGAGCTTAGAAAAATACAAACAGCCTCATCCAGAATTTGAACTCAAATTGCCGATTATATTTTCGTATTATTATAACCGTTCCGCTAACCGCACTTCCTATTGCACACACACCACACACGCAGACACACATACACACACGCGCACACACACATATATATATATATATATATATTATATATATATATATGTGTGTGTGTGTTTCATAGGGATGCGACCTTGTGTCATCCTCCTCGTGCGGAGGGTTGGTATATATATATATATATATATATATATATATATATATTAGAAACCACAAGGTTCCTAGTTCGATACCGGTCCTCGCCAACTCAGCGTATGAGTAGCACAGGGATCTGTGCGGTAAAGTAAGGAGCTGATGGTAGTTGTGGCGCGCCACCCCAGATGCAAAAACAATCTCCTTGGTCTAGCGCTAGTGAAAAGGGGGTAGTCTCTCTCTCGCTGATTGGCAGATACCGACTTTAAGCCACCCCGACGATTTTTTTCTTTTTTACTTACATTAAAACTTAAGTCATCCACAGACACATGTAATTGTTTAATTGACAATGTGATATATATATATATATATATATATATATATATATATATATTATATATATATAATATTATCACATTGTCAATTAGACAATTACATTTCTAACAACATCTAGTTAATTCTATGTCGACAGTTGCACCTGTCGTTTTAGTTATTATGATTTTCATGTTTTTAAAATATGTCTGCTAATAGTTCTTCTTAATTTTATCTGGCATTGTTCATACATCAATAACTCAATTCCAAGTTGTTTTTGTTGAAGAGTTGGCTTAGTGCACACCAAATAAAACGCCAAGTAACAGATTCTTAGTGTTCATAATTTTATATTTTCGGGGATTTTATACCTGCTCTACTGTCATGACGTCGAAGACATTATCTTGAAAAGTTTTCTTATTTGCATTTACCCTATTTGACGGCTTTTAGTGTTACGTAGTGCCTTTTCTTTGACGGTACCAAATAGATATATGTTGCATACCTCTTTACCGGCACTATATATCTATATGTTATATACTTCTCTTACTTCTTACTCTTGTCGTATATTCTTCCGGTCGGCTTCTTCTATCGTCTATCTTCTATCTTGGTCTGGTATATCTTCTAAGGTCTGGTCTTCTTGAGATTCCGGGTCTGGTTTCTGTTGGTAGGGATTTTTTGTTATCAGAAGCCTTGTGTCATTGTTAGCTTTTAGTAATAACCACAAGACTTCGATTTACGATGATGTTACTTTATTCGTAGAACCCCAGACCAGACAATCATGCAGTGAGACTCACATCTTGCTAGCTTCGCTTCTAAGTTCTAACTCTAACTAACTGAGTTGCTTACACCTTAAACCGGAAGGGGTCTTTCTATCGGCTTCCGATTCTCACGATCATCCCCAGAACGCAAGGTCAGAGTGAGGTCAAACGCTGTCACTCACTCTCAAGGCCATCAGCTGCACTAATATGATTTCTACACTATTGTCATAATCATTAGGTATCTAATGATTATGTAACAATAGGAGGCTCTTTTTTCCAAAATCTTGGCTCAAAAATTGCCCTGCGTCTTATACATCGTAGGTGAAGTTTGAGACCTCCCGTAAGCCTAGGCTAATCTTCTATATGATGCTCACTAACCCAGCTTACGCTTTTACTTTTACCTACCCTAAACTTCATGCATCCTTATTTTATTGCTGGTATTGTGATAATCAAGGTTAACAGTAGACTGTTTTCAACAATATATGCTTAAATACACTAACAAACTTTTCTTCTTGAATCTGACCTGCTGAATTGGGGGGTGCGTCTTATATGCCTGTGTGTCTTATATGCCGTCAAATACGGTGCCATTTTATTACACACACACACACACATATATATATATATATATATATATATATGTGTGTGTGTGTGTGTGTGTGTGTGAATATAAGGAAATGAATCCGACGGTATGTAGTATAATAAAATTCTTTTAAAAAACACAGGTTTAAATGAGTTAAGTGGTGAGTTTTATTGGCCGACGCTGCAGTGTTTTGATCTATTAATTAGATCATCTTTCAGGGATTTTGTTGGTATGTGGAAGGTGATAAAAAAAACTTTTTTTTATCTCAGATAAGGGAAATATATATATATATATATATATATATATATATATATATATATATATATATATATATATATATATAATATAGTTTTCTATATTTGTAAGTAAAGACTTTTCTAAATCATTGATCCATGCACTTCAACATAGATACGAGAATTGAGTGAATCACGGGAGGGCACCACATTGAAAAATACAGATCATTTGGAAACATTCCCAGAGAATATCTTGGTCAGTCTATTAACTTTTCAGTCGACCACAGTATATGTGTATATGTGTGACCCTTGGGATATGTAACCCCCTGGTAATGACCAAACTCTGAAATCGGTCGGGGTTAACAAAGTTATTCCCCAATGTTTATGCCTTTTTTTCATACTGTATATAAGTTTTGTTTTAATTGAAAAAGTGCGTGTTCTAGGCATTGCCTATATAAGAATAATGAAACAGTAAGTTTATTTTTGTATTTTATATTTATATACTGCAGCCGAGTGTTAGGACGACAATATAAGCGAAAATGTCGAAATCAATCGACTTTCTGTTCGATCTGTCAGAACCTGCTCGATACAATAAAGTTTTGTTGGCGGTAAAGTTTTTCAACTTCCGTTGAAAACAATTTACGCTTGTCAACTGTAATTGCTTCAAATTCTCTGATAGGTTTTCAAGTTTCATTTTACGCATGCGCCAAAAACTGACACTTCCGTTTACTTCTCGTATTAAGTTTGTACAGGTTTATTAATTAATCTGAGTGCCTACACAAAACCCATCAACGTATCCATACAGCTATTTTCGTGTTCAGTATTAGATTCCTTTTATTTCGTTTTAATAACACCTTTACCTCCTTCTTCTTCTTCTTCTTCTTCTTCTTCTTCTTCTTCTTTGGTTTTCTTCTTTCTTTCTTCATATTCTTCTTCTTCTTTTTCTTCTTCTTCTTCTTCCACTTCTTCAACGACTTCTTTTTTTTTTCTTCTGCAATGATTTTATTCTTTCTCTTCTTCTTTGTTTTTCTTCTTTTTTCTTCATATTCTTCTTCTTCTTCTTCGATGACTTCCTTTTTTTCTTCTGCTATGATTTTTTCTTTCTCTTCTTCTTTGTTTTCTCTTTTTTCTTCATATTCTTCTTCTTCTTCTTCGATGACTTCCTTTTTTTTCTTCTGCTATGATTTTATTCTTTCTCTTCTTTGTTTTTCTTCTTTTTTCTTCATATTCTTCTTCTTCTTCTTCGATGACTTCCTTTTTTTCTTCTGCTATGATTTTATTCTTTCTCTTCTTCTTTCTTTTCTTCATATTCTTCTTCTTCTTCTTCGATGACTTCCTTTTTTCTTCTGCTATGATTTTATTCTTTCTCTTCTTCTTTGTTTTCTTCTTTTTTCTTCATATTCTTCTTCTTCTTCTTCTTCTTCTTCTTCTTCTTCTTCTTCTTCTTCTTCGATGAGTTTCTTTTTTCTTCTTCTGCAATGATTTTATTCTTTCTCTTCTTCTTTGTTTTTCTCTTTTTTCTTCATATTCTTCTTTTCTCTTCTTCTTCTTCTTCTTTCTTCTCTTCTTCTTCTTCTTCTTCTTCTTCGATGACTTCCTTTTTTTCTTCTGCTATGATTTTATTATTTGTCTTCTTTGTTTTTCTTCTTTTCTTTCATATTCTTCTTCTTCTTCTTCGATGACTTCCTTTTTTTTCTTCTGCAATGATTTTATTCTTTCTCTTCTTCTTTGGTTTTCTTCTTTTTTCTTCATATTCTTCTTCTTCTTGATGACTTCCTTTTTTTCTTCTTGCAATGATTTTATTATTTCTCTTCTTCTTTGTTTTTCTTCTTTTTTCTTCATATTCTTCTTCTTCTTCTTCTTCTTCTTCTTCTTCTTCTTCTTCTTCGATGAGTTTTTTTTTTTTTTTTTCTTCTGCAAATGATTTATTATTTCTCTCTTCTTTTGGTTTTCCTCTTCTTTTATTTATTATTATTATTTTTTTTTTTTTCTTCTTCTTCTTCTTCTTTTCTTCTTCTTCTTTCTTCTCTTCTTCTTCATACCGTAGCACTGACATGTCTACAGCTTGAAAGAATTCTCACTCTATCTCATCTGAGAGACCATTTTTCCTCATGATTAATAATGTTTATAGCAGCCCACGCCGTTCCTATGCGTATATTAACATCGTTTTTTGTAGGTGAAATATTGCTACCTAGGTACGTGCACTAGCCTACTAATTTCAGAGGCTTGCCATCCTGTGTAAAGATGTCTCCATCTTGTTTAAAACACCTGTGTTTTAATTTGTCGTAATACACGGGCAATGCCGGGTATCACTGCTAGTGTTTTATAAAAACACAAATAACTGAGTAAATCAAGTCAGTCCCATTGATGTTTCATTCATTACCCCCTAAAAAATGTAATTTGATTTACCCATGGATATTTCCCTCGAGTCTCTGTTTGAAAATAATCTTTCTCTTATGCTGGTACGAAAAGACGGATCGTCACGTGCGTTAGCACATTACACGTTAATAAGAAAAAAGTAAAACCAAGAAAAGAACAAAAAAAAAAGAAGAACAAAACACAAAATTAAAACATCACACGTAATCTACGTTGGCAATAATTGAATTTGGGAAGTTCGAAATGTTGATACCGTGCACCTCTAACGAAAATGAAGGCGTTACGATCTTGGATATAGCAAGAGAACTGAGGCTAATTTAAATATCCTGTTTTAAACTAGTTATAGAATTATGATCTCTCTCTCTCTCTCTCTCTCTCTCTCTCTCTCTCTCTCTCTCTCTCTCTCTCTCTCTCTCTCTCTCTCTCTCTTCTTCTTCTTCTTCTTCTTCTTCTCCGTTCCAAGAATGGGGAAAATTATAAAGTTTTAAAGGGCTGAATTATCATGTGACCAACGGACACGTAAGTGAGAAGCCACGCCCACAATCCTGGAAATACAATTATTCTCTCTCTCTCTCTCTCTCTCTCTCTCTCTCTCTCTCTCTCTCTCTCTCTCTCTCTCTCTCTTTCGGCGGGGTGACATACAATAGTGGAATTTAGGTCCGTTAAGTTCGATTTGACTAGAATTATTGTATGATTTCTGTTTTTTTTCTTCTAAAATGGATATTAGGTATTTATTTACCAAATAGCATTTAAACTCTGAGACCAAAAATATGAATATATTACCAGGTCGTGCTGACAGCACGGATCCCCCCCCTCTCTCTCTCTCTCTCTCTCTCTCTCTCTCTCTCTCTCTCTCTTCTCTCTCTCTCGTGTAGTTGCCTCTTTTCAGACTACCGAAAATCACTCAATGTCAAAAGTCATAGGGGGTAACATATTCACCTTACTGTAACTATGGAAGCATGAAAATTTGGGGAAAAAGAGTCACTAAACAAATCTGTATATCATTACTGTTGAAAAGAGATTTAAAAAATAATTGTATTTCCAGGATTGTGGGCGTGGCTTCTCACTTACGTGTCCGTTGGTCACGTGATAATTCAGCCCTTTAAAACTTTATCATTTTTCCCCATTCTTGGAACGGAGAAGAACAATCTTTTTCGGTCCTCGCTCGTGGAGCTTTTTTTTTTTTTCAGGACATGTTTTTTTCATTTCTATTAGTAGAACAGAATAAAGACAATTTGTTTCCAGCATAGGTTGGCATTTTATTGTACTTCACAAAGAAAAACCATTGAAGACAAGTTAGTCTTTTTTCGCCATTTCTTACACTTTGTTAGTTTGTGGAACCTTATGTACTGCTTACCTGTCTGGGACATATATATTATCTTATTTTGTTGTTGCATGTGTACCAATTAAACATTCATATATGCAGCGAAATTATTATGGTCTACGGGGAATTTGGGAATTGAAAATAAAATGGTCTTCGGATTTCTGGAAAAAGATAGGAAAAAGAAATAAGAACAAAGAGGGGTAAAAGTTTAGAACTCAATTGACCGACAAATGACCCGGAACTAAAGTTAAAAATAAAACCGGAAGTTCTAGTTTCTGCGGAGGAGCGGAAGTGACTATCCCATCCCCGGGACGACAAACGGAAGAAGTGTAAAATCGGTGTTTTTCGGTTAGGCTTCGTAGGGGGCAGACGGGGCTTTTCCGGTTTCCACGTATGGGGTTTTGCGTAGTAGTGCGAACATGATTTACGATAGAATAATTTTGACCGTACTCCCCCTCTCTCTCTCTCTCTTCTCTCTCTCTCTCTCTTCTCTCTCTCTCTCTCTCTCTCTCTCGCTCTCTCTCTCTGAGAAGAACCCACGTGCCTAGAAAGGAATAAACCCCTTTGTGACTATACAACGTATGTTGTTTCTGAACTAACGACAATTACTACTGCTAACGACTACTACTACTACAATTCGACTTTGGCCATATGCAACAATATATTCATAGTTCATACAAGTTAGTTGCTTATCTTTCTTTACCAAATGTTCAGTGATTGTGTATCCATGGATGCACAAATGCATTATAAGGATTGAGTGTTGGTTATAAATTGATACGCACTGTTTTTATATCGTTTATAACTACTTACCGACCTTTATTCTCGCTTAATTACATTATTGGGATTTGACTAACGGAAATCTAACGTCCCATTACTCCTACACGTATATTCTGGGATTCCCAAACACCAATTAATAAAACAGAATACGTCGACTGCACACTTATAGAGGGGGTAAGATTCCACCAATGGGGTTACCTGTTGGCCGTGTGTTGTGACCCGTCATGCTTAAGGACGGATTCCAGGTGGCTGAGCATTTCATGTCGCCAATTATATTATTCAAGCCAAGGATTATTCAAATCAAACATGGTTTGAATAATGGCATTGGTGACAAACCCTCAGTAACCGAGCGCCATTGACTCTATGCCTACGCTACATGTATATATATATATATCATCATCATCATCATCATCATCATGTCGCGCTGTCAGCGCAGATATCCATGACAATCTCTCTCCATCCGTCCCTATCGCTCATCATTCTCGGGAGGTCCTCTATGCAGCATCCTGCATCCATACAGAGCTGATCAATGTACGTCTTTGCTGGTCGGTCCACACTGGCGTGCCCATGTGTTGGCTTCCACAGGAGGACGTCGCTTATGAGTTCGTCATTGCTTCTCTAGCAGTGTCTTGTCCGTCTTACTCTGATGGTTTGTGTAATTTGTGGCAGGTGGCCGTATAGCTGTTTTCTCGTAGGGTATTGTTTCCATGTCTTGTTCAGGATCACCCGCAGCATTCTTGTGCAGCTCCCATCTAGTTTATTCTCTAGTCGCTTAGTTAGGCTCCAGGTGGTGCAGCCATACAGCATTACTGATATGACAACGGCCTGGAAGAACCGTCTCTTTAACTTGTCTGTGAGGTTGGATTTCCATATGATCGATAGTTTATTTATAGCGGCCCATGCCTTTCCTATACGTGCACTAACGTCATTTTCTGTGGAGGAGATGTTACTGCCTAAGTATCTTAATTTTTCTACAGAGTTTAGGAGTTTATCGTCGATGGTTGAGATGTCACTTTTGTTTTTGAAAGACATGAACTCGGTTTTATCAGAGTTCACGTACAGGCCGACATTTCGTGCTGCCTTTTCTAGGCTATGTAGTAGGGATTCGGCTTGTGCAGGTGTATTTGCGGGGTAGTGCAGATCATCAGCGTTAGTCCGCATATATATGTATATTTATATATATATATATATAAACTTCCGTTACTGAACCGTTTAGTGCTTTGTTGCCATTAATACTGCGCTTGAATTTTTTTTGTATATAATGGGTGATTTTGTGGTCCATATATATTTTTTCGTAAAACTTCCTGTCTGGTGATTGTGTATCTAAAAACGCATAAAAACCGCCAGTCAAAGAAGACAAAGGGACTGTGAGTTAGGATTTCTACACTTTTTATACGGCTCTGCTGACCAACATATAAGCAATTTTTTTATCGAACGTTTTTATTGCAACGATCTTTTCGCATATCGTTTTCTTCTTGGTTTATATCTTATCTATCTATCTTATCTATCTATCTATCTATCTCCCCCCTCTCTCTCTCTCCTCATCTCTCTCTCTCTCTCTATATATATATATATATATATATATATATATATATATGATATGTATATATATATGTATAATGGTATGCATATATATATAGTATAGCTGTATATATATATGTGTATTGTATATATATTATATATTATATATATATGTATATATATATGTATATATATGTTATTATGTATATATATATATATGTATAATCATATATATATGTATATATATGTATATATGTATATATATATGTATATGCATATATATGTATATTATATATATATATAGTAATATATATATATGTATATATATACATATAATATATATGTATATTATATATA
>CM042150.1:44048574-44056074 GCA_023376005.1 Doryteuthis pealeii | reverse complement strand
CATACGAGACTGGTACAATGTTCGAACATACAAGACAGCACAATTATGTTCGAACATACGAGACGGTACAATTTTCGAACATACAGAGACAGTTCAATGTTCGAACCTACGAGACAGCGTAATGTTTGAACATACGAGACGGTACAATGTTCGAACATACAAGACAGCACAATGTTCGAACATACGAGACGGTACAATTTTCGAACATACAAAACAGCACAATGTTCGAACATACGAGACGGTACAATGTTCTAACATACGAGACGGTACAATGTTCGAACATACAAGACACAACAATGTTCGAACATACGAGAGCAGTGCAATGTGCCGAACATACGAGACGGTACAATGTTCAAACATACGAGACGGTACAATGTTCGAACATACAAGACAACACAATGTTCGAACATACAAGACAGTACAATGTTCGAACATACAAGACAGCACAATGTTCGAACATACGTGACAGCGTAATGTTCGAACATACGTGACAGTGCAATGTTCGAACATACGAGACAGTGCAATGCTCTCACGTAAGCAGTGGAAAGAAAGATTTCTCCGTAATAGATGTCTCTAGAGGTTAAAGAATTGCGTTCATTTTTCGTTAATATTTACATTTTTTCCGTAGTTGTTTCTTTCGATTGTTTTTGTTTGGTAGCACACGCTCCTATCAAATGCGAATAATCTTTAAACAAGTCTATTTGATCGGTACATTTGACCCTAATAGGTATTACCATCCCGGTTCAGAGAATAATTTTTCCCAAACTTTAGTCTCAAGAGGTCAGGGAATCACGTTCATTTTACGTTGATATTTACATTTTTTCTGTAGTTCTTTCTAAAGCTTTTTTTTGTAAGCACGCGGTTCTATCGAATGGAAATAATATTAAACATGTCTATTTGATATGTATATTGGACCCTAACAGATACTATCAGAGAATGATTTCTCCTAAATGGACATCTCAAGTGAAGTATCTAAGGAGGAATAAAAACATAGATCGTAAACGACTTTATCTACTCAGACATTTGTATTTTAATACTACGATGAGGTGCTACATTACTGCAGAATAGAAACAAAAACAAAAATAACGGTAATTCTGAATTATAGCAAAAACGTAAAAGTACTTTTTTTACTGGGCTTTGGTCTTTTGCTGCCCTTGTGGCTTTTCTTTGGTTGGTCAGTCCGGTTCGTGGGATCGGGAGGTTGACTTGGAATTTGGTCAGTTTAGTTTTGATTTTCGGTGGAGAAAAACGTGTCTCTCCAAGATGGCTATTTCTTCCATGCGTGATGATAAACTTGGGTCAAATAAAGACGTCTGAAAAAATATCCAAATCTTTGTGTTTGTTACTAAATGAAACAACGGACACAGAGATAAAGAAGATCCCAAAATTCCCACGAAAGCAAAAAAATAACAGAGAGAGAGAACCAACTTAGATACCCAGATAGACGATACCCAACCAGCATAGAAGAGGCCACAAAAAGAGGCCACTCACATAGTAAAGTAGACTTGGGCTAAATAAAGACGTCTGAAAAAATATCCAAATTTTTGTATTTGTTACTAAATGAAACAACGGACACAGACATAAATAAGATCCAAAAATTCCCACGAAAGCAAAAAAAGAACAAAAAGAGAGAACCAGTTCAAATACACAGATAGAAGATAGATGACCCAACCAGCATAGAAGAGGCCACAAAAAGAGGCCACCCACATAGTAAAGCAGACGAGCTGACATAAGTAGATAAAAGCTAAGTACTAAAAGATGGTAAGAAAAGATGAGAGAGCAATACAACAGGGGTGCTTCAGAGTACAATACATTTAAAAAGCCCAACTTAGAGAATAAATGATTGATTGATTTTATCGGCATATTGATTTTAACATCTAGGTTTATTTCATGTCTATAGGTTAGGGAATCGCGTTTAATGTACATTATGTTCGTATGTATATTATTTCTTTAGTTGTTTCGTAAGAGGGTTTTTTGTGTGTTTACACACAGTCCTATTAAATGCGATTAATTTTGAATCGGATCTATTTAAACAGTAGATTACACCCTAACAGGTACTATCGCTCTGATTCACAGTGGCACTGAGAGGTAATGACATAGTAGAGTACTTCATGATTTCCCTAGATCCTCATACGAGAACTTTCCGTCAGATTGCAGTTTAGTATCAAATGCTTAGTGGGGTTGTATTTACCTGGCCCTTTGTCATAATTACTTCTTCTATTGCTTTTCCTCTGTTCATAATCCTTCTATCTTGCTTCTTCTTCTAGATAGCAGTTCCGCTCTTCTAACAGTCTTGACTGTCGTCTTGGGTGAGCACGCTTTAAGCTCCATTTTCTTCTTTCTTGTCTAGTCTTGTTACCCCACGGCTAAGACAGTTCATTATATCCACAAGAACCGTGTTGTATATTATTTCTAAAGCTTTTATTTCGTTGAACTAGAACTTTCCATGTAACTAACATCTGACTAAACATAGCGCGTGTATGACCTGAGTCCAGGTTAAGGCTAGGACAGAATCTTCACTGCCTGAACGTCCAAGCTGAAAACTGAGGAGCCGAACCAGCGTCCCACGTGACTTGTCAAAACATATTTCGTGGGCTTTCTTCTCTTGTTAATCTTCCATGGACGAAAGTCCCGCCTGTGGTAATGAAAAGGGCCCATCTCTTTTCTAGAAATCAGGGGATTGACAATAATCTGATGCAACCGCAATAGATGATGTAACACTAAAGGACACTCCTTTTCTGGAATGAGTGGGCAATAAAGCCAATGTATCTGAAAAATCGCCTCTATTTAGGGCAATTTGAGAGAATGTGCGAAGTTTTTCAAAGTTAAATTGTAATGTGTTGTGATGGTTAGTTCACAGTAACAAGAAAGTAGAGACTCGAGGTAAGTGGTAAAAAGAGACAGTGTATTACCATACAATGAAGAGTAGCAAGACGGCGCTTAGCTTGCCGCTAAAACAGAACGAGTAAGTAACAGTACACCTTTTCACCGGCACGTCCGGTGTCCCTCAGACTATTTTATAGTGAGTAACCGGTGTAATATTCTCCCGCTCCATTGTAGGACGGCCGGTAGCAGAATACATTAATGAATGCGTAATTTTGATTGGATTGCATGGCTGTTGAACTGTTTTCTTATATTGGTCTAATTATTTACTCTTACTTGTAAGTTCTTTATCTTTGTATATATTAACTGTAAACTGCAGAAAAAACTAATGAGATTTTTAATAGATTTTTTTTATTTGAGCAAAATATGCACTACCCACATTGCCTTTAATTTCTAGTTAAACTGTATGATACTCTATGTGGGGGTCCTGTATGTGCAAACAGACTGCAATCGGATCCTCTGCCAAGGCCAAGACTTGGGCGAGATAGGAAAGCGTGCGCGAAGGGGGTTAAGGTGCAAGTTCATGCCACTTAACAATCAACTCATAGTGTTGCCACTGTAGCCGCATAGCACGAGAGTTTTTTCCCCTGAATCTTACGGTTGCTTTTGGGAGACTTTTAAAGGAAAAGTTCTGCGGAATAAATACAGCTGGTTTAGAAAAAACTGAATTAATCTGCAGATGTTGTCAAACCCAGGTTTCCACCGAAGGAATCTTCCAGGAAAACTCTGGAGTGTAGACATTTCAATATATATTTTAATATATATATATTGGTTAGGAGGTTGGATTAGAAAGGCTATAAATGCGGTTTGGAAATAAATAAAAAAATAAATAACTACGGGGTACAATGGGTGGTTTGTTGTGTTGCACATCTGTATTTTTTTATTATTTCTTTTTATTATAGAAAGTATTAAAAAATACAGGTCAAAAACAAACAACCAATTGTTTACCCGTATTATTATTATTTTATTTATTCCTAAACCGCATTGTGATATGCCTTCTAAATCAACCTCCCTAACCAAATCACAGATACACATATGCCTTTCATCAAGCAAATTATGAAACTCTCTATATATATATATAGTATTATATTATTTATTAATATAATATATATATTAATAAAATAAGTAATCCCAACAACAGACCACGTGTTTCGGAGTTTCCACCTCTCCTCTCAGTGTGGTATACTTTAACAGCTACGCCTGCCGGTTTTGAGAGGACTGAATAATTTTGCGGTTGCCGGCCAAGTCCTCTTTAAACCCATGCGGCGGCCATAGCGGCTGATCAAATATAGGAAGAATAATCTAACTGATACATTTCTGAGCACAGAATGAATTGCACTAGAGTTCCGTGGCTAGACCTTTGGAAACAAAGTGAGGGGGTTTAGCTTAGCACGCCAGTAAACGCGTGAATTTTACAATAAATCCCTATTTTAGAGAACTCAAAAACCAAAGTGGGAATATAATATATATTTATAGTCGGATTGGCCTATTATCAGTAATCAGCCAGTCTCGAGGGATTCCCATTCCCTTTCCTGGTCAAGTTGTAGCGAAAAGGGAATGGATTCTCGCTCGATGACGGCTGATACTGATAATAGGCCAATCCGACTATATATATATATATTCCCCACTTTGGTTTGAGTTTTCTCTTCTAAATAGGGACTTTAATTGTAAATTCACCGTTCTGGCGTGTAGTAACCCTCACTTTTGTTTCCAAAGTTATAGGCTCTAAGTGAATTAATCTTGTGCCTCAAGAAAATGTTCAGTATAGAATATTTCCTATATTTGAGACGGCCGCTATTGGCGCATGGGTAGAACTTGGCGGACGAAAATTCATTCAGGTCTCCAAACCGCGGCTAAGGGGTAGCTGTAAAGGTATAACCACACTGAGGAGAAGGTGAAAACCTCGAACACACGTTTGTCTGTGTTACTTATTTTATTAATATCATATATATATATATATACATTATTATATATATATAAGAGAGTTTCAATAAATTTGCTTGAAGCTTGTGTTATAGTATTGGTTAGGAAGGTTGATTTAAGGTAAGGCTATCACCACTGCGGTTTGGAATAAATAAAAAAAATAATAATGAACGGGTAACAATGGTGTTGCTTGTTGGACCTGTATTTTTTATTTTTCTTTAAATAAGGAAATAATACAAAAAATACAGGTAACCACAACAACACCGATTGTTACCCGTATTATTATTTTTTATTAGTTCCAAACCGCATTGTGATAGCCTTCTGAATGCAATCCTCCTAAACCAATATATATATATATATAGTAATATTGAATTGTTTTAACACTCAGAGTTTTCCTGAAGATCCTTTTCGGTGAAACTGGTTGACAACAATCTGCAATTAATGTCAGTTTTTGCTAAACCACTGTATGTATTGAGAACTTTTCTTTAAAAGTCTCCAAAGCACCGAAGATTCAGGAAAACTTCTACCTGCGGCTCAGTGGCAACACTATTGAGTTTGTTGTGCATGAACTTGCACTACGCCCTGCGGCTACGCTTGTCCTATCTCGCCCAGTCTTGGCTTGGCAGAGTCGATTGCATTGTGCACATACAGACCCACATAAGTATCATAGCAGTTGAACTAGAACATTAAGCATTAGTGATTGATCTCTTGCCTCAAATAAAAAATTTAAAATCTGCATTAGTCTTTTTTTTCTGAGTTACAGTTATATACAAGAAAAGGGACTTAAGTAGATAAATAGAAATTAGACATATAAGAAAACGTTCAAAGCCATTGCAGATCCATCAAAATTAGCATTCATTAATGTTGTATCCGGCTTCGTTCCTCAATGGGAAATATACACCGGTTCTCACTAAAATATAGTGAGACACCGATGAACCAGGTTGTACTGTGTACCTTACTGTTACTGTTTAGCGGCAAGCTAGCCGTTCGTTGTACCTTATTGTAAATACACATTGTCTCTTTTTACCCTGATCGGCTTGACTATTTTTTACTGTTGAAACTAACATCACAAGAAAAAAAAAAGAAAACAAGGGAAAAAAAAAAAAATAACAATTAAGCAAATTTTACTGAAAACTGCACTATTTCTCTAATTGCCGCCTAATTAGAGGCGATTTCCAGATACATTGGCTTTATTGCCCACTCATTCCAGAAAGGAGGTCCTAGTGTTACATAATCTACTGCGGTTGCATAAGATTATGTCAATCCCTGTATATTCTAAAGAGATGGCGCCTTTCATACCACAGGCGGGACTTTCCAATGGAAGATTACAGAAAGCGCACGAAAATATTGGTGAAGTACGTGGAGAGGTAAGACCTGGTTGGCTCCTGCAGTTTTCAGTGGACGTCAGGCAGTGAAGATGTCCCTGCTTAACTGGAAACTCAGCATACACGCGCTATGCTAGTCAGATGTATAGTTACATGAAAGTTTAGTTAAGGAATAAAAGTTTAATGAAATATAAACACGGACTTGTGATTAATTGAATGTCTTGGTAACAAGACTAGAAGAAATGAGTTAAGTGGCGACCACAACCAAGACGAAGTCAAGACATGTTAGAAGAGAACGATCTAGAGAAGAAGCTAAGATAGAAGATGAACAGAGGAAGAATAGAAGAAGTAATAAAGGGTATACAAACTAAAGCATGATACTAACTGCATCTGCGGTGAAGTTCTCGTAATTGAGGATCTGGGAATCCAGAATAACTCTAAACTATTGTCCAATTACGTCTCGTGCACTGTGAATCAGAGCGATAGTACCTGTTAGGGTGTAAACTACTGTTTAAATAGATCCGATTCAAATTAATCGCATTTAATAGGACTGTGTGTAAACCAACAAAAAACCCTCTTACGAACAACTAAAGAACATAAATATACACATACGAACGATATGTTACATAAACGCGATTCGCCTGACCTATGACATGAAATAACCTAGAATGTAAAATCAATATGCCGGATAAAATCAATCAATCATTATTCCTAAGTTGGGCTTTTTTAAATGTATTGTACACTGAAAGCACCCCTGTTGTAATTGCTCTCTCATCTTTTTCTTACCATCTTTAGTACTTAGCTTTTATCTACTTATGTCAGTCGTCTGCTTTACTATGTGGGTGAGCCCTTTTTTGTGGCTCTTCTATGCTGGTTGAGTATATATATTCTATCGCTCGCATGAACTGGTTTGTCTCTTTTTGTTATTATATTATTGCCTTTCGTGGGAATTTTGGATATTAATATATATATACTGTGTCCGTTGTTTCATTTAGTAAACAATACAAAAATTTGGATATTTTTTCAGACGTCTTTATTTAGCCCAGTCGTCTTTAACTATGTGAGTGCCTCTTTTGTGCGCTTCTTCTCTGGCTGTTGGGTAATCGTCTATCCTGGGTATCTAAAGTTGGTTCTTCTCTCTGTTATTTTTTTGCTTTCGTGGGCAATTTTGGGATCTTCTTTATCTCTGTGTCCGTTGTTTTCATTTAGTAAAAAACACAAAGATTTGGATATATTTTTCGACGTCTTTATTTGAACCCAAGTTTTATCAAACAACGCATGGAAGAAAATAAGCCATCTGGAGAGACAACGTTTTTCTCTCCACCGAAAATCAAAACTAAACTGACGCAAATTTCCAAGTCAACCTCCA
>CM042150.1:44027841-44048474 GCA_023376005.1 Doryteuthis pealeii | reverse complement strand
GACGCACAATGTTCGACATACGAGACGGTACAATTTTCGAACATACGAGACAGTTCAATGTCGAACTACGAGTACAGCGTTAATGTTCGAAATACGAGACGGCTTATCAATGTTCGAACTATACGTGACACCGCAACGTTCAACATACGAGACGGTGCAATTTCGAATCATACAAGACAGCACAATGTCGAACATACGAGACAGCTGCCAAATGTGCGGCGAACAACGAGACAGCCGCAATGCCTCTCACGTAAGCAGCGGAAAGAAAGTATTTTCTCCCGTAATAGATGCCTCAAGAGGTTAAAGATTGCGTTCATTTTTCGTTGATATTTACATTTTTCCTAGTTGTTTCTTTCGATTGTTTTGTTTGGTAGCACACGCTCCTATCAAATGCAAATAATCTTTAAGCAGGTCTGTTTGATCGGTACATTTGACCCTAATAGGTATTAACACCCCGGTTCAGAGAAGAATTTTTCCCAAACTTTAGTCTCAAGAGATCAGGGAATCACGTTCATTTTACGTTAATATTTACATTTTTTCTGTAGTTCTTTCTAAAGCTTTTTTTTTGTAAGCACGCGGTTCTGTCGAATGGGAATATTATTAAACATGTCTATTTGATATGTATATTGGACCCTAACATATACTATCAGAGAATGATTTCTCCTAAATGGACATATCAAGTGAAGTATCTAAGGAGGAATAAAAACATAGATCGTAAACGACTTTATCTACTCAGACATTTGTATTTTAATATTACGATGAGGTGCTACATTACTGCAGAATAGAAACAAAAACAAAAATAACGGTAATTCTGAATTATAGAAAAAACGTAAAAGTACTTTTTTTACTGGGCTTTTGTCTTTTGCTGCCCTTGTGGCTTTTCTTTGATTGGTCAGTCCGGTTCGTGGGATCGGGAGGTTGACTTGGAATTTGGTCAGTTTAGTTTTGATTTTCGGTGGAGAAAAACGTGTCTCTCCAAGATGGCTATTTCTTCCATGCGTGATGGTTAACTTGGGTCAAATAAAGACGTCTGAAAAAATATCCAAATCTTTGTGTTTGTTACTAAATGAAACAACGGACACAGAGACAAAGAAGATCCAAAAATTTCCACGAAAGCAAAAAAATAACAGAGAGAGAACCAACTCAGATACCTAGATAGACGATACTCAACCAGCATAGAAGAGGCCACAAAAAGAGGCCACCCACATAGTAAAGTAGACGAGCTGACATAAGTAGATAAAAGCTAAGTACTAAAAGATGGTAAGAAAAGATGAGAGAGCAATACAACCGGGGTGCTTCAGAATACAATACATTTAAAAAGCCCAACTTAGAGAATAAATGATTGATTGATTTTATCGGCATATTGATTTTAACATCTAGGTTTATTTCATGCCTATAGGTTAGGGAATCGCGTTTAATTTACATTATGTTCGTATGTACATTATTTCTTTAGTTGTTTCGTAAGTGGGTTTTTTGTGTGTTTACACACAGTCCTATTGAATGCGATTAATTTTGAATCGGATCTATTCAAACAGTATATTACACCTTAACAGATAGTATCGCTCTGATTCACAGTGGCACTGAGAGGTAATGGCAATAGTAGAGTACTTCACAATCTCCAGATCCTCAATACGAGAACTTCACCGTCAGATGCAGTTTAGTACCATGCTTAGTGTTGTATACCCTTTTCATCACTTCTTCTATTCTTCCTCTGTTCATCTTCTATCTTAGCTTCTTCTTCTAGATTAGTCTCTTCTAAAATCTTGACTTCGTCTTGGTGGTCGGTCGCACTTAACTCATTTCTTCTAGTCTTGTTACCAAGACATTCATTAATCACAAGACCGTGTTATTTTTCTTAAACTTTTATTTCCTTAACTAAACATTTCGTGTAACTAATATCTGACTAACATAGCGCGCGTAGGCTGAGCTCCAGTTAAGGTAGGCCATCTTCACTGCCTGACGTCCAACGGAAAACTGAGGAGCCAACCAGGTTCCATGTGACTTCACA
Organism: Doryteuthis pealeii; assembly: GCA_023376005.1. Taxonomy (NCBI): domain Eukaryota; kingdom Metazoa; phylum Mollusca; class Cephalopoda; order Myopsida; family Loliginidae; genus Doryteuthis; species Doryteuthis pealeii. The sequence goes on along the minus strand of CM042150.1, from coordinate 44,046,466 downwards.
TATTTCGCGGGCTTTCTGTAATCTTCCATGGAAAGTCCCGCCCGTGGTATGAAAAGGGCCATCTCTTTAGAAATACAGGGGAATGACAATAATCTTATGCAACCGCATAGATTATGTAACACTAGAACACTCCTTTTCTGGAATGAGTGGGCAATAAAGCCAATGTATCTGAAATCGCCTCTATTAGGGCAATTAGAGAATAGTGCAGTTTTCAGTTTAATTTGTTAATGAATGCTAATTTGATGGGATCTGCAATGGCTTTGAACGTTTTCTTATATGTCTATCTATCTATCTTACCCAAGTTCTTTATCTTGTATATAACTGTAACTCAGAAAAAAACTAATGAGATTTTATAAAATTTTATTTGAGCAAGATATCACTAATGCTTTAATTTCTAGTTCAATTCGCAACTGTATGATATTTATGTGGGGTCTGTATGCGCACTAAGCAATTGGGATCTGCCAAGCCAAGACTGATCGTAATAGGAAAGCGTGTGCAGGGGTAGGTGCAAGTTCATGCACAACAAACTCAACAGTGTTGCCACTAGCCGCATAGAGAGTTTTCCTGCATCTTCGGTGCTTTGGAGACTTTAAAGAAAAGTTCTCAATACATACAGCTGGTTTAGAAAACTGAATTAATAGATGTTGTCAACCCAGGTTTCACCGAAAAGGATCTTCAGGAAAACTCTGAGTGTAAACAATTCAATATATATATATATATATATATATATATATATATATATATATACATATATATATATATATAAGTAATCCACAGACACGTGTTTCGAGGTTTCACCTCTCATCAGTGTGGTTATACTTTAACGGCTGCCCCTGGCCGGGTTTGAGACCTGAAAGAATTTTCGTCCACCCAGTCTCTTACCCATGCGGCCATTAGCGGCTGTCAAATATGGGAGAATATTTAATTGATACATTTCTAAGCAGAAATAAATTCACTAGAGTCCTCTAACTTTGGAAACAAAGTGAGGGTTAGCTACACGCCAGAACGGTGAATTTTACAATTAAATTCCTATTTAGAGAACTCAACAAAGTGGGGAATATATATATATATATATATATATATATATATATATATATATATAGTCGGTGGATTGGCCTCGTATCATTATCAGTACCAAGCCATCAATGAGGGAATCCATCCCCTTTTTCGCTAGCGCTTGACCAAGCCTTGACCAAGCAAATGGTTTGTGCGTCGAGGTGAGCGTTCACACCCCTACCATCAGCACCCAAAATATACCGCACAGATCCAAACTGTGCTCTCTCCATGCCTGATGTATCGATCTCCAGTATCAATCTCAGTACCTAGTTATGCCTAGACGGATGCACTAGGACTTAGTTAAACTGATATTAAAAAAGGCCCACCCTAATTGAACATAGTTGTGTGATATTTCAATAAAGTCAAGATATTACGTCGTTCTTTTTTTGTTATAGTAACAAATTGAGAAAAAAGAATACTTTTTATTATGAGTTCATAATAATCGTGAATGATTGGGAAAATGAAAGTTTAAATTGAGTAGTAAAGACTCTTTTCTTTAAAATTCAGTGTTGAAAGCAATTTTCTTTTATTAATGGCACAGAATTAGAAAATGGCGAAGATGCGAAAGACTTTTCTGATTTAAAGAGGAGAAATTATTTTTCTTCTTTCTTTTGCGCGGCGCCTTTTTGCAAAATGAGACTCTTTTATGCCATTCGAAAAATATTAATAATTCCTACAACAATAAATGTTGATTCATTTGTATTTTTTACTCTCTCTCTCTCTCTCTCTCTCTCTCTCTCTCTCTCTCTCTCTCTCTCTCTTCTCTCTCTTCTCTAATCATCTACTATCTATCTATCTCTGCCTCTCATTCTATTTCTGTCTCTCTCTTTCTCTTTCTTCTTTCTTTTTCTTTTTACTCTCTCTCTCTCTCTCTCTTCTCTCTCTCTCTCTTTCTCTCTATCTCTCTCTCTTTCTTTCTTTATATTCATTCTCTCTCTCTTTATATTTAACTTTTACTCTTCATTTATCTTCATCTTTATCTATATTACTGTATCTTTTAACTTTTATCTCTCCTCTCTCTCTCTCTCTCTCTCTCTCTCTCTCTCTCTTCCTCTCTCTCTCTCTGTTATCTTTTACTCTCAGTCTCTTCCCATCTACCTTATTATTTTACTCTATTCCTCTCTTTTTATCTTTCTGTCTTTCCCCCTCTTTCTCTCCGTTTTTCTCGTTTTATCTTTATCTTTTATTCTCTCTTTTTATCTTTTTTACTCTCTCTCTCTCTCTTCTCTCTCTCTCTCTCTCTCTCTCTCTCTCGCTCTCTCTTTTCTCATTTTTTTTCTTTTAGTCACGCAGAAAGCAAGAGTTCGCACCAGATCGCCGAGGGTTAAGCTGCGACGAGCCTGTTCAATGTTTAGATGGGTGATCACTTGAGTAACACTTAGTACTGTAAGCTACCCGGGGCCTGTGTTTAAAGCTTAGTAAATACCGGACCGAGACCGCGTCACGTGGTGTAATAGTTAACAAGCTTGATTTACACACTTCTGTGAGTAAGTTCGATTCTCATTAGTTGCCCGATCCTATTGACCTTGTGTCACACTTAAACTAAGGTTGATAAATTCTCGTGTCCGACCCGAGGAGCCGTGAGCAATATATGACGCTGAAAGTCAACAGGGTAAGAAAAACTACCTTAATATCCCCACCTCCTAAAAGCTGTTGAGAAACAACATATGGCGAAAAGGATGAGATCATGTTTCAAGCCAGCAAGCGTTTTGTTTTATCAGCATTTTTCCAAACTCCTATTAGGTTTATTAACTTCAGATACATCCAAGCTGTTTCCCTTCACTGCAATACCATCACGCCAACAGGTGCAGTTTTTTTGTTTTTTTTTTTGTTTTTTTTTTGGAGAGGGGTCGTATTGACGAATTCTCGCCCATCTGATGAGACTGGAACACGTATGCAGAATTTTTTTTTTTTTAAATTTAAAAAAAAAATTATTTTGCTTGGTGTTTTGTTTTACAGCATATCAACCCTTATCGGGTCATTTAATGCCGATTCAAGTAATTTTGATAAAAGTTTATAGTTTTCAAGTTCTTAATATCTGACAGAGGGAAACACCACCCAAGCCAAACAAGTCACAGACCACCAACATAGATAATTCACAAAATAAAGAAAGTGACCCTTCTTTCCATTTGTACACTTATTTGCTCAACCCCTTCTTCCATAGGAAGGATGTTAGACAACATCAAGTAAATCTGGTCTGAATTCAGAGTTTTCCTTCTCGTAAAGCTGGTTGTCTAACCAGACAGAAACCTGTCTGGACACTCAAGAACTAACACCGTCCAAGTAGAATTAGAGAAGGCCAGAATAGCAGCTGAAGCAGAAGTCGAAAAGGCAAGGATAGAACTGGAGACGAGGTTTAAAAGAAATGTAGCCTAAGTGCACAGAGTAATATAACCGAACCAAGGGGAGTTCGATCTACCGAAGCAAGTACGGCTGGTTCCAAAGTTTTGGAAGGAAGAATCTTCTGTTCACCCACATATTTACAAATCCCTCAGTACGAGCTGGATGTGACACGAAATCAATTTCTTAAGCGGAGTTTAATAGGTTTAATTCTGAAAGGTGTTTAGAAAAAGTATTTAAGTCATGGAAAAATGTTGATGGTCGACAATATAAATGAATATATTGTATTCGACACACACACACAACCACACACACACACAAATATATATATATGTGTGTGTGTGTGTGTGGGTGCGCGCGTGTGTGTGTGAGTGTGTGTGTGTGTGACGAATACAATATATTCATTTATATTGTCGACCATCAACATTTTTCCATGACTTAAATACTTTTTCTAAAATTTCAAAATTCATTAATTATTAACTAATTAATTTTCAAAATTATGTATGCTTCAATTAAGCACATATCCTCCAATATATATATATATATATATATATATATATATAATATATATATATATATTATATATATATATATATATATATATATGCTGTACCTGTGTTGTGGCGAATTTACCAGGGGGAGATCGGTGTGCTAAGAGAATTAATTTCCTACCCCTGTTCGCCAGCCTTGTAATAAAAGCATGCGTGTGCGGGAATAGAGACAGGTTTCACTTACGTTAGTTTGTCCACCCCTGTCCTTACTTAACGTGACGCACGCTAAAGCCCGAGGATAAAGATCGGTAAGTAGTTACAAGGCTAGTGATACTGATAGTTTCTTCTCATTTCTATGCTTCCCTAGTTGCAGCAAAGTGGGTAATTTACCTCCAGTGACTTTTGACATTTATGTCTGGAAACAGACGGCTTACGAGAAGATGAGAGAGAGAGAGAGAGAGAGAGAGAGAGGGGAGGGAGATATATTTAGAGAATTTGATATATATAATTGAAATAATTCACGACAGGCAAACTCGGGCGAATACGCGTGCGACGTGTGGAACACTGTACACTGTTTCGAACTAATTAGGTCTCATCACCGTGTATACTTACGATCTCCCCCGACAGAGATCGAACCGCAGAACCCAGAACGCTGAACCAGAGACTCTACTTCTAGGCCACCGGCAACACCACACATGAAACTCGCCAAATCAACCTGTCAATGATAAATACGCCACTACTATAACCGGGTGTGTCGTGTAGCTGCATCCACAACATAACAGGGACACGGTTATCTCTCGAAGTCACGACTTCCCAGCATGATGACACGCATCCATGTACTCATACCATGCTGAGCACAGAAATGTAGGAATTACATTGAGAGAATTTGATATATATAATTGAAATAATCACGACAAGCAAACTCGGCGAATACCGCGTGCTACGTGCGGAAAACTGTACAGCTGTTTCGACCTAATTAGGTCTCATATATATATATATATATATATATAATATATATTATATTTTTGTTGAATTTTTTTAAAATATAATTGTTTTCCATAGGCAACTACCCAGGTTTCAGGCTATTTTGCCATCATCAGGTTGCTAATAATTCTTCTGGTGTTATGCGAAGACATATTGCTGTTATATTTTTGAGCCGTAAATTACGTCGGTTGATTATTGTGGACGCTCTTTATGCTTTGGATTTTATTTTTGAATTTTTCAATTTCTGCATTTTTTTTAATGCAGAAAAGAGCGTCCACAATAATCAACCGACGTAATTTACGGTTCAGAAACATAACAGCAAGAAATGTCTTCGCATAAACACCAGAAGAATTATTAGCAACCTGATGATGGCAAAATAGCCTGAAACCTGTGTAGTTGCCTATGGAAAACAATTAAATTTTAAAAATTCAACAAATAAATAAATAAAAACTCCTACAAATTTGTAGTTGGACACTGTGATTTCTTGTTTCATCTCATAATTTTTTAAATATATATATATATATATATATATATATATATTTATATATATATATATATATATATATATATAATTGAAATAATCACGACAAGCAAACTCGTAACTCCGAGAGGTAACTGTGTCTTCTGTTACTCCTGTCTTTCTTCTTTATCTCTCATTCCCTGGTTTTCCTAAAAAAATTTAGTCCGGTCCTGGACTCGCTAGTTGAAATATAAACTTAATAACACACAGTCTAGAGGTAATAATATTAAGGAAATAGTTGAATACTTCTTTTAATTAAAGATTTTATAATTTCAGATAATAAAGTTGTATTGATAATACTATTATTTATTTTCCTTTTTATGGTCAATCATTTACATAAAAATACAAATGAATTTTGACATCTTTGTCCCCAAAGGACCATTGTAATGAAGAAAACTTCGTTTACCGACGATGTTTTCTGAATAATGAAATATGTTTGTGATTCTGCACACGTTTAATTACCCTCTCCCACGAGGGTTAATCTTACGGATGAGAATTTTACGAGATATTCGAAAATAAGAGCCGACATGGAGTCTGAAAACATTCGCCCACAAAGGTGTTCAGACTGATTTCAACCTTCCAATTCATCATTGTATCGGGTGTGAAAAAAAGTAAAGGCTTTGAAGTGGTCAGTTGTCGGTAACAGACAAACTACGAGGAGACTAGACCAGGGAGATTTGTTTTGCTAAGGTGGAGCGCCACACCCATCGTCAGCTCCCAGATTCAAAATTTGGCAAGGGGAATGAAATGATACAATATCTGGTCACACTGTAAAAAAATTGATTAAAGCGATGAAAGGGTGATGACTTGTCGCTTCAAATAAATTCCACATGTACACCACCATCAATTAGGAAAATTTAAAATGCTAAGTAATATATATAATATTATATATATATATATATATATATATATATATATATGCATAATTTCTGATATTTTATTGGTTGTGTGTGGGTTTGTAACTTACTTTTTGGTTATAAACAAAAAGTAAGTTACAAACACACACACAACCTACCAAATATCAGAAATTATACATGTACATATTCATATTCTGTCTAAAAATGATTAATTAATGCCTGAAGAAGATATCAGAAGATCTGAAACACGTGTCGCATATATGAGATAATAATAAAAATAACTTAAAACATAATCCTTTTTGCGAACCTTCTTTTTTATAGAATATCCCATTTTCTCCCGTTGGACCCATAACAAACTTTATATATATATGAAGTGAGGAGCTGATGGTAGGTGTGGCACTCCACCTCAGATGCTAAAATAATCTCCTTGGTCTAGCGCAAGTGAAAAGGGGATAGACTCCCTCGCTGTCTGGCTGATACCGATATTAGGCCGCCCCGACGACTTTACTTACTTACTTTATATATATATATATATATATATATATATATATATATACATGTATGTATGTATGTATGTTGTGGTGCGAACACTTGCTTTCTGTGTGACTAAAAGATAAAGATGACAGACAGAGGGAAAGAGAAAGATAAAAAGAGAGATTAAAAATAAAGAGAGACAGAGGGGGGAATATATATATATATATATATATATATATATATATATAGAGAGAGAGAGAGAGAGAGAGAGAGAGAGAGAAAGAGAGAGAGAGAGCAGTTATCATTTTCAGACTGATTGGAGTATACATTTCTTTATTATAAAGACTAGCAAATATATGCACCCTCCGGGTGCAAGTATTTAAGTTTTAATGTAATGAAATATCGTATTAAATTAGAAAGTCTAATAAGAAGGCAGATAAAAAGATATGTAACAGAGTGGGGGTATAATAGAAAAATAGAAATGAAACTTACTCTTCCATCACTCCCGTCTTTCATTGCTGAATTTTACTTATTTAAATATTTAGTTAAATTAGGAAATAAAGAATAAAATGACAGTTATTTTTTCTTGTTAATGGATTTCATTTAAGATTCATTGAAGAGATTTTTGCTTATATTCATGGAAATAAAACCAAACAATTGGAAATCAATAATACTAAGCACATATTTAATAAAATCACATTTTTAATATCAATATGCAAATTAGCCTTCCCATTCACACTGTAAACCGCTATTTTTTGTATATATAAATACAATTGCATGTTATTTGTATGTAGATATGGACAACACTAATAAAAAGGTGAAGCAATTTTATTAATAATTGAGGTTTAAATATAAATAAAATCATGGAGAATGTGATGTAAATAACGAAGGGAATTGTGACTTGAGTAGTAATATAGTTTCGGTTACAGACAGGATAAACACACAATCTCCATTATAATAAGATATTAAAGAGAATGCGCTATTTTAATGGTCAATAACATCTCTTTTCTGAGTTATAAGTCGACCCGTATATACCAAACCATTTACATTAGTACATTATTATGCACGGGTCGCGTGTTGACTATTGCTTTATAACAGAGACCAACAGAACGTGTTATTCGATCGTTAGAAAAAACGAGAAACCTAACGATAATTAAAAGTAAATATTCTCACCAACATTGAAACCAAAATCCATTTAAATCACGTCTCAAAATTGATTCTATTTTCAGGAATTTGATCCCATTTGAAAAATGGCGAATAAGATATGATTTTTTTCAAAAAATAGGAATAGAAATATTTTTTTTAAACTTGTTTTGTTTTTATTTTCTCAGTTTTTATAGAAATTATCAATATAAAAAAAATGATTGAAATATTATCTGAATACCTTGAAAACCCAGTTTTAAAAAAAATATGCAATTTAATTATTGAAATTTGATAAAACTTAATCTCTATATCGATTACTGGAATTATTTATTGAGTTTTTGTGGTTTTTTCACCTCTAAAAGGCATGCGCTGAAATATTTTCATTGGCTATAAATATTCACCATATTGAAATCCAAAAAATGCCTCCTGATCATTAAATTTTACTTGTGTCAAAAAAAAAAAAGAATAAATTTAATAAAGAAATAAAATCAATTTAATTTAATTTTCTTATAAAAATAGTAACTGTTTGAATCAAACTGTATGCCCTATAATTAAATTGCAAAATAAATACTTTTTTATTTTTTATTTCAGTTTTTCTGTTTTATTTTGTTTTGTTCTTTTATTTGTTCAATTATACGGTAGAAGTAGGCTATGAAGAAATCGTAACCCAACATTTTTTGGCACAACTTTAATCGATTGGAGTATAAATTGTCTCTTTTTTAGTAGGACATATTTTCATAAAACACCGGCTGACCTCACGTTTTAACTCTCGGTGAATTGATATTTCAATATTTTAGTTTTGCTTATTCTTTGTTTAATGACATGTTAAACTTCCTGGGGTTATTTAATGCATCCATCGTAGAAGAACATATATAGTTTAAAGCCTAAAAAAAATGTTTCAATCCCTGCTACTACCAAGCAAGTAATTTGAAATCATTTTTTACAAAAATAAGATAATCCAGAATCTTACATTTCCTATGAGAAGTGGGATTATACTAAAAAATATGAGGAATTGTACAATAGTTTTATATATATATATATATATATATATATATATATATATATATATATATATATATATATATATGAAGATAGGATGGATGTAGTAGAATCCGACGGTATGAGGTAGATAAAAGGATAGTGAACAAGAAATGATAACTCAAAACTAATCTAAGAGTTGAAACGTTTCGTCCGATTTATACGGACACCATCAGTCAAATGATTTTTATTGAAAGCAAAATTACGTGCAAGTACAAGTGATTCCGCTACTAACTCACACCCTCACCAAATCACTTGTACTTGCATGTAATTTTGCTTTCAATAAAAATCATTTGACTGAAGGTGTCCGTATAAATCGGACGAAACGTTTCAACTCTTAGATTTATTTTGAGTTATCATTTCTTGTTCACTATCCTTTTACCTACCTCATATATATATATATATATATATATATATATATATATATTCATTTGTTCATTTGTTCATTTGTTTTCTACCAAACTATCACTACGAATCCAAAACTTAGTCGGTATTAAATGACTCACCGAAGTCAATATGTCGTAAAACAAACAACCCAACCAGCAAAGAAGTAGTTGTAGATTTAAATAACCTAACGCTGCTTTTCCGGGCGACATAAATCATTCGAACCACTACAAACACGAGTGGTAACAGGATGCTTACAAAAAGACATCACTCATAACCTGAAGATTATGAGTTCAATCTCTGTGCTGGAGAGTACAGTTCATTCAGCTTATCTTTTATATGTAGTTGAAGAGAAATTCGCAAGACAAGTGAGCGCCCATTTAGCCTCACGAAATAATTAATTTCGGCTCTCGTTACAATCATTTAACCCATAGTTGGGGGATGAAGAGATTTATAACTTTCCCAAGGGTATTAGTCCGAAAGTGAAAGTGATAGCACGATTAGAGCTCGAACTGACTTACTATGATGTTGTAATCCAACAAGTGAGCTACTACGTCACATTCTATATTCTAATATTCTATTTTAGCGGAAATAAATACGCATTTTTATTTATTTCTCTGAATTTTTTAGATGAGGCTTGGTGATTAGCATTATCTGCATTATTGGGACTATTGTCCTCATCTTCATTGTTATCTGTCGATACAATGTTTCGGTCGATGTACCCTCTGGCCTTGTTCAGGTATTTCTTGTCGGACTTGGGAACCGTCTCGGATTTGGAAACCATCTCGGACTCGGGAACTTTCTTTTCGAATTCGGGAACCTTCTTGTCGTAATCGGGAGTCATCACGGAACTTTGAACCTTACCCTTTATTCAGTCCACAGGCTTATCCTTTTCTCATTCCGGAATAAAGGGTTAGGTTCAAAGTTCCGTGATGGCTCCCGATTACGACAAGAAGGTTTCCGATTACGACAAGAAGGTCCCCAAGTTCGAAAGAACGTTTCCGTGTTCGAAAAGAACGTTCTCGAATCCGAGATGGGTCCCGAGTCCGAGAAGGTTCCCGAGTCCGACAAGAAATACATGAAGAATGCCGGAGGGTACATCGACTGAAACGTTGTACAGATAACAATGAAGATGATGAAAATCGTCCCAATAATGTAGATAATACTAAGCATTTTTTATTTATTTATTTCCATTTTTGGTGACTCTGGGAAGTGTGTAATTCATCTTCATAGCCATTACTCCCAGTTTCAGTCTGACTCGAAGTGCACCTGTTAGGGTTGCAGCTATGGGTTGAATAGACCTGATTGCTAGTTAACATAAATTACGTCTACCAGTTTATTGATACCAATTTATTTATACTCATGAAAACCATATTCCTTGACTTAGAAAAAAACATGACACAACCTGGAAATATGGGCTAATGAAAGATCTGAAGGGAAATTCGTTTGAAAGGTAGATTGTCAATATTCCTAAGTAACTTTCTTATTAGATTAGAATTTTAAAATACGATTGAGAGACACACTTTCTGGCATGAAGGTGGGAGTCCCACAGGGAAGCATACTGTCAGCGACACTGTTCGATTTAAAGATGAATAACATATTGAAATACCCTAATTCCAGTGACCTGCAAGAGATCAATGAATATCTACACAATAGAACGCCAATTGCAACAGTATCATAAAAAAATTAATTAATTGATTGAAATTGAAAATGGATTTAAATTCTTCAGAGTTGAAACTAAGTGCAAGAATTTCTGTCTAATACAAAGAAATGCACTGGGATCCAGTTCTAAAACTTCATGGCACTGAAATACTTGTAGTTCATAAAATAAATTCCGAGGTTTTATTTACTAAGAATTATCATTTACTAGCAGAGCTACCAGGCGTTGCCTGGGATCTAAAAGTTAGAAATCAACTTATCTATATTTATATGTAGATTAATAAAAATTATTTTTCTATAATTTTTATTGTCTTTTATTCTTTATATATTTTTGTTTTAAATTGTTTACTTTTATCATTCATTTTTTGTTATTTTATTTATCTTTTATTTGCTTTTATTATGTTTATACTTTATTAATTTGTCTTATTTTTTATTTATTTTTAAATTATTTTTAATACATCATTGATTTATACGCTTATTACATTTTATTTATATGCGTTCTTATTTAATTTTGTTAGTCTTTCTAATGTTACAACTTATGGGCAGTCATGAATTGTGAACGTATTTGTGGCTAGAGATTTGAATTAGGTCTGTTAGATTAAAAATAACGGGGTTCCATGGGAAATTACTGGTGACGGTTAATTACATTTGACCTCTTAAAAGGCGCGCGATTGAAGGCGTGGCAATAGTTTCTAGTTTAGAACAGGTTCGACCCGGCTTTCAAGGAGCGTAGACGTTGTTTGTCAGCTCCCAGGTCCATCTCCTCCATCAGCGGAATCAATATGGGCTAAGAAATAAAACTTGATCAAGAAACAAACTAGTTGTTGTGTCTTTTAATTAAATCATCAAACAGATAATGACCAGCCTATCCCAGTCCTGTAAGAAGAATTAACAAAGAAGAAAATCAATCCAGCAGATCGATGTCAGATCAGATAACATGGCGACTGACGAACTAGACGAATTAGAACCAATATACGAAGAATCAGTAAACAGCAGAGTAACAAAGTAAGAACAATCATCACCTATCATGTCTCATCATTTCTATCTCTAACCTATCTCACTGTCTGTCTGTCCGTCTCCCACTTCTCTCTCTCTCTCTCTCTCTCTCTCTCTCTATATATATATATATATATATATATAATATATATATATATATAGGTCCAAGTGATAACCTACTCGGGTTTCACCATGTTGAGGATCTTCAGGGTTAACTCCACTGTGTAAATCAAGATGCTGGTTGATTGTATATAATGTACCGTTCATAGCAAAAGATACATACATATAATTGTCTACAATCAACCAACATCTTGATTTACACAGTGGAGTTAACCCTGAAGATCCTCAACATGGTGAAACTCGAATAGGTTATCACTTGGACCTATATTAAAATAAATTTGCTCTACCAACGTATTGAGCACTTTTTTTATTTGTTATATCACTGCCTTACCTTTATGAACTTCACATCAACCACCGTGACCATATTCACCGGTAAGTCATCTTTTCCATAATATATATATATATATATATATATATATATATATATATATATATCATATGCTCTCTATGACACACCCGAGAAATCACTCACCGTTTAAATACCCGATGTTGAACACGAGTATATAACACTTACATGGCCGGGTTAGCTCAGTCGTTAGAGCGTTCGGCGAGAAAGCACAAGGTTCCTAGTTTGATAGCGGCCCTCACCAACTTAGCGTATGAATAGCACAGGGATCTGTGCGGTTCAGTAAGGGGCTGATGGTAGGTGTAGCGCTCCACCTCTGATACCGACTTTAGGCCACCCCGACGACTTTATATAACACTAATTTGATATATTTCATTACATTAAAACTGAAATAGTGGGTGCATTTTTTTGCTAGTTTAAATAAGATTCCTTTTGTAAAACAACCATCGATTTTACGCTGAGTTTCCTGGTCCAATTTTAAAAAGCGGTCCACTTTCTCGCATTTTTCGTCAGATTCCCACAGGGAAGCATACTGTCAGTGGCATTGTTCCGTTTAAAGATGAATAACATTTATAATAATTTATTCATTTGTTATGGATGGGGGGGGTGATATTTGCTGTAGCTGCTGCTACTGTTGATTGGACGTCCAATCTTTAAGGAAGCTATGGAGGTCCAATCAGCAATAGCAGCAGCTACAGTAAATATCATTTCCGCGGGAATACACGTTGACTCTCTCACATTCGCAAATTGAAGATCTACAAAATAATTTAGACGAACGAATCCAAGCTCTTAACGAGCATCACGCTTATATGACCTCTCATAATGATCGTTACCCTCCTGTAACCCAAACCTCTGGCATCACCCTACAAACTGTGTCAGTAACCCCTCAACCATCACAGCCGAAATAGCTTATAGAAGGGGGGGGTAGAGGGGGGAAATAGATATTTCCCCCCCTCAGCAGGAACTTGTTGACTCAAATATCTATTCCCCCCCTCTATTTTCCCCCTTCTATATTTGTTTTATTCTTTATTCATCTTTTAATTATTTTTAATATATCATTGATTTATACCCTTTAGTCGGTAGATCGTTCGGCTAGAAACCACAAGGTTTCTAGTTTCGATACCGGTCCTCACCAACTTAGCGTATGAGTAGCACAGGGATCTGTGCAGTAAAGTAAGGAGCTTATGCTAGATGTGGCACTCCACCGAGGACACAAAAACAATCTCCTTGGTCTAGTGCTAGTGAAAAGGGGGTAGTCTCTCTCGCCGAATGCAGATACCGACTTTAGGCCACCCCGACGATTTTTTTTCTTTTTTACTTACATTAAACTTAAATAGAGGGTACATATTCTTGCTCGTCTTAATAAGATTTCTTCTATGAAACAACCGTTGATTTCGCGTTGAGTACACTTGGCAAATTTTTAAAAAGCGGGCACGTGAGCGACCCACTTTCTCGTATGAAGGTGGGATTCCCACAGGGGATCATACTGTCGGTAACAATGTTCAATTTAAAGATGAATGATATAGAGAAATACCTTAATCCCGGCCGGCGAGTTTGACCTGCTATAGATCAAAGAAACCACGACACAATCGAACGCTAATTGCAGAGGAAAGTTTGCATGTTAAAGCACGTGAAATTCGTTTGTTACTAACAAGGAAGAAATTAGCTGTACATTTCTACAAGAAATTAAAATCGTGCGCATCAAAGGCTTCCCCACAAAATTATATTCAAACCGAAATACAAAGAACTATACTAAAGAAATGAAATGAAATGAAATAAAACCTTTCCCGCACTGTCATAACACTATGATGGAAACGAAGAGCCAAGGGAGATAACCCACTCTAACTCAATGCCCTTTTTTAATTAGTGGTGTTTTATCCCACTTCTGGCACCATGTCTTGATTTGTACAAGTGTTTTTATTTATTATTAAACTGTGAGGTCAAGTAAACAAACAAATGTGTTTATTTTTATATGGCTTTAAGCCGACAATTTTTGGAGGATATGTGCTTAATTGAAGTCATACCTAATTTTGAAAATGAATTAGTTAATAATTAATGAATTTAGGTCGACATATATGTTCAAATGTAAGGCTAAACAAATCGAGAAAATGTAAATCCCTGTATGTACATTTCGACCTATTAGGTCTCATCAGCAAGGTTATAGACATAGACTGCTCCGTGTGTGATTCGAAACCTCTACAGGTTGCCAGTTTGACCAGTAAGCCAGGACGCCTATTTTCTTTGTTTATGTTTTTCGAAAAAGGGCGTTGAGTTAGAGTCGGTTATTTCCCTTGGCTCTTCGTTTCCATCATATGTTATGACACGTACTACCAACAGGGCTTAGAATATGCTGACTGTGTGCCCTGCCGAGGGGTTAGACTCCCTCCAAAAAACAAGTATGTCCTGGATGTGTCACTAAACTGCATCCAGTCGTGTGGCTCCAATCTCTGACTTATTCTATCAAAGAGATCAGATTTCCATATGATTGATAATCTGTCAATAGCAGTCCATGCCTTTCCTATGCATATATTGACATCACTTTCTGTAGATGAGATATTGCTACCTAGGTGTGTGTCATATAAAAAGAAAGGGTCATTGGGGTGGCCTAAAGTCAGTATCAGCCAATCATCGAGGGAGTCTATCTCCTTTTCACTAGCGCTAAACCAAGGAGATTTTTCGCGTCAGAGGTGGAGCGCCACACCTACCATCAGCTCCCTACTTTACCGCACAGATCCCTGTGCTACTCATACGCTGAGTTGGCGAGGGTCGGTATCGAACTAGGAACCATGCGGTTTTTAGCCGAACGCTCTACCGACTGAGCTAACACGGAAATACGTAACCTTTTTTTAAATTAGAATGAAATGAAAACACGGAAAAAAAGTTATTTTTTAAATTAGAAATGACTTGACATCTTTTTTTAGTTATTTAAAGGTGAGGGGGGATATTTAAATTTACTTGTCGATAATAAATAAAAAAAAACCGGGGTGGCTTACAGTTAACGCCTTCAAACCACTAAAAAAAGTTATTTGTCGAAAGAAAAAACACCTCCAAACCGCTACATTAGCACGGGTCGGATTTTGAGCAGGCACCGCTTAACGCTTTTTTAGGACAGGCGGTCGGGATGCATTTATGCGATATGCATCATTATTTCTACCAGTTTGTTGATACAAATGAAGTTAACAAAAAGTCTAACATAAAATTATTTTCACCAATATATCTATACACACTGAGTCGAGGAATATTATTTCGATTAGTTTATTTATACACAAGAAGTTAATGAAGATTATTTCAAATAGTTTCTTAAACCAAACCAAACAAAATATTGACATCGTTTTCTATAGATGAGATATTACTATCTAGGTATGTGAACGGGTCTTCTAATTTCAAAGGCTTACCACCCACCGTAGAGATGTCTCTATCTATTTAAAACATATGGACTTTTTTATGGCTACACCCCTTGGACATTACTGAAATACTTGGAGAAAAAGCTAGATGGGAACTAAATAAGGATGCTGGGTTCGGTCTTTGACAAATACTGAAAGAAGCACCCCACAAAAAGCAGATGTAGAGCCACTTACCTCCTATTACACACATTATCCGAGTAAGACAAACAAGATATGCCGGACTGCTGGAGAAATAAAGACAAACTCATAAGTGACGTACTCATGGGGACACCTACACATGGGCATACTAGTGTTGGTCGGCCTGGGTATGAAACTAAAATAAATTTGATTAATAATCTCTAGATTTTATATATATATATATATTATATATATATATATATATATATATATATATATATATATGAGAAGTAAACAAACAGACGATGTTTGTGATATGGCTATTTTCAGCCGACAATATTTGGGAGAATGTGTGCTTAATTGAAGTCGAACCTAATTTTATGAAAGTTAATTAATTAATAATTAATTAATTAGGCGGGATTACCTATTAAATTTAAGGCTAAACAAATCGAGAAAAATCAATCTCTGTATGTACATTTCGGCCTATTAGGCCTCATCAGCAGAGCTATAGATACAAAGACCGCCCCGTGTGCGATATATATATATATTATATATATATGTGTGTGTGTGTGTGTGTGTGGTGTGTGGTGTGTTATATATATATATATATATATATGTGTGTGTGTGTGTGTGTGTGTGTCTGAGTTTTTTGTACTTTTTGACACACCTTGTATTCTGAAAGGGTAACGTTCCATTCATTCAGCTTTAAACTTGGTCATTTTTGACACCACCTGTATTCTGAAAATGTTAATGAATGGAACGTTATCTTATTTCAGAATACAAGGTGTGTCAAAAAGTACAAAAAATATCGATACTTTTTACACACCTTGTAAATGGGTCAAATAGATGCCCAAACAGTCGTATCGGAAAGCTGTTACCTCCCTAGTCAACCTCGACAAGGCCACATTCGCCATTTACTGATCTTGGCCTGGTCTAGTGAGAAAACCATAACGGCGGAGAGAAAGTAGTTTGTTCTACAGCAGCCCCCAAGGGACATATTTCCACTTAGGTGCATTTGTGTGCCAGGGAAATTGTATTAAGATGATGTAACGATTTGGCTGGACAAACTCATCACTCACTCAACAAGGAATGCGCGCATCGTTTGTGTTGAAAACAACGAAGAAACCAGATCAAGCAAATTTTACATAGAAAGAAAGAGAAAAAGAAGAACAAAAATGGTGACAATAATAAGGAAGAGAAAGTTTTCTTTTTTGGGGGGAGGTGGAGTCTTCGTTATTTATTGATGTGTACATGGGAAAATAAGCAACGAGTCCGGTTTATTCATTTTGGTTTATTTATTTGTTTATTTATTTCTTGTTGGGTATTGTTTGTTGCTGGAGAGTTTTTGTGTGTAGGAAGGGAAAATGGCAGACACAGATCCAAGTCGTTCAGTAAGGGAGAACAGAACGTATCAAGAAAAGGGATTGGGAAATAATTTACGCGAAAACGGTTATCAAATTTCCCAACAATTCAATCATTAGCGCACTACTCTAAGAAATAAACAGCGAGAAGAGGGAGAGAGAGAGGAAGGATGGAGAGAGGGAGAGAGAAAGAAGAGAGAGAGAGAGGAGGGAGAGAGGGAGAGAGAAAGAAGAGAGAGAAAAGAAAAGAGAGAGAATATAGAAAAGAAACATAAAGTGAGCAAGAGTTAAAGATATAGAGAAAGAAAGAAAGAAAGAAAAAGAAAGAAAGAAAGAAAGAAAGAGAGAGAGAGAGAAATGAGAAGAGCGTGAATGAAAGAAAGACAGCGGACGAGATAGAGAGAGTGCGAGAGAGAATTAGAGAAATAAAAAGCAATAAGACAAGGAACAAGAGATAGAGAGAAAGACAGACAGACAGACAGGGGAGGGGGTATAGAGAGAGAGACAAGCAAGAGAGAGAGAGAGAGTATGCAAAAGAAAAGTAGAGTGGGCAAGAGCAAAATATATAGAGAGAGTGAGAGTGAAAGAAAGAAAGAAAGAAAGAAAGAAAGAAAAAGAAGAAGAGTGAGAAGGAGAGAAAAACAGCCGATAACAAGTTATCTGACCCATTGATGGTGGTTCGAATAGGTACTGCCACTCCGGTGAGAGTGGGCCTGAGAGTAATAGCAAGGAAGAGATACTTCATATTCCTCATAGCTTCAGGAATAGAACCTCACCAGCAAATGCAGTTTAATGTCTTAGGCGCTACACATTCTTCAAGTTAGAGTAGGTATTTACCCAACTTGTTCGCCACGTGTAGAATGTGAAAGAAGATCGCAAGTACGTGGTTTCTAGCGAGGATCGAACTCGCTATTACGTAGCTTACTAACCATTACAACACGATGGGACACCTGGATTCTTTAAGTTAACGTATTTTAAGTGTATTGCTCTAATGAAAAGAATATCGCTACGATGTTCCGTTTTTAGTATTATTTGGATTATTCAGACTATTGTGCCTTCCGGCCTTCTTCATGTATTTCTTTTCTGACTCGGGAGATTTCTCGGGCTCGGCAACCTTCTCATACTCAGAAAACTTCTCTTCGGACTCTGAAACCTTCTTGTCGTAACCGGGAACCTTCTTGTCGTAATCGGGAGCCATCACGGAACTTTAAACCTAACCCGAGCCCGAGAAAGTTCCCGAGTCCGACAAGAAAGACTTGAAGAAGGCCGGGGGGAACATCGGCCGACACGTTGTACAGATAACAATGAAGATGAGGACAATAGTCCGAATAATCC
>CM042150.1:44022841-44025341 GCA_023376005.1 Doryteuthis pealeii | reverse complement strand
AAGGTTTATTTGCTTATATTTACATATCACGCCAAACTTGGAACATATAAAATAGAAAATAGTTTCTTTATAAATTCAGTATAATGTAATAATAACCAAGTTACAGCATGTAACATGTCTCTAGACAAAACTAAATTATTTCTACTTTTTTTCACTCTCTTCTCTTAACTCATTTATCGTAGGCCTTACCTGATAAATCTTAGGTAGGAAGCCAAACAACTTAATACAATTGAATCCTTCCAACTCCTTTATATCGCTGGCAAAAAAAGGGGAATACATTCACTCGTTGTTACCATTCATTAAAAAAAGAATAGGCGTGGTATAATGGTTAGCGAGTTAGTCTAGCATTTCTATTACTGAATAGCGAGTTCGACCCTCGCTGGATGCCCTTTACTTGTGACCTTGGGTCAAATACTACTCATGGTGAGCAGATTGGGTAAATTATTTTTTTTTAAATAGCTTAGTGAATCTGGCTTGTAATTTATAGAGTCTCATATTTTCCACTTATATGTTTAGTTTCGAAGGAATATAGGAAGCGCGTAGTGTAATGGTTAAAGTCATGGGGAATGGACTCGTCGACCAGAGTTCAGATCCTGGATGTAGTAATTGTATTTCACTTAGCGCTAATACCATTTGGAATGGTATGAATCCTACTCTCCCACTAGTTATGGTTAAATGGTAGGGCAGACTGGGCTCTTTAACCTAGGTTAGGCAACCGGTCTAGGAGAAGGAAAACTCTGAATTCAAATCTGTTAAAATCCGCTTATGAAATTGACCTTGTGTCACATCCTGCTCGTGTGGGGGGTGGGGGTAAATATATATATATATATATATATATATATATATGTGTGTGTGTATATATATGTTTAGTTTCGCGGGTTATTTAATGCCAAAGCCATCCTTGTATGTATTTACCCAACCCCTCCGCACGAGCAGGATGTGATACAAGGTCAATTTCTGAAGCAAAATTTAACAGGTTTGAATTCAGAGTTTTCCTTCTCCTAAACCAGTTACCCTACCAAGGTCAAAGAGTGCAGTTCGCCTACTATTTACTCAAAGCTGGAGGGAGAATAGATCTATGCATGCATTTACGAAGCGAAATGCACCCAGCCTCGTACAAAATTTGAACTTGTATTGCAATGCCCATTTCTCCAATGATAACCATTACACCACGACATGTTTGTAGAGGATCTGTAAAGGTACTATTTAACCCATAGTTGGGAGATGAGGGTGTTCATACCTTTCCCAAGGGTATTTACCCAACCTATTTGCCACGATTAGAATAATACACAAGATCGCAAGTATATTGCATCCAGCGAGAACCGAAGTCGCGTTTCAATGTTAATGCATCTGCGAGACTAACATGCTAACCATTACACCACGATGGTGACGCCTTTTTTTACCTAACCCGTTCGCCTTGGGTAGCATGGGACATACAACGAGGATCGAACTCGCTCTTCAGTTGTAAATGATTGGCGAGACTAGCTTGCTGACGATTACATTATAATTGGACGACCTTATGCCTTACAATTATTATATAAAATAGAAACGTGAAAGACTCACTATTAGTAACCAGTATATTTTTATGAATATCGCTTAATTTGTTCCCCGCAGAGTTCATACTTGTTTGCTTTTATTCCATTGATAAAAGAAAAAAATAACTGTTTTACAATATATTGCAACGTTTTTACTGACGTATCTCAATTAATGAGGTAAATGGAGCTTATAACCTGTTAGGGTGGGGTGGGGTGGGGTTATAATTTCAATTTAAATGCTACTTTTGATATATCTTATTAATTTTATTTGAATAAAATAAATTGATAATCTTTTCTGGATTGAAATGATAAGATTTTTAGCAATTTTATATCTAAATGTATTACAAACAGGAATTTTGGGAGGATTTATATTAGATCATTTTTTCAAAATTGAAAGCTTAGAAACCTACTTTTTGGTGTACTTTTGGTACTTATCACTCCAATATCCAAATTTTCCTGGTTGAATCTTATTTCAGATAATACATCTACATTTACCTCTGTGTACAGTGTTTCACTCTTTACTACACAAGCTAACTCTGGGAAATCAATATAACGCTCGCGTAAACCTACGGGAGAGTGTCTGTTCATGGATCAGCGAGACTAGTCAAGTCACTTCTGATCAGTCGATAAAATGCATCAAGGACACGCCACCGGTTTTTTTTTCTTTAGATTTTCAAAATAATGTAATATTCTCTGAGGGCAATACCTAGAGTACGATGGGAAGTTTGTGGTTCTATGCTAGTCACGATACTTCATGAAGTGACTTAGTCTAACTTCCATGACTACCATATGTGCTTCCGGTGGTCAATGGTTATGTGCCCACGCTATATTTTCAAAGATCCACATAACTTGAAATTGACACAACTTCATTGGAGCTTCTTCTTTATTTTTTATTTTTTTGTGGGGGGGGTGTTGATCGGTCGTTGGTGGAACAAGTTGCCGGGTATTGGCAACTCAAAAGACAA
>CM042150.1:44007841-44012841 GCA_023376005.1 Doryteuthis pealeii | reverse complement strand
AATAATGGTTGTAGCTGAGTTGTTGGGAGAATGATGTATCTATTTATATAGTTGTTGGTGGGGGTATTGTTTGTTGGATTGGAGGGGAGGTGTTTGCGGTTATGGATTTTGATGGCTTTTTTTTCTGGCACGTTGGATGAAAGGTTGAGGGTATCGTAGTTGAGTAAAGGATTTGTCTATGTATTCAAATTCTTCGTCCAAAAATTTCTTGGTACAGATTCTAAGGGCTCTAAGGTAGAAACCTATAACCAAACCACTTTTGATTTATATTATATATATTATATATATATTATATATATATTAGGATGAAGGACCGGGTTAGCTCAGTCGGTAGAGCGTTCGGCTAGAAACCGCAAGGTTCCTAGTTCGATACCGGTCCTCGCCAACTCAGCGTATGAGTAGCACAGGGATCTGTGCGTAAAGTAAGGAGCTGATGGTAGGTGTGGCGCCCCAACTCAGACGCAAAAACAATCTCCTTGGTCTAGCGCTTGTGAAAAGGGGATAGACTCGCTGGCTGGCTGATACCGTCTTTAGGCCGCCCCTTTGACTTACTTATATATATATTATATAAATAAAGTCGTAGGGGTGGCCTAATGTCGGCATCAGCCAATTCGTTTTTAATAACGAAATAAAGTACTACACAGAGAAATATAATAAGAAAGAAGGAAAGAGAATTGGAGAAAGATAGACGTGAAAACAATAACGCTAACTTGTTGCAATTGATGATGAAAAGAAGGAAAGAAAGAAAAAAGAGAGAGTGAATTAAATCAAAAGTATTATACTTTTTACAAATTGAACTATTTGCAATATCTCTTAAACGTTGTAGTAATTAAATTATCATGCTGTGGTATATCCAAAGGTCCCACAAATATGTATTCATACCTTTTGGGAAAATAATAGTCAACCCGAAATCCGTCGTTGCCGGGGATTTAAAAGTTAAAAATAAAGCTCTTGTGTATATTTATGTATAGAATAATAAACATTTTCTTCTACCGACCTGTCGGCTGGGGCGTTAGAATGCACCGACTGCACCTCTGCAGAGGAATAAGACTCCCCCAATGGGGCCACCTGTTGGCCGTGGGTGGCGACCCGTGATGCTTAAGGATAGAGCCCAGGTGGATGAGCAATTCATGACATGCAATACTCCACTTTGGGCCAGACGGGCGGTCGGAGAGGCCCCCTCCGATCAATCGGCTGGTCACGTCAAACCCTAGCACCTATATGATTTTTCCAACCCTATTGCCCTTATGGCAAGCCCCAACCCCTTTTTATCATATGGGTGCTAGAAGGCGGTGGCTGCGGGTCTACATGTCCTGGGAATGACGTTAAACTCTATCTGATGGTGAGGTTCCAGTTTTGGAGGTTTGCTCCCTGGTCCACTCTGACCCGGAGTGGTAGTACCTGTTAGGGTCCCATCTATGGTTTAATAGAAAAATGTATCTATGAAAAAATTGTATTATCCATTAAGAATTGATTTATTTCAAAACTTTATCGGCATTAAATGACCCACTGAGATTGATATGCCGTAAAACAAAACAAACCAAATTTTCTTCTATTCATTTGTTTTATCATCTTTTATTCTTTATATATTCTTGTTTTTAAGTTGTTTATTTTTTTTATTCTTCTTGTTTGTATTTTTTATTTGTCTGTTATTTGCTTTTTATTATGTTTTATTCTTTACTAATTTGTTTTGTTTTTTTAATCATTTTTAAAACTAATTTTTAATATATCGTTGATTTGTAAACTTTATTTAGCTTTTATCACAAATGAGGTGTAACATTATTTTAAAATCTCTCTCAGATAAAAAAATATATTGTGGATTTTATTAAACTTTGGTCTTTTCTGGTTTCAACCAATTTTCCTTTATAAACGGATGTGCATTTGGTCATTGTACAAAATAACATACAGACAGGTAGGAATACAGAATCTTTCTTTTATATATATACATTTATCTCCATCGCACGCGTAGGGTGTTATACAAGATAAATTTTCTCTTATATATATATATATATATATATATATATATATAATATATATATCAACCCTTCCACATGAGCAGGTTGCGACACAAGGTCAATTTCTTAGGGGGAATTCGACAGGTATGAATTCAGGGTTTTTCTTCTCCACGACTGGTTACGTATCCAAGGTTAAAGAGCATAGGCTGCATTACTATTTATCCATAGCTGGAGGTGAATATATATATATATATATTATATATATATATATATATATATATCTTATGGATGAATCTCTCTCTCTCTCTCTCTCTCTCTCTCTCTCTCTCTCTCTCTCTCTCTCTCTCTCTCTACCTACCTACCTACCTACCTATCTATCTATCTATCTATCTCCTTTTCTTTTTATATATACATATGTCCTTGGAGCAGTTCTTAAACTCAATTTGGGTTTGCACTGGCGAAGTTTTCCAATACACACACACACACACAACACACACACACACACATATATATATAATATATATAGAGAGAGAGAGAGAGAGAGAGAGAGAGAGAAAGAGGGAGAGAGAGAGAGAGAGATTCATCCATAAGATATATATATATATTATATATATATATATATATATATATATATATATAAAAGTAATTGGTAATTTGCTTGAAGCATTGTTAAGTATGTTATAAAATAATAAAATTCGAAGGCAATACAATGCGTAAAAAATTACGCATTGTATTGCCTTCGAATTTTATTATTTTATATATATATATATATATATTCACCCTCCAGCTTTGGATAAATAATTGAGAGAGAGAGAGAGAGAGAGAGAGAGAGAAGAGAGACTGTGAGAGAGAGAGGAGAGAAAGGGAGACTGTGAGAGAGAGAGGAAGGGAAAGAGAGACTGTGAGAGAGAGAGAGAGAGAGAGAGAGAGAGAGAGAGAGATTCATCCATAAGATTTCTCTGATTAGTGTTCTCATTATTATTTTGTTTACTATGCGTCGGCTGATCTACTCTTTAGCTTTCTTATATCCATCTGAAATTCCAAGATAAATTATTATCTCTATTCCTTGAATTACTGTCTACTTCCTTTATTTTTCTTGCCTTTTACCTCAAACCTTTGCCCAACCGATCGTACTAAGGCCTTCCTCGTTTCCTCTGAACTTTTGTCCCATTCCTCAGATTCATTGGAAACAGTATCTTCGTCTTTTTTTTTAATACTTTCTTCAACCTTTGTCTCTTACGTTCGGCAATGTTTATGTCTTGTCTAACTTTCCCCATTTCTTTCATAGAATTTACTTTGGAATTTAATTAGAGAAATTATCAAATTAAATATAATAGATTTCTCCTACAAAAAAAAATATGGGGGGAAAAAAACAACAAGTAACAATGCAGGAATTTTTGATAGGCGTATCGTAATTATTTTATTTATTTACTTATTGGTTTATTTATTTTTTTGTTAGTGTTGGAAAAACTAATATATTTCGAGAGCCGCTGGGTTATTTAGTTGATGCAGACAAGAAAAATATAAGTCATTAACTGACTTGAATTTATATTCAGATTATTTATGTTATTTTTGTACTAATTATTTTTGAAGAAGGCATCAATTTAACCCATTAGCCTACGGAAGAAGATTTCTAAAAATCATAGCTAAGCGAAAACACGCATTTCACTTTTTTAGTTATGTACGTAATTATTAGGTAAAAAAAAAATGTTTGCTGTATTATTTTTATATTCATGGTAGGTAAAAACATGATAGATAAAAATAGATAAAATGCCTTAAAGTAGTATATACATATACGTAAGAGGCACCCGTTCTGTAATGGTTATCGTTGTAAATTTTATCGATGATTTTAAAGTTTAGTAAAAGGAATAACAAGTTAGATAGGGAGCTCTTAAATCTCCTGGTGGCAGGCAAATAATTGCGGATGAAAGAAGACAAAACAGTTGAAAATTGAAACAACATATATTCAAAAATACAAAAAAGGGTGTTGCAAATTTAATAGCTTTGCGACCAAACTTATCTTGCCGAGTTAAGGTGAAGTTGCGCTCGAATACAATTCTGTTCGCTGTCGATAGGGAGTACTTGAAAGTTGCGTCTCGCCAGGGGAAAGTTCATACGATAAGTGAAGGGGTTTAATTCTAATTTTGGTGCCAATATCGTATTTTGGCAATTCGCCCTCTGCCGGCAGGGGGAGATAATTCAACTATCATTTTCTGATATTAGTTTGGTTTGGATACTTTGTTTAATGGGTTATTTAATGCCAAAACGCGATCCTTGGAGAAGAACTGTATTGGTACTGTGGCGTTATTTTCGTATTTGCCTGGAGAGTTGTCTGCCCGTTTAGTTTCGCTGGTTCCCGCTAGGAGCCTCGGGTGTATTTAAGCAGCTGATTTGAACTTCTCACTCTCTTTTCCTGTTGCCCGACCTACGAGACGCTATGGGTTAGACTCTGGTCTACCCCCTCGTGTTGGGGCTTTGGTCCCCCTTACATTACTGTAAGTGATTCATACAGCATGGACTATTCCTAGTCTCATGTCTGTTGCTTTTATGTTTATCCTTTTACATGTAACTTTGTATTACTTATGTATGTATGTTCATGTACACCTCTATGTATTATGTACCCTGTTCATTCTGTGCTGTATATAAAATGTTTTGTCTATCAACCTTTGTCGGAGTTTTATCTTCAAGTATTATCACTTTGAATCTTACAGTACTATATAACTCCTAGATAGGGGATGTGGGTTTTATACCTTTCCCAATGGTATAAATCGGCAAGTGAAAGTAATAGCTTCAGTGGAGTTCGAACTCGTTTACTACGATGTCGCGGCGTATTAACCACTACGCCACGGCAACTCCCCCAGTGTCTTAAAGTAATACATTCATGCATACATACATACATACATACATGGAGGTGTCCGGTGTGTAACGGTTATCGTCGGAGAAAAGAGACATGGCAGCACAAGTTCAAATCCTGGCTTCTTTTATTTCACATATCACTAATACCTTTCGAAAATGCACGAATCCAACTATTTTCCCCCAGCTATG
>CM042150.1:43985341-44002841 GCA_023376005.1 Doryteuthis pealeii | reverse complement strand
CTTTAAGAACTTTTATTTTTTAATATTATATATATATTGGATTGTGGGGATTTTTGTTGGTTATATTAGAAGCATGGTCAAGTAAAAACTAAACAATAGTCATAAAAAATAGTGACTGTGTGTGTGTGTGTGGTGTGTGTCCGTGTGTGATACAATGTTTATATCGTCCAAAGCATCAACACTTACAAATCCTTTCTAATCTTCAGTTTGTCATCATAAAAAAGAAAAAAGAATGTCATTTTTCATGTATGACAAAAATCGGTTTTAGACGTTGGGCTGTGAGATGAATGAGATAAACATTCATCGATTTCTCTCTCTCTCTCTCTCTCTCTCTCTCTCTCTCTCATCTCTCTCTCTTCTCTCTCTCTCTCTCTCTCGTTTTACGTCTGTCTGTCTCTATTTTCTCTCTCTCTCTCTCTCCGCTCTCTCTCTCTCTCTCTCTCTCTCTCTCTCTCTCTCTCTTGTGTGTGTGTGTGTGTGGTGTGTGTGTGTGTGTGTAAAGCATATATATATATATATAGAGAGAGAGAGAGGAAAGACAGACAGACAGACAGATTTACACACTAAAATTTACTTTATGCATTAGTTTTACTTATCCCATTAGGAAATAAATATCTCTCTCTCTCTCTCTCTCTCTATATATATTATATATATATATTAATATATATATATATATATATATTACAAAGAGAGAGAGAGATTTACACACTAATTTTACTCATGCATTAGTTTTACTATCCATTAGGAAATAATATCTCCTCTCTCTCTCTCTCTCTCTCTCTCTGTTTCTATATATATATTATATATATATTATATATATATATATTATATACAAAGAGATAGAAAGAGAGAGAGATTTACACACTAAATTTACTCATGTATTAGTTTACTTATCCATAGCATCTAAGCATATATTATACTTTACACACAAATTTACTTATGCATTAGTTTACTTATCCCATTAGGAAATACTCTCTCTCTCTCTCTCCTCTCCTCTCTCTCTCTTCTCTCTTCTCTCTCTCTCTCTCTCTCTCTCTCTCTCTGCATGCATATATATATATATACAAAAAGAGAGAGAGAGAGAGATTTACACACTAAATTTATTTATGCATTAGTTTACTTATTCCATTAGGAAATACTCTCTCTCTCTCTCTCTCTCTCTCTCTCTCTCTCTCTCTCTCTCTCTCTTCTCTCTCTCTCTCTCTCTCTCTCTATATATATATATATATATATATATATACAATAAGAGATAAGAGAGAGAGGATTACACACTAAATTTACTTATGCATAGTTTTACTTATCCATTAGGAAATACTAAATTATACAAAGAGATTGAGATATTTACACACTAATTTTACTTATGCATTAGTTTTACTTATCCCATTAGGAAATACTCTCTCTCTCTCTCTCTCTCTCTCTCTCTCTCTCTCTCTCTCTCTCTCTCTCTCTCTGTATATATATATATATATATATATATATATATAATATAGAGAGAGAGAGAGAGAGATTAACACACTAATTTTACTCATGCATTAGTTTTACTTATCCCATTAGGAAATAGTCGAGCATTTCAAAATCTCAGTTTGACCCGAGGTTAAGTTAAACTTGTCAAGGGAAATGGGGAGTTGTCAGTCAATATCAACCAGATCAGTTAATCCCAGCGATTATCGACTCAATTAAACTCGTAAATCTCAACAGACAATTTGCCGGCAAAGACATTTAGCCAAAAAAAACACGGACAGCGAATTTACACTCTGCCTTTTAGCTCATTGTCCAGGCTGGAATGACCATTAGATGTGGAGGAATTTGCAATTTACCAAATAAAGTTGAAACTTCTCTCTCTCCTCTGTCCTCATTTCGCTCCCCTCGCGAGGGAACCGGGGGAAGCTGATGTGCAGCGAGTGTTTGTTTAATTACCAAATGTATACATTGGGCTGATTATCTGCCGGACTAAGCGTGCTTTACACTTAGGCATAAGAAGGACAAACAACGGCTGGGAGTATTGCTCACGTCGTCCACAGGCAAAATACTGGACACTCAATTGAATGCTGTTGTTTTTACTCTAATCTCTCCCAGCTCTTGTTTGTCACGCTTTCTTGGCTGCCTTCAGAATCAATGTGAATCCTTTTATATCAATGTCATGTACGCATCTCTGAAAATAAGAAGAAAATCAAGAAGAAATCTCTGCACAACTGTACAGTCAATCCTATATCAATTCCACAACGGGGTTAAGAGTTCGCTTTTTGCGCTTAAAAATTATAAATAAAAGTAACTATTTTCTAAGAGAAATATACGATTGTCCAGAAAAGTTTATCATTTTCAGACGATGGAGCAAAAACATTCTCAAATCACGTCCGAATGGTGTAGACATACTGTAGTACTGATAGAGCCACTGCTTGGAAGATTTTTTATTTATCTTATCAGAGAGATCAGATTTCGATATGATTGATAATCTGTCATACATTTCCGATACGTATATTGACGCTACATAAAATAAATGTTTTTTGCATCATTAGGCTATGGATTTATTGATTTTCCAATATTTCGAATTGAAAAAAATAAAAATAAAAAATAAAAAATAAAATGAGATCAATTTTCAACTTAGGAGTTCCGCTATATTTGTTTGTTTGTTTGTTGACTGGGTGTTACGGCATGTTAACCCTTGTTTAATTATTTATGCCAATTTCACCTTCGGCCCCAACACCACAAACTCACACACACTCACAATAGTTTCTCTCACAGGTAATTATCTCTCCCTCCCCCCCTCTCTCTCTCTCTCTCTCTCTCTCTCTCTCTCTCTCTCTCTCTCTCTCTCTCTCTCTCGAAATATTCCCCCTCTCTTTATCTTCCTATCTCTCTATCTCTCTCACGCGCGAAATATTTCCCCCCACTCTTTTTACCTAACCTCATATTCTAACATATTTTTATAATCTTTTAAGTTTTTTGGTTTTACCTGAAAAAATATTTTAGAATATCAATTCTAAAATATTTTTGCAATTTTTTTAAGTGACCTCATATCTTAACATATTTTTTATAATCTATTTTTTTTTATCTGACCTCATATTCTAACATATTCTTATAATTTAATTTTCAAATCAATTTTCTATTTTTGTTTTTATTCTTGATGTTTATTCAATTTTTATACTCATTTTTATTAAACATTTTTAAACTCGTTTTTTTTTTTCAATTTAACTCATAGATTGGACCATAATAGGTACTATTCCTGGGAATAATGGGCATGAATGAGTACTCCACACTCCCCAGAGCTCCAGAATTGGATACTTCACCATTAGATGCAGTGTCACGTCATACCCAGGACAGCTAAAAGTTCGTTATTTACGCCTAAAAATTATAGATTCAAAATAACTATTAAAAATATAAGATTGCCCAGAAAAGTTTATCTTTTTCAGGTAATGGAACAAAAAACTTTCAAATGTAAAAAAAGAAAAAGAAATAAAATAAAATTAGGTCGATTTTCAACTTAGGAGTCCAGCTATGTATTAAATAGTACCACTACTGTTCTTCTACAAGGATGACTTTGGCATTACATAAATCACGTAGGTTTATATACCATCAAACAAAGAAATCAAACCAAACCAAATCGAATTTTTTGTTAGTTTGTTTTATTTAGATTTTTCGGACCGTTTTACTCTGCTTTATTGTTATATACATAACGTTTCGGCCGATGTGTCCTCCAGACTTTTTTTCTGGTGTTTCTTGTTGAACTCGAGAACCAATATGTCAAGAACAAAATTGGTGTACTCTTGGAAAATGGCCACCGAATTAGGTTGATATACTATTATCATTATGGAAAGAGTTTTAATTCAAAATAAAGATATAAGAAATCTTTGTATGACGGGCTGCTTTTAAAAGATAACCTATCTATAAATATATCAAGTATATTATGATCTAAATAGATCACTAAGTTAAGTAGGTAAAATAAAATATATCTATCACAAATAAAAAAAATCGTGTGTGAGTGTTAGAAAACATTAAGTCTTCTTTGTTCCTGTTTTTTACTTCTTTCTTTTCTATTTAAAATATCTTAAATATTTTTAAATAAAATTTTGTTTAATTCGGATCGTGTCGAAATTGACCAAAACAAATGGTTTTAAATCTTTTAAAAATAAACTCCATATGTAATGATATTTTTCTTTTTTTAATGATGGTTATTATGTTACTACTTATCGATTTAGACAAAGTTTGACCTGAAATAATAGATTTAATTATTTTTAATTCGCTTTTAAAATTCCTAGCAGACGACAAAAATGCTAATGCCTAAATGAAATATATCTATCACAAATAAAAAATCGTGAGTAAGTGTTAGAAAACATTAAGTCTTCTTTGTTCCTGTTTTTTACTTCTTTCTTTTCTATTTCAAGTATCTTTTATTTATTTTTAAATAAGATTTTGTTTAATTCGGCACAATGCGTATTGAACGGATATAGTGATACAAACATTGTTTTGTACATCTTCCATGTGCGGATGACTTTACTGTTTTGAATGTTAACATTAATGTTATGTATTAGAAATACATTAACGAGAAGATTGCGAGTGGTTGTAATAATAGTTTATTATTACAATGAATACAAATAACAAAATTGGCGCTCGGCCGGTAAGGTAAAAAGTCTCTGAGCGTAAAAGAGGATTGGTAAAGATTACTTATCTTCTGAAGAGTTGTAGCACGTGGGTTTACATCCGAGAATACGAAATAACCTTCGTGGGTGGAGATCACCTCACATCACGCTGAGCTAATCTTCCTGTTGTTTTTTTATACGTACTCATTTGCATACGTGAGGGATTATCCGGTTACTTCCCTTTACAACAATTAACAATTCTGGTTCTTAGCTATTTACTAAGCTTAGCTTAATTGTGGTACAAGGCCAGAAGTATGAGGTACCAATTGAGAATTGAACTCACTAACAATGGCCTGGTAATCTAGCTTGCTAAAACATTACAGCACGTAAAGTGCCCAAGGAACCACCAAAAGGAGGAGCCTGGGATGAGGCTCCACTTCTGGAGCGTGTGAAGTACAGGAGAGTATGAAGAATTTAAAGGAATATGGAACAAAAAAAGAAGGGAGAGGGTTGGAGGTAGTTGAGTAGAAGAATAAAAATAAAGTAACCGGGCAAACAAAAAAGGGTAAAAAAATAGAGAAGAAAATGAAGGGAAAGATTGGGAAAAGGGAAAGATAGAAAAAGAAGAAATGAGTGGGAATAGAAAGAAGAAGAAGAAGAAGAAGAAGAAGAAGAAGAAGAAGAAGAAGAAGAAGAAGAAGGGGAGAGAAAAGAAATGTCAAAGAATGAAAGAGTGGTTGGTAGTGAAGAAGAAACGTAACAAAGAAAAAAGAAGAGGGAAAGAAAAAGAAGAAGAAAAGGAAGATGGAAAAGGAGATAATTAGGAGAAGAAGAAGTAAAAGAAAGAAGCAGAACAAAGAAAAAAGAAGGGGAGAAAAGGGAGAAGAAAAGAAGGAAAAGTGCGGGGGGTAGTGAAGAGGAGGAACAAGAAAGAAACGGGATAAAGAAAAGAGAAGAGAGGGAGAAAAGAGAATGAAAAAGAAGAGAAATAGTCGTAGGTAGTGAAGAAGAAGAAGAAGAAGAAGAAGAAGAAGAAGAAGAAGAAGAAGAAGAAGAAGAAGAACTACAACAACAACAAAGAAAAAGAAAAAGAAGAATAACAAGAGGAACAACAACAACAACAACCAAGAAAAAGAAAAAGAAGAACAAGAAGAAGAAGAAGAAGAACAACAACAACAACAACAACAACAACAAGAATATGAGGAAATGAAGTGTTACAATCTCTTTCAAAGTTCTAGCTTTTACCGTGAATCTAAGACCAATCATTTTCGCAACTGATTCAGCCAAGTAACAAACTTTTTTCTCTTTCTTCTTTTCTTTTCCTTTTTCCCGCGTTTTCGTTCGACTTCTCACTTTATTTATTAAGATTTATTTGTTTGACAGAAGGCCAAAAGCTGCTTACGGTATCCGGTGTTCGTAAGAAGTCACGATATCTATGAAATGATCAGGTTCTGTGCTATTTCCATGATCATACGTGAACCCAACGCTTTCAGTAGGAATTGACCGTAAACCTCAATATCTAGTATGTAGAGTCTGGCACAAGGCCATACACTCTTTATGGTAAATGGTGTTCCTAAACGGTCACCCAACCGGTTGTTTCAGCGAAGTTTGACCAAAAGAATTTATCTACACCTGTGGTTCCCAACCTTTTTCTATTATCGCACACTTTAAAAGAGTTTTCCTCTGACATCGCACCCCTACAATTTATACCTTTGTTCAAAAATATTGAATGTGAATCCATACTACAGTTTTATCAAAATATCATATACATATTTCACTCTCTAAATAATAATGATAATCTGCAATAAAGAAACGAAAATGTTATAATGTTAATTACATAAGAAAAAACTTTAGTCTAAATTTGAAATGACGCTTCTCGCACCCCCTGGAATGATGCTCATACCCCCAGGGGTTGCGAGTTGGGAACCCTGTTCTACACGTTTTCCTTTTTTACTTTATAATCAATTTGAGTGTCCCATTGTGGCGGAATGGTTAGCAAGCTAGTCTCACAGATCCATCACTTATGAAACAAATAATTTTCTGAATAACATCCCAAGCAAGAGGGGACTTTGAATAAATATACTGTATTTGGATATATATATATATATAAGACGCACGGGCATATAAGACGCACATCTATCTCAGCAGATCAGATTTGGCAAAGAGTTATTTAGTGTATTTAAGCATATATTGTTGAAAACGGTCTAGATGTGCATTACACAAGCAGAAACATAGCTGTATAAAAGCAATTTGGCAGTACAGGCAAGCAATAAGCATACACAAGACATCTCAATAGCAGGAAATAATAATAATAATAATAATAATAATAATAATAATAATAATAATAATAATGAGATAAAAACGGATCACCTTATTCCAGCAAGAAGGCCAGACCTAGTGTTGATAAACAAAAAAGAAAGAACTTGTCAACTGGTGAATTTTGCAGTGCCAGCAGATCACAGGGTGAAGTTAAAGGAAAATTAAAAAATAGACAAATATCTGGACCTTGCCAGAGAACTGAAAAAGTTGTGGAATATGAAAGTCAAAGAAAGTGATACCAATTGTAGTTGGTGCACTTGGAACGGTCCCAAAAGGATTAGAAAAGGGTTTGGAAAGTTTGGATATCAAAGGAAGGATTGAAACCATTCAGAACACTGCACTGCTGCAATCTGCCAGATACTCAGAAGAGTCCTGGAGACCTGAGGAGACTTGCTGTCACTCAACTCCAGTGAAAGACCATCAGCTAACACTGATGTGAAAACTCAAAAGGAATAATAATATAATAATAATAAAATAATAATAATAATAATAAGTCTCAAACTTCCGACTACAAATAAGGACATATTCTTAGCATCTTTTTGTTCTTACATTTTTGGGGAGTAAAAAAGAAAATTAATTGAAAGAATATATTTTATTATATAACATAACAAGCAATTAAGAAATGAATTTAAACTTTTGCCATAATACAAAAAAGGCTTTAGAAAAATAAAATTGTTTCAAAACACTCACGTGTTTATGGTTACATTTTTTTATAATATACTATTTTAAAGGTGAATAATAAAGTCTTAAATAAATGAATATGTAATACGCGAGTTCTTAGCGAATTTCTTTCATTAGATAAGGAATTTGCTAAATAGTTTTCCTCTTACATCCCCTCTTGCTTCTCTCTTCCCCCTTTCTCTCTTATTCCCTGGTGTTCCTAAAATCCTTTCAGTTCGGTCATTGTCCGGTCGCTTCTGCTAGTATATATATATATATATATATATATATATATATATAAGTAAATTGTCACTTCGAAATATTTATAAGAAGTAATGTGTGTGTGTGTGTGTATGTGTGTGTGTGTGTGTGTGTGTGCTCGCGCGCGCGCACGCAAAGAGGCGGTTTTGGAAGTTTTGGAGGTTTGAATTAACATGTTTCGCCGGAGGTTTGGTGTCATCACCATGCAAATGATTTTCTTGCCAAAAACGAGTCTACATTATGGGGGGGGGGAGAGCGTTATTACCGTAAAGCGTGACATGTGAGTTTGTTTTCGCTAATAAAATCATTTACATTCGGATGACGTCACACCTCCGGCGAAACGTGTTAATCTGATTTGCCACAGTCTTCTGTCTCATACATATAATGAGAATTTTACTAATATAACCATATCAATGTCCACTTTTTAATCCCATCTCTTGCTTTCTTCTGTCTCTTTTATTTAATGGCATATCAACTTTTGTGGGTTATTTAATGCCAAATCCATCCTTGTAGAAAATCAGTAATGGTACTGTTTAACCCGTAGCTGGGGATTTCCAGGGACGTATATCTTTCCAAAAGGATATTTACAGAAGCAAAAAAGCCACGAGTTAGATGATCACGGAATAAAATGTATGGAAGTCTAAATTTGAAATGATAGGCGGAGAAAGAAAAGAAAAGATATCGAACAAAAACACAAAGTGTATAGATCTGTTGTATGAATATATGAAATAGCTTATATATATTCACACAAACCTCTCTGTCACTGGCTGGATGTGACATGAGGTCAGTTCTTAAAACTGGTATTGAATTCACAGTTTTCCTCCTCCAAGACTGTTTGCCTAACCAAGGCTAAAGAATCCAGTTTGCCCTACTATTTACCCATAACTTGGACGAAAAGACATGAATTCATACTTTTCCTAGGGGTAGATGTTTACTCAAGCCGTTCGCCACGGGTAGGATTTGACACAAGGTTGCATTTGTGGGTATCCAGCGAGAATCAATCTCACTATTCAGTAGTAATGGATCTGCGAGACTAGCTTGCTAACCATTACATCACGATGGGACGCCCAAAGTAGGTATTGACCCAACCCGGTCCCCTGTGCTAGGATGTGACAGAATGTCGCAAGTATGGGGGATACAGCGAGTATCAAAGTCACTATTCAGTTGTGAATGGATCTGCGATTAAGTTAAGCATCACAACATGATGGGACACCCTTTAATACCTAACCCGTTCGCCACGGGATGTGACACAATGTCGTATGTATGGGGCATCCAGCGAGGGAACCCGCTATTTAGTGGTAATGAATATGTGAGACAAGCTTGCTAACCATTACACTACTTTTACTTATAGACTCGCCGATAAACATGTGACCAACCTATTGTCCAATCACTGGCAGTGCTCTGCTGCTGTTATTATTATTTGTACTGGCTGATTCTAATCTTAGCTCATTACTACTTGGATCTTCTTGGACGACGGACCAAAAGGATTCTATATCACAGGACTTATTCCCATACCAAACGATTCTATATCACAGGACTTATTCACTTACCAAAGGATTCTATATCACAGGACTTATTCACTTACCAAAGGATTCTATAACTCGGAACTTACTTACTTATTTACTTTAAGTTCTTTAAAACTGGGCAAGGATGGCGGCCAGATACTTAACAAAGGGAAACGCAAACAGCCTCGTCCAGGATTTGAATCCGGGTCGCCGATTCCATTTCTTTGACGATAACAATTATATAACGCGTGCTTCTGAAAGGGGTTAACATCTATGCTTCATGGATGTAAGTTATTCTCATCTTGGTCGGACCGGGAACTTTTTAACACCACCTTGTAAAATACAGGCATAAAACTATTTAAAAATTCACTTGCAAAATATTTAATGATAGTCACAATCGGTAGATTTTTTGTAAGGGTGTGGGAGGTAATATATTAAATCCTTGTCTAAGTTATATATATTTATGGTCCACCTTTGTTTGGGATGTTATTTAGAAAAATTATTTGTTTTCAGAAAAAAGAGATCTGCGAGACTATATTGCTAATGATTAACCCAAGATGGGATGCCCAAATATATTATAAAGTAAAAAAAAAAAAAGGGAAACGTGTAGAAAAATATTTTTGGTCAAACTTTGCTGAAAGCATCGGATCGGTGACCTTTTAGAAACATCAGTTACCAAAAAAGAGTTTATGGCCTTGTGCCAGACTATACGCACCAGATATTGAGGCTTGCGGTCAAGTCCTGCTAACAGCATTATTGCTTCATGGCTGAAAGTTATTCTCACCTGGGTCAGGCCGGGAGCTTTTTAACTCCACTTTGTGGAATACAGGGGGTTTGCTTTGGGTTTTATTCAGAAAATTATTTGGTTTTAGAAGTAGTGGATCTGCGGGACTAGGTTGCTAACCATTCCATCATGATGGAACTCCCAAATAGTTTATAAAGGGAAAAAGGAAAAATTCTAGTCAAACTTCACAGAAAGCACCGAATGGGTGACCGTCTAGGAACACCAGTTACTATAAAGAGTTATTGGCCTTGAGCCAGACTCTACACACTAGTTATATTGATTTAAAGTCCTCTTTTGTTTGGATGTTATTCAGAAAATTCGTTGTTTTTTCTATTTCACGAGTTATCTGTTTCACCACCCTTTTTTTTTGGGGGGGGTAATAATTTATGTCCTATTTGTCATTGAGAATTGTTATCTTTTCGTTTTCTGCTTTCTCTTCATTTTCCCACTTTTTCCCGCCACTTTCGATTATCTTCTCTTCGTTCTCATCTTGGTTTTATTCTTTTTCTTATTGTCATGTGTCCACTACCAATTCTTTTCTTGTCTTCCTTTTTCATTATTTATGTATTTAATTAATTACTCCCTTCCTTCCTTCCTTCCTTCCTTCCTTCATTCATTCATTCTTTCCTTCTCCTACCACTTTTTCCTAAGTTCATTTTATTTTATTTCATTTTATTCCTTTCTTCCTTTCCATCCTCCACCTTCTACTCCTTCCTTACTTTCTATATTTTCTTTTTCTTTACTTCTTTACATTCCTTGTCCTTCCTTCCTTCCTTTCTTTCTTCTTCTGGCTCTCTTTTCCCTTACTTCATTCATTGTTTTGTCTTTAATTCTTTCCTTCTCTACCTTCCTCTGTCTTCTGTCGCTTCCTTCCTTCCTGCATTCTCTTTTTCCTTACTTCTTTTCTTTCCTTGTATTTAATTCCTTCCTTTCTTCCTTCATTCCTTCCTTTATTAATTCCTTCATTATTTCCTTCCTCTGACTCTTTCTCTTTCTTCATTTTTTCTTGTCTTTAATTCCTTCTTTCCCTTACTTTTTCCACCTTCTATCCCTTCCTTCCTTATTGCATTTTCTTTTTCCTTCTTTTCTTTCCTTGTATTTAATTCCTTCCTTTCTTCCTTCATTCCTTCCTTTATTAATTCCTTCATTCATTCCTTCCTCTGACTCTTTCTCTTTCTTCATTTTTTCTTGTCTTTAATTCCTTCTTTCCCTTCCTTTTTCCACCTTCTATCCCTTCCTTCCTTATTGCATTCTCTTTTTTCCTTCTTTTCTTTCCTTATATTTAATTCATTCCTCTGACCGTTTTTCCTTCATCTATTTTTTTTTTTTTTTACCCCCCCCCCCGCTTCATTCTCTTCTTTCTTTTTTTAAGATAGGTGGAAATAGGAAGAGGACGGGGCGGAAGAGCTTTCAAAATTGTTTTGACTAACGAGAAGAGAGCCCCTTAGGTTTGAATTTGAGTTTTCCTTCTCCTAGACTGGTTGCCATACCAAGGTTAAAGATCTCAGTCTGACCTACTATCTACCCAAACCGAGAGAGCGAATAGTTGGATTCATAACTTTCCCAGGGATATTAGGGTTATGAAATGCAAACAACTGCGCCCAGGATTTGATCTCGTCTCACCGTGTCCATTTCTTACGACGGTAATCATTACACCACGCGACTCCACATTCGACCCCTTTCTTCCTTCCCCCAACTTCACTTTTTCCTTACATTTCTTTTCTTGACTTTAATTTCTTCCTTTTATCTTTCCTTCTATTCCTTCCTTCCTCTGCCTTCTCCCCGTTCGTTCCTTCGCCTTTTATTCCTTCCTTCCTCATCTGCATTCGTCGTTTTTTTCTTACTTTATTCCTTCTCTTCATTTGCGTCCTCTTTTCATTATTCCTCTTTCCTTCGATTACTATTCCTTCTGTTCTTCCTTCACCTTCTCATTCCTTTCTTCTCTCTTTCTCTTTTCTTTCCTTTCCTTTCTTTCCTTCCTACGCCCTCTATTAGTTCCCTTCCCCGACTTCTTTTTATTCCTTCCTTCCCTTGCTTTTTCTTCCTTATTTCTTTTATTTCTTTTACCTAAATTCCTTCCTTCTTTTCTCCGCCTTTTAATCCTTCCTCTCACCGCCTTCTCTTTTTTGTTACCTTTTTTTCTTTCATTTACTTGAGGTCCTTCCTTCCTCCGCCTATTCCTTCCTTATTTCATCCGCCTTCTCTTTATCTTTACTTTAATTCATTCCTTTTATTTCCTTCCTCCTTCTTCTATACCTTCTTTTCTTCGCCTTTTATTCCTTCCATCCACTGCTTTCTTTTCCCCCCGTCTTTTCTTTCGCTTGAATCAGGAACAGTGCCAGACTATTTTGTTCCTTGAGAATGACCATCATTTTAGGAACTAACCCCGCTTCTCTCTAAAAAAAACAAACTCTATTTTGAATTTATCAAAAAAAAAAAACAATAGAAAACAAAAAAAAATGTTCAGTATAAAACTCAAACGTTAGATCCAGTCCATAAATGCGCTCGTTTGATTCAATAGATTGCTCTTCTGGAAAACTGTCAAATAATTATAGATCCGTTGGATGAATCTAAACAAAGAAATTGTTTACTGATAACCCTGAGCAACAGCATTGACAACCAAATTTAAAGAGCGAGCTTTGTAGAGTATAAAAAAGATACGTATCTTAATATATTAATATCCCTCTTGTATAAAATTTTATTTGCTTTTCATGTTAATGTCCTTACCCACGCATATCTTTAATTGCTAATTCGATTGGCTAAAGATATTTAAAAAAAGAGTTTCTATGAGAAAGGCATCTGTATTTTTTTAAATACCAAAATATTATCTTATGAAAAGTCTACTCTCAGACATTTTATTATCTGATTGTATCAACAAGATATAGAGTGTTTTCTTTTTTGTTTTTTTTTTTTTGTTGTTTTTTGGTTTTACGGCATATCAACTTTGGATGGGTTATTTAATTTAAAGAGTGCGATTTGCAGAGTATAAAAAAGATAGGCATCTTAATGTCCAGAACTTCCTCTAGTACGATAATTTCTTTGCTTTTCTTGTTAATATTCTTGGTAATTATGAACTTTTGTACAGGCCGACCCAGAATAAACAGAACCCAAATTATTTATTCATTTTCCCATTAAACTAACCCTAAACCCTAAATCCCAACCCTAACCCTAACCCTAAACCCTAATTTATTTAGTTTAATGGGAAAAATAACAGTTTTATTACAAAATTTGGGGTTTCTGTTTTTTCTTGTTAATATTCTTGGTAATTATTAACATTTGTACAGGATGACCTAGAAAAAACAGAACCCAAATTATTTATTCATTTTCCCATTAAACTAACCCTAAACCCTAAATCCCAACCCTAACCATAAACCCTAATTTATTTAGTTTAATGGGAAAATTAATAGTTTTATTAAAAAATTTGTGGGTTCTGTTTTTTCTGGGATAGCCTAATTTACTAAACAAAAGTTCATAATTACCATGTTCTTACCGTCGCATATTTTTAATTGCTAATCCTATTGGCTCAAGATGTTAGAAAAATGGTTTCTATGATAAAGGCATATGTACTCGTATTTAGCATTTTTTAATACAAACATATTATCTTATCATCATCATCATCATCATCATCATCATGTCGTGCAATTAGCACGGATATCCATGACAATCTCTTGCCAACCTTCCCTATCATTCATTGCCCCAGAGAGGTCTTCTATGCAGCATCCTCGCATAGTTGGTAAATGTAGGTCCTTGGTGGGCGGCCCACATTAGCATGTCCATGTGTTGGCTTCCACAGGTGAATATTAGACACACACAAACCGCATCACATCCAGAGCAGACAAACAAGACACATTATCTTATAAAAACTCTAACTGTATTAACAAAAAAAGAAAATTGTTTTGCTGGTTTTACGTCACATCAACTTTGGGTGGGTTATTTAAAGCCAAAGTCAGTCTTTTTATATACTTTCATGTAATTAAGGATAATAATCATTTGTAAGCATCTATATCTTCAAGTTCCTATTCTTAATACGAATATTGGTTTGTAATATCGGATAATCATTCGTAAGTAATTGTAACTTGAATAAATCTTCTTAATATAATTATTGGTTTGTTGGATCCAATAATCAATCGTAAACAATTGTATCTTCAAGTAATTATTCTTAATACAAATATTGGTTTGTAAGAACGATTAATCATTTGAAGGAACTCTTTCTACATATATATATTTACCAAGCCCTCCGCACGAGCAGGATGTGACACATGGTCAATTTCTTAAGCGGAGTTCAACAGGCTTGAATTCAGAGTTTTCCTTCTCCTATACCGGTTGCCTAACCTAGGTTAAAGAGCCCAGTCTGCCCTACTATTTATCCATAGCTGGAGGGACAGTAGGATTCATACCTTTCCCAAGGGTATTGGCGCTAAGTGAAAATGCAATTACCACATCCAGGAATTGAACTCGGGGCAACGAGTCCATTTCCCATGACTTTAACCATTACACCACGCGCTTTTACTCTTTCTACATATAAGGAACTAGAAGCGGCTACCTAGCGTCTCCAGGGTAGAGGGGATGCAAAAAAAAAGGTTAGTCACACAGATCCATTATTATTGAATCTTGAGTTGGATCCTGGTAGTATGCCCCATTAAAATCCTTATGTAAAAAAGAACCTTGCGTTGATCCAGTCACTCTGAAAAAAAAAATCAATGTCTACTATTGAAAATATCAAATCAAAAAAAAACTATTTTCTGTGATTTAATTGGCTTATTTTTATCCACTAAAAAATTTGATAGTAAATTTTAAATGTCTGGAAAGTGGCATGTTGTGCTTAATATTTTTATCATAAATCTAGATTTGTTTGATCTATCTAAATGTGTAAGTTTAAAGATACTGCAGAAGCGCAGTCGGTGCATTCTAATGCCCCAGCCGACAGGGCGGAAAATTGTTTTGAAATTTGAATTTTGTAAAAATAAAATTTTTACGAATTCAATCGGAAAAAGTGTGTGTGTGGGGGGGGGTATTTACATTATTTGCCGATAAAAAATCCGAGGTAAGACGTGTAAAGTATCTCCATTAATTTGCCGACAAAAAAACGACAAAAACCTGATTCGGAAAATATCTAAGTTGGGCCGTAAATTCGCCTGATATTCGGTGATATTCAATGTGTATATATATTTACTTTGTCGTTACTTGTTTTATTTTCTAAGTTTCCTCCGGACATTCAGATTCACACAACTGCCCCTTATATATGTATAGATAGATAATGCACTTTTATTAATTCCATCAGAGTTTGATATATTACTATGATATTCTATAGTCTCCAAACGTATCTTCGCGATCATTTTGGCATTCTGTCAACTGGGGCTTTAATATACGCCGACTGCACCTGTGCAGAGGGGTAAAATCCCCTGTCGTGACAGCCTGTTGGCCGTGGGTAGCGACCCATGGTGCTTAAGGACGGAATCTTGGTGACTAAGCAGCCTATGACACGCAACATTCCACTTAGGCCGTTACTTGAATAGGACGGTCGGTCGGAAAGGCCTCCTCCGACCAATCGACTGGTCAAGCCAAATTGTTGTACCTATATAATTGTTTGGACTCTATTTCCCTTATCGCAAAAATACGATTCACATTATTACTGTGTTTTAACCTCCCTCAACATCGGTCTCAAAGGAAGACGTGAAGTGATATTTTTTGAGTTGATGAAGGAATAGCAGTCGTAACTCACCCCTCTCCCACTGGCGGGAGGGCGGTTTTGCTAGCTTTAAGATAAAATAAACCGGAAGTCATTTTTTAAAAGAAGCCACATGCAATTTTAGATATCCATATTACTTTCTAACGGGTTTCTGTTCTGTCTTCTGTCTCCCCATCTTCGTTGCTGATCGTGTCGTCTGTTTCTCTGTAGACGGGCGGTCGGAGAGACCCCCTCCGAGCAATTGGTTGGCCACGTCAAACCCTAGTACCTATATGATTGCCCCAACCCTATTGCCCTTATGGTAACCCCAATCCTTATTATCATATGGGTACTAGAAGGAGGTGACTGAGGGACTACATGTCCTGGGAATGACGTTAAACTCTATCTGATGGTGAGGTTCCAGTTCTGGAGGTTTGGGGAATGTGGAGCACCCCTTCATCATCATTGCTCCCTGGTCCACTCTGACCCGGAGTGGTAGTACCTGCTAGGGTCCCATCTATGTGTTAAATAGAAAAATATGAGTTTATAAACAAAATTGTATTATGCATTAAGAATGAATTTATTTCACAACTTTGTCGGCATTAAATGACCCACCGAGGTTGATATGCCGTAAACCAAACCAAACCTAAATCAGTTTCTCTGTGCGCCTTCTTCATTGAATCATATCTGATACCGGATTTCTCCGATTCTATCTCAGTTGTTGTTATAAAATCAGGTCCACGGAGACTTACACTATCATCTATTTGGCCCCATGAAAGAGGGTTTGAGAGGCAAATATTATTCCAGTGACGTGGAAGTGAAATCTGTAGTGATAAAATGGCTCGTAGAACAGTCAACAGAATTTTACGGGGCAGGGATACATGCTCTTATTCGAAGTTGAAACATTGCTATTAAGAGAAACGGTAACTATGTGGAGAAATGGGGGATGGGATCCACAGAGGACCAGCTTCATTTTGATGTATGATACATGTACCTGTGTTCGTAATTATACATGATCTAAACAAACTGGCATTACTTTTTTACTAACCCTCGTAGTTTGGACTGACGAGTGTATTTGTCGCATACCCCACTTGTATGGACTGGGCACAAGGTCTCGTTTTAACGTGGGCCCACCCACAAGCCGAAGCTGATGGGTGTGAAAGAACAAACATTGCGTCGATCCCTTCGACATTTATCCACAAGAGGGGCGCCTCAGGCGCTGAGCAATAAACCCAGCCCTGCCCCTTTAAGTCAAGGGGGTAGGTATTGCCTGGGGGGTAGCCCCCTGGGATCGACGCTATTATTAAACTCTCGACAAGTCCAGTGGCCGAAGCTAGCTGGACCCCCGGCGTTAACCGGAAAACCAAGTGTGCAAAATGTAGTTGGGACTGACGAAAAGAGAGCTCATTTGTTTTGAATTTAAATTTTTCCTTTTCCTAGATCGGTTGCAATACCAACATTAAAGAGTCAAGTCTACTATTTACCCATAGCTGGATTTGTACCTTTCCCCATGACTATGTAAAATGCAAACAGGCACTCTGAACTTCTGATATGAGGCTTGATAATTTGGATTATTTGGATTATTCGGACTATTGCCCTCATCTTTAATGTTATCAGAGTTCGAAGAGAAGGTTTGAAGAGAAGGTTCCCGAGTCCGAGAAAGTTCCCGAGTTCGACAAGGAACATATGAAGAAATCCGAGGGGGGGGGTGCACATCGGCTGAAAC
>CM042150.1:43975341-43977841 GCA_023376005.1 Doryteuthis pealeii | reverse complement strand
TTTTATCTATTTATTTCCAATTCAGCGAAAAGAACGTGTGGAAGATCGCGGGAGACGAAAAGCAGTGTGCACTCGACCGACATCAGGTACGTTACTTTCGTTAATGTTATAAAAAGATACAATAAAGAGAGAAATGCGTGTTGTACAAGAATCCAAACAACGGGGGAGAGAGGAGGGAAAAAAACAACCAAAAAACTAAACGTTAAATCTACGTCATTCATACAATGTACTAATTGGAACCATAAGTAAAAGTAAAGTCGTCAGGTGGCCTAAAGTCGGTATCAGCCAATCAGCGAGGGGGTCTATCCCCTTTTAACTAGCGCTAGACCAAGGAGATTATTTTTTTGCGTCTGAGGTGGAACGTCACACCTACCATCAGCTTCTTACTTTACCG
The DNA here is from genome assembly GCA_023376005.1 of Doryteuthis pealeii. Classification (NCBI taxonomy): domain Eukaryota; kingdom Metazoa; phylum Mollusca; class Cephalopoda; order Myopsida; family Loliginidae; genus Doryteuthis; species Doryteuthis pealeii. Next base: position 43,977,447 of record CM042150.1, on the reverse strand, counting down.
CACAGAATCCTGTGCTACTCATACGCTGAGTTGGCGAGGGCCGGTATCGAACTAGGAACCTTGTAGTTTCTAGCCGAACGCTCTACCTACTGATATAAATTGCCCATTCGTAATTAAATTCTCCTTTAAGAAATTTCTAGGGAAACGGTATTTAGCCGTGCTCCTTTCCTCTACAAATGAAACGAGATTAAGTTACATGGTATCAGTAATTAAAAAAAACAACTATTCTAAATCCATTTTATTTAGTATTTCTATTTATTTTTATTTAGTGAAATACATCACTAATTAGGATAGAGCCTATTCTAGTAGTAACCACACACAGCGGGGTTTTACAGGTTTTAATTCAGAGTCTTCCTTATCCTAGACTGGTCGCCTAACCAAGGTTAAAGAGCCCAGTCTCTCCTACTATTTACCCATAGCTGGAGGGAGAGTAGTTGAAGTCATGCCTTTCCTAAGGTTATTAGCGCTATGTTAAATGCATCAGCCTCGTCCAGGATTTACACTCGGGTCGACGATTCCATTTCGTACGACTCAAACCATTACACCACGCACCTCCAACTATCACTCATCTTGACATGTTAGTGACGAGAAGTTTGTTAATTTGTTGTTGTTTTGTTTTACGGCATATCAACCCTCTTTTCGGGTCATGCCAAATCAATTCATTTTGATATACAAAGGACTCATGAGACTACATATTTATGGCTTAGTAACAAGACTAAGTTGCGGTCAGTTGTGACACAAGGCCAGAAGTATGCAACACTCAGAGAGAATCAAACTCACTAGAAAGGTGCTGCTGATTTTTCGTTTTATAACTGCATTTATAAGTGATACACCCCTATAAGACTAATTGGAATTGCGCCGACGGGTTTACTATAAGTAACAGGGACAATTGGCTTGAGAGTAGCCAATGCGAGTCAGCTCACAATTCTATTTGTCGGACGTAATTCCACTTCTCTGTATTGTATTTGTCTATTTTTTGTTAATACATTTTCCTAATTTGTTACCGTCTTTTTGTTCTTATTTGACCCCTTAAAACCTTCACAAACAATAACCATTACAAACGAGCGAGGCGCCCAGAAAAGGATAATTAAAAAATCAAGCAGTATTTGCCAAGCTGAATTTTATTATATGTAACACGGTGAGACGCCTATTAAAATTTGTCGCGATTTCACGCAACTATTGATATCAAGTGCTGGTTACCCACGGTTGACTGAAGATAACGACTTGAAAACAGCTGGTATGTTAGTGTGTAAGTAAAAAGTCCGAGTATACGCAGTAAACCAAAATGTTTATAAATGTTCTAGGCTCCTACAGGAGCAATACACACGGCGTTTGAGCTTGCTCTCCTTCACGAATACATAATTGATATTCATAATAATCTGTTATTGTTAAAATTTAATAAATATTATAAATCATTATAAATATTAAATATCGATAACAATATTATTATGCGCACAATGGCCGACATGGCTTGGTTGCAATGTTGATTTTTAAGACATGTCAACCCTTGTCGGGTTATTTTATTGCCAAATACATTTTGTTTTCATTCATTCTTAATGGGTTTCTACAAAAATATTTAAACTCAATTTTTTATTTAAACATTTTTTCTGTTCAACCCATAGGTGGGACCTAACAGGTAAATAGTGGCGACGAAGGCCCGGACTTCACTAATTTACCCTGGGGAAATGTACTATGGAATCTACTCTCCCTCCAGCTATGCGGGTAAAATAGATAGCGACAATACTTGGGCTCTTTAACCTTGGTTAGGCAACCGCTGCTTCTAGGAGAAGGAAAACTCTTGAATTTCAAACCGTTGAATTTCCGCTTTAAGAAATTGACCCTTGTGTCACATCCTGCTCGTGCGGACGGCGTTGGTAACTATAATATAACCAAAAGAACTCCTGCATTCGTATTTAAAAAACTATTCTTTCATTTTGATCGTGTTTCTCACTGATCAAATTATACGCATAAAAATTATCATTTTCAAGTTTTACTGCAGACACATCCAATAGAGAAAAAGGAAAAGAATTGCTAAAAGAAAGTTCAGAATGAAAATTTTACTAATTGCATACTTATTAATCATTAAATTTGGTCACTGTAACTCAT
>CM042150.1:43957097-43975241 GCA_023376005.1 Doryteuthis pealeii | reverse complement strand
ATGCTACAATAATTGATCTTTAATTTTTCATTTCTGCTTCTTGTTTCTCCACTTTGCTTTATGTTCAAAACGTGGAATATTGCAAAGTCGTCAAGAAGTTACATGCCTGAAATTGAATTACACTGACCCCCCCAAAGTGCCTCACGTTTTCTGTGAAAATCTGCGTCGGCCTAAATACAACCTGGGACTGATTGTATATATGTATTCCGAAAGACTCGAAAATAGATTTTCTTTTGCATACTCAATAGTAGACGCAAATATAATATAGACGTATTTTCAATGATTTATATATTTCGACATCAAAAGATGTGTTTCGTTCTGCTGAACGTAATAAAAGAAAAGGGTGTCTCAGTCATAAAATAACAGGTTCAGAAACTAGAAGAAACCGCGATCAGTTGATTTCTTTTCAGAATGGAGTATTACCCATAAAAGAACTATTAAGCTCAAATCAGTAATCCTTCTCTGAAGGAAAAACACATTTTAATGCTCGATTGGAGGCGCATGCATGTATTATCACCGTAGAAAATGACACGGTGGACTGATTTCAAAACTGGACGCGTCTGTTTGTAGTTATTTTTCGTATTATTCGGACTATTGTTCTCATCTTTATGCTATCTACACAACGTTTCGCTGATGTCTCCCCCCCCCGCTTTCTTCATATTTAGCCGTTGTCGAACTCAGGAACCTTTCGGACTCGGAATTTCTCTTTCAAACCTCTCTTCGAACTCTGATAACAATAGATGAGGGGAATGCCGAATAATCAATAAGAAAATTACCAACCTCATCTCAAAGTACAGATGCCTGTTTGCATTCACATGTCATGGGAAAAGGACAAATCCAGCTTGGTCGGTAAGATAGTTAACTTGACTCTAATATTGGTATTGCAACCATCTAGGAAAAGAAAAACTTAAATTCAAACCCAAATGAAGCTCCTTATCGTCAGTCCAAACTACGGGGTTTGTAAAAAAGTATGCCATTTTGTTTAGGACAGGTATAATTACCAACCCAACAGGAAACAGTATCATACATCCAAATGAAGCTGGTCCTCTGTAGATCACCATCCCTATTTCTCCGCATATTACCGTTTCTCTTAATACAATTTTCAACTTCGAATAAGAGCATGATCCCTCCCTGTAAAATTCGTTGACTTTTATGAGCCATTTTATCACTACAGGTTCACTTCCACTCACTGGAATAATATTGCCTTTCTCAAACCCTCTTTCATGTGCCAATAGATGATAGTTAATATCCGTGACCTATTTTTATTAACGACAACTGAAATTAGAATCGAGAAAATCCCGTATCAGATATGAGTCAAGAAGAAGGTGCCAGAGAACATATTTTATGTTCGTTTGTTGTTTTGTTTTACGCATTTAACCTCAGGGTCATTTAATGCCGAACAAGGTTTGAAATAAATTCATTCTTAATGCATAATACAATCTATGTTTAAAAACTCATGTTTTTCTATGACCAAGATGGACCTAAACAGGTATACCACTCCGGGTCAGAGGTGGCCAGGAGCGATGGTATGAAAGGGTGCTCCACATCCCCAAACCTCCAAAAAACTGAAACCTTCACCATCAGATAGAGTGTTAACGTTCATTCCAGACATGTAGACTCTCAGCAGCCGCTTCTATACCCAATAATAAGGAAGGATGTAAGTGCCATAAGCAATAGGGTGGGCAATCATATAGCGTGCTAGCGTTGACTGGCCAGCCGATTGATGGAGGGGACTCTCCGACCGCCCGTCTACAGAGAAACAGACGACAGAACAAAAACACGTTAGAAACTAATATGATATCTAAAATTGCACGTGGCTTCTTTTAAAAAATGACTTCCGTTTATTTTAGCTTAAAGCTGAGCAAAACCCCCCCCGCCAGTTGGAGAGGGGGAGTTACGACACTTTATTCCTTCACTCAACTCAAAAAATATCACTCACGTCTTCCTTGAGACCATTTTGAGGAGTTTAAAACAGCAGTATATATGAGTCGATTTTTGCGATAAGGAAATAAGCAGTTCCAAACAATTATAGGACAACAATTTGGCTTGACCAGCCGATTGTCGGAGGAGGCCTTTCTGACCGACCGTCCTATTCAATAACGGCCTAAGCTGAAATTTGCGTTCATTAGGCTGCTTTAAGTCCAAACCAAGATTCCGCCCTTAAACAGCCACCATGGGTCGCTACCCCGCCAACAGGCCTGTCACGACAGGTCTTACCCCTCTGCAAAGTGCGTCGGCGTATATTAAAGCCCCAGTGACAGAGTCAAAATGATCGCGAAGATACGTTTGGAGACTATAGAATATCATAGAATAATCAAGCTCTGATAATTAATAAAAGTGCATTATCTATCTATACATATATAAGGCATTGTTGTGAATCTGAAGTCGGAGAACTAGAAAAATAAAACAAGTTACGACAAAAAATATAAGACACAGTAATATCACCGAATATTCAAGGCGAATTTACGCCCAGCTAAGATATTCCGAGTCATGTTCTTTGTCGTTTTTTCGCAAATTAATGGAATACTGTACACGTCTTACCTCGATTTTTATCGGCAAATAATTGTAAATACTCCCCCCACACACTTTTTCCGATTGAATTCGTAAAAATTTCAATTTTATTTTTACAAATTCAAATTCAAAACAATTTTCCGCCCTTCGGCTGGGCATTAAATGCACCAACTGCGCTTCTGCGTATCTTTAAACTTACACATTAGATAGATTCAAACAAATCTAGATTATGATAAAATATTAAGCCACAACATTGCCACTTCAGACATTTAAAATTACTATCAAATTTTAGTGGATAAAAAATAAGCCAATTAAATCACAAAAAATAGTTTTTTTTGGATTTTTTGATATTTGCAATAGACATTGATTTTTCTTTCCAGATGCTGGATCAACGCAAGGTTCTTTTTTACATAGGATTTTGATGGTGTACTACAGGGATCAACTCGCGATTCAATAATAATGACGTAGACTAACCTTTTTTTGCATCCCCTCTACCCTGGAGACGCTGCGTAGCCGTTCTACTTCCTTATATGTAGAAAGAGTAAAAGCGCGTGGTTAATGGTTAAAGTCAGGGAAATGGACTCGTTGCCGAGTTCAATCTGATGTGTAAGAGCATTCACTTAGCGCAAACCTTTGGAAAGTATGAATCCTACTCTCCCTCCACTTATGGATAAATAGAGGGCAGACTGGCTCTTTAACCTTGGTTAGGCAACCGGTATAGGAGAAGGAAAACTCTGAATTCAAGCCTGTTGAACTCCGCTAAGAAATTGACCATGTGTCACATCCTGCTCGTGCGGAGGGCTTGTAAAATATAGTATTATGTAGAAAGATATCCTAATGATAAGCGTTCTTACCAAACCATATTTTATTAAGAATAATTACTGAAGATACAATTGTTTACGATGATTATTGTTCCACCAAACAATAATTATATTAAGAAGATTATTCAAGTTACCAATACTTCCGAATGCATTATCCGATATTAGCAAAACCAATATTCGTAGTAAGAATAGGAATTGAAGATATAGAGCTTACAAATTGATTATTTCCTTAATTACATGAAGTATAAAAAAAAGACTGACTTTGCTTTAAATAACCCACCAAAGTTGATGTGCCGTAAAAAAAAGAAAACCAACTGTCTTTTTGTTAATACAAAAAGAGTTTTTATAAGATTAATGTTCTGTTTTGCTCTGGATGTGATGCGTTTGTGGTGCTGTCTAATATCACCTGTGCGGCGCCCACAAGGACCTACATTACCAACTATGCAGATACTGGATGTGCAATAAGACCTCTCTGGGCAATGAATGATAGAAGTTGCAAGAGATTGTCATGCGATAGTCCGTGCTTAATTGCGCGACATGATATGAGATGATATGATAAAGATAATATGTTTGTATTAAAAAAAAAATCCAAATACGATACATATGCCTTATCATAGAAACCCCTTTTTTCTAACTATCTTGAGCCAATGGATAGCAATTAAAAAATATGCAAGGGTAAGAACATCGGTAATTATGAACTTTTTTTAGTAAATTAGGTGTCCCAAAAAAAAACAGAAACCAAAAATTTGGTAATAAAACTGTTAATTTCTCATTAAACTAAATAAATGGTTTAGGAATTATGGTTAGAGTTGGTATTTAGGGTTTAGTTAGTTTAATGGAAAAATGAATAAATAATTGGGTTCTGTTTTTTGGGCAGGCTTGTACAAATGTTAATAATTACCAAGAATATTACAAAAAAGAACAGAAACCCAATTTGTAATAAAAACTGTTTATTTTTCCATTAAACTAAACAAATTAGGAGTTAGGGTAGGTTAGGGTGGGATTTAGAGTTAGGTTAGTTTAATGGGAAAATGAATGAATAATTTGGTTCTGTTTTTCTGGTCAGCCTTACGAAAGTTCATAATTACAAGAATATTAACAAGGAAAAGCAAAGAAATTATCGCTACTAGAGGAAGTTCTGACATAAGATGCCTATCTTTTTAACTCTGCAAATCTCATTCCTTTAAATTAAAATAACCCATCAAAGTTGATATGCCGTAAAACCAAAAAAAAACCAAAAAAAAAAACCAAAAGAACAAAAAAAAACACTCAAAAACCCACTCTATGTTTGTGATTACAATCAGATAATAAAATGTCTGAGGCAGAGTTTCATAAGAAATAGTTTGGATTAAAAATAATACAACCTTCTCATAGGGACTCTTTTAAATATCTTTAGCCAATCGAATATACAATTAAAGATACGGCGTGGAAGGACATAACATGAAAAGCAATAAAATTTTATACAGAGATATTAATATATTAAGATACGTATCTTTTCATACTCTCAAAGCTCACTCTTTAAATTTGCGTGTCAATGCTGTTGCTCAGGGATCAGTAAAAATTTCTTTGTTTAGATTCATCCAACGATCTATAATTATTTGACAGTTCCAGAAGACAATCTAATTGATCAAACAGCGCATTATGGAGTGTATCTTAGATTTGGAGGTTTTATATAAACAGTTTTTTTGTTTGTTTCTATTGTCTTTTTTTTATTTAAATCAAAATAGAGTTTTTTTTTAGAGAGAAGCGGAGTTCCCTAAAATGCTGGTCATTCATAGAGAACAAAAATAGTCTGCACTGTCCTGATTCAAGCGAAATAAAAGACGAGAAAAGGAAAGGCGAAGAAAAGAAGATATAGAAGAAAGAGGAGTAGGAAATAAAAGGAATGAATTAAAGTAAAGATAAAGAGAAGCGGATGAAATAACGAAAGAATAGGCGGAGGAAGAAGGACCTCAAGAAAGAAAGAAAAAAAAATAACAAAAAGAGAAGGCGGTGAGAGAAAGGATTAAAAGGCGGAGAAAGAAGGAAGGAATTTAGGTAAAAGAAATAAAAGAAATAAGGAAGAAAAAGAAGGCAAGGGTAGGAAGGAATAAAAGGCGAAAGGAATAAAGAAGTCGAGAGAAACTAATAGAGGGCGTAGGAAGGAAAGAAAGGAAGAAAGAAGGAAAGAAAGAAAATAGAATAAGAAAAAGAGAAGACAGAAGAAAGGAATGTATAGAGGCGAAGGAAGACAGAAGGAATAGTAAGCGAGGAAAGAGGGAATAAAAGAAAGAGACGCAAATGAAGAAGGAATTAAAGTTAAAGGAAAGAAATCAAGTAAGGAAAAAACGAATGCAGACGAGAAGGAAGGAATTAGAAGGCAAGGAACGAACGGGAGAAGCAGAGAAGGAGAATAGAAGGAAAGAAAAAGAGGAAGAAATTAAAGTCAAGAAAAGAAATGTAAGGAAAAAGAAAAGTTGGGGAAGGAAAAAAAGGGGCCGAATGTGAGTCGCTGTGTAATGGTTACCGCCGTAAGAAATGACACGGTGAGACGAGATCAAATTCCTGGGCCGCAGTTGTTTGCGTTTCATATAACCCTAATATCCTTGGTGAAAGTTATGAATCCAACTATTCGCTCTCTCGGTTTGGTATAGTAGGTCAGACTGAGCTCTTTAACCATGTATGGCAACCGGCTAGGAGAAGGAAAAACTCCAAAGTCAAACCTAAGGGCTCTCTTCTCGTTAGTCAAAACAATTTTGAAAGCTCTTCCGCCCCGTCCTTTCCTATTTCCACCTTCTTAAAAAAAGAAAGAAGAGAAATGAAGCGCGGGGGGGGGTAAAAAACAAAAAAAATAGATGAAGAAAAACGGTCAGGAGCAATGAATTAAATATAAGGGAAAGAAAAAAGGAAAAAGAAGATGCAATTAAGGAAGGAATGGATAGAAGGTGGAAAAAGAAGGAAAGAAGGAATTAAAGACAAGAAAAAATGAAGAAAGAGAAAGAGTCAGAGGAAGAATGAATGAAGGAATTAATAAAGGAAGGAATGAAGGAAGAAAGGAATGATAAATACAAGGAAAGAAAAGAGGAAAAAGAGAAATGCAATAAGGAAGGAATGGTTAGAAGGTGGAAAAAGGAAGGAAAGAAGGAATTAAAAGACAAAAAAAATTGAAGAAAAGAGAAAAGAGTCAGGAAGGAATGAAGAAGAATGAAATAAAGGAAGAATGAAGAAGAAAGGAATGAATAAATACAAGGAAGAAAAGAATAAAGGATAAGAGAATGTAGGAGGAAGGGAGTGACAAAAGACAGAGGAAGGAGAGAAGAAAGAATTAAAGACAAAAAAATGAATGAATTAAGGGAAAAGAGAGCCAGAGGAAGAAAGAAGGAAGAAGACTGAAGACAAGGAATATAAAGAAGTAAGGAAAAAGAAAATATAGAAAGAAGGAAGAGTAGAAGGTGAAGAATGGAAAGAAAGCAAAAGAAATAAAATGAACTTAGGAAAAATGGCAGGAGAAGGAAGAAGAATGAATGAGAATGAAGGAAGAAGAAGGAAGGAAGGGAGTAATTAATTAAATACATAGAAAATATGAAAAGGAAGACAAGAAAAGAATGTAGTGACACATGACAATAAGAAAAAGAATAAACCAAGATGAGAACGAAGAGAAGATAATCGAAAAGTGGCGGGAAAAGTGGGAAAATGAAGAGAAAGGAAAAACGAAAAGATAACAATTCTCAATGACAAATAGACATAAATTATTACCCCCCCCCCAAAAAAAAAAGGGTGGTGAAACAGATAACTCGTAAAATAGAAAAAACAACGAATTTCTGAATAACATCCCAAAACAAAAGAGGACTTTAAATCAATATAACTAGTGGTAGAGTCTGGCTCAAGGCCAAGAATCTTTATGGTAACCGGTGTTCCTAGACGGTCACCCATTCGTGCTTTCAGCGAAGTTTGACTAGAATATTCCTTTTACCTTTATTAAACTATTTGGGTGAATGGTTAGCAAGCTAGTCTCGCAGTTCACTACTTCTTAAAACCAAAGAATTTTCTGAATAAAATCCCAAACAAAGGTGGAATCTAAATCAAATTACTTGACAAAGATTTTAAAAATTCCAAATAAAAACAAAACAATTTTGGACTATCGTTAAATCTTTTTTCAAGTTCCTTTTTTCATAGTTTATCCCTGTATTCCACAAAGTGAGAAAAAGCTCCTCGTCTGACAAGTGAGAATAACTTCAGCCATAAGCAATAATGCTGTTAGCAGGACTTGACCGTAAGCCTCAATATCTGGTGCGTATAGTCTGGCACAAGGCCATAAAACTCTTTTTGGTAACTGATGTCTCTAAAAGTCACCGATCCGATGCTTTCAGCAAAGTTTGACCCAAAAATATTTTTCTACCACGTTTCCCTTGTTTTGTTTTTACTTCATTAATATAATTGGGCATCCCATCTTGGGTTAATCATTAGCAATATAGTCTCGCAGATCTCTTTTTTCTGAAAACAAATAATTTTCATAAAAAGCCCAAACAAAGGTGGACCATAAACTATATAAACTTAGACAAGGATTAATATCTTACCCCACACCCTTACAAAAAATCTACCGATTGTGACTATCATTAAATAATTTGCAAGTGAATTTTAAATAGTTTATGCCTTATTTTACAAGGTGTGTTAAAAAGTTCCCGGTCCGACCACAATGAGAATAACTTACATCCATGAAGCATAGATGTTAACCCCTTTCAGAAGCACGCGTTATATAATGTATCGTCAAAGAAATGGAATCGGCACCCGGATTCAAATCCTGGACGAGGCTGTTGCGTTTCCCTTTGTTAAGTATCTGGCCGCCATCCTTGCCCCAGTTTTTAAAGAACTTAAAGTAAATAAGTAAGTAAGTTCCGAGTTATAGAATCCTTTGGTAAGTGAATAAGTCCTGTGATATAAATCCTTTGGTAAGTGAATAAGTCCTTGATATAGAATCGTTGCGTATGGAATAAGTCCTTGTGATATAGAATCCTTTTTGTCCGTCGTCCAGAAGATCCAATAATAATGAGCTAGATTAGAATTAGCCAGAAAATAATAATAACAGCAGCAGAGCACTGCCAGTGATTGACAATAGTTGGTCACATGTTTATCGCGAGTCTATAAGTAAAAGTAATGGTTAGCAAGCGTGTCTCACTATTCATTGCCACTAAATAGCGAGTCGCCTCGCGGATGTCCCATACATCGACATTGTGTCACATCCTCGTGCGAACGGTTATTTATTAAAGGGTGTCCCATCATGTTGTATGCTTAGCTAAATCGCAGATCCATCACAATGAATATGACTTTGATACTCTCTGTATCCCCCATACTTGCCGACATTCTGTCACATTCCCCCTAGCCAGGCGACCGGTGGTAAATACCTACTTTGGGCGTCCCATCGTGATGTAATGTTAGCAAGCTAGTCTCACAGATCCATTACTACTGAATAGCGAGATTGATTCTCGATGGGATACCCCACAAATGCAACCTTGTGTCAAATCCCACCCGTGGCGAACGGCTTGAGTAAACATCTACCCCTAGGAAAAGTATGAATTCATGTCTTTTCGTCCAAGTTATGGGTAAATAGTAGGCAAACTGGATTCTTTTAGCCTTGTTAGGCAAACAGTCTTGGAGAGGAAAACTGTGAATTCAATACCAGTTTAAGAACTGACCTCATGTCACATCCAGCCAGTGACAGAGAGTTTGTGTGAATATATATAAGCTATTTCATATAAATTCATACAACAGATCTATACACTTTGTGTTTTTGTTCGATATCTTTCTTTCTTTCTCCGCTATCATTTCAAATTAGACTTCCATACATTTTATTCCGTGATCATCTAACTCGTGGCTTTTTGCTTCTGTAAATATCCTTTTGGAAGATATACGTCCCTGGAAATCCCCAGCTACGGGTTAAACAGTACCTAACTGATTTCTACAAGGATGGATTTGCATTAAATAACCCACAAAAGTTGATATGCCATTAATAAAAAGAGAAGAAGAAAGCAAGAGATGGATTAAAAATGGCATGATAGTATATAATTAGTAAAATTCTCATTATATGTATGAGACAGAAGACTTGGCAAATCAGATTAACACGTTTCGCCGAGGTGTGACGTCATCCGAATGTAAATGATTTATTAGCGAAAACAAACTCACATGTCACGCCTTTACGGTAATAACCTCTCCCCCCCCCCCAATAATGTACTCGTTTTGGCAAGAAAATCATTGCATGTGATGACACCAAACTCCGCGGAAACATGTTATCTGATTTGCCACAGTCTTCTGTTCATACATATAAGAGAATTTTACTAATATAACCATATCAATGTCCACTTTTAATCCCATCTCTTGCTCTCTGTCTCTTTTATTTAATGGCATAAATCAACTTTTGTGGTATTAATGCCAAATCCATCCTTGTAGAAAATCAGTAATGGTTACTGTTTAACCGTAGCTGGTATTTCCAGGGACGTATATCTTCAAAAGGATATTTACAGAGCAAAAAGCCACGAGTTAGATGATCACGGAATAAAATGTATGAAGTCTAAATTGAAATGATAGCGGAGAAAAAAAAAAAAGATATCGAACAAAAAACACAAAGGTAGTAAATCTGTTGTATGATATATGAAATAGCTTATATATATTCACACAAACCTCTCTGTCACTTGCGGATGTGACATGAGGTCAGTCTTAAAAACTGGTATTGAATTCACAGTTTCCTCCCCAAGCACGTTTGCCTAACCAAGGCTAAAGAATCCAGTTGCCCTATATTACCCATAACTTGACGAAAAGACAGAATTCATACTCCTAGGTAGATTTACTCAAGCCGTTCGCCACGGTGATTTGACACAAGGTTGCATTTGTGGGTATCCATCGAGAATCAATCTCGTATTCAGTAGTAATGGATCTGTGAGACAGCTGCTAACCTTACATCACGATGGACGCCCAATAGGAGGGTATTTACCCAACCCGTCGCCTGCGCTAGGATGTGACAGAATTCGCAAGTATGGGATACAGAGATATCAAAGCACTATTCAGTTGTGATGGATCTGCGATTTAGCTAAGCATCACAACATGATGGACACCCCTTTAATACCTAACCGTTCGCCACGAGGATGTGACACAATGTCGCATGTATGGACATCCAGCGAGGGCGACCTCCTATATGGCAATGAATATGTGAGACAAGCTTGCTAACCATTAACTACTTTTACTTATAGACTCGCGATAAACATGTGACCAACTAATGTCCAATCATGCAGTGCTTGCTGCTGTTATATTATTTACTGGGCTAATTCTAAATCTTAGCTCATTATTACTTGATCTTCTTGACGACGACCAAAGGATTCTTATCACAGGACTTATTCCATACCAAACGATTCTATATCACAGGACTTATTCACTTACCAAGGATTCTATATCACAGGACTTATTCACTACCAAAGGATTCATATAACTCGGAACTTACTTACTTATTTACTTTAAGTTCTTTAAAACTGGCAAGATGGCGGCCAATACTAACAAAGGAAACGCAAACAGCCTCGTCCAGATTGAATCCGCGGTCGCCGATTCCATTTCTTTGACGATAACCAATTATATAAACGCGTGCTTCTGAAAGGGTTAACATCTATGCTTCATGGAGTAAGTTATTCTCATCTTGTCGGGACCGGGAACTTTTTTAACACCACCTTGTAAAATACAGGCATAAAACTATTTAAAAATTCACTTGCAAAATTATTAATGATAGTCACAATCGTAGATTTTTTGTAAGGGTGTGGGAGGTAAGATATTAAATCCTTGTCTAAGTTATATAGATTTATGGTCCACCTTTGTTGGATTATTTAGAAAAATTATTGTTTTCAGAAAAAGAGATCTGCGAGACTATATTGCTAATGATTAACCCAAGATGGATGCCCCAAAATATATTATGAAGTAAAAACAAAACAAGGAAAAAACGTGTAGAAAAATATTTGGGTCAAACTTTGCTGAAAGCATCGATCGGTACCTTTAGAAACATCAGTTACCAAAAAAGAGTTTATGGCCTTGTGCCAGACTATACGCACCAGATATTGAGGCTTACGGTCAAGTCCTGCTAACAGCATTATTGCTTCATGGCTGAAAGTTATTCTCACCTTGGTCAGACGAGGAGCTTTTTAACTCCACTTTGTGGAATACAGGGATAAAACTATGAAAAAAGGAACTTGAAAAAATGATTTAACGATAGTCAAAATTGTTTTTGTTTTTATTTGGAATTTTAAATCTTTGTCAAAGTAATATTGATTTAGATTCCACCTTTGTTTGGGATTTTATTCAGAAAATTCTTTGGTTTTAGAAGTAGTGAATCTGCGAGACTAGCTTGCTAACCATTCCACCCCAAATAGTTTATAAAGGTAAAAAGGAAATATTCTAGTCAAACTTCGCTGAAAGCACCGAATGGGTGACCGTCTAGGAACACCGGTTACCATAAAGACTTCTTGGCCTTGAGCCAGACTCTACCCACTAGTTATATTGATTTAAAGTCCTCTTTTGTTTGGATGTTATTCAGAAAATTCGTTGTTTTTTCTATTTTTACGAGTTATCTGTTTCACCACCCTTTTTTTTTTTTGGGGGGGTAATAATTTATGTCCTATTTGTCATGAGAATTGTTATCTTTCGTTTCTCCTTTCTCTTCATTTTCCCACTTTTCCCGCCACTTTCGATTATCTTCTCTTCGTTCTCATCTTGTTTTATTCTTTTTCTTATTGTCATGTGTCCACTACCAATTCTTTTCTTGTCTTCCTTTTTCATTATTTCTATATTTAATTAATTACTCCCTTCCTTCCTTCCTTCCTTCCTTCATTCCTTCATTCATTCTTTCTTTCCTTCTCCTGCCACTTTTTCCTAAGTTCATTTTATTCTTTTCTTTCTTTCCATTCTTCACCTTCTACTCCTTCCTTACTTTCTATATTTTCTTTTTCCTTACTTCTTTATATTCCTTGTCCTTCAGTCCTTCCTTCCTTCCTTTCTTCCTCTGGCTCTCTTTTCCCTTACTTCATTCATTTTTTGTCTTTAATTCTTTCCTTCTCTTCCTTCCTCTGTCTTTTGTCACTCCCTTCCTTCCTACATTCTCTTTTTCCTTACTTCTTTTCTTTCCTTGTATTTAATTCATTCCTTTCTTCCTTCATTCCTTCCTTTATTCATTCCTTCATTCATCCTTCCTCTGACTCTTTCTCTTTCTTCATTTTTTCTTGTCTTTAATTCCTTCTTTCCCTTCCTTTTCCACCTTCTACCATTCCTTCCTTATTGCATTCTCTTTTTCCTTCTTCTTTCCTTGTATTTAATTCATTCTTCTTTCCTTCATTCCTTCCTTTATTAATTCCTTCATTCATTCCTTCCTCTGACTCTTTCTCTTTCTTCATTTTTCTTGTCTTTAATTCCTTCTTTCCCTTCCTTTTCCACCTCTATCCTCCTTCCTTATTGCATTCTCTTTTCCTTTCTTTTCTTTTCCTTATATTTAATTCATTCCTCTGACCGTTTTTCCTTCATCTATTTTTTTTTTTTTTTTTACCCCCCCCCCCCCCGCTTCATTCTCTTCTTTCTTTTTTTTTTTAAGAAAGGTGGAAATAGGAAGAGGACGGGGCGGAAGAGCTTTCAAAATTGTTTTGACTAACGAGAAGAGAGCCCCTTAGGTTTGAATTTGAGTTTTCCTTCTCCTAGACCGGTTGCCATACCATGGTTAAAGAGCTCAGTCTGACCTACTATCTACCCAAACCGAGAGAGCGAATAGTTGGATTCATAACTTTCACCAAGGATATTAGGGTTATATGAAACGCAAACAACTGCGCCCAGGATTTGATCTCGTCTCACCGTGTCCATTTCTTACGGCGGTAACCATTACACCACGCGACTCCACATTCGGCCCCTTTTTTCCTTCCCCCAACTTCTCTTTTTCCTTACATTTCTTTTCTTGACTTTAATTTCTTCCTCTTTTCTTTCCTTCTATTCCTTCCTTCCTCTGCCTTCTCCCCGTTCGTTCCTTCGCCTTCTATTCCTTCCTTCCTCGTCTGCATTCGTTTTTTCCTTACTTGATTTCTTTCCTTTACTTTAATTCCTTCCTTCATTTGCGTCCTCTTTTTTTTATTCCCTCTTTCCTTCGCTTACTATTCCTTCTGTTCTTCCTTCGCCTTCTATACATTCCTTTCTTCTGTCTTCTCTTTTTCTTATTCTATTTCTTTCCTTTCCTTTAATTCCTTCCTTCTTTCCTTCCTACGCCCTCTATTAGTTCCCTTCCTCCGACTTCTTTTATTCCTTCGCCTTTTATTCCTTCCTACCCTTGCCTTCTTTTCTTCCTTATTTCTTTTATTTCTTTTACCTAAATTCCTTCCTTCTTTTCTCCGCCTTTTAATCCTTTCTCTCACCGCCTTCTCTCTTTTTGTTACTTTTTTTTCTTTCTTTACTTGAGGTCCTTCCTTCCTCCGCCTATTCTTTCCTTATTTCATCCGCCTTCTCTTTATCTTTACTTTAATTCATTCCTTTTATTTCCTACCTCCTCTTTCTTCTATATCTTCTTTTCTTCGCCTTTCCTTTTCCCTCCGTCTTTTATTTCGCTTGAATCAGGAACAGTGCCAGACTATTTTGTTCTCTATGAATGACCAGCATTTTAGGAACTCCGCTTCTCTCTAAAAAAAAACTCTATTTTGAATTTATAAAAAAAAGACAATAGAAAACAAACAAAAAAACATGTTCAGTATAAAACTCAAATCTAAGATCCACTCCATAAATGCGCTCGTTTGATCCAATAGATTGCTCTTCTGGAAAACTGTCAAATAATTATAGATCCGTTGGATGAATCTAAACAAAGAAATTGTTTACTGATAACCCTGAGCAACAGCATTGACAACCAAATTTAAAGAGTGAGCTTTGTAGAGTATAAAAAAGATACGTATCTTAATATATTAATATCCCTCTTGTATAAAATTTTATTTGCTTTTCATGTTAATGTCCTTACCCACGCATATCTTTAATTGCTAATTCGATTGGCTAAAGATATTTAAAAAAAGAGTGTCTATGAGAAAGGCATCTGTATTTTTTTAAATACCAAAATATTATCTTATGAAAACTCTGCCCTCAGACATTTTATTATCTGATTGTATCAACAAGACATAGAGTGGGTTTTTTGAGTGTTTTTTTTTGTTCTTTTTGGTTTTTTTTTTGGTTTTTTTTTGGTTTTACGGCATATCAACTTTGGATGGGTTATTTAATTTAAAGAATGAGATTTGCAGAGTATAAAAAAGATAGGCATCTTAATGTCCAGAACTTCCTCTAGTACGATAATTTCTTTGCTTTTCTTGTTAATATTCTTGGTAATTATGAACTTTCGTACAGGCTGACCCAGAAAAAACAGAACCCAAATTATTCATTCATTTTCCCATTAAACTAACCCTAAACTCTAAATCCCAACCCTAACCCTAACCCTAAACCCTAATTTGTTTAGTTTAATGGGAAAAATAACAGTTTTATTACAAAATTTGGGGTTTCTGTTTTTTCTTGGTAATATTCTTGGTAATTATTAACATTTGTACAAGCTGACCCAGAAAAAACAGAACCCAAATTATTTATTCATTTTCCCATTAAACTAACCCTAAACCCTAAATACCAACCCTAACCATAACCCTAAACCCTAATTTATTTAGTTTAATGAGAAAATTAACAGTTTTATTACAAAATTTTTGGTTTCTGTTTTTTTCTGGGACACCCTAATTTACTAAACAAAAGTTCATAATTACCATGTTCTTACCCTTGCATATTTTTAATTGCTAATCCTATTGGCTCAAGATGTTAGAAAAAAGGGTTTCTATGATAAAGGCATATGTACTCGTATTTAGCATTTTTTTTAATACAAACATATTATCTTATCATCATCATCATCATCATCATCATGTCGCGCAATTAGCACGGATATCCATGACAATCTCTTGCCAACCTTCCCTATCATTCATTGCCCCAGAGAGGTCTTATGTGCAGCATCCAGTATCCTCGCATAGTTGGTAAATGTAGGTCCTTGGTGGGCGGCCCACAGGTGAATATTAGACACACACAAACCGCATCACATCCAGAGCAGACAAACAAGACACATTATCTTATAAAAACTCTTTTTGTATTAACAAAAAAAGACAGTTGTTTTTCTTTTTTTTTACGGCACATCAACTTTGGGTGGGTTATTTAAAGCCAAAGTCAGTCTTTTTATATACTTTCATGTAATTAAGGATAATAATCATTTGTAAGCATCTATATCTTCAAGTTCCTATTCTTAATACGAATATTGGTTTGTAATATCGGATAATCATTCGGAAGTAATTGTAACTTGAATAAATCTTCTTAATATAATTATTGGTTTGTTGGAACCAATAATCAATCGTAAACAATTGTATCTTCAAGTAATTATTCTTAATACAAATATTGGTTTGTAAGAACGATTAATCATTTGAAGGAACTCTTTCTACATATATATATTTACCAAGCCCTCCGCACGAGCAGGATGTGACACATGGTCAATTTCTTAAGCGGAGTTCAACAGGCTTGAATTCAGAGTTTTCCTTCTCCTATACCGGTTGCCTAACCAAGGTTAAAGAGCCCAGTCTGCCCTACTATTTATCCATAGCTGGAGGGAGAGTAGGATTCATACCTTTCCCAAAGGTATTGGCGCTAAGTGAAAATGCTATTACCACATCCAGGAATTGAACTCGGGGCAACGAGTCCATTTCCCATGACTTTAACCATTACACCACGCGCTTTTACTCTTTCTACATATAAGGAACTAGAAGCGGCTACCCAGCGTCTCCAGGGTAGAGGGGATGCAAAAAAAGGTTAGTCATACAGATCCATTATTATTGAATCGCGAGTTGGATCCTGTTAGTACACCCCATCAAAATCCCTATGTAAAAAAGAACCTTGCGTTGATCCAGCCACTCTGGAAAGAAAAATCAATGTCTACTATTGAAAATATCAAATCCAAAAAAAACTATTTTCTGTGATTTAATTGGCTTATTTTTATCCACTAAAAAATTTGATAGTAAATTTTAAATGTCTGGAAAGTGGCATGTTGTGCTTAATATTTTTATCATAAATCTAGATTTGTTTGATCTATCTAAATGTGTAAGTTTAAAGATACTGCAGAAGCGCAGTTGGTGCATTCTAATGCCCCAGCCGACAGGGCGGAAAATTGTTTTGAAATTTGAATTTTGTAAAAATAAAATTGAAATTTTTACGAATTCAATCGGAAAAAGTGTGTGGGGGGGAGTATTTACATTATTTGCCGATAAAAAATCCGAGGTAAGACGTGTAAAGTATCTCCATTAATTTGCCGACAAAAAACGACAAAAACCTGACTCGGAAAATATCTAAGCTGGGCCGTAAATTCGCCTGATATTCGGTGATATTCAATGTGTATATATATTTACTTTGTCGTTACTTGTTTTATTTTCTAAGTTTCCTCCGGACATTCAGATTCACACAACTGCCCCTTATATATGTATAGATAGATAATGCACTTTTATTAATTCCATCAGAGCTTGATATATTACTATGATATTCTATAGTCTCCAAACGTATCTTCGCGATCATTTTGGCACTCTGTCAACTGGGGCTTTAATATACGCCGACTGCACCTTTGCAGAGGGGTAAGATCCCCTGTCGTGACAGCCTGTTGGCCGTGGGTAGCGACCCATGGTGCTTAAGGGCGGAATCTTGGTGACTAAGCAGCCTATGACACGCAACATTCCACTTAGGCCGTTACTTGAATAGGACGGTCGGTCAGAAAGGCCTCCTCCGACCAATCGGCTGGTCAAGCCAAATTGTTGTACCTATATAATTGTTTGGACTCTATTTCCCTTATCGCAAAAATACGACTCATATTATTACTGTGTTTTAACCTCCCTCAACATCGGTCTCAAAGGAAGACGTGAAGTGATATTTTTTGAGTTGATGAAGGAATAGCTGTCGTAACTCACCCCTCTCCCACTGGCGGGAGGGCGGTTTTGCTAGCTTTAAGATAAAATAAACCGGAAGTCATTTTTTAAAAGAAGCCACGTGCAATTTTAGATATCCATATTAGTTTCTAACGTGTTTCTGTTCTGTCGTCTGTTTCTCTGTAGACGGGCGGTCGGAGAGTCCCCCCTCCAATCAATCGGCTGGCCACGTCAAACCCTAGCACCTATATGATTGCCCCAACCCTATTGCCCTTATGGCAACCTTCAATCCTTCCTATTATATGGGTACTAGAAGGCGGTGGCTGAGAGTCTACATGTCCTGGGAATGACGTTAAACTCTATCTGATGGTGAGGTTCCAGTTTTGGAGGTTTGGGGAATGTGGAGCACCCCTTCATCACCATCGCTCCCTGGCCCACTCTGACCCGGAGTGGTAGTACCTGTTAGGGTCCCATCTATGGGTCAAATAGAAAAACATGAGTTTATAAACAAGATTGTATTATGCATTAAGAATGAATTTATTTCACACCTTTGTCGGCATTAAATGACCCACTGAGGTTGACATGCCGTAAACCAAAACCAACCAAACCGAACCTAAATCTGTTTCTCTGGGCACCTTCTTCATTGAATCATATCTGATACCGGATTTCTCCGATTCTATCTCAGTTGTCGTTATAAAATCAGGTCCACGGATAATTACACTATCATCTATTTGGCCCCATGAAAGAGGGTTTGAGAGGCAAATATTATTCCAGTGACGTGGAAGTGAAACCTGTAGTGATAAAATGGCTCATAGAACAGTCAACAGAATTTTACAGGGCAGGGATACATGCTCTTATTCGAAGTT
>CM042150.1:43907097-43947097 GCA_023376005.1 Doryteuthis pealeii | reverse complement strand
TTGATTTTAAGACATGTCAACCCTTGTCGGGTTATTTTATGCCAAATACATTTTGTTTCATTCATTCTTAATGGGTGTTCTACAAAAATATTTAAACTCAATTTTTATTTAAACATTTTTTTCTGTTCAACCCATAGGTGGGACCCTAACAGGTAAATAGTGGCGACGAAGGGGTACTTCACTAATACCCTCGGGAAATGTATGAATCCTACTCTCCCTCCAGCTATGGGTAAAATAGTAGGACAATCTGGGCTCTTTAACCTTGGTTAGGCAACCGGTCTAGGAGAAGGAAAACTCTTGAATTCAAACCTGTTGAACTCCGCTTAAGAAATTGACCTTGTGTCACATCCTGCTCGTGCGGACGGGTTGGTAACTATATATAACAAAAGAACTCCTGATTGTATTAAAAACATATCTTTCATTTTGATCGTGTTCTCCACTCGATCAAATTATACGATAAAATATCATTTTCAGTTTTACTTGCAGACAATCCAATAAGAGAAAAAAAGGAAAAAGAATTGTAAAAGAAAGTTCAGAATGAAATTTTTACATAATTGCATCTTATTAATCATTAAATTTGGTGTAACTCATTTGCAACGCAAAAACGGTCAATTTATTTTAACAAACTAAACGGTCCATTTGTCAGTGACAGGAGATTTAGAATCCACAATTCACAAATTTACATCGGACAGAACATTAATCGTTTTTGAACGACAACAGGAAATACGACAAATGCAAATATGAAAATTGGTAGTTTTAAGGGGAGCTAATTCGGACATAAGGCCATATTAATGAGAATTGAATTTTTCTGAATTATTTTTTCGCTATTTTTTCAACACTTTTTCATGATTTATTTCTTCTTTTCCCTTTTGTTTTAAATAGTGTCCGACAAATGTATCTACACTAAGTCGTCTAAAACAACCTTATAATAATATTTTATCTACAATAATTAATCTACAATTAGAAGGGTTACACGGCGTTGTACGGGATTTAAAACAGTTAAGAATAAATCTCTTATGTATATTTATATACAGATTAATAACAAAAATTCGTCTACTAGCCCGTTCGTCTAAAGGGAGCAGATCTTGTTTTATTGCCCGGTGCCTGAGGCGTCTCAAAAGCGGAATGCCGGCGGGATACACGCAATCTTTACACTGGTAACTGTATGAGTTTCAGTTTGTGCGTGGCTCCCCACAATATTCAAAAATTATATTCATTTGACAGAAAATACATTCAGATCAATAAAATTCCTTTTCTATATAAGTAAAAGTAAGTAAAGTAGACGGGGCGGCCTAAAGTCGGTATCAGCCAGACAGCGAAGGAGTTTATCCCCATTTTCAATAGCGCTATACCAAGGAGATTGCTTTTGGCGTCTGAGGTGGAGCCCCAAACTTACCATCAGCTCCTCACTTTACCGCATAGATCCCTGTGCTACTCATACGCTGAGTTGGCGAGGGCCAATATCGAAACAGGAACCTTGTGGTTCCTAGTCGGACACTCTACCGACTGAGCTAAGCTGGCGATGTCTATATTCTAGGAAGATTAAAGAATTATCTGCACTCTTGTTTTATGAAAGCCGAGCTCATTGTGGATGATTTGATAGATCCATGACTAATCTTTAGAAAATAAGCTCTCATTGATGATAACTTGCCAGTTCGCCATTAACAGCTTTCAAGCTTGCTGAATCTTCTCATCAGTGGTGGAGGTTGACGGGCGTTCTCCTCCTTGTTCCTGTGTCACGCTTAATCGACCACTATGAAAGTTCTCTGTCCACTCATATGCATTCGCTGTAGCACACAGTCCCCTAAAAGCATTCAATAAATTTCAGCCCCTGACATTCCTTCCAACCTGAGAAATCGGGTTACTTTCTTAGTGCATACTACTAATGGAGCGGTTATGTTTACACTGTAAAGACAGCAACCTCGTGTCACATCCAACCCGTGTTGATCAGGTTGGGTAAATACCTACATTGGGCATCTCATTGTTGTTTAATGGATAACAAGCTCGTCTCGCATATCCATTATTTCTGAATAGCGAGTTCGATCCTCGATGGATACCTCATACTTGGGACCTTGTATCACATCCTACCCGTGGCGTACGGGTTGGGGAAATAACTACCGTATTTGACAACATATATTACGCACTTTTCTCCCAAAATTTTGTCTAAAAAATTGCCCTGCGTCTTATACGTCGTAGGTGAAGTTTGAGACCTCCCGTAAGCCTAGGCTAATCTTCTATATGATGCTCACTAACCCAGCTTACGCTCAGTATCTCTACCTTCCCTAAACTGCCAAATTGCTTTTATGCAGCTATGTTTCTGCTTGTGTTATGCACAGCTAGACTGTTTTCAACAATATATGCTTATATACATTAAAACCCTTTTTTTTCCTGAATCTGACCTGCTGAAATGGGGGTGCGTCTTATATGCCCGTGCGTCTTATATGCCGTCAAATACGGTAATTGTCAAGGCGCGTATCCAGTTCTGACGTGAGTTTTTGATAATGCGGTGAGGTTTCGTTTCCTTCTTTGCCTTTCGATACTCTTCAGAACCTTCACAAGTCTATAATTAACGTTGAAGACAACGTGATAATGATAAAAATTAAGTTTTTCACGATCCGGCAACGAATGATGTTTCGGTCGCCGTCCTCGGTTAATTACAAGGCGACTTTCTGCTAATCACATGGCTCATTGCAAGAAACAAACAAATTGCAACATTCCCAAATGCATTGCTTTTTCGCTTGTCACATTGTTTTTTTGTTTTTTTTGCTGTTTGGGGTTTCTTTATTTCTTTCTCGGTTTGAATGTTTCGACTCGCGTGTAATTAGCAAAATAATCAATCAATTGTATTTCTTAATTTATAAGCATCGATACAAAGATGGGTGTGTCGTTAAAATATTTGAAAAATGATAACAAGATGGATAAATAGAAAGGAAGCTGATTGGTTGTTTAGTCGGTTGGGTAGTTGGTTGGGTGGTTGGTTGACTGGTTGGTTGGTTAATTGTTTGGTTGGGTGGTTGGTTGAGTGGTTAGCTGGTTTCCTTACTTGTTGGTTGGCTGGTTACTTGGTTGCTTCATTGGTTGCTTCATTAGTTGGTTGATTAAGTGGTTGGCTCTCTAGCTAGCTGGTTAGCTGGTTGGCTGGCTTGTTGACTTGTTGGTTTGTTGGTAGGCTGGTTTGTTGGTAGTTTGACTGATTAATTTATATGTTTGTTCGTTGGTTTGTTCGTTGGTTTGTTGTTTGATTGGTTTGTTTGTTAGCTGGTTGACTGGAGGGTAGGTTCATTGATTCGTTGACTAGCTAGTTGACTGGTTAGCTGGCTAGTTAGCTGGTTGGTCTATTGGCTGTCTGGTTAGTTTGGTGGCTGATTGGTTTGTTCGTTGGCTGATTGCTTAGATGTTTAGTTGATTGTCTCCTTGGTTTGCCCGTTGGTTAGTTGGTAGGCTGATTGGCAGACTAGTTGATAGGTTGGTTCTTTGGTTGGCTGTTAGTTAATTGGTTGGTTGGCTGCATGACTGCCTGGTTTGTTGGTTGGTTGTTATGCCAGATATTTTGACTTGTTTCCTTGGTTGGCTGTTTCCTTGGTTGGCTGGTTACTTGCCTGTCTTCCTGTCTGCCTGTCTGGTTGATTGGTTGTTTTGGTTAACTGGCTATTTGGTTCCTTGATTAGCTGGGTAGTTGATTGGTTGGTTGACAAGCTGCTGAGTTGATGATTTGGTAAGTTGACTGATTGGTTAGCGGGTGAGTTGCTTGGTTTATTTGTTGGTCGGTTTATTGACTGACTTGCTGACTGGCTGATTGTTTGGCTGAGTGGTTAGCTGGTCGGTTGGTTTGTTGACTCTTTGGTTTGTTCGTTGGTTAATTAGCTGGCTAGTTTTCAGCTTGGCTGGATAGTTGATTGGTTGTTTCCTTTGTTGGTTGGCTGATTGGTTTTACGACATGTCAACCTTTCCCCAGTTAATTACTACCCAAGTCCATTTATTTTTCAAGCCATTATATGATTTTAATTACCAAATGGTTTGATTGACTGATGGAGTGAGTATGACACGATGAGTTCTTTTTTTTTTTTTTGGTGTCAACTAATTTTTGACGAAAAAGGAAAGCGTAGATGGTTTTGTTAAGGTGCAGGATACAAAAATCGAAATATCATATACATTTTGGTTTTGCATTTTGTGTTTATACATAGAGGAAAAGGTTGCAGCCGTGGCATGGGAGTTGACATGGCTGTAAAAATCAATTTTTTCGGCGCTGGCAGTTTTAGCACTTAATTGACCGTGTCTCGATGACAGGGATAGATACAATTATTTTTATAAATATCCTCGCTCTAAATTGAAAACGGTCAGTCAGGTAGAGAGTCACTCAGTCAGATACCCGGATAGTCGCAAGCCGGTTCGCCAAAAACAAAGTTGTCAAAGGCCACGGGGAATTACTGAGATAAGAAAATTGCCACTAGGAGAAATAGACTTTGCCGCTAAGAATAATTCCATAAGGAACTAAGTCCACATAAAACAAAACGCCAAACAAAGCTCCTCATCGTGTCTTTTCTATCCGACCTAGTGTGCACAACATACTCGTTTAAAGTACTTGAAAAAAAACCTTGTTTTTGTTAACGGTGTGTTGTCTTATTTACACTAATTTCTCAACCCATCACAAAGACACTCCTACCAAGTTGCATTGATTCCAGTTCTACGGGTCAAAGAAACATAGCGTGGGCGCAGAGGGCATTGAAAGAGCAGCTTGCCGGATTAGTGGTAGTCACGGAAATAATTCATACCGTGATGGTATAGAACCACAGTAACATAAATTTTCTTGAACTTGTAAAACTAAAGTGCAATATACAATATTGCCTGGACCATATGACCTTTAGGCACTCCTTTTGCGATCTCAATTCGTGGGGACATTTTTCCATTTACACCATCAAAATCCGGTTAATTGTTAACAGACGATTTTTAGAGTTTTTTTAATTATAAAACTAACTCTAACCCTAACCCGTAACCCTAACCCCTAACAAACAAGTGGATTTTGACGGTGTAAATGAGAAAAGTGTCCTTGTGAGTCGAGATCGCGGAGGGGGTGCCTAAAGGTCATATGGTCCGATTGCCTTTACATTCTATTGTCATTGATTGATTAATTTTTTGTCTAGTTTTTTTGTTTTTTTTTGCTCATGGATAGGTATTTACCCGGCATCCCACGCTTGTTGGTAAGGCACAAGGTCCTATTAATGTGGGACCACCTACAAGCCGAGACTTATGGTTGGCGGGTGCAAAAAATGAGTTGATCCCGTTGGCATTCCCTCTCAAGGGGGTGTCTCATGCACCGGGCAATAAACTCAGCCCTGTCCTTTTAAATCAAGGGGACAGGTATTGCCTGTGGGGATAGCCTCCTTGTATCAACGCTGTTAATTGCTTTATCGGTCCAGCAGCCGAGGCTCACTGGACCCCCCGACAAAAGTCAGGTAAATATTTTTGCACACGGATACATGATATCAAGTATTCTTATCTAATACAATAATATGCAAATAGATCTATCTGACGCATCCTAAGAGATATTCCCAATCTGGGTTATGGCAAGAAAGAGGTATTCCATACTGCACAGTGTTTTAGATGTAGAGCTTCTCCATCAGATGCAGTTTAGTATCTTTCTCGGGACACATGTGTTTTTATGTGGGGGGGTTACTTCTCTGCTGGGGATACAATTAGCATATACTAAGTCCCACCGACAGGATATTTTTATTGCTTTTTATTCCATTTTACTTTGAAAATAAAAAATAAATTTGGCGTCCAGAATGACATAAGTTTAAAATGATTTGTGTTGATTGCTATAAGATTTGGTTAACTTTCCCTAATCCTAAGAGAAATATTCAAAGCGCCTTAAAATCAGACTCCAATGAAACCCTAATTATATAAAAAAATTATTTTTTCATCGTTTATTTTATTCAACAAGAAAGAACCTTGCATTCTTAAAAAATTAACGTTACATTCATTTTTCATTTCTATCTTTGTAAATACAGCTTTAAAATCTGTACTTTTTGACACACCTTGCATTCTTAAAAAATTAACGTTACATTCATTCTTCATTTCTATCTTGGTAAATACAACTTTAAAATGTGGTCTTTTTTACATATATTGTATTCTGAAAAAATTAACGTTACATCTATTGTTCATTCCTATCTTGGTAAATACAGCTTCAATCTCGATACTTTTTTTACACTTTGTTTATTTTATGTAGAGAACTTTAAGGGTTTTTAATTTTATATTTGCATTTCAATTAAAATTAACAAATAATCAAAATACTTGAAGCTTTGTACATAAAATTTAGACAACCCACAATTAACATAATTAACTTTGAAACTAGCGACAATATTCTAAAATGTTTGAAATGCAAATGATTAATGCCTTTCGAGATGATATCATCACAAAATTGTTAAAAAAAAACTTGAAAGAAAAAGGAAAAAAACTTGAAAACAATAAGGATTCTATTATTTCTAACCAAATTTGTTTGAATGTATACATATATATATATATGTGTGTGTGTGTGTGTGTGGTGTGTGTGTGTGTGTTCATCAGTGTGACTTGACAGGAATGGAGATTGTTTTTGGGTCTTAGGTGGAGTGCCACACCTACTATCAGCTGCCCAGAAACAAGCTGTGCTACTCATGTGCTGAGTTGGTGAGGCCAATATTGTACCTGGCACCTTGTGGTTCCAAGACAGATTCTCAATCAATTGAGCTAAAGTGGCCCCTCAAAAGGAAAAATAAAAGAAAGAAATTTCATTTCAAAACATTTTGATACTTTTTTGCTAAAAAAGATTCTAAAAGATTTCTGTTAATTGAGATAAAATGGTTGGTTGGTTGGTTGGTTGGATTTTACGGCATGTCAACCCTTAGATTATTTAATGCTGAAGACATTTGGTTTTATTCAATCTTGTTGGGTATTCAACTTTTTTTTTTAATCTCAATTTTAAACACATTTTTAGAACCCATCTTTTGATCTATTTAACCTATAGATAGTACCCTAGCAGGTACTAACACTCCCGGTCAGAGTGGATCTGGGAATAATGGCTGATCAGGCGGTACTCTACATTCTCCAAAGTTCCAGAATTGGAACTTCATCACTAGATGCAGTTTAGCATCATATCCAGGATGTTAAGACCCTCAGTCATCGCCTTCTAGCACATATATGATAAAAAGTGTTGTTTACTGTCGAGGTCCTCGAAGCAATGTTGCTCAAGATGCAGCAATGTTGGTCAAGGCCACTTTATAAAAGTGATCGAAAACTGCCTGACAGAGATTACACTTTTTACAAATTTATCCAAAGGCCATGAGGAGCGCTGTGATATAAATATAAAAACAACCTTCAAATAGGAAAGCGACATCAACCAATGATAGTGAAAGAGCCAAGCTACCAAGAGAAAACATTAGCGAAAATCCTAAGCAGGGCTACTTCATGCATTGAGGAGGGCCGTAGATTTGTTTACTTTGTTTTGTTTTGTTTTGTTTTGTTTTACGGCATATAACACTCAGTTGAAGCGCGTGGTGTAATGGTTAAAGTCATGGGAAATGGACTTGTCGCCCCGATTTCAAATCCTGGATGGGGTAATTGCATTTCATTTAGCGTTAATACCCATGGGAAAGGTATGAATCCTACTCTCCCTCAAGCTATGGATAAATAGTAGGGCAGACTGGGCTCTTTAACCATGGCCAGGTAACCAGTCTAGGAGAAGAAACTCTGAATTCAAACTCTGCTTAAGAAATTGACCTTGTGTCATATCCTGCTCGTGTGGAGAGGTTGGTAAATATATATAACCCTCAGTGGGTTATTTAATGCCGATAAAGTTTTGAAATAAAGTAATTCTTAATGGATACGCAATATTTTTATGAATATATTTTTCTATTTAACCCATAGATGGGACCCTAACAGGTACTATTACTCCGAGTCAGAGTGGACCAGGGAGCAATGGTGATGAAGGGGTGCTCCACATTCTCCAAACCTCCAAAACTGGAACCTCACCATCAGATAGAGTTTAACGTCATTCCCAGGACATGTAGACCCTCAGACACCGCCTTCTAGCATCCACATGATAAAAAGGGTTGGGGGCTTGCCAAAAGGGCAATAGGGTTGGGGCAATCATATAGGTGCTAGGGCTTGACGTGACAAGCCGATTGATCGGAAGGGGGCGAGGGCCGTAGAGTCTGTGTGAAAGAAAAGAGGATGTGCTGCAAAAACTGCTGCGCATGCTTGACCCCACATCCCTGCAGCTACGGTTGCAGGTCACATAAGCCATAGCGTATCTGTACTAGTTAAGGTGTGCCTTTATAAAACTTCGTTCGTAAAAATAAGCTGATATATAGATATTTACCCAATCCATTCGCCATGGGTAGGATGTGACGCAAGGTGGCAAGTATGCGGCATCCAGTGAGGATCGAACGCGTTATTTAGTAGTAATGGGTCTGCAAAACTAGCTTGAAACAATTACTCTACGATGGGATGCCCTTGGTATTTACCCAACCTGTTCGTTTACGGGCAGGATGTGACACAAGATGGGCATCCGTGGAGGATCGAAGTCAATTTATTCTGTGTGTAAACATTAAAAATTCGTGTCTCCATCGTCTCGGATATTTAAAGTATTTAATTTCTTTCTTTTTTTTTTTTAGATTTAACTTTTTTTTTTATTATTTTTTATTTCATTTTTATTCATTTTTTTTTTTTTTTTGCTACCATTAATAATCATTAGAAATAAAATTTTCTGGATTTAACTGACAGGATCGAACTCACTTTATTCTGGGTAAAACATTAAAAATTCAAGTCTCCACCGTCTCGGATATTTAACGTAGTTTTTCTTTTTTTATTCTTTTAGATTTATTCATTTTTTATTTATTTATCTTTTTTTTTTCTTCTCCTTTTTTTATTTTTATTTTATTTTATTTTATCTATTTATTTTCTTTTTTCTGCGATTAATAATCCTGTTCTCAGTACACTTTTAGAAATATTTTTTCTGGATTTAACTGGCAGGAAAATAAATGAATAATTACCTGTTATGGCTGAACCAAAGAAAAAAGAATTACGTGAAATATTTGTATTAAAGAAATATTTTTGATTAGCCGAAGGATGCCTGAGAAATATTCAAAGCGCCTTAAAATCAGACTCCAATGAAACCCTAATTATATAACAAATTATTTTTCCATCGTTTATTTTATTCAACCATAAAGAAAAAAATGTACCTGTCGCCAATGAAGCAGTTTATTTGATTCACAACATGTTTTATTAAAGCCGACTTCATTTTTACACAGAAATAAAAATGTACAGGGTGGTCCGAAAGTCTTGTCACTCGTAAATATCTTATTGTAATGGAGATACTGTGTTTTTCTGTCTTTAACCGAAACTATATCACTACTCAAGTCACAGTTCCCTTTGTGATTTACGTCATTGATAAAATGCCTTCGCTGGCCGAATCCGACCCGCGGGCCGTAGTTTGTGACCTCTGCTCTTGAAAATTCCTGACTCCTGGAGATCTAATGAATCTTTAGTAGATATCAAGTCCGAAGTTAGATATCGCTCATACATTTGGGGAGGTACGTCTTCAGGCACACGTTATCAATCAGAGATAGTAACATAACCAAATGCGAGGTATTGCCAGCAAGAAACTATTTTATCTATTCAACCACTCTCCCATTAACATAATACTTGTATTTACCCAAATCTACCTCAACGATCAGTATTTAGTACAAGGTCAATTTTTAAGTGCAGTTGGTTTGAAAGTAGAGTTTTCATTCTACTAGACAGGTTGCATGGGGGTGGGGAGACCCAAACAGGATTTGAACTCGGGTAGACGATTCCCTTTTCAAAGACGATAACCGTTACGCAATCACTTCTGCATTCTTAGCATGATGTTAGTTGTCTCTCCTTTTGGTATTGTTGATTCCATTGAAGGTGTTCAGATGAGTTCTCTAAGATCTACCACTAATTCCCTGGTTTCTAGTCGAAACCCGGTTCGATAAGTCTTGTGCATCACATCCATGCTTTCTATGTATACCTCATTCTCAAAGTAAGTTTTCACTCAGATAGAATTATTCTCTGCTGAAATTGAATCTAGACTTTTCGGACCATATGACCTTTAGGCACCCCTTTTTGATCTCGATTAAGAAAGGACATGTTTTTCATTTACACCGTCAATATCCGGTTGTTTTAACAGACTTTTTTAGATTTTTTTTAAATTATAAAACTAACCCCTAATCCCTAACCCCTAACCCTAAGCCCTAAACTTAACCCCTAACAAACAAGCGGATATTGACGGTGTAAATGAAAAACATGTTCTTTCTTAATCGAGATCCAAAAGGGGTGCCTAAAGGTAATATGGTCCGAGTTTTCTTTCTACTACACTGGTTGCCTTAAAGAACCCAGTCTGACCTACTATTTATCCATACCTAGAAACAGATAGATTCATGATCTCGGATGAATGTCCTGTTATGACACTAAGTTGCATCAGATGATGAATACCCCTTATTGCCATTACTCCCAGGGTGACTCTGACTCGGAGTCGTAGTATCTGTTAGATTCCATGTGTCAAATAGATCTGTTTAAAACTATTAGTATTTGATACAAATGTATCCAGAAAAAACCTTCAAGAAACAACTACAAAAGAAATGTAACTATTCATGTATAATGAACGCGATTCTCTAACATCTAAGCATAAAATAACCTTAGACGGGTTGACATGCCATTAAAATCAACCCATCAATTAATCTCATATGAGTGTTTTGTAGTAGTATATGACCTTGAATTCTTTAAGGTCAAGGCCAGTAAGCATCTTAATTTTTCCTTAAAAGCCTGATTACACCAACTGCACCTCTGCCGAGTGGTAAGACTCCTCCAATGGTGCGACCTGTTGGCTGCGAGTGGCGACCCGTGTAGCATAATGCCGGAATCCTGGTGTTTGAGCAGTCCATGACGTGCAATACTACACTTTGACCTTTACTTGGGCTAGCTTTTATCAATTAGCTGGTCACATCAACCCATATCACTTATAGGATTGTCCCGATCCTATTACCATTATAGCAAACCCTCAACCCTTTTTATCATATATGTGCTAGAAAGTGGTGGTTGAGGATCTTACTGTCCTGGGTATGACGTTAAACTGCATCTAATGATGAGGTTCCAGTTCTGGTATTCTACAACGATGGCTTTGGAATTAAATAACCTATAAATGTTGATGTGTCATTAAACAAAGAAACAAAACCAAGTCTTTGCTAAGTCATGGCTTATTTGTTCATGCTTAGGTTTAATATTTGTAAAAAAAAAATTAAATATAAGATAAAATTAAATAAAATAAAAATAAAAACTTGATTTTATTTTGTTCGATATCTCTCCCTCGCTTTTCCGTCTAACATCTCGAATTTAGGCAAATGTTTTTAAACATTTTATTCCGTGATCATCAAACACGTGGCATGGCAATTCTTTTTCTTCTTCGGTAAAGATCAAGATTTACTTCTTTTTTTTTTTTTAAATTTAATCACTTGTGTTTTGTCATTCGAAATTCGTTCTGTAGATAAGCAGTGACGGCACGCATGGCGTGATCGAATAGTACTCTTTTATATTAGCTTAGTTGTAAGATACTTTTTTGACCAATATTCACAGGAGACTATTCGTTATATTAAAGAGACGTGCGCACTTGCTTTTCTCAAAACATTTCTATTGTCTTTCTTTACAGACAAAAAGAGCAACGTCCTAGAACGTACCCAGCATTATTATGGGGGGTACCTATTTTTGGCTACTATGGAAAACAGGTTAAAAAAACAATACTATTTTCGTATGTGGGAGGTACCCTTATATCAACACAAGGAAAGTTACGCAGATTAAATTTTAAATGCAAATATATTCACTGAGATGCAGCCGGTTTAACTCAGTCGGTAGAGTGTCCAACTAGGAACCACAAGGTTCCGGGTTCGATACCAGCCCTCGACAACTCAGCGTATGAATAGCTTGGGGATCTGTGCGGTAAAGTGAGGAGCAGATGGTAGGTGTGACGCACCGCCTCAGACGCCAAAAAACAATCTCTTTGGTCTAGCGCAAGTGAAAAAGGAATAGACTCCCGCGCTGTCCGGCTGTTACCGATTTTAGGCTACTCAAATGATTTTTACTTACATCTGGGAACACGAACCCCCACCGATAACGTTAAACGGGAAGGTAATTGTTTTCTACGATAAAGTTATTAAGGCATGTAGATATATAAAAGACAAACCAGATATTGTCATTTGGAATAAGCATGAAAAGACTGGACTCATTATTGATGTAGCTGTTCCGAGTGATGAAGGTGTGCTCCACATTCATATAGGTTCACTGGCATCCTCTCTGGGCTGATTTCTTTGGTCTTTGGTTTGGTTTGGTTTGGTTCGGTTTGTTTTACGTCATATCAACATCAGTGGGTCATTTAATGCCGACTTTCTCAATGGATACTCAATTTCATTATAAACTCATGTTTTTCTATTTAACCCATAGATGGGGACCCTAACAGGTACTACCACAAAGGGAAAAGAGTGGTCTTGGGAGCATTAGTGATGAAGGGGGGTTCCACATTCCCCAGAACTGGAACCTCACCATCAAATAGAGTTTAACGTCATTCCCAGGACATGAAGACCCCCCTGCCACCGCCTTATAGAACATGTATGATAAAAAGGGTTGGGGCTTACCATAAGGGGCAATAAGGGTAATAGGGTCGAGCGTGAAAAAAAATCACGAAATCCTAAGACCTCAAGAATGGCCTAAAACAACTTGCCATTGAAAGAAATCAATATTATACCATTGTGTTGTGACAACTGGGTTGGTCAAGCAAAACTTTAACAAATACCTTGACACAATACCTGGTAAACCAAGCTGTTACGAAGTACAAATAGCAGCTGGGTAATTCTATGTCAAATCATCCAGGCCATATCACCCACCCACTTCAATTTTTCTGAAATTTTGTACAGGTGTGATCTATGTTAAAGTTAACAATCCCCATAATTTGAGCTTCCAATTCCAAAAATTGGCAGAGCGATTTTTAGCTCTCCAAATTTGAGTCACGAAAAACTTTTTGTAATCTATTTTTGTCTGTAAAATGAGTTCTAGAGCTTCCCTATTCCTAAAATTTGGTTTATAAGACCATTTTTGCCCGAGGAATTGAAAAATGCTATCAAATGTCTTAAAGTCAACCAATTTTAAGTTATTGATGATTTCTGTGTTGTTGTTTTTTTCATAGCAAGAAAAATCTGTTACCATTAGAAACGCACAGGGTGTTTTCTATATATCGTTTCCGTGTCATTTTAGCCATTTCAGCAACCCTTGAAATAGTTTCATTTTAAAAGACAAAGCAACGATTTTGACGCCAATCTAAAAGGAGTCTGGTAAAAAAAATTGAACACCCTGTACAACTCAAATAATATCAATTTTTTGAAACCCTCTGTATTTCGTCTATCAATTATTATCAGTTTTCTTGTTTTGCTCTCCATATTTCCAAGTTTTTCTCTCACACATTTAAAAAAAAAAAAACTAAACATCTCACAAGAGAAACTTTATTCCTTTGACCAAATTTCCACCACAGAGTTGGGTTCCCATATATTTTTTGTTGTTCTTTAGATGTAATCATAGCGAATCTTTTTCCCCATTTTTCTGCATATTTTTTCTGCATTTTATCATATCTACTTCCATAATACACAAGCATCTATGAATTGTTTTTGTTTTTTTTTTACGTTTGAATATTCTAATGATTTCTTGTGTAGAGAGTTCCATTCTTCATTTTTTTTTCATCACCAAGATTGTCTATTTCCTGATTCCAAACCTTTTAGAGTCCTGTCTGCTGGGACTTTAGAACGCACCAACACTACCTCTGCAGAGTAGTAAGTCACCCCCTCCTCCAAATGGGGCCACCTGTGGATGAGTAGTCCATGACATGCAACACTCCACATTGACCCTTTCTTAGGCTAGTCGGGCAGTCCGAGAGGCCCCCTCCGATCAATCGTTTGGTCACGTCAATCCCTAGTACCTATACGATTGCTTTGACCCTATTGCCCTTATGGTAAGCCCCAACCCTTTTTATTCTATATGTTCTAGAAGGCGGTGGCAGGGGGGTCTTCATGTCCTGGGAATGACGTTAAACTCTATCTGGTGGTGAGCTTCCAGTTCTGGGAAATGTAGAACCCCCATTTATCACTAATGCTCCCAAGACCACTCTTTTCCCTGTGTGGTAGTACCTGTTAGGGTTCCCATCTATGGGTTAAATAGAAAAAACATGAGTTTATAATAAAATTGAGTATCCATTAAGAATGAATTTCTTTCAAAACTTAGTCGGCATTAAATGACCCAGTGATGTTGATATGCCGTAAAACAAACCGAATCAAACCACACCAAAAACCAAAGAAATCAGCACAGAGAAGATGCCAGCGAAACTATCTCATCCCCTTTTTATGCTAATATCTTTGATGAAAATCCTGACCCTTATATTAGAGTCTTCATTCTTTTTTTGTTTTTGGCAACAGAATTTGTTTTTATTTTTTTATTTTATATATATTATATATATATATATATATATATATGTATATATATATGTATATATATATATATATATATAAGTTTATATATATAAATTTACACATATATATAAATTTTATATATATATATATATATATATATATATATATATAGATGATAAATCATCTATATATATATAAAAGAAAGATTCTGTATGTATCTATGTTTGTTTATTTGTACAATAACCCAGTGTACATCCTTTTATTGATGAAGACCAGCAAAGACAAAAGTGAAATAAAATCCACACTCTATTTTTGTCCATGTTAAAAGCATTAACATAGAATTAACGAAATATGTTTTTTATTGCAGTAGCAAAATGAAATTATAATATTTTACAGTGTTTTGAAGTATATGCCCACATGCTACTAAAATAACTTCAGGGTGACTCAAAAAACAGAACCCAAATAAATCTTATGTAATTTTATCAACATCTATAAAATTTCAAGAAACTTGTTGGACTTTTAAACACCAAGTTGACTGTATATTCTGAAATAAAAAATTAAGATTAACAGTTTTATTACAACATCTGTGGGTTCTCTTTTTTTTTTGGGGGGGGGGGTCACCCTGTATTTTATGTCATTTTAAAATACTTTTATTTTTTTTTTGTTTAAGCAGAATTTCCCAAGCTAAAAGGGAATCAGCTCGTTGTATCTTTCTGAGTCAGCCAATTGCATGAATCTTTGATGTTTCAATGGTTTTCTTAATATCAGAGTATTAAACAAGCAACTGTTTCGTTTCGTTTCGTTTCGTTTCGTTTTACCCACTGAAAAAAACAGTCTTTTAAGCCAAAAAAAATATGGCATTTTTTAAGTCTATTGATTATTCCGGCCTCTTAAGTCCGGCAGCCATCTTTATAAAAACGTGGCTTTCTTGAAGAGGAAGAAAAGCACACCAAAATCACGCATGCT
This sequence comes from Doryteuthis pealeii, assembly GCA_023376005.1. Lineage (NCBI taxonomy): Eukaryota > Metazoa > Mollusca > Cephalopoda > Myopsida > Loliginidae > Doryteuthis > Doryteuthis pealeii. Next base: position 43,931,630 of record CM042150.1, on the reverse strand, counting down.
TACACATCTCTTATTATAATGAAAACTGTGTGTTTTTCTGTCTGTAACAGAAACTATATCACTACTCAAGTCGCAATTCCCTTAGTTATTTACGTCACATTCTCCATGATTTTATTTTTATCTAAACCTCAATTATTAATAAAATTGTTTTACATTATTAATACTGTTGGCCACATCTACATACTAATAACATGCAATTGTATTTATATATACAACAAAATAATGGTTCACAGCTTTGACGGGAAGGCTAATTAGCATGTTGATATTAAAAAATTGATTTTAATAAATATGTGCTTAGTATTATTGATTTCTAATTGTTTGGTTTTATGAATATGAGCAAAAATCTCGAGGATAAATCTTAAAAGAAATCCATTAACAAGAAGAAACTGTCATTTTATTCTTTACTTCCTATTTTAACTCAATTCTTAAATTAGGAAAATTTAGCAAGGAAAGACGGGAGTGAGGGAAGAGTAAGTTTCAGTTGTTCTATTTTTCGATTATACTCCTTTCCGTTTCAAATCTTTTTATCTGTATTCTTACTTAGTTTCATTAGCCTTTAAAATTTGATATAATATTTTATTACATTAAAACTTAAATACTTGCACCTGGAGGGTTCAATATTTGCTAGTACCACTAAAATAACAATTTTATGTCATTATGACAATAACTTTTATCTATTTTCTGTTTTACTAAACTTTCCTGAAGCAAAGCGGATGTGAGTTTGGATCTTTTTAATTATTTCAAGTCAGCGCTATTTCCTCGTTGTCGTAGATTGGCAACCCGAGAAACCGCTAAAATTAAGATGAAGGAAAAATGAATGTCCTGTGTATGACATTTAACTCTATCTGATGGTGATACTTTCCTTAGGATTTAAAATTCTAGTGAAGATAACTGTGATGGCTGTCTCTGCTATATCCACCAACATTCACGTTTGATTATGATATTTTGCAAAATAACCTTTACACAAACCTACACCACAGCGAGATCCCTAGTGATGTTTGGTCAATGAGCAGCCAATATGAAAATACATTACATACCATACGACAAAAATGTTACTCTGCTTGTAAAAGAGATAATCTTTGTTTTTCCAGTTATCTCTCAATTATTTAGCAATATACCATAATGAGATAACGTATCCAACGTGAAGTTCAATATATCCCTTTATTTTATGATAAAAAATATCAATTTTATGGTAAAATAATATCAATTATTTCGGCCTCTTGAGTCCGGCAGCCATGTTTATGAAAACGTAGCTTTATTGAAATGGTAGAAAAGCGTTCAAAAAGTCACGCATGCGTACACATGCCACTAAAATAACTATTTTATGTAATTGTAGCAAAGTTTTCTTTGTCTATTTTCTGTTTTACAAGGTTTTCCGAAGTTTTGAAGTGAATAGTAGCGAAGTTGCGATAGGCTGACCAATGAAAATGCGAAAATGAAATAATCCGCAATTGGCTGACCAATCAAACGCATTTAGATTTACAATTTTCTTCGCTAAAATATGAGCTCAGAAACTGTTTTAACGAGGAATGAAGGAGAATCAATATTCCACAACTCATGTCACTAGAAGAACACTTAACTCTGACAAGAAAACTTCGACGGAAGAAGTAGATAAGTTCCAGCTCTGTTTAATGGCATATCATCCTGTGTGAGTTATTTAACGCTAAAGGCATCATTGTAGAATACTACTAGTAGTACTATTTAACCTATACCTTGGGGTGGTTCATACCTTTCCCAATTGTATTTATTAGTTTCAATGGCATATCATCCTTTGTGGGTTATTTAACGTCAAAGCCATCCTTGTAGAAGAACAATAGTGATAAAATCTAACACATATCTCAGAGGATGCGAGAGCTCATATCTTTCCTATGGATATCAACCCAAAAATGAACATAATAGCACGACTAGAATTCAAACGCGCTTACTACGATGCCGCAGTTGAGCACGTTACCAATGTTGCCACGAGACCCTTCCCCCACCCCCCAAGTTCCAGTTCTTCGGACGACACAATTTCCAGTGAAAAACTCCATGCTAATTAGAATAAAGCAAAAACGCCAGCCAAATTCCTCACCGTATCTTTTTTTCTTCTCCTACCTAGTGTACGGAACTTTTTCTTTTACTATCGTATATGGTTGCATAATTATATTACAATAACAAATTATATTGTTACTGTTAACGGAGTTTTCATGTTCTTGGAGTTGTCAATGTCTTTGGCAACTCATTCCAAACAAACCTGCCGTCAAGTCACGAAAAGCTCCAACGAAGTTCCGTCAATCCTCGTTCTGTGGATCTTTAAAATCACAGCGTGGGCGCAGTAAGAATTGACAAAGCAACCAGTCAGAAGATGCATGAGTCTATTCAAGCGATAGGACCTCACTGGATTTTGGATTGAATTTAGAATACAAGTTTATATAAGTTGAGACAAGCGGTGCAATTATCTTTCTTTCTTATAATTACACTGTTCGCTTTGTTATATCTTATTATAATGGAGATTGTGTATTTACCTATCTGTAACCGAAACTATATCACTACTCATGTCACAATTCCCTTAGTTATTTACGGCACATTCTCAGTGATTTTGTTTTTACTTAAACCTCTATTATATTTAAAAATTATTTTACATTCTTTATACTGTTGGCCTTATCTACATACTAATAACATGCAATTGTATTTGTATATACAACAAAATATAGGTTTACAGTGTAAACGGGAAGGATAATTTGCATATAGATATCAAAAATTTGATTTTAATAAATATGTGCTTGGTATTATTGATTTCTAATTGTTTGGTTTTATCCTAATGAATAAGAGCACAAATCTCGGGGATAAATCTTAAAAGAAATCCACCAACAAGAAGAAATAACTGTAATTTTATTGTTCACTTTCTAATTTAACTAAATAGTAAAATTGGGAAAATTTAGCAATGAAAGACAAGAGAGATGGAAGAGTAAGTTTCAGTTGCTCTATTTTTCGAATATACCCACCGCTGTTTCAAATAATTTTATCTTCATTCCTATTTAGTTCTATTGGTCTTTCTAATTTAATATATTTCATTACATTAAAACTTAAATACTTGTGCCCGGAGGGTGCATATTTTTGCTAATTTGTATAATGAAATATCAGACCAACTTGGAAACAATGTTTCTAACATTAATAAATGAACATTGAATATAATTAACAAATGACCAGATCGCATCTCTCTCTCTCTCTCTCTCTCTCTCTCTCTCTCTCTCTCTCTCTCTCTCTCTCTCTCTCTCTCTCTCTCTCTCTCTCTCTCTGGGTGTTGATATCAATTTCTAAGTTCTAAGAATCATTGAATCAATAATATTCACTGATTAGTGAGGTTAAAATGAAGTAATTTCCAGTTGTCTGTTCAGCTGATACGGAAAAGCTCAAAGTGTTATCTAAACGATTGACTCAATAGATTAAACTCTGTTGGGTAATAACGAAATTACTGGTTGCAATTTGTAATCAATTATTGTGCAAATTAAAATCCTTTAAGTTTTATCCAGAAAAAATAGTCGTCCTGTAGGCTGGGACAGAAGAATACACCGATTGAACCTCTGCAGAGGGGTAGGATCCCCTCAATGGAACCTTCTGTTGGTCGTGGATGACGACCCATGATGTTTAAGGATGAAACCCATGTGGGCGAGCAGTCCATGACACGCAATAGTCCATGACACGCAATACTCCACTTTGGCTCTTATTTGGGCTAGACGAGCAGTCGAAAAGGTCTTTTTAACCCCAAACACATTAATCATTCTCCCGACCCTATTGCCCTCATGACAACCCCCTATCCTTTTATATCATATATGTGCTAGATAGCGGTGGCTGATGATCTTAGTGTCCTGGGTATGACGTTAAACTTCATCTAATGGTGAAATTCTAATTTTGGAGATCTGGTAAGTGTGGAGTACCCCTTCATCACCATTACCCTTCTCATGTTCATGCTGACCCGGATTGATAATACCAATTAGGGCCCCATTAATGGATTAAATAGAAAAAATGAGTTTAAAAATGTATTAAAAATTGAGTTAAATTTTTTAAAATACCCACCAAACATTAATAGAACAAAACGTCTTCGGTATAAAATAACCCAAAAAGAATTGACATGCTGTAAAATCTAACAACCCCCCTGCGCAAAAATGCATGAAACAAAAATGTCTTGGGCATAAAATAACCCAAGGTTTGACATGCCATATAAATCAACAAACCAGAAAATAGTTTATTGCGTCCGAGATAAAAGATTATTATTTACTCCTTTTGAGTTTTCACATCAGCATTAGCTGATGGTCTTTCACTGGAGTCTGAGTGACAGCAAGTCTCCTCAGGTCTCTAGGTCTGGTCTTCTTGCTGGGATAAGGTGATCCGTTTTTATTTCAAAGTCTCAGAGAATTTTATGCGTTTCGTTCTCAAGAACAGATTCTGGTTTATGCATATACCATTTTGTTGGATGGTCAAAATTAAATTTTTTGCATAATTCCTAGTGGATCACCTTCCCAACCCAGATTATTATTATTATTATTATTATTATTATTATTATTATTTGAGTTTTTCACACCAGCGTTAGCTGATGGTATTTCACTGGAGTCTGAGTGACAACAAGTCTCCTAAGGTCTCCAGGACTCTTCTGAGTATTATTATTATTATTATTATTACTTTACTCTATTCGAGTTTTTCACAGCTGCCGTAGTCGGTGGTTCACTGGAGGTTGAGTGACAGCAAGTCTCCTCTGGTCCTCAGGACTCTTCTGGGTAATTCAGCCGATATCAACAATGCTGTAGTCTCGATTTTTGCTCTGATTGTCAATTCATCCAGACTTTTTTCCAGACCCCTGGGAATCGTTCCAAGCACCCCCAATTACAATTGGTACGTTTTCTCATTTCTCTGGCAAGGTCCAAGTATTTGTCGATGTTTTCGCTTTCTTTCATTTTCATTCTGTGATCGACAGGGACTAAAAAATCCACGAGATGACAAGTCTTCCTCTTGTCAATTAAAACTAGGTCTGGTCTCCTGGCCGGGATTAGGTGATCCGTCTACAGCCCCAGCCGACGGGGCGGTTTTACCCCTCAGCAGGGATGCAGTTGGCATATTCTTCTGCCCTACCGACAGGGTGGGCTGATTCTAGATCCGCTTTAATAGACTTACAGTCTCGGAATGAGATTTATGTCATTATAGACACAGGCAACTAATTTTTATTGTGATAGCTTTGCATTGTTTAGTGATGCGGTGATGTTATTCTATCTCCATATCTTGGGTTTTATATCCCATTTCTTTGTAACGTAGTTTGAAATTACATGTTCTTCCCAAGTGGCCAGTAATCTTTCCTAGTGTCATCTGAAATTTCCCGGAAGTGTGTAGTAAATAGCATTTTATACATACGCTTAAACAATTGCTATGCGGTCAATGAACCTTCAACAGGAGTGAGACAAAGTAAAGAGTGAGTGATTAAGAGAGAGAGAGAGAGAGAGGAGAGAGAGAGAGAGAGGAGAGAAACAGAGAGAGAGAGAGAGAGGTCTAAGATGGTGAAAAGTGAGAAAAAGTATATACATAAATATATAGTTATCGTTTTTTTCTAGCACTATATTCTCTCTCTCACTCTCTCTATCTCTCTCTCTCTCTCTCTCTCTCACACACACACCACACACACACACACACACCACACACACATACACACACACACATACACTCACACACACACTTTACTTTTACCCACTTGCGTTGAAGAGAAAGAGAAAGGAGAGATTAAAGATAACGAGAAGCAAGAAGTGAGAAAAAGTATATATATATATATATATATATATATATATATATAATATATATATATATATATATAGCTACCTTTTCTGTTAAAGATTTGTTTGCCGCAGAGATAGGTTAAAGATAATGAGAAAAAGATTTTTAAAATAGATAGAAAAATTGCAACAGAAAGAGAGAGGAGAATATAACGCTAGAAAAAAAAACGATATATATATATATATATATATATATATATTATATATAGAGAGAGAGAGAGATAGATAGATAGATAGATAGATAGATAGATATATTGGTAATTCTCCGAGATGAAATTAAGGAAAACAAAGTGCTCAAATCCGTAACGTGTTTGTTTACAAACACATCAGAGGGATGAAACAGCATCCTGAAGATGGCAAAAGCCAGAAACCTTAGGTAGATGCTCACTAAAACCTCTGTATAAACAGTTATATTTAATAAATAAATAAATAAATAAATATATATATATATATATATATATATATATTATATATATATATGCAGAGAATGAAATCAAAGATACTGAGAAAAAGAAAAATAGAGAGAGGGGGCAGCGAGTGAGAGAGAGAATGAGAGAAAGCAAAAATAGCAACTGAAAGAGTGCGAACAAATGAAGTTTAAACATAATGAATGTAACTTAATTCGTCTATCATTTATCGCTAGAAACAACCTACTCTACACTTGATGTAAACTTCTGTTGATCTGGTAAGATAAATCTGCTACGATAATGTTAAAAGGAAAGAAAGACAGAATGATACATTATCTGAAAACATAACAGTCTTTCATAGGTAGGGAGATAAGGAGTAAATGAGCAGATTCTTTCACAATTTTTGTGGGCATTTTTAGGCTTCAAGTGAGAGCACTTTACATTGGAGATCCCTTGTGTTGAGCAGAGCGTGAATAAAGCTTTGGTTGTTCCTTGGTGTCCCTTAGTGTTGGGTATGATCCTTTGGTTGTTTCTTGGTGTCCTTTAGTGTTGGGTATGATCCTTTGGTTGTTCCTTGGTGTCCCTTAGTTTTGGGTATGATCCTTTGGTTGTTTCTTGGTGTCCTTTAGTGTTGGGTATGACTTTGGTTGTTCCTTGGTGTCCCTCAGTTGGGGATGATCCTTTGGATGTTCCTTGGTATCCCTTAGTGTTGGGTATGATCCTTTGGTTGTTCCTTTTTGTCCTTTAGTGTTGGGTATGACACTTTGGTTGTTCTTTGGTGTCCCTTAGTGTTAGGTATTACCCTTTGGTTGTTCCTTGGTGTCCCTTAGTGTTGGGCATGATCCTTTGGTTGTTCGTCAATGAACGACTGTTAATATCGGCGATTGAATAGTTAACTAATCACGTATTCGAGCTGTTGATTGGCTGGGGTTCAATCCGCATGACCACACCAAGTCTTTATGTTTAAGTGGAGGATTATAGCACGCATTATAATAGAAACATTTTTTTTAATTGTAGATTTTCTCGGGTTATACACCAAACTTTGTGTAGTTGTCGTACATGCTTAATATAACGAATCTACTGTGTTAATCTGCGTAGGTAAAGATATTGTGACATTTATGATCTAGGCCAAAACCTAAGAGAAAGTTCGCCATTAATTCTGAACTAAATACTTGAAAGCACTTTAAGAAGGTCCTTTTTCTGATTTCACCGGAAGTTTGAGAGATGAATTTAATTTCAAAACGGCGTTTCCGTGTCTGTGCACCTGTTCGAATATTTCCTGTTAAAACAATGCATTGCAGTTAGGAGTGCACGTCTGAATTGCTCTTCAAAATGGATTTCACATCAGCGAATGAAATGTCGGTCTGCTTTCAAGAAAACCTCTTGAGGTTGAGTTTTTCTTTGCTAGATTTTCTTCGGGAAATTCAATGAAAGGCTTTTAACTATGAACACTATCTATCTATCTATTTATCTATCTATCTATCTATCTATATATATATATATATATATATATATATATATAGAGAGAGAGAGAGAGAGAGGAGAGAAGAGAGAGAGAGAGAGAGAGAGAGACACTGAAACTAGTCAACATGTCCTCAAATGCCTGTAATTTCCCGCCAATCCTCCTTCCACCTTACTTTCTTACAAACTAGCGCCCCCCTACAAATATCTACTACCACTGTTCGTTTAAACGGAACCTGTGAACTTCGTTTAACTAATAATTCCTACAGCTACTGTTCGTTTTAAAAGCGAGACAACGGAAACATTCCAACAGTCTCACACCTGAAGATGGCACAGGAACTTGCCGAAAGCACTCGTGAAAAAAACTCTGGTTGAATGCTACACCAATTCCACCCTGATATTAAAAATATGGCCAAACAGTTAGAAAGGATTGAACAAAAACTCGCCCGACAAGAATCGTCAGTAGAGCTTAACAAAACATGTTTAAAGAAAAAATGCTACCAAACATACTTATATATGTATCAGTGTTTTCGTATCTATCTCAGGCTCTTCATGTTCATATCAATCAGATCAGGTATATAATAAGTACCTCAGTTGAAGCAGTTTGGAAAAGAACAGTTTTTGCTTTTCACCGCAAACTTTCGGTTGTTTGTAAACAAGAGAAACATACTATTTTTTGACATTAGAATTTCATAGCAAGATTTTTTTTAAAGTTTGTCCATGTTTATTTAAAAACCAAAGACACGTTTTTATACTAAAATAGTTTTTTTTTTAATAAAGGAAATTAGTTATTTCATGTTGTTGTTGTTGTTAGCATATGCTAAAAATTAATTTTGCACCAAGTATGAACTAATATTGTTACGCTAGGAGCGGGTCAAAAGGGAGAAAGAAAGGTATAATCATGTGAATCCGTGCTCTCAGCGTGAGATGATGATGATGATGATGATGATGATGATGATGATGATGATGATGATTAATTTATTATTGAACCTTTATTTTGCAAATGTGACATTATCGCAACACTGTATTCTAGAAATAATTATCTTGTGTTGGATTTCAATCTAATCCAGTGTCATCCCTTAAATATGTGCATATTGGCAATTATGAGAAAATATTTGATATTATAGCGTATACAGGAATTCCTCATTAATTAATTCATTTTTTTTATTGAATAAATAAATAAATATATCTTTATATTAGGGAAAGATTTCCGAATTTGTTATCTTTTAATTTGTGTTCAATAGATAGTTAGACATGCATTGATCGATAGATATGAACAAACTTAGATAGATAATTAGATAGATATGAAGATAGCATAGAAAGATAAATAGATAGATAGATATGCACATGAACAGATATATATATATATATATATATATATATATATATATATATATATATATATATATGAAGAAAATTAAACCTATAGGAACATAGCCTGACATAGATAGACAGACGTGAACATATTGTGATAGATTAATAGATGTGACCAGTGGGATTAAAATACAAATAGATAGACAGATAGATACTAACAGACAGACAGATAGATAGATAGATAGATAGATAGATAGATAGATAGATAGAGATACATATGAACAGACTGAAATAAATAAATAAATAGATAGATATGTACATAAACAGATTGTAATAGATACGAACAGACTAAAATAGATAGATAGATAGATAGATAGATAGTACATGAACAGATAGAGATACATACGAACAGACTGAAATAAATAAATAAATAAATAGATATGTACATGAACAGATTGGGATACATACGAGCAGACTGAAATACACAGATAGATAGATAGATAGATAGATAGATATGTATATGACCAGATTGGGATGCATACAAACAGAATGAAATAGATAAATTAATTATTTCATATTGTTGTTGTCAGGATATGGGAAAAATTAATTTTGCAATAACGATAAACTAATATTGTTATTTTTTTTATCATAAAACGTTAAACGAAAGATGTGTTTGTATACACGTGCATTTCTCTCTGACAGAATATTATATTTGCCAATAACAATATCAGTTTGTCGGGATCAAGTATCCAATAAGCACCACGCCACAAAAACAGCAGTACAGCCACTTACCTCCTATCACACACACCATCAAAGTACGACGGACAAGACATGATGTACATTACTGGAGAAACAAGAACGGACAGATAAGTGTCGTTCTCCTGCGGACACCTACACGTGGACAGATCATTGTAGGCCGATCCGCAAAAGTCTATATCAATCAGTTCCGTACGGATTCTGTATGAACATCTACTAGAACATTAAAATTATTGAATAATAAGTAAAAAAAAAACACAAAAAAAGTAAAGTCGTTGGGGTGACCTAAAGTCTGTATCAGCCCATCAGCGAGGGTGTCTATCCCCTTTTCACTAGCGCTAGACCAAAGGAGATTGTTTATGCGTCTGAGGTGTAGCGCCACATCTAGCATCAGCTCTTTACTTTACCGAACAGATCCCTGTGCTACTCATACGCTGAGTTGGCGAGGGCTGGTATCGAACTAGGAACCTTGTGGTTTCTAGCCGGACGCTCTACCGACAGAGCACACATAATAATCTAAAATTGCTATTTCGATTTTTTTATAGACTGGTCTTTTTTGAGCCACGAGACTGAGATATGAGCAAACTAAGACTTAGATATGAACTTTAACGAAGAAAAATTGACCATTAGTTCCTATATCTCCCCTTTCTTCCTTGCTTTCTTCCTTCCTCCTTCATTCATTCATTCCAAAGAGATTCCCTGTGGCGATAAGGCCGCAGGCACATCTCATCTGTGATGATACTGTGAATTCTATAACTTATAAGTTTTATGCAGGTGTAGTTGTTAGCCAACAAGCCCCGGTTTTAAATTGAAAATGTCCTTCTCCTAGACCTGTTTCCTAAACATTTTCATTCAAACCAGGGCTTGTTGGGCTAACAACTTATTGTCGTTTGAGTCTCGGAAGACTATAATATAGTTTAGGGCACAAAAACTATATTTATTTTCCGAGACTGAAATGCCAATAAGTTGTTAACCCAACAAGCCTCTGGTTTTAAATTGAAAATGTCCTTCTCCTAGACCTGTTTCCTAAACATTTTCAATTCAAAACCAGGGGCTTGTTGGGCTAACACTTATTGTCATTTGAGTCTCGGAAGACTATAATATAGTTTTAGGGCAAAAAAACTATATTATATTTTCCGAGACTGAAATGCCAATAAGTTGTTAATCCAACAAGCCTCTGGTTTTAAATTGAAAATGTGCCTTCTCCTAGACCTGTTTCCTAAACATTTTCATTAAAACCAGGGGCTTGTTGGGCTAACAACTTATTGTCGTTTGAGTCTCGGAAGACTATAATATAGTTTAGGGGCACAAAAACTATATTATATTTTCCGAGACTGAAATGCCAATAAGTTGTTAACCAACAAGCCCTGGTTTTAAATTGAAAATGTTCCTTCTCCTAGACCTGTTTCCTAAACATTTTCAATTAAAACCAGGGGCTTGTTGGGCTAACACCTTATTGTCATTTGAGTCTCGGAAGACTATAATATAGTTTAAGGGCACAAAAACTATATTATAGTTTTCCGAGACTGAAATGCCAATAAGTTGTTAATCCAACAAGTCCCTGGTTTTGAATTGAAAATTCCTTCTCCTAGACCTGTTTCCTAAACATTTTCATTTTAAAACCAGGGGCTTGTTGGGCTAACACCTTATTGTCATTTGAGTCTCGGAAGACTATAATATAGTTTAGGGGCACAAAAAATATATTATATTCTTCCGAGACTGAAATGCCAATAAGTTGTTAACCCAACAAGTCCCTGGTTTTGAATTGAAAATGTGCCTTCTCCTAGACCTGTTTCCCAAACATTTTCAATTCAAAACCAGGGACTTTTTGGGCTAACACCTTATTGTCATTTGAGTCTCGGAAGACTATAATATAGTTTAGGGGCACAAAAACTATATTATAGTTTTCCGAGACTGAAATGCCAATAAGTCGTTAGCCCAACAAGCCCCTGGTTTTGAACTGAAAATGTCCCTTCTCGTAGACCTGTTTCCCAAACATTTTCATTTTAAAACCAGGGGTTTGTTGGACTAACAACTTATTGGCATTTATATTATAGTCTCGGAAGACTATAATATAGTTCAGGAGCACAAAAATATATTATAGTCTTCCGAGACTGAAATGCCAATAAGTTGTTAGCCCAACAAACCCCTGGTTTTGAATTGAAAATGTCCTTACTCCTAGACCTGTTTCCCAAACTACCAGGCTAGAATTCGAGGTGTTTGTTTTGTAATGGTTATCGTCATAAGAAATGGTCACACCGATCTGATTTCAAATTCTGTACGAGGCTGTTTGCATTTCATATAGCGCTATTACCCTACGGAAAGGTATAACTCCAACTATTCTCACTCCAGCTCTGGGTAAAATAGTAGGGCAGACTGGATTCTTTAATATTGGTATGACAACCAGTCTTGAATTCAAACCTGTTAAACTCTGCTTAAAGTAATCTTGGGCCACATCCTGCTCGTATGGAGGGGTTGGTAAATACATGCAAGGCTAGAAAACATAGTCCGATCTTCAACTATAGTTGGAGGGGGAAATGAAGGATCAGTGCCTTTACATAGATAGATAGATAGATAGATAGATATGAACAATCCATGTCACATTTATCTATCTTCTATTAATAATGGAGATTCGCTTCTGGTTTTGTATGTAACAAAAATTACGTCACTGCTTACGTCACATTACCCAAAATCGTCATAACATAGAATAAATACACTCAACATTTGAACATGCAACATTAGACAGTCCTCATTGTTTTTTAACCTCTGCAGAGGTGCAGTAGGTGTATTCTACAACCCCAGTCGGATTATTTATTTTAATATATATAATACTGACTTCGGCATTAGATAACCTGACAAGAGTTGACATCCAGTAAAACCAGCCAACTAACCATCTTCGAGTTTTACTTAGGCTAGATGGGCGGTCGGAGAGTCCCCCGTTCAATCGGCTGGTCACGTCAAGCCCTAGCACCTTATGATTTTCCGACCCTATTGCCCTTATGGCGAGCCCCCTTTTATCATATGGGTGCTAGAAGGCATGACTGAGGGTCTTCATGTCCTGGGAATGACGTTAAACTCTATCTGATGGTAAGGTTCCAGTTTTGGAGGTTTGGGGAATGTGGAGCACCCTTCATCACCATTGCTCCCTGGTCCACTCTGACCCGGAGTGGTAGTACCTGTTAGGGTCCCATCTATGGGTTAAATAGAAAAACATGAGTTTATCAAAACTGAGTAACCATTAAGAATGAACTTATTTGAAAACTTTGCCGACATTAAATGACCCACTGAGGTTGATATGCCGTAAAACAAAACAAACTAACCAACCAACCAAGAGATTATTCTAATTTACGGACCAGGAACAAATTAATTGAAATTCAATGTCATATATATATATATATATATATATATATATATATATGTGTGTGTGTGTGTGTGTGTGTGTGTGTGTGTGTAATATATCAAGAAAAATGAAAAAACACAGGTTTAAATGGGTTAAGTGGTGAGTTTTATACCTGTGTTTTTTCATTTTTCTGGGTATATTACATACCATCGGATTTACTTCCTTTCTTCAGATATATATATATATATATATATATATTATATATATATATATATATTTATATCTTGATTTGCGTAGATATTAGCTGATTACGTATGACCGGTTTAGCTCAGTCGGTAGAACCGACTAGGAACCACAAGGTTCCGTGTTTGATACCGGACCTTACGAACTCAGCGTATCAGTAGCACAGGGATCTGTGCGGTAAAGTGGGGAGCTGGTGGTAGGTGTGGCGCTCCACATAGATGCCAAAACAATCTCCTTGGTTTAGCACTAGGAAAAGGGGGGTAGACCTCCTCGCTGTCTGGTTGATATCGACTTTAGGCCACTCCGAAGACTTATTTTACGTCTCAGTAACCGATTAGTAACGTAAATCAAGCGCCCCCCTCTCTCTCTCTATCTCTCTATATATATATATATATATATATATATATATATATATATATGATTGATAAAGAAAACGCTTGAATATCAGCCATGTCAAGGGTTATAAATTTATTTCAACCGAAATATTCTCGTCTTTGAGAACCTTAGCATCCTTAGACCATAGACCGTCTACAAAATGTAGAGATATATGTATACATCCAAGGTTATATATATATTTACCAACCCCTCCGCACGAGCAGGATGTGGCACAAGGTCAATTTTTTAAGCGGAGTTTAACAGGTTTGAATTCAGAGTTTTCCTTCTAGACCGGTTGCTTAACCAAGGTTAAAGAGCCCAGTCTGCCCTACTATTTACCCATAGCATGAGGGAGAGTAGGATTCATACCTTTCCCAAGGGTATTAGCGCTAAGTGAAATGCAATTACCACGTCCAAGATTTGAACTCGGTCGACGAGTCCACTTCCTATTACTTTAACCATTACACCACGCGCTTCATCTAAGGTTATATATACTCACTAATGTCTACTTAAAATTGCACGGCACAAAAGTATTTTCCTTTGCATTGCAGTGACTGTTACTGATTCTCTACTTTTTATCTCCTAAAATCATTGGAGTGAAACACTGGCCAAATCGGCAGTCTATTGTTTCCGAGGAAGAATTTTATGCTTCATCGATTTGAATTGAATGTAAATGACAAGCGTATGAAACGGAACCGTTTGGCTTCACAATTATCCAATTTTTATTGGATAATTCTGAAGCCAGACTAGTCGCAGCCATTACAACTACAGACAGAAAATCACGGAATATTACGAAAATTAAAGGAATAATAATAATAATAATAATAATAATAATAATAATAATAATAATAATATATATACTAATATATAATATAATAGTATATAGACTAATAATAGACTAATAATATATAATATAATATATCAGGCAATATCTTTCAAAAATCTATTTTTACATCGCCCGGAGGCGTTTTTTTTTTGTACTACTACTACTACTCCCTTATAATTGCTGCGCAAAATAATGCCATAAAGACGAACTATATCAAAGCGAAAATTGATAAGACCCAACAAAATAGTAAATGTAGACTTTGTGGTAATAGAGATGAGACTGTATACCATGTACTCTGCGAATGTAGCAAACTAGCACAACGAGAATACAAAACTAGACACGACTGGGTTGGGAAGGTGATCCACTGGGAATTATGCAAAAAAATTAATTTTGACCATGCAAAAAAATGGTATATGCATAAACCAGATTCTGTTTTTGAGAACGAAACGCATAGAATTCTCTGGGACTTTGAAATAAAAACGGATCACCTTATCCCAGCAAGAAGACCAGACCTAGTGTTGATAAACAAAAAAGAAAGAACTTGTCGACTGGTGGATTTTGCAGTGCCAGCCGATCTCAGGGTGAAGCTAAAGGAAAATGAAAAAATGGACAAATATCTGGACCTTGCCAGAGAACTGAAAAAGTTATGGAACATGAAAGTGAAAGTTATACCAATTGTGGTTGGTGCACTTGGAACAGTCCCAAAAGGATTAGAAAAGCGTTTGGAAAGTTTGGATATCAGAGGAAGGATTGAAACCATTCAGAACACTGCACTGCTGCAATCTGCCAGAATACTCAGAAGAGTCCTGGAGACCTGAGGAGACTTGCTGTCACTCAGACTCCAGTGAAATACCATCAGCTAACACTGGTGTGAAAACTCAAAAAGAGTGAATAATAATAATAATAATAATAATAATAATAATAATAAAATGAAAATAATGCCATAAGGACAAACTACATCAAAGCGATCAGGTGATCCACTGGGAATTATGCAAGAAATTAAATTTTGACCATCCAACAACATGGTATATGCATAAACCAGAATCTGATCTTGAGAACGAAACGCACAAAATTCTCTGGGACTTTGAAATTAAAACGGATCACCTTATCCCAGCAAGAAGACCAGACCTAGTGTTGATTAACACATCAAATTGTACATCAAATTGTACATCAAACCATTCAGAACACTGCACTGCTGCAATCTGCTAGAATACTCAGAAAGTCCTGGAGACCTGAGGAGACTTGCTGTCACTCAGATTCCAGTGAAAGACCATCAGCTAACACTGATGTGAAAACTCAAAAAATAATAATAATAATAATAATAATAATAATAATAATAATAATAATAGTCGCTCATAAGTGCAGCACAAAACAATGACATAAGAACAAATTATATCAAAGCAAAAAATTAATAAGACAAAGCAAAAGTAGGATGTGTGGAGACTGCATGCGACAAACCGAAGACGTCAGATACGAGAAGGTCTTGACATGGCTAAGATGGGAAAACCTCAAGAGAGAAACTGAATCCCTCACAATTGTAACAAAAGACAATGCCATTAGAACAAACTATATCAATACGAAAATATACTCAAACAAAAACAACAACCACAATGTGGAACATGTCAAACACCTTTGACAGTTAAACACTTATTCATGGAATGCAGGTTTTTTGCTCACATCAGAATCCGTTATTTTAAAGCAAACAATATGAAGGATCTGTTTGAAAATGTCAACATGGAGGATATTCTCTCTTTTTTGAGGGAATTTAAATTATACCATAGTATGTAGACATGAAACTAATCAATACAATACAACATAATCCCCAATAATGCTAAGACATTTTTAAAACCAATTACTAAAAAGTATAAATATAAATACACGACATATATTACTTCCTAACCGTTAGGCATGACATAACCCCAGACGGGTTGATATGCCGTTTAAATCAATAAACAACAAACAAACAACAGTGTAGGATGTGTAAAAATTCATCGGGGTGGCCTAATGTCGGTATCAGCTAATCAGCGAGGGAGTCTATCTCCTTTTCACTAGCGCTAAACCAAGCAGATCCCTGTGCTACTCATACGCTGAGTAGGCGAGGGCCGGTATCGAACTAGAAACCTTATGGTGTCTAGCCGAACGCTCTACCGAATAATAAAAAGTAAGTCGTCGGGGCGGCCTAATGTCGGTATCAGCCAATCAACGAGGGAGTCTATCCCCTTTTCACTGTCGCTAGACCAAGGAGATTGTTTTTGCATCTGAGGTGGAGCGCCACACCTACCACCAGCTACTTACTTTACCGCACAGATCCCTGTGCTACTCATAACGCTGAGTTGGCAAGGACCGGTATCGAACTATGAACGCTCTACCGACTAAGCTAACACGGCCCATATGCTTAAATACGGCCAATTATTTTCAAAATCCCAGTTGAATCATTATAAATTATTTTGAGATTTATAGTAAAACAAAATAAGAATAATCATTTAAAACTGAAGAAATTTCAAGTACTTTTTAATTGTATCTGACTCTTTAAACAAAAAAAGGACACAATTAGTTATGGAATCTTTTTCGCCTCGTTCAGTATCGTGACAATCCAATTCAAAATTCTACATATCATTCCGAACGAGTAGTCAGAATTCGGAGAATCAAATTCCAAAATTAGATAGATTTTTTTGTATTTTTTGTTGTTGTTTTGTTTTGTTTTTTTTTTTTTTGGGGGGGGTCTTTATCTTTAATTATATTCGTGACATCTACAATCGTTTTCCTTTCCATTCACCTTCAAATTGTCGAAGGATTCAAGCAAAATGCGTATAAAACAGGAAGTCACTTTAACAATTCTTTTGTTGCGATTTGCATGTATTTTCCCGAATTCTCAAATACACAGAGTCCCCGAAATGATGTCAAAATTAATAGCTAAATATAATCTATTTTGCTAACGGTGGTCATATAGATAAGTTGTTTCTTATTGTTGTTTTTTTTTTTGTTTTTTTGTTTTTTTCTTTCATATACTTATAAAATGTATCTACATTTGGTAAATTTCCGTTAGAAAATAAGGTTAATTAAATAAAAGGAAAAGAAATATATTTATTAGACATGCTATTTCATTCGTGATTTTGAAAATCCAAGCAAACACAACTTTTCATGGACCTATGAATAAATTCATTTAGGCTTAGCTTGGTTTCTTTTTTAATAACATACCAAACTTCGTAGGTTATATAATGCCAAAAAATACTTGTGGAAAAACAGTAGTGTTTCTAATTAACCCATAGCTGTGGGGTGAGAGGGTTCATACATTTCCAAAGCGGTACGTTAGCCACTGCGTCCACTAGATTCATTTTGGAAATAATTTAGGAAATATAATCTTAGTAGAAGCTGAAGTTTTTATTTACTTAATTACAAGATTATTTGGGAAAATTAATAGAGGATTTGTATTAATACTAAATATAAACACACACACACACGCACACACACACACACACACACACACACACACATATATATATATATATATATATATATATATATATATATATTAGTATTGATAATGCATTTGGTATACTTATAAAGAGAGCTCAATAACAGTGATGGACCATATATATCTAAGTTAGGGTAGCGTAAACATAGAATCAACGGCGCTTGGTAAATGATAGTTTCTCGCTATGAAGATCACATAGGCAAAAAATTAACCATCAATTACCAAGCGCGGTTAACCCTATGCCTATGCTATATATATATATATATATATATATATATATATATATATATATATATAGCATATGTAGCATATAAACATATACATATATAGCATATGCATAGAGTATAATGTTGTTGCTGATTAACGATGGCGTAGTGTCCGTAAATAAATACATAAATAAAATATCTGCATCTGCGCAAGATATATATATTAATATATATTATATATATATATATATATATATATATATATATATATATCTTGCGCAGATGCAGATATTTTATATATATATAATATATTATAGCACAATACTTTGGAATTGTGTGCCTTCGACTACTCTCCCTCCAAATATGGGTAAATAATAAAATAGACTTTCCTTTTTAACATTGACTAGCCAACCAGTCTAGGAGAAGGGAAACTCTGAATTTAAACCTGTTATCTCCGCTTAAAATATTGACCTTACGTCACATCCTGCTCATGTGGACTGGTTGATATATATATATATATATATTATATATATATATATATATATATATATAAAACAAGAAGAAGATATGTATAAGCAAGCTGAGGATTAGAATGCCCGTAATGTAAGTAAAGCTGTATGAAAGATTAAGAGTTCACTTTCAATACTATCAGTGATTTTAATTTTCATGTGACAAAAAGAAGTACCATCACAATCATCAGACAGATCCCATATATATATATATATATATA
Organism: Doryteuthis pealeii; assembly: GCA_023376005.1. Taxonomy (NCBI): domain Eukaryota; kingdom Metazoa; phylum Mollusca; class Cephalopoda; order Myopsida; family Loliginidae; genus Doryteuthis; species Doryteuthis pealeii. Next base: position 43,912,702 of record CM042150.1, on the reverse strand, counting down.
TATATATATATATATATATATATATATATATATATATGATTTGAAGGCAATTACAATGCATATAAATAAAGACAAAGAGATGTTTTTTTGTCTCATCGATTTTAAAGTAAACCTTTATCTTCAGAGACAGTTTTCAGAAATGGGCGCGATTCTTTCTTTTTTTCCTCTTCCTCTCTTTTTTTCTTTTCTTTGTTTTTATGAAATGAATGAAATTGGGGCGGATAGTTATTTTTGAAATATCTGTTGAGAATGGGTTTGAATTTTAAATGTATAAGTATCTAATCTTGTCTGGTTAATTTCCGGTGGATATTGCAACATTGTAGCTATATTGAATCCAAAATGAAAACGGTCACATAGAAGAATTTATTTACTTAGCTTTTATTGTATTTTTTTTTTCAGTTGTAAAATAAATAAAATAAAATGTATTCATTTAATTAGATAGATTAGTAATAAATAAATAAAAATATATATATATATATTATATATATATATATATATATATATATATATATATATATATATGTGTGTGTGTGTTGAAAGATAGATTTTTAAGTATGTAAAAAGGGCAAAATATTTTGATATTTAAAATATTAAAATATCTTACTCTGAAACTGAGCGCTTTTTTTAATTAAAAAAAAATCATATTTTTCTATTATCATTTTTTCTATTTTGTATTTAAAATAATACCAAAAAGAATACAATGCACAGAAAGACAAGCACTTGGTCGAGAAACGTGTCGGCATTTCAGTAAATAATTGTTATCCATACAACATTTTCTTTCCATTTATCTTTCAACGTAATTGTCGGATTTACTTCCATTTTTCTCACTTACACACACACACAAAAACACACACACTCACGCAGACATATATATAAAGTGGTCAAACGATGTGTTTGAAATGGCGAAGACCGACAATTTTTGGGAGATTATGTGCTTAATTAAAGTCATACCTAATTTGTTAATTAATTAATTATAATTAAATGAATTAGGCGTGCATATCGGTTTAAATGTAAAGCGTAAACAAATCGAGAAAAAGTCGATCTCTGTATATACATTTCAGCCCATTAGGCCTCATCAGCAGAGCTATAGATAGGGCAGTCCTTTGTGCGCGATTCGAACCCTACCTGTCAGGCTGACAAGGGACATTCTAACCACTACACTAGTTGGCTTCCCCAGAATCTCTCGTTTATTTTAAACTGATATGTATATCGTTCTGTATGACTTTAATTAAGCACATAATCTCCCCCCCAAAAAAAAAATATATATATATAATTCTCATGCTTCGAACATATGCTTCCAATTCAAAATTTAGTTTTACTATAGTAAAGAACAATATTTATCATTTCGTTTGGTTATTGTGAAGTAGAATAATATAAATCTATCGTCCAAGTTTTGCACGGGGCTTCCCATCGTGGTGTAATGTTTATCAAGCTAGTCTCGCTGATCCTTTACTACTAATCATAGCAAGTTCGGTCCTCGTTAGACGATCCATACTTTAGACTTCGTGTCACATCCTACACTTGTCCTCATGATCTGTATACACGCCTGAAGTTCAGCAGCGCTCGTTTAGTTTTGGCTCTGGTATTACTGCGATTTCATGAATAATACAATCATCCAGTTCGTCGGTTGCTTGAAACACTACGTTTAAATACTTGAGCCTTCTGATATCCCCCCTCCCGTACCCGAGGGAGTAATCACACGAAGACATAGATCCGGTCAGGGGACTCGACCACGGAATGTCACCATGTATTAAGATGAATTTCAATCACAACACGCATATTGTCCACCATTCGACGCCTAATGGGAACTGAAATGGCATGTTTGCTGCTGTTCTGAGACGTAACTTCAAGCCACATACCTTTTCTAGAGACTGTGCGGGTTTAAATCTAGAAAATCATTCTTCAGGAGCACCCCCCTCTCTCTCTCTCTCTCTCTCTCTCTCTCTCTCTCTCTCTGTGTGTGTGTTGTGTGTGTGACAGTGAGAGAGACCCTGTGTGTGTGTGTGTGTGTGTGTGTGTGTGGTGTGTGTGACAGAGAGAGAGACTCTGTGTGTGTGTGGTGTGTGTGTGAGAGAGAGACAGAGAAAGAGACTGTGTGTGTGTGTGTGAGACAGAGAGAGACTCTGTGTGTGTGTATGTGTATGAGTGTATGTGTATGTGTGTGTGACAGGGAGAGAGACTGTGTGTGTGTGTGTATGTGTGTGTGTGTGTGTGACAGAGAGAGAGACTGAGTGTGTGTGTGTGTGAGACAGAGAAAGAGACTCTGTGTGTGTTTGTGAGACAGAGAGAGACTGTGTGTGTGTGTGTGTGTGTGTGACTGTGTGTGTGTATGTGTGTGTGTATGTGTGTGACAGAGAGAGAGACTGTGTGTGTGTATGTGTGTGTGTGTGTGTGTGTGTGTGACAGAGAGAGAGAGACTGTGTGTGTGTGTGTGTGAGACAGAGAAAGAGACTCTGTGTGTGTGTGTGAGACAGAGAGAGACTGTGTGTGTGTGTGTGTGTGTGTGTGTGAGAGAGACATGTGTGTGTGTGTGTGAGAGAGAGAGAGAGAGAGAGAGAGAGAGACTGTGTGTGTGTATGTGTGTGTGTGTGTGTGTGTGACAGAGAGAGAGACTCTGTGTGTGTGTGTGTGTGTGACAGAGAGAGAGACTCTGTGTGTGTGTGTGTGTGTGTGTGTGTGTGTGTGTGTAACGACAACCTAGCAAAAACGGCACGTGATAGTGGAATTTTTGATAGAGCAACACGCTTAAAATGCTCTAACTTATATATAAACACAATGTCTGTTGATGACTGTACTATATGCTCCCAAAACCAGGTAGAGATCTTTGGAAGGGGATTTTAATTGACTTTCACCGTTAGCGTAAGAAAGGCTCTCTGTTAGATACGGATTTGAGCTCTCTAGTGAGCGTAACATATATACCTATGTATGTATTCTGCATCTTACAGGTAGCTGCTGACAACTGCGTGATTAATGAATCGGGATGATGAAAAATCAGTCGAATTTTGCTCCCGGCTATAAGTAGTTTTTAAGTCTAGCCACACTAAAAAGACGTTTCGTGTCTTTTCAGTGTGGCTAGACTTCACGGTGTCTGTGGATGATTATATATATATATATGTGTGTGTGTGTTGTGTGTGTATGTGTCTTTTCAGTGTGGCTAGACTTCACGGTATCTGTGGATGAATATATATATATATATATATATATATATATATATATGGTGTGTGTGTGTGTGTGTGTGTTGTGTGTGTGTTTCTTTATATTATACATATAGCCAATTATATATATATATATATATTATATATATATAGTGAGAGAGAGGAGGAGAGGGGGCATCAATATCACGGACCGATGTAGCATTGGGAACCCGATGGATTCACAGGTCGTCTATTGCTAATTACAATCATTCATTCCTCCTTGAATAGAACTGACAATATCATTATGGACCGCTGTTATAAAGGGAACCCAAAGAGTTAGCGGATCGTCTATTGTATTAATAAAAGGAATGGTCGTTTCGAAATTTTCTTTTCTTCGAAATAAGATTAATTAACAAACAGAAATATTCGATTTGAAATGTTCTTGGTGACCTGTAACTTGATGCACGGCAAAGACACCAATTCCACATAATCAAATAATCTGGTGAGGAAGGGTTAATTTTTATTTTAAATTAGGAATTAATTTGTTTTTAGAAATAATTGTAAGAGACGAGTTTCAGTTTTTTTTATTCAAATAATGACAAGATTATTTTCGAAAATGAGTTGAACGCGTTTATTAAGCTTTGCTACAACTCAGTCGGTAGAACGTCTACCCATGAACAACAAGGTTCTGGGTTCGATACGTGTTATATACTCTTATGGCAATTTAACCCGCACGCATGAATTCTTCCAACTATAAACAGTAGCAGGTTCTGCACTTAAGCGAGAGTTAATATTTCAGCGAATAGCCGATAAGACAGCCTCGCGTTTAACCGACTCATTGGTATATATTTGTACTACTGTTCTTTGTTAATATATTTGTTTAACTCATTTCCCCTCTTGTGTCTTTATTCTGGCCCCTAACCAGGACACAACAGCTTGATCTCATCCTCGTCGCCAAGTTGTTGTGGCCTGATCGGAAGCCAGAATAAAGACACAAGAGAGGAAATGAGTTAAACAAATATAGTATATACCCTACCTATAAACATTAATGGGTATGTCTCAATCCTCATGAATACGGGAATACAATGCTGACTGAATAGTCGTACAACACTAGCATTGGTTTACCCTTCTTCACGCCGCTGGCGAGTATTGTATTTTGTTAATGTTATAAAGATTCTGTTTCATTTCCGACCTACATTTGGTTATTTCTCATTTAGTAAATTTTGTTTACGTTAGGTTACAACAGTACTGATCCTCAATAACTCAGTGCATGGGTAGCACAGCTGGAATCTGTTTGGTAAAGTGGGGAACTGATGGTAGGTATGGCGCCCACCTTAGATGCAAAAACAATATCCTTGGTCTAGTGCTAGTGAAAAGACTCTCTCGCTTTCTTGCTGATATTGACAATACGCCACTCTAGCGACTTTTTCTTACTTTTTACAAACATATGTACAATATAAATCTCCCCCTCTCTCTCTCTTTCTCTCCCTCCCCTCTCTCTCTCTTCTATATATATTATATATAATATATATATATATATATATATATATAGGATAACCTTGTATACTTAAACTGAAAGAAGCGCAAATATAAGTGTTTCCTTGGGATACAATATTATCTAGAATCGGTCCTCTTAAAAACAGCGAAAAGAATTTGCAAGTAACTCGCTGAGAGCATTACCCCATCACTTAATAAAGGTTCCATTAGATTCCAAGTAAATGATTTTCTTTCATCTGGCAAACGACCACTTTCCAAAAAACTCGATTCTTCGGAATTAATGGACAGCATAATATGATTAAATATACGTTAACATGTTCATGTTTATCTAATAACAATCATTATGAATTATTTACCGAGAAACAGCTTTAAAATCATATATAAAAAAGACGATATGGAATTAAATAACTACAAGAGTTGATCTACTAACTAATAGTGTCCTGGGTATGATGTCAAACTGCAGCTAGTGAAAGTCCGAAACAGAACAATAACTCTGGTGAATATGGAGTACCCCTTTTTCGCCATTATTCCCAGGTCTCCTCTGGGTCGGAGTGGTAGTACCTGTTAGGGTCCCATATATAGGTTAAGTAGATCAAAAACTGTTTTAAAAATGTGTTTTAAAAAATTGAGTTTAAAAAAAATGAATACCTCGCTGTTACGATTTTTATGGCCATCCTTTAGGCTTCAAGCAAGAAAATATGAAATAACGTCCATTCATTGGCCACTGAGTTCTTGCGATCAATTTTCGTCTCCTTACCTTTATCCAATAACGGGTATATAACGGTGAGAGTTCATCTCGTTTGATAGAGAGAGAGAGACAGACAGACAGAGACAGAGACAGAGACAGAGACAGAGATTAGAGAGGAGATTAGTATTATTTGTATTATTCGGACTATTGTCCTCATCTTCATTGTTATCTGTACAAACGTTTCGGCCGATGTTCCCTCCTCCATAACATTGAGGATGAGGACAAT
>CM042150.1:43897097-43902097 GCA_023376005.1 Doryteuthis pealeii | reverse complement strand
ATTCGTAAAGTTGTCTTTTTTTAAATTAGAAAAATATCTATTTCTGCAATAAGTTCTGCATACGTTCAGATATAGATCACTTTGAATTCGATTTACTGACAAATTAAAACGACAATTCTTTCAGCTTGTATTGTGTCAGTGCTGCTTATGGTTTCACACTTGAAACCCTACGAGCACTTGGAGAATAAGCTAATGGGAGCTGAAAAGAATTCTGCGTGCGATCTTGAACAAATGTGGAAAGGAATACTTTCAAGGAAGCAGCTGTACGACCATCTTGCCGCCCTATCACACAAACCATCCATGAGACGAACAAGACATGATGGAGCACTGCTGAGAAACAAGGAGAAATCATAAGCGACATCACGCTGTGGAACCAGCACATGGACATGCATGGGGCCACCAGCAAGGACATAACATTGACCAGGTTTGCGCGATACGAAATGCAAGACAGAGGACGCTCCCGGAGACAATGAATGGCATAAAAGTTGGCAGGATTCAGTGCTAATTTTGCACATGATGATTATGATGAAATTATACTTATTGAAGTTTGTATCATCTTAAATTGATCATATATAATAATATATAAATAAAATTTCATTTATTTTAATACAGATAAACGCATTTTTGAAAATCCATCTTTGGACTAACAGCGTTTCTGTTTGGCACATTCTTCTTCTAACGGTCATTTCATCCGTCATTGCTCTTGTTGAAGACGCGATTATTTCATACGGTCGATACAGATATTAACGAGGGACTCACAATGAGGGGGGGGGCGATGTGCAGTTAAAACCGTTGAGAGGAGCCCCGAAACGGGTGCACATTCACTCTGATGATCCCAAGCATTTGTTAAACATCATTTGTTTTTTTCAATATATCAAATTCACACTGTGTCGGATTATTTCCTTTTTATTTCCAACACAAACACACACACACACACACACACACACACACAACACACACCACACACACACATATATATATATATATATATATCTATATATATATGAGAGATTTATCCAAAACTTGGTAGTAGGGATTGATTCTATATGTGATTCTAAGATCACTGTACTAATATTGTATATATATGTATAAATACAGCGAATCTTTAATTCACTGAAGAAAGCTCATGTATATAACCTTTTAGATATAATACGAGCAATATTTTCATAAAGGAAGGAAGAACCTGCAACACCGTAATTCATATATACATTTATTTTCGACCAAAATTGGGGGCTCTATATAAATTAGTTGATTTAAAACAGTCCCAAAATTTTCGTCTCATCAGATGGGTCTCAATTCACTTATGGACCTATATAGGCTTATGGATTATATAGTCCCAATTTTGTCAAAAAAATAAAATCTATTATGGAATACGTGTTGAGTTTTCCTTTCATTTTATTGATATATATCTATATATATATAGTATATATATATATATATATATATATATATTATGGAAATTCAAACATAATGATTTTACTTAACAGCCAAATCATATACTTTTGACTTTTTCTAAATTATTCATTCCAAAATTGTCTTTTTTTTTAATTAGAAAAAAAAATTGTCTATCTTTTGCTACAATATAGATTACGCATACTTCACGCTTATTAGATCCCGTTATTTTAAATTTTAATAATAATGTAGGCGTAAATTGAATCTTGTCCAAATCGCCGCCTACAAAGTGGATTATGTGAAGGTGCCACTTAATATTTCACCTTACTAGGTGAAATGTTAAGTGAACTTTAAATGCTTACGTCATCGGTTAAATTTATCCAATACTTTTTATATCAGCGTAATACTCTTGCTGGGCGTGCCATTATTTTGGGATACGTATCTACTTAAATATTTCGAATATGTAAATATGAGTAAACGTATCAAATCTTTATTATAATGGAGATTGTGGTGTGTTTCTGTCTGTAACGAACTATTTATACTCAAGTTACAAATTCCTTAGTTATATACATCACATTCTCAATGATTTTATTTTAATTTTAATACCATCAATTATTATAAATTGTTTTACGTTATTAATACTGTTAAACATCATCTACATACTAACAATGCAATTAATGATTTATATTATACAACAAAATAACGGTTTATCAGTGTAAAACGGAAAGCTAATTTCATATTGATATTAAATTGATTTTTTAAATATGTGCCTTTTTAGTATTATTAATTTCTAATTGTTTGGTTTTTTTAATGAATATAAGGCAAAATCTCTTCATGAATCTTAAATGAAATCCATTAACAAGAAAAATAGCTGTAATTTTATCATTTATTTCCTCTTTTAACTAAATACATAAATTAGAAAAAATAACAATGAAAAGACGAGAGTGATGGAAGAGTAAGTTTCAGTTATTCTATTTTTTCGATTATACTCCCTCTGTTCAAATCTTTTTCTCTGCATTCTATTTAGTTTCATTAGCCTTTGTAATTTAATACAATATTTTATTACATAAAACTTAAATAACTTGCACCCGGAGGGTGCATATATTTGCTAGTATATAAAATAAAATCATCTTTGAATACATTGTTTTTTCAGCATTAATATATATATTTACAAACCATAGAAGCATTACTATTTCACCGCTGATATATATATGGCCGCCATCATATATGTGTTGCGTGGTATAATTATATATATATTATATATATATATATATATATATATATATATATATATATATAAGAATAATAACTATCACTGGAACAAATTTTGCTACGGCATTTGGTTTCTGGCTCTAAACTTCTATTTATTCATTTATTTATCTTCAACGCTCTATGCCAGATATTGAAGCACTCTTCTAATAACACTGTACGTTGGATCTACCGGCTTCTTCAAGTATATATCCCAACCATAACTTGATTATATATATATAATATAATTTATATATATATAATTCATATTATATAAAATATAGTTTGCTAATATTTACAAGTAAAGAGTGCCCTTTATCATTAGATAGAGCATATGTATATAAATTAGGTTAGTAAGATACAAATTCAACACGCTTGGTAACTGCCAGTTTTCACCCGCTATCATTTACAAATCAAGCTCAAACATAATCTGGTTTAGTATTCCTATCTTATACTAGTAATTCATATACAATTATATTTTTTACAAAGTATTCCTAGATTTTTGAGATGAGTTTGATGATTAGTATTATTTGTATCATTCGATATTGGTCCCTCATCTCATGTTATGGAGGAGGGAACATCGGCGCAACGTTTGTAAGCAATAACAATGAAGATGAGGAGCAATAGTCCGAATAAATACAATAATATAATGCTCCTCTCTAATCTCTGTCTCTGTCTCTGTCTCTGTCTCTGTCTGTCTGTCTCTCTCTCTCTATCAAAGAGATGAACTCTCACCGTTTATATAGCCGTTATTGGTAGGTAGGAGAACGAAATTGATCGGAAGAACTCAGTGGCCAATGAATGGACGCTTATTGTCATATTTTCTTGCTTGAAGCTAAAGGATGGCCATAAAATCGTAACACGGGTATTCATTTTTTTTAAACTCAATTTTTTAAAACCCATTTTAAAACAGTTTTTGCTCTACTTAACCTATATATGGGACCCTAACAGGTACTACACTCCAAGCAGAGGAGACCTGGGAATAAATGGGAAGGGGTACTCCATATTCACAGAGTTATTGTTCTGTTTCGGACTTTCACTGCTGCAGTTTTCAATACGAGGACACTAGTTAGTTAGTAGATCAACTCTTGTAGCTATTTAATTCATATCGTCTTTTTTATATATTGATTTTAAAAGCTGTTTCTCGGTATAATTCCATAATGATTGTTATTAGATAAACCATGAACATGTTAACGTAATATTTTAATCATATTATGCTGTTCATTAATTCGAAGAATCGAGTTTTTTGGAAAGTGTCGTTTGCCAGATGAAAGAAAAAATCATTTACTGGAATCTAATGGAACTTTATTAGTGATGGGGTAATGCCTCAGCGAGTTACTTGAAATTCTTTTCGCTGTTTTAAGAGGACGATTCTAGATAATATTGTATCCCAAGGAACCACTTATATTTGCGCTTCCTTCAGTAAAGTATAAAAGGTTTCCTATATATATAGTTATATATATATATATATTAATATATATATATATAGAGAGAGAGAGAGAGGGAGAGGGAGAGAAAGAGAGAGAGAGGGGGAGATTTATTTGTACATCAGTTTGTAAAAAGTAAGAACAAAAGTCGCTAGAGTGGCGTATTGTCATATCAGCAAGAAAGCGAGAGAGGTCTTTTCAAACAACTAGCACAGACCAAGGATACTTGTTTTTTGCATCTAAGGTGGGGCGCCATACTACCATCAGTTTCCCCACTTTACCAAACAGATTCCAGCTGGTGCTACCATGGCACTGAGTTATTGAGGATCAGTCTGTTGTAAAGCTAACGTAAACAAAATTACTAAATGAGTAAATAACAATGTAGTCGGAATGAAAACAGAATCTTTATAACATTAACAAAATACAATACTCGCCAGCGGCGTGAGAAGGGTAAACCAATGCTAGTGTTGTTACGACTATTCAGTCAGCATTGTATTCCGTATTCATGAGGATATGAGAACATACCCATTAATGTTTATAGGGTAGGGTATAACTATATTTGTTTAACTCATTTTCTCATCTTGTGTCTTTATTCTGGCTTCCGACGGCACAACATTGGCGACGAGGATGAGATCAAGCTGTGTGTCCTGGTTAGGGGGCTCAGAATAAAGACACAAGGGGGAAAATGAGTTAAACAAATATTTAAAAGAACAGTATTTTTTGTTATATTTGTACAAATATATACAATGATGGTTACACGCGCGCTGTCTATGAGCTATTCGCTGAATATTAACTCTCGCTTAAGTGCAGAAACCTGCTACTGTGTTTATAGTTTGGAAATTCATGCGTGCGGGTTAAATTGCCATAAGAGTATATAACACGTATCGAACCAGAACCTTGTTGTTCATGCGTAGAACGTTCCTATCCGACTGG
>CM042150.1:43883444-43896997 GCA_023376005.1 Doryteuthis pealeii | reverse complement strand
CAAAGAGAGAGATAATCAGATTAGTAGTTATATCAGAAAGAGTGCTCATATCTGTGATAGAGGGTTAGTTTAATAAATGAATAAATAAAAGGTTTAGAGCCAATGGTAGCAAAATTGTTCCAGTGATAGTTATTATTCATTTATATATATATATATATATATATATATATATATATATATATATATATATATATATATACACGCACACATATATATGGGGGGGGGGGCATATATATATCAGGGGAAATAGTAATGCATCCTATGGTATGTAAATATATATATTAATGTGAAAAAAACAGGTATTCAAAGGATGATTTTATTTTATATACTAGCAAATATATGCACCCTCCGGGTGCAAGTATTTAAGTTTTAATGTAATAAAATATTGTATTAAATTAGAAAGGCTAATGAAACTAAATAAGAATGCAGATAAAAAGATTTGAAACAGAGCGAGTATAATCGAAAAATAGAATAACTGAAACTTACTCTTCCATCACTCTCGTCTTTCATTGTTATTTTTTCTAATTTATGTATTTAGTTAAAATAAATGATAAAATTACAGTTATTTTTTCTTGTTAATGGATTTCATTTAAGATTCATTGAAGAGATTTTTGCTTATATTCATTAAAAATAAAACCAAACAATTAGAAATTAATAATACTAAGCACATATAAAATCACATTTTTAATATCAATATGCAAATTAGCTTTCCCGTTTTACACTGTAAACGTTATTTTGTTGTATATATAAATATAATTGCATGTTGTTAGTATGTAGATATGTTTAACAGTATTAATAACGTAAAACAATTTTATTAATAATTGAGGTTAAAATTAAAATAAAATCATTGAGAATGTGATGTATATAACTAAAGGAATTGTAACTTGAGTAATAATATAGTTTCGGTTACAGACAGAAAAACACACAATCTCCATTATAATAAGATTTGATACGTATTTACTCATATTTACATATTGGAAACTATTTAAGTGATAGTATCTCAAAATAATGGCACGCCAGCATAGATGTGTTACGCTGATATAAAGTATTGGATAAATTTAACCTGATGACGTAAGCGATTTAAAGTATCACTTAACATTTCACCTAGTAAGGTGAAATATTAAGTAGTACCTCACATATCCACTTTATAGGCGGCGTATTTGGACAGATATCAATTTACGCCTAGATTATTATTAATTTGAAAATAACGGGATCTAATAGGTGAACGTATGCGTAATTTATATTTAGCAAAAATAGACAATTTTTTTTTTCTAATTTAAAAAAAAAAGACAATTTTGGAATGAATAATTTAGAAAAGTTCAAAAAGGTATATGATTTGGCTGTGAATAAATTTGTATGTTTCAATTTCCCATGTATATATATATATATATATATATATTATATATATATATATATATATATCGAGTTATATATATCGATATATTCGATTATATATAATATATATATATCGAGTTTTCGATTACTCTTAGATTAATCGAAAACTCGATTAATTTAACTAAAGTAACCCTGAAGAATCAATCGATGAAACTCGAGTAGGTTACTCCTTTCCATTGTTAAAATAAATTTATGCTCTACATTGTATTGAGCACTTTGTATTTGTTTTTTCTCAACCTTAGCCTCTGGATATTGTGCGCTTTCAACGATCTTACTTATACCCACCGGTAAGTTAATACTTATACATATACAAATATATATATATATGTGTGTGTGTGTGTGTGTGTGTGTGTGTGTGTGTGTGTGTGTGTGTGAAATAAAAGGAAATTAATCCGACAGTGTGAATTTGATATATAGAAAAAACAAATGATGTTTACAAATGCTTGGGATCATCAGGAGTGAATGTGCACCGTCTGTTGTGAGGTCCCTCGGAATATCTGTATCGACCGTATGTAATAGATCGGTCTTCAACAAGAGCAATGACGGGATGAAATGACCGTTAGAAGAAGAATGCGCAAACAGAACGCTGTTAGTCAAAGATGGAATTTTTCAAAAAATGCGTTATCTGTATTAAGAATAAAATGAATTTGATATATAGAAAAAACAAATGATGTTTACAAATGCTTGGATCATCAGGAGTGAATGTGCACCGTCTGTTGTGAGGGATGAAATGACCGTTAGAAGAAGAATGCGCAAACAGAACGCTGTTAGTCAAAGATGGAATTTTTCAAAAAATGCGTTATCTGTATTAAGAATAAATGAATTTGATATATAGAAAAAACAAATGATGTTTACAAATGCTTGGGATCATCAGGAGTGAATGTGCACGTCTGTTGTGAGGTCCCTCGGAATATCTGTATCGACCGTATGTAATAGATCGGTCTTCAACAAGAGCAATGACGGGATGAAATGACGTTAGAAGAAGAATGCGCAAACAGAACGCTGTTAGTCAAAGATGGAATTTTTCAAAAAATGCGTTATCTGTATTAAGAATAAAATGAATTTTATTTATATATACTAGCAAATATATGCACCCTCCGGGTGCAAGTATTTAAATTTTAATGTAATAAAATAATTATATCAAATTAGAAGGGCTAATGAAACTAAATAAGAATGCAGATAACAAGATTTGAAACATAGAACAACTGAAACTTACTCGTCCATCACTTCCGTCTTTCATTGCTAATTTTTTTCTAATTTAACTATTTAGTTAAAATAGGAAGTAAAGAATAAAATTAGTTATTTATTCTTGTTAATGTATTTCTTTTAAGATTTATTGAAGAGATTTTTTGCTCATATTCATTAAGATAAAAGCAAACAATTAGAAATCAAAATACTAAACACATATTTATTAAAATTAAATTATTAATATCAGTATGCAAATTAGCCTTCCTGTTCACATTGTAAACTGCTATTTGTTGTATATATAAATATAAATTGAATGTTATCAGCATGTACATATGGTCAACAGTATTAATAATGTAAAACAACTTTATTAATAATTGAGGTTTAAGATAAAATAATAGTTATGGAGAATGTGACGTAAATAACTAAGGTAATTGTCACTTGAGTAGTAATATAGTTTCGGTTACAGACAGTAACACTCACAATCTCCATTATAATAAGATATTCAATTTAGATGTTACAATACTTCAATAAGTATAATTCATCATAATCATCATGTGGCACAATTACCACTGATATCTATGAGAATCGCTTGCCAACTTTTTATGTCATTCATTGTCTCCGGGAGGTCCTCTGTCTTGCATTCAGTATCCGCGCAAACCTGGTCAATGTATGTCCTTGCTGGGTGGCCCACATTAGTATGTACATGTGCTGGTTTCCACAGGTGAATGTCGCTTATGATTTCTTCCTTGTTTCTCCAGCAGTGTCCATCATGTCTTGTTCGTCTCACTCGGATGGTTTGTGTGATAGGGGGCAAGTGGCCGTACAGCTGCTTCCTTGAAAGGTATTCTTTCCACAATTTGGTCAAGATCGCACGCAGCATTCTTGTTCAGCTCCCATCTAGCTTATTCTCCAAGCGCTTCGTTAGGGTTCAAGTAGTGCAACCATACAGCAGCACTGACACAACTACAGCTTGAAAGAATTGTCGTTTTAATTTGTCAGTAAAATCGAATTTCAAAGTGATCTAATATCTGAACGTATGCAGAACTTATTAGCAGAAATAGATATTTTTTCTAATTTAAAAAAAGACAACTTAGGAATGAATAATCTAGACAAGTGGAGTAAGGTAAATGATTTGGCTGTGAATAAATTTGTATGTTTGAATTTCCCATTTATATCTTTTTTCAATTTAGAAGTTACAATACTTCAATAAATATAATTACTTAAAACTGATATATATATATATATATATATATATATATATATATATATATATATATATATATATATAATATATATATATATATATGGAAAAACTTAAATTAAAATACATATATATATATATATATAATATATATATATATATATATATATATATATGGAAAAACTTAAATTAATATATATATATATATATATATATATATATATATATATATATATATATGGAAAAACTTAAATTAAATATATATATATATATATATATATATATATATAAGGAAAAACTTAAATTAATATGTATATATATGGAAAACTTTAATATATATATATATATATATATATATATATATGTATGGAAAACTTAAATTAATATATATATATATATATATATATATATATATATAAGGAAAACTTAAATTAATATGTATATATATGGAAAAACTTTAATATATATATATATATATATATATATATGGAAAAACTTAAATTAATATATATATATATATATATATATATATATATATATATATATATATATATATATATGGAACCGCGTGGTATAATGGTTAGATTCGTGGGAAAAGGACTTGTCGCCCCGAGTTCAAATCCCAGACAAGGCTGTTTGCATTTCCCATAGCGCTAATACCCTTGGAAAAGGTATGAATCCATATATTCTCCCTCCAGCTATGGGTAAAATGGTAGGGCAGTCTCGGCTCTTTAACCTTGGGTAGGTAACCAGTCTAGGTGAGGGAAAACTCTAAATTTAAAATTCCTGAGGTCAGTCGTTGATTGCCTTTGTGGCATTCCTTGTGCACCAATTCTTTCCTATCGACAAAAAGTGCGGATGGTCGAACACAAGCCTTCGCCACAAATCACTGTGTGGGTGTTCCTTGTATGAACCCTCATGCGTTAAAAATCGACGAGGGAGTCCATAATATATATATATATATATATATAATATATATATATATATATATATATATACAGATAGATAGTTAGATAGATAGATAAATAGATAGATAGAAGGGGACATTCTAAGACATATTTCAACAGCTCCGGAAAGGATTTGATATTTATCAATCTATTTCGCTCTTTGTTTGGTTTTACGGTATATCAACCCTAAATCTATCTGGTAATAGATAATAAGAGCATGAGTAGATAATGGATAGCAACCTACAGATCAGATACCTAGTTAAATTGGCGGGCAAATCTCCAATAAGCGAACGTGTGCTAGCATAAACGACCTACAAAATACAAATTGGGGAGTAATATTGATTTCGAGGTTCAATAGGTTCAAATAAAAGAGAGCAAGTTGAGTTTTTGATTAATTTTCGAACGGCCTTCTTTCTTGAAAACCGTAATCTTGTTGTAATCAATTTGCTAAGCCTAAATTTTTCTCATCGGCTCGCAATTGTTTGTGGAGTGCTGAATCAGACTGTGGTGCATAAGAGATGATTGGATGATACTGACAATTGATTGGAAGACATAGAAAACAAAATGGATGCCAACTCAAACTCTCGCATCATTTTCTCGAATGATAATTCACCATATCATTAACGGGTGAACAGAGTTAAAGACACTGGTACAGATTTGGCACACATTTGGCGCGCATATGCGGGTTCAGCCACGACCCACTAATATATACGGCCACACATGTAACATAAGCAGGCAGAATTTTAACACGCCTATTCGTTTTATAGTTAATTAATATCTGTTTCAAAAGAAGTTAAAACTCTACAAAAATACACAGACTGTTGTCTTTTTTTTTTTTTCAGAAAAGTAATGATAAAAGATTGTACACACACTTTACAAAAATAGTTATAACAAAAATTATGCAATTATACAGAAAAAAACACTAGTAAAAAATAACAAACTTAGCAACATTGCTCTATGATTTCAGGTTATATCACAATAAATTAAATCTTTTCAATGTGAAATGTATTCCCTTATCATGGTAGGCAATGATAGTGATAATACTACAGAGAATCAGTATTTCCCAAGGAGGAATTAAAATTTTGCACCAAATGAAGTTCGAAAACATACGGTAAAAAAAACAGCTACGGTCAAAAGATAATTTTTTGAAACTATCTTTGTCTTAGTTTGTTTACAATCTTTTATTATTATATTTCTGAAGAAAAAAAAGACAACAGCTTGCGTATTTTTGTAGAGTTTTAACATTTTTCGAATCAGACATAAATTGACTATAAAAAGGCCTGTTAGAATTCTACCTGCTTATGTTACATGTGGGGTCGTATATATTAGTGGGCCGTGGTTCAGCTTAGGGGAAACTAGTCTTACACACTATCTATGTATTCTAATAGGCTATGTTTTGGAGGCGTGTTGTGTAATGGTTATCGTTGTATGTCTATTGACTCGTCGACCCGAGTTCAAATCCTGGACGAGGATAGTTGCATTTCACAGAGGGCTAATACGCTTATGAGAAGAATGCATCCAACTATTCCCCTTCTAACCATGGTTATCCTTCGTGTAACAACCTATCTAGAAGAAGGAAAACTGAATTCAAATCTATTAAACGCCGCTTACATGATTGACCTTATCTTGCATCCTGCTTGTACGAAGGGGTTGGGTAAATACGAGGGTGATTCAAAAAGTAATGCCATTTTGTTTAGGACATGTATAATTACTAACACATGAACAGGTATCATACATCAAAATGAAGCTGGTCCTCTGTGGATCACATCCCTACTTTTTCCGCATAGGTTAGTCAAAAAGTAATGCCATTTTGTTTAGGACAGGTATAATTACCAACACAGGAACATGTATCATACATCAAAATGAAGCTGGTCCTCTGTGGATCACATCCCTACTTTTCCGCATAGGTGAGTCAAAAAGTAATGCTATTTTGTTTAGGACAGGTATAATTACCAACACAGGAACATGTATCATACATCAAAATGAAGCTGGTCCTCTGTGGATCACATCCCTACTTTTCCGCATGAGTGAGTCAAAAAGTAATGCCATTTTGTTTAGGACAGGTATAATTACCAACACAGGAACATGTACCATACATCAAAATGAAGCTGTTCCTCTGCGTATCAACTATGTGTAGAAATACGGATTTGATCCACAGAGGACCAGCTTAATTTTGATGTATGATACATGTAGACAGAAGATCTTATTTCATTACTTGTTGCTGACTAGTTGGTGCTAATTGGTTATTTGTTTCATTTCTACTTCGGTCCGCCATGTTGTCTAGTTGACTTATGTCTAATGTTCTTTAATCTTCTGGGTTGGGTATTGCTTGTTTTTAATAATTAATTAACAAGACTTGGTTTTATTGCTGGATCAAGCTTTATTTTCTTTTAGCCCATATTGCTTGGTTCCACCGCGGGGATTGGGATGACCCGGGAGAGGCGACAATCACGTCTGCTCTGATTCCAAGTCGGATCGAATCTAATATTAACTGTCTATCACGTGTCTGTCATGGTTCGTTTTCAATGGATCAAAAGGTCATAACCGTCACCAGTAATTTTCCATAGACTACCTGATCCCAAAGTTAACGGCCCTTAATTTAAATTCCTGGCTACAGGTCTGTTCACAATTCACGACCTCTTGTGAATTGTAACACCAGTCTCTGAAAATATACACACTAAACACAAATACTGCCAATTGGTTGGGAAGTTCAGATTAGGGGAATTTCGCCCAAAATTCGTATAGCACACGTGCTTACAGTTGGCTCTGTTGTGGTCACGTGATCGAAGTTTAAGCCTGCTGTTTTGCTTGCTGTCTTTACAATGTAAACATGGCTACACCACTAGCAGTATGCACCAAAGAGCAATGACCAGTTTTCTCTGATCGGAAGGAGTGTCAGGAGCTGAAATTTATCAGAGGCTTTTAGCAAAATACGCGTGTGTATGAGTGGATAGAGAAGTTTAAAAATCGTTGAACAAACGGGATTCGTGAAGAAGGAGAAGGATGCATGTCAACCTCCATTATGGATGAGAGGATTCAGCGCGGTAAATTTAAATTTAAATTTCGAAAAAATTAAATTTTTAAATTTAAATCTAAATTCTGTTAAATCTAAATTCTTTTAAATTTTAGATTTAACTGTTAAATTCTAATTTAACTGATAAATTCTTCTTTTTTTATGAAACACTCGGTATTATACTTTTCTAGGAGCCAAAAGAATGATATTTAAAACAAAACAACAACTTTTTGAAGTGACTGTAGTAAGTTTCTCGTTTACTCCAAAGTTTAATCCAAAACCTTTTCGTTCTTCGTGTTTCGGACAAGCGTAATTCACAAAGAAGGACAAGGATGCTTGTCGATCTCCACCACAGATGAGAAGATTCAGAAAGCTAAATTTAAATTTAAATTTTCAAATTCAGATTTATATTTTTGATTTAAATCTAAATTTTTAAATCGAAATTCTCTTAAATTTGAATTTATTTTTTTAATTTTAAATTTAACTGTTAAATTCTAATTTAACTGATACATTCTTCTTTTTTATGAAACACTCGGTGTTATAACTTTCTATGAGCCTAAAGAATGAAATTGTTTAAAAACAACAATAACTTTTTGACGTGACTGTGGTTAGTTTCTCGTTTACTTCAAAGTTTAATCTTAACACTTTTCGTTCCTCGTGTTTTGGACAAGCCTAATTCACGAAGAAGGAGCAGGATGCCTGTCAATCTCCACCACTGATGAGAAGATTCAGCAAGCTAAATCTGAATTTAAATTTTCAAATTTAGATTTTTTAATTTAAATCTAAAGTTTTAAATTTAAATTCTGTTAAATTCTGATAGAACTGTTCAATTTGTTTTTATGAAACACGCTGTATTAGAATTTTCCAGAAAAAGAAAAAAAATTAAAAACGAACTTTTTGAAGTGACTGTAGTTAGTTTCTTCTTTCCGCCAAAGTTTAATCCAAAAACTTTTCGTTCCTCGGGTTTCGCATTCAATCAAATCAGCCAATGAATTCTGGATCTTTCTTCCCATTCTTAAAACAGAGGGAATTTGATTCGCTTACATTTCTTTGATGGAGGACTCTCCGTTCAGGGAGAGACAAAAAAAGACAATTGGATTCTTAAATCTCAGTGATCTTTAGCGCTTCGGGAATATTTCAATGTCAAATTGAAAACGGGGGTAATCTAGCCTAAATTACATTGTAAAATCACTGCAAACCATATGCAGTGGTAGCTTGACTTACGAGGGGCCAAATTTACGAGTTTTCCGAATTAAAATCTGCTCCTTGGTCGATTTTTTTTGGCTTTGTGTTGAGAGATAAGATTTTAAGTACGAGCGAGCTTCAGATACGCTTATATCAATAAGTTCGCTAAAAATTTTTTAAAGTTTTCAAATTTATTGCCTCAAATAAAAATCAGTCCGTAGAGCGTCCGACTAGGAACCACAAGGTTCCGGGTTCGATACCGACCCTTGCCAACTCAGCGTATCAGTAGCTAAGGAATATGTGCGGTAAGGTGAGGGGCTGATGGTAGGTGTGGCGCTCCAGCTCAGACGCCAAAATAATCTCCCGGGTCTAGCACTAGTGGAAAGGGTATAGACTCCCTCGCTGTCTGGACGATACCGACACCAAGCCACCCCGACGACTTTACTTACTTACTTGTAGCACATAATTATAATTCATTACATTCTATTTTATTATGTTTTTATGCGATACAGTGCTGTTTTTCTTATTTAAAAAGCGTAAATGATTAGGTGACTGGAATGGGTTAATGGCATTTCAGTTTATTTCAATGGAGGAAATTGATTTGATTTACGAGGAAATTGAGTAAAGAGCGGATCGAATTAAACTCGTATGTCAAGCTATTTATGTATTTATGTATATATGAAAAACAAGATTTGACATTAAATAACCTCCCAAGGGTTAGTATGTCGTTAAACACCAACCACATAGCACTAATACCCTTAGGAAAGGTACGTATCCAACTCTCCCTCCAGATATGGTGCTCCTCTTTATGCTGGCCAGAAATGAGTTCGCTATACATTGTGATCTTGGAGTTGCGTGGTGTAATGATTAGAGTCGTAGGAAAAGGACTCGTCGACCAGATTTCAAATCCTGGATGAGGCTGTTTGCATTTCACATATTGCCGATACCCTTGGGAAAGATATGCATCCAACTATTCTCCTTCCAGCTATTATTAAATAGTAGGCAGACTGAGGTCTTTAACTTTGGTATGGCAACCGGTCTAAGAGGAGGAAAACTCTGAATTCAAGCCAACGGGTCTCTTCTCGTTAGTCAAAACTACTTTGAGAGCTCCTCGTCCTCATCCTCCTCCTTCCTTCCTCCTACCCAACCTCAGAATTTGAATTAGATTTAAGAAGCGGATGACTTAGTGCTTATTGGATAACCGCCATCTTTTTGTCAAGACAGCATTCCAGGATCAATTAATGGCGGTGATTTCATCAAGGTCATGTATCTAAAAATATTAATCTCGAAAGAACTTCACTAATTTCAACCCCCTAGGCGATTTGCAATCGATTAGCAAGTGTAATCATAAGAAATAAATAAAACGATGAAAATATAGTCACACAAAGCCCTCAGGCAAATTACACACATTCTAGATTCTAGATTCAATACATTACACGCGCTGAAATTCCCAAAGAAAGAAAATCTTATTTAGAAATCTAAATTGTTCAATTTTCAAAGGGCAAACTATGTTAACCTAAGCTCATCCACTTCCAAGGTATTTTAAAGTAATTACCTGCATATTTACTTCATATATATATATATATATATATATATATATATATATGTGTGTGTGTGTGTGTGTGTGTGTGTAAGGGGGTGTTCATAGGGATAATTAGACACATTAATTGTAATAATAATAGTAAATAATGTGTCTTGTGCTATATGTGGCAAGGTCTGTAAGTCGGGTTCTGGTCTTAAGAGACATATGGTGGTGCATAAGCATCAAATTTTATCATCTGACTCATCTGATTCATCTGAATCATTTCATTCAACGGGGAAGAAGTCTTTTCAATGTCATATTTGCATCAAACTTTGTAGATCTGCAGCAGGTTTGATGAGTCATTTGAGGGCTCATGCAAGGAAGGGTTCTGGTGGTGGAGTTGTGGGATTGTGAGGGACGGCAATGATCTGTAAAGATCATGCTATTGCTATGCTATAGGGATAATATAGGTTGCTATATTTATAACTAAAGAGTGCTCAATGACATTAAAAGAGAATGTATTTCTAAGTTGAGGTAGCAAAGACATAAAGTCAACGGTGTTTGTTAACTGTTAGTTTCTTACCTGTTTAATTTTCACACACACACACACACACACACACACATATATATATATATATATATATATATATATGTAATAATTCAAGAAATTGAAAAAAAAAAAAACAAAGGTTTAAATGGGTTAAGTGTGAGTTTATTGGCCGACGCTGCAGTGTTTCGATCTATTAAATAGATCATCTCGGGCATAAGATAAGAAATTATATATCACAGAATGATGAAAAAGTGAGTGGTAATCCTTCTTATTCAGTCTGTTTAAAATTTTTTTGAAAAAAATTTTTAAACAGACTGAATAAAAGGATTACCATCACTTTTTCTCATCATTTTGATATATAATTTCTTATCTTATGCCCTGAAGATGATCTATTTAATAGATCGAAAAAAAAAACTCACCACTTAACCCATTTAAACCTGTTTTTTTTTTTCAATTTTCTTGATATATTACATACCGTCGGATTTACTTCCTCTCTTCATATATATATATATATATATATATATACCATGCTACTCATAAGTATTTGAACAAACAAATAATTTGATTATGCAATCATGCAAGAAGAACCAAATTTTATTATAATCAATATTACAAGACATTAATCTAGACATGTTACTGTGTGTAACATTAAAGGGAGGAAAGCCCGGAATGTAATCTGACATGTAAATTAGTACGGAAAAGTTTTTAGGACGAATTACGTGTTAGATGATAATGGAAAGGTTTAAGGATGAATCAGCACACGGCCACATGGCATTGTTTCTATTCGACAAACGTGAGAAGTGGCTCAGTGGGAGAGAGAAGAGGAGTGAGAATATGAGTGAGTCTGGTATAATGGAAAGGTTTAAGGATGAATCAGCATAAGGCCACATGGCATTGTTTCTATTGGACAAACCGTGAGAAGTGGCTCAGTGGGAGAGAAGAGAGGAGTGAGAATATGAGTGAGTCTGGTATAATGGAAAGGTTTAAGGATGAATCAGCATAAGGCCACATGGCATTGTTTCTATTGGACAAACCGTGAGAAGTGGCTCAGTGGGAGAGAGAGGAGTGAGAATATGAGTGAGTCTGGTATAATGGAAAGGTTTAAGGATGAATCAGCATAAGGCCACATGGCATTGTTTCTATTCGACAAACCGTGAGAAGTGGCTCAGTGGGAGAGAGAAGAGGAGTGAGAATATGAGTGAGTCTGGTATAATGGAAAGGTTTAAGGATGAATCAGCATAAGGCCACATGGCATTGTTTCTATTGGACAAACGTGAGAGTGGCTCAGTGGGAGAGAAGAGGAGTGAGAATATGAGTGAGTCTGGTATAATGGAAAGGTTTAAGGATGAATCAGCATAAGGCCACATGGCATTGTTTCTATTGGACAAACCGTGAGAAGTGGCTCAGTGGGAGAGAAAGAGGAGTGAGAATATGAGTGAGTCTGGTATAATGGAAAGGTTTAAGGATGAATCAGCATAAGGCCACATGGCATTGTTTCTATTGGACAAACCGTGAGAAGTGGCTCAGTGGGAGAGAAGAGGAGTGAGAATATGAGTGAGTCTGGTATAATGGAAAGGTTTAAGGATGAATCAGCATAAGGCCACATGGCATTGTTTCTATTGGACAAACCGTGAGAGTGGCTCAGTGGGAGAGAAGAAGAGGAGTGAGAATATGAGTGAGTCTGGTATAATGGAAAGGTTTAAGGATGAATCAGCATAAGGCCACATGGCATTGTTTCTATTGGACAAACCGTGAAAGTGGCTCAGTGGGAGAGAAGAGAGGAGTGAGAATATGAGTGAGTCTGGTATAATGGAAAGGTTTAAGGATGAATCAGCATAAGGCCACATGGCATTGTTTCTATTGGACAAACCGTGAGAAGTGGCTCAGTGGGAGAGAAGAGGAGTGAGAATATGAGTGAGTCTGGTATAATGGAAAGGTTTAAGGATGAATCAGCATAAGGCCACATGGCATTGTTTCTATTGGACAAACCGTGAGAGTGGCTCAGTGGGAGAGAGAGGAGGAGTGAGAATATGAGTGAGTCTGGTATAATGGAAAGGTTTAAGGATGAATCAGCATAAGGCCACATGGCATTGTTTCTATTGGACAAACCGTGAGAAGTGGCTCAGTGGGAGAGAAGAGGAGTGAGAATATGAGTGAGTCTGGTATAATGGAAAGGTTTAAGGATGAATCAGCATAAGGCCACATGGTTCAATAGTGAATGTGAATGAGTCTGGTATAATGGTATAATGTGTGTAAAGTCTGGTATAATGGTATAATGGAAAGGTTTAAGGATGAATCAGCATAAGGCCACATGGCATTGTTTCTATTGGACAAACCGTGAGATGTGGCTCAGTGGGAGAGAGGAGGAGTGAGGAGTGAGAATGTGAGTGAGTCTGGTATAATGCGTTGAGAGAGCCAGACGTTCTCTCGGCAGTTGTGACTTGGGGAAAATAAACAAAAATCTCACGAGAAAAAGAAGGGGCTTTGTGTTATTACTAAAAACTCTAAATGGCGCAAGGCAAGACGTCCCTCAGCACTCCAAGCTGGTTTTC
>CM042150.1:43863444-43878444 GCA_023376005.1 Doryteuthis pealeii | reverse complement strand
ATATCGTTCGAATACCTTACAGTATCTATATATATATAAAAGAGTCTCAGGAAACCCATGGTATGAGCGTGTCGACGTATAACTCCGAAAATATAAATCATTCAGTTTTAAAATCTTGCATATACTTTTATATTTGTCTAAGAAACACACAACATTTCATTATTGATTTTTGCTGATTAAAGAGATAATTAATTAACTAAACAAAAAACAAAAGATTTATAGAACTCTTCATAATTCTTCATAAGATTTGCTGTAGTTTAACACCCTATAATTGAACATGTCCTGGTGAATATAGTTCGCCGTACGCCGCCTTCAGTTTCAAATCTTTGACAGCAAGCTTGGGCGAAGATCAAAAATTTAGTATTTGAGCCTGGACCGAGAAGCCGCAAAAGTTCCTCGCTTGATTTCAGGGGACCTGCATTCTTGCCTAAAAAGTGCAGGACTGGGTTTATTCCCGGTGCCTAAATCATTTTCTTCTCTTACTACTCTCTTCCTCTTTTGTCTCTCAATAACTGGTGTTCGTAAAATCATTTTGCTCCGGTCCTGGACCGGGAACTTCTGCTAGTGTATTATATAATTCTCTTTTTTTTCTCGCTTGCTTCTTAGGTCGGGCCAATCTTGATGAAATTTGATTTTGTCTTGTTCTAAATAGAATGAAAAAGAATGAAAATGTTAGGTTAACAAATTTAGGATCAGAAACTAATGAGGGTCAGATTGTCTTCAAATATATCCGTATTGGCGTTTTAAAATTCCAAACACCGAATTCTAGTTAGGTTAACAAGTTTAGCAGTAGACGTTTGTTGTAACCAGCTGGTCCACAAATACGTCCGCGTGGGGGGTATAAAAGTTTCAAACCCATAATTCTAGTTACATTAATAAATTGAGTCGCAGATCTTAAGTATTAAGGATTCAAAAGATGTTTTAATTATTGTTGATATTTTTTGTATATAAGGCGTGTGTTAAAAGCCCACTTCTACTTATAGACTCGGCAAGAACATGTGATCTCTCTTGGCCAATCACTGACAGTACTCTGCTGCTGATATAATACTTATACTGGCTGTACTGGTCATAACTACTCATAACTACTGTGACTTTCGTGGACGATGGACATAGGATTAAATCACTGGACCTTTAACAATACGCAGGATAGGACTTATTCACTTACGAAAGGATTCCATAACTCAGGACTTATTTTAAGCCCTTTTCAACTGGCCAAGGATGGCATTTAAAAACTTAACAATTATATTTGGCAACCGGAAGCAGGTCTGTTCCACCTTTTATTTCCTCGTTGATTATGGAAAGGTCAAATGTAGGGGTCAAGTAAGTTCTGTCTTCTTTGTCACAATTTGTAGGTAGATTATTTTCTTAATATCATAGGTATCATTTGTAAAAGCATTGTGTCCTTTTGATATAAAAAATATATATGCGTTCATACAATTCATGTAAAAAGACGAAAATACATTTCTTGAAATTCGAAGTCGTGATTACCTTTAAAATACATTTATTCATATAAATACAAATCTATGCACATATTCAAGATACAACACGAATAACAATACAAAAGATCTGAAATAACATATGAAACACAGACAGGCTAATACAAAGGAATAAAAATATATATATTGAAAATAATTCATCAAACGGAACAGAGATCTTTGTATTAAGATAGCCAAAAGATGTTATTCACAGAATACGAAGAGGCCTTTATTATTATCCAAAACTTAAAAACTAACTTCCCCTAAAGGAAAACTCTGAATTCAGTCCTGTTAAACTCCGCGTAAGAAATTGACCTTTTGTCACATTATATATATATTAGGAATAAATAACAAAATATTTAGGTTAGAAGCATAATGGACTATTTCAGGAACCTAAAGGAATTATCTCGTTGTTTCTATCATCTGATGATGGGATGAACGAGATAATTCTTCTAGGTTCCCTGAAATAGTCTATTATGCTTTCAACCCACTTTTGCTATTTTTTTCCTAATACAAGTTTGATCTGTGACTCTGACATTAAGAGTACACGTTGAGCTCTGTACTTTCGACAATTGAAAAACTACAACGTCGTAAGGAATATTTCTCCACTCAATCTTGGGATTATATGTATACGTTTAGAAAAATCGATATCATTTTGTAATTTAATAATTTGACCAATTCTCGTTCAAATAATCTAAAATTCTAACAGCATGTGTAGAAACATTTCAAAATTTTATGCTTAATACGTTATGTTTTTTTTTCAATTTCCTTTTCAGGTATTAAAATGACATTTACTGGCCAAGAAAATGTGTTCCAGTGTTAAACAAAATTTTGAATGTTTAAACATGTTGTTAAAGTTTGGAATCATTTGAAGTAAAATTGGTCAAGTTATTAGATTACGAAATGATACGAAAATTATTGAATAATAATAAAGTATTGAATAGTGAGTTCAATGATGACCCATACTTGCAGATTTTCCTACCCGTAGTGAACAGATTGGGTAATAAAGGACATCCCATCATAGTGTAATGGTTAACAAGCTAGTCTCGTAGATCCATTACTACTGAATTATTGAGTTTGATCCTTACTGGATGTCCCATACGTGTGGCCTTGTAGCACATCATACATATGGCGAACTGGTTGGGTAAATACCTTGATTTGGTATCAAATAAAATCATTAGAAATTGGAAAGAGGCTAATTTGATTAGTTTCTCTATTAACTTGTTGATATAAATAATAAATTGTGCGACTTGTTAGAATTCATCATTTCATGTCTATGTACAAATGTTATCCTCTTAATTATTATGTGATCTAGTGTTGTATACTCATATATAGCCACATAAGACGTTGGGTGTATATTAGAGAGACAGACAGACAGACAGACAGAGAGAGACACACAGACAGAGTATAGATGATAAATGATTGATATTGGTTCTTGATACATCCTGCTTACTTTGTCTAAGTCCGCCGTTATTTTCGGAAAGACCCTGTACATCTCAAATGACATGATTTTTTTCAAATCAACTTGTAAACACACACAAGCACACGCATATATATGTATATTTTTAAACATGATATCAATATAATTTATATATATATATAATATATATATATATATATATATAATATACGTGTGTGTATCTGTGTGTGTGTGTGGTGTGTGTGTGTGTGTGTGTGTGTGTGTGTGTAAGGAAGCGCATGGTGTAATGGTTAAAGTCTTGGGAAATGGACTCGTCGCCCCGAGTTCAAATCCTTGACGTGGTAATTGCATTTCACTTAGCGCTAATACCCTTGGGAAAGGTATGAATCCTACTGTCCCTCCAGCTATGGATAAATAGTTGGGCAGACTGGCTCTTTAACCTATGTTAGGCAACCGGTCTAGGAGAAGGAAAACTCTGAATTCAAACCTGATAAACTCCGCTTAAGAAATTGACCTTGTGTCTCATCCTGCTCGTGCGGAGGGGTTGGTAAATATATATATATGTGTGTATGTGTATGAGAGAGAGAGAGTGTGTGTGACTGAGTGTTTGTATGAGTGTCTATGCGTAGTATAACACATTGTGTTAAAATTTGAAATCATTTGAACTAGAATTTGTCAAGATATTAGATTACGTAATAGTATACATTTTTAGACACCCTGTACATATCAAATAACACCATTTTTCTAAATGATCCTGTACCCATATATATATATATATATATATATATATATATATATATATATATATATATTATTTTTTGTTCTTTTTTCGAAACATATAATCTCAGTTCCTGATTGATAACATGAAGACGTTCTAAAATAAATGAATGAAAACAAAAGGTCTGTCGACTTGGAGCCAACAAAATGGCCAGAAATAAATAGAATTGTTTTGATCGACTATTCTGAGCGTGATTGCAGGAACAAGTGAGAGTTGAATTGTGACATAATCAAAACTGACATTAACGGCTTGGGCAAAAGCAAGAAATTTACACTTTTAACTTTAGGAGGTTGACTCAAACAAATAGCCGGGAATCATAGATCTATGATCATCAGAGCACCGGCAAAAACTTATGCATACATACAACACACACACACACACACACACACACACTCACATATATATACACACACACACACACACACACACATACACTCACACTCACAGACACTCATGTATATTTATTTATTTATATTTCTAGACTCCAACAGTATAAAACAAACTTCCGGCTTAATAGTTAGTAAATACATAATAAAAACTTTTGCCTGGAGAAAAAATACATAAAAAAGAAAAGACCAAATCATCTGCACCTCCTGAAAATAATCAGATGGTATTATAAAAATGGCCAAAAGAAAAAATATTGTAGTAGTTGCCCAAATTAAATGTGCCCATTACAAAAAGTATAGCAAATAAATAATAAAGTAAGCCTAATTCATTCAGAGAATAACTACCTAGTTCAGAATTATCCTGATGATCCGTTAGGAGAAACCTAGGTAGATTTTGTCTGACTCATTTGTCTTACTTTTTATATATATATATATATATATATATATATATATGAGGAAAAGGGGGTTGGAATGAATCCGACAGAATGAGGTAAAATAAGGAATAAAAGAACAAAACTCAGACACAAATGTGTAGTATATTTCGCTGGAGCATTTAACCTCAGCTTCTTCTGCTTTTATTTTTAAAAGTAGAGGAAACAAATTTGTGTCTGAATTTGGTTCTTTCATTCCCTTTTTTACCTCATATATATATATATATATATATATATATGTGTGTGTGTGTGTGTGTGTGTGTGTGTGTGTGTGATGTATGTTTATAGTAAGTATGTATAATGTATCTTCTATTAATAAGATTATTATTGAATATGATTGACTAGTTTTAACAATATTTCAAGCCAGGTTAGTGAGTCTTTGTGTAGTCATTTCTTTTATACGCGGTCATTGTAAAATAATGCGTGTGTAAGTCAGCGTGTGATGTCAGTAGTGGGTTGACGTGGAACGAATCTGGAAAAATTGAAAAGTGTAATAATAGAAATTAGCCGGAATAAGAACATGTGGAAATTATGACGTGGAAATCACTGACCTTTGCTTCAGATTGGCCGAGCCGGGACAATAGTGCGAAGAGTGAAAAAGATAGTGAGAAATACTAGAGTTTGACTGCGCAGTTTGAAGGAGATGGAAGGAGAGAGTTGGCTGGATGTTTGCAGAGGAGAGACGCAAGATGAGGTTTTGTCTTTCGAGGTCATTTAGTTGGGTCGAAATAAAAATTTAAAAAAAGCTCTGAACAAAAAGAAAACATCATCCAGTCTTGTGTTCGTTATTTAAAAACTAACAACTGACTGAAGGACAGAAAGAACCCAAGAAGATCTCAAGTGATTTTAGATTTTATAGAAGAACAGAGAGAATACCTACCTAACAGCAGCCCAGATACTCAAATGCCAAATGATAGCAGAGATAAGAAGGTCATAAAATAAGATAAGTATTGCTATGAAAATTACGGCTAATTTGGTACCGTAATATAATACCAGAACCATGAAATACTAATCTTCCGCCTCGTTTGATATATATATATATATATATATATATATATATATATATAAGTTAAGAGTAAGGAAATGAATCCGACGGTATAAGTATAGATAAAAAGAATATGAAAACACACAATGCTGTTAAAATGAAAATATTTTATATTATATTCATAGCTAATATTGAACAATATTTCCCTTAAGACTCATAATTCCAGGAATTGGAACCGCCCCTCATAAAATAGCTAATAAATCGAAATATTGTTCAATATTAACTATGAATATGATATAAAATATTTTCATATATCTTGCTTCATGTCTTTTTTAATGTGAGGCCTTTTTCTTTTATAGAATCTAATGATGTTCAGAGTAGATAGTCTAGGCATGCCATAAATATGTATGGTACTAACATATCTCCTTATGCTCTGTTGATATATAGACCTCATTTGTTCACATTTCATGTGAGTATCTTGATCAGCTTATGAACTTTTAAGCTGACCCAATGGGTTCCAAGCACTGCAACACCAATGGAAGAAAGGTGTAGACCTCAGTGAGGGACTATGTTGATATAGAGACCGCATTTTTTCACATTTAATGTTAGTATCTTGATCAGCCTATGAACTTTTAAGCTGACCCAATGGGTTCCAAGCTCTGCAACACCAATGGAAGAAAGGTGTAGACCTCAGTGAGGGACTATGTTGATATAGAGACCGCATTTGGTCACATTTCATGTAAGTATCTTGGTCAGCCTATGAACGTTTAAACTGACCCAATGGGTTCCAAGCACTGCAACACCAATGGAAGAAAGGTGTAGACATCAGTGAGGGACTATGTTGATATAGAGACCGCATTTGGTCACATTTCATGTAAGTATCTTGGTCAGCCTATGAACGTTTAAACTGACCCAATGGGTTCCAAGCACTGCAACACCAATGGAAGAAAGGTGTAGACATCAGTGAGGGACTATGTTGATATAGAGACCGCATTTGGTCACATTTCATGTAAGTATCTTGGTCAGCCTATGAACGTTTAAACTGACCCAATGGGTTCCAAGCACTGCAACACCAATGGAAGAAATGTGTAGACTATGTCAAAGAAATCTAAGTGGCCATCAGTTAAGCGTACAATTGTTTGTGCATTATATTCAATGATTTTAGGGGGTCCTAACAGCCTCTGGAAGGGGTCCCAACAGCTTCTGGAAGGGGTCCCAACAGCTTCTGGAAGGGGTCTTTCTACTTCAGAATTAGAAAGCACAACGATACAAATCCATCATCAGCATCAACATCACGCTATGCAACATACTCCTTAAAAATGAACCCACAGCAATGTGACATCCTCTCAAATACAAATAGATTTTAAACAGGATCTATTTGACGCATAAATGGGACCCTAACAGTTACTATCACACCTGGACAGAATAAACCTTAAAGTAATGAAAGTAAAGACGTACTCCACATCCCTGAGACATCCAGAACTGGTGCTTTATAAGTGGAGTTTATACCGTAACCAGATGCACAGGAATTACAAACATGATGAAATAGCACTAAAAAAAAATTAATTCGGAACAACGTTCCTTCAACCACGTTTGATAATAAGGTAAAATTAATTATTTATTACATCAAATTTAAAACCACTAACCTTGTTATCCGCAACAACTCATCTCCTCTGTTAAGACGTCTTAATGACACTAATGTAGTATACAAATTTAAATGCCCCTCAGGAGATTTTTGTCTCCCCAAAAAATAAAAGTACCTAAATCGGTTTTACCTCAACGGCTTTGTCACACCGTTTGACTCTTCACATGTCAGATAATAGCTCCATTTCACAACATCTAAAATCACTTGCATGCCCCCACTCTAATTACCGAATTATCCTGACGAAAAATTCGCACATTTTGCACAAAGAAAAAAAAAACAAACTCCAAATACAACAATATATATATATATATATATATATATATAATATGTGTGTGTGTGTGTGTGTGTGTGTGTGTGTGTGTGTGTGTTGTGTGTGTTATCTATCTATCTATCCATCTAATTCAGTATATCTATTTATCTATCTATCTAATTGTATCTATATCTTCAATCTGATCACGTATGTTTTTTTCTAAATTGGTGCAACTGTGATCTTTTTATCCCTTTGAAATTAGCTTTTAATAACATTCCACATGATCGCTTTTTTAATTGTATTCGAATTTGACATGTAAAAAATAAAAAGGACTCACTGTTTCATCTTACTTCAAACCAGCTCAGGACTAATCAAAAATCCCGAGAAACTTTAGTTCAGTACGTGCCTCAATTTTGCAATTAGTATCTCAGTTTATGTAACTAATAAATACGAATATCAGTACTAAAATCCTATCTTATAATGGAGATTGTGTATTTCTCTGTCTGTAACTGAAACTATATTACTACTCAAGTCACAATTCCCTTTGTAAGATTCAAAGTTAATTAATGAACATACAATTCCGACACGTTGTGAGACAAAAGATTTAATATATATAACAGCACATGGAAACGATAAGATACATAAGGTACAGGAAAATAGAACATGTAAATACATATACAATATTTAGGTATTAACAAGATGTACGTAAAATATAAATGTTACAGACATGGAACTAAAGGATAGTCCATGCTGTATAAAGGACTTACAGTAATGTAAGGGGGGCAAAAGCCCCACCGAGAAGGGGGTAGATATATTCTAGCCCAAAGCAGTTGGTGAGAAGATCCAGCTAAAAGAGGAAGACAAGTTCAAACCAGGCGCTTAAATACCAGAGGTCCCTCCTTATTTATGTCACATTCTCCATGATTTTATCTAAACCTCAATTATTAATAAAATTGTTTTATATTATTAATACTATTGGCCTTATCTACATTTATTTACCTCATACCCCACTTGTATGGGTTGGATACAAGGTCTCGTTTTTATGTGGGACCACCCACAAGCCGAGACTCATCGGTGATAGGTGGAAAAAATTGCGTCTATCCTGTCGGCATTCCCCCTCAGGCGCTGGGCAATAAAACCAGCCCTGCCCTTTAAATCCAGGGGACAGGTATTGCCTGGTGGGTAGCCCCCTGAGATCGACGCTATTAACTTGTAAAGATCAAGGGCCGAAGCCACTGGATCCCCACCCTGTTGGGCGGTTCTACATAGTATTTACCTCGTACCCCACTTGTACGGGTTAGGCACAAGGCCCTATTAACGTGGGACCACCCACAAACCGAAGCTCATGGGTAGAGGGTGAAAAATTGCGTCGATCCCGTCGGCATTCCCCCTCAAGGGGGCGCCTCAGGTGCTGGGCAATAAACCCAGCCCTGCCCCTTTAAATCAAGGGGGCAGGTGTTGCCTGGGGGGATGGCCCCCTGGGATCGACACCGTTAATTATAGCAATCCCCACCCGTTGGGTGGTTCTACATACTAATATCCTGCAATTGTATTTATATATACAACAAAACAACTGTTTACAGTGTAAACAGGAAAGCTAATCTGCATATTGATATAAAAAATTCGATTTTAATAAATATGTGTTTGGTATTATTGATTTCTATTTGTTTGGTTTTATCTTAATGAATATGTGTAAAAATCACCTGTGATGAATCTTAAAAGAAATCTATTAACAAGTGGAAATAACAGTAATTTTATTTTTTACTTCCTAATTTAACTATATAGTTAAATTAGGAAAATTTAGCAATGAAAGATGGGAGTGATGGAAGTGTAAGTTTCAGCGGTTCTATTTTTCGATTTTACCCACCTCTGTTTCAAATTTTTATATCTGCATTCCTATTTAGTTTCATTAGCCTTTCTAATTTATTATAATATTTTATTACATTAAACCTTAAATCCCTTCACCCGGAGGAGGGTGCATATATTTGCTAGTTGTTGTGATATTATCTTGATGCTCACTCGCCATTGAAATAATACATATCATGTGATGGTAAGTAAGCTTCTGTTAGAGTTGTAGTTTGTTTTGTTTTACGGCATATCAATTTCGGTGGGTCATTTAATGCCGACAAGTTTTGAAATAAATTCATTTTTCATGGATGAAAATATTTTTTATAAACACATTTTCTATTAAATTCATAGATGGAACCCTAACAGGTACTATCACTCCGGGTCAGAGTGGACTAGAGAGCAACCTGGGTTCCATTCTTAGGCATCACGGGTCGCCACCCAGGGCCAACAGATAGCCCCATTGGGGGGAGTCTTACTTCTCTGCAGAGGTGCAGTCGTTGTATTCTAACACCCCAGTCGACAGGGCACAGATTTGTTCTGTGATTGATTTTTTTTTATTCAAATGGGTGGTTAGATTTTACGGCCCTTTGTTTTGTTTTATGTCGAAGAAGTTTTTGTTTTATTCATTTTTGCTGGATGTTCAAATTTTAAAACTCATTTTTAAACACATTTCTAAAGCTCTTCTTTTATGTATTTTTGTGCAGTCGTTTCTTAAAGGTATTTTGTTAAATCAAATCTATTAATACTGGAGATTCGTTTCCGGTTTTTGTCTGTAACAAAAATTACGTCACTGCTTACATCGCATTACCCAAAATCGTCATAACATAGAATAAAATTTGTTCTACGATTTTTGGCATGTTCAAATTTTGAGTGTATCACTCAAAATTTGAACATGCAACATTATATAATCCTCATTGTTTCTTTAAAACAAGTTTTAATAAATACATGACTGGTGTTATATATCTATATATAGTTTGTTTTATTTTAATACAATTTAAAGTTTACATTTCAAATCGTTTTATTTTTTAATCCCTTAATGAATTTGATGATTCTACTTACTTAGGGTACAAATTCGCTGACACCCCTCAGGCAATATGTTTCAAAAATCTATTTTTACATCGGCCTAGGGTTTTTTTTAATTTTTTACTAGTACAAATAATTTTTAAACAAATCTATTTGACCCATAGATGGAATCCTAACTGGTAGTACCACTCAGGATGAGAATAGACTTGTAAGTAATGGCAATAATGGTGTACCCCACTCTCTCCAGATATCCAGAACTAGAGCCTCACCATCAGATGCAGTTTAGTATCATACCAGGACACATTTTAAATATCAGATAGAAAATTCAGTTTTGTTTTTTTTTCAAATTCACTTTTATTCACTTTTATATTGGTTTCTAGCATTAAAACTGTTGTGATGTTAATTCAACAGTAAAAAAAGAAGTCAAGTCGAGGTAGGGTAAAATGAGACAAGTGTATTTACAATAAGGTACAAGAACAGCTAGCTTGCCGCTAAACGGTAACAGTACAACCTTTTCACTCGGTGTCTCACTATTTGTAGTGAGAACCGGTGTATATTCTCCACTGTAGGAACGGCCGGTACAACAAAAACAAAAATATTTTATTGTTGCCCTGGCTATGTTTATCTTCCACCAAAACTAATGTCTAATTAAAATTCAAAAAGCTAAAAATGGACTATATTTTAATTCTTATTTTAGAACAATAAAAATAACATAAGGTGAGTAAAAAAAAAGATAGACAGATACTATCACAGCGTGTCAGAGTGGACCTGTGAGTTATGGCGATGAAAGGGTATTTAACACTACTCCAAAATTGAAACTTCACCACTGGATGCAGTTTAACGTCATACCCAAGACACTGTTTTATTGGGATCTAGAAGGATAGAGAGAGAGAGGGGGGAGACACAGATGATTGTTTGGGTGGTTGTTGTTTAATGGCATATTAACCACAATAATCTAAAAACTAATTCAAACTTTAGTGATCTAAGAATTAAATGAAAACTTCGTAATCTTTTCTTTTTTGTAAGATTTTAATGTAACTATTATAATCTAAGCATCATTGCAAATTTAATAAGCTAAGCATTAATATAGAATATTTCAATATTTCTGCACAGATATGTACAGAATATCTATCTATCTATCTATCTATCTATCTATTTATCTATCCCAGTTTCTTCATATCTATCTATCTATCTATCTATCTATCTACTGTCTATCTATCTCAGTCTCTTCATATCTATCTATCTATCTATCTATCTATCTATCTCAGTCTCTTCATATCTATATATATATCTTTCTATTCTATTCTATTCTATTCTATTCTTCTATCTATATTTCTATCAGTCTTTATATATCCATATATCTCTCTAACCTTCCGATACTATCAGTTTACATATTTCTTTTCATTATTTACTCTCTCTCTCTCTCTCTCTCTCTCTCTCTCTCTCTCCTCTCTCTCTCTCTCTCTCTCTCTCTCTCTCAAAACACACACACACACACATGTTCAGATCATATTATGATTGCTCCCAATTAATTTGTAAACAGTAAAAAGAAAACATTTAGAAACTCTATATACAAAAGTAATAAAAAAACGAAATACATATAATAATGGTTTATAAATATTTCCCACTGATTCTCTGATGACAATCGCAAAAAAGACCTGCTGATTTCCTGATTGAGTTTCTGTCACGAATAACTTCCAAATTTAATTGCATTGTTCATTTTCATTGTAATTTCCTTCCTCTTTATTCATATAAAATCAGACGATGTACACTGTAAATTTCCATCCTCCAGATCTACTGAAGATGTGCTCAAATTTGGTTTGGTTTGTTTTGTTTTACGGCATATCAACCTCAGTGGGTCATTTAATGCCGATAAAGTTTTGAAATAAATCAATTCTTAATGGATAATACAATTTTTTATAGATACATTTTTCTATTTAACCCATAGATGGGACCCTAACAGATACTACCACTCCGGGTCAGAGTGGACCAGGGAGCAATGGTGATGAAGGGGTGCTCCACATTCCCCAAACCTCCAAAACTGGAACCTCACCATCAGATAGAGTTTAACGTCATTCTCAGGACATGTAGACCCGCAGCCACCGGCTTCTAGCACCCATAAAAAGGGGTTAGGGAAATCATATAGGTGCTAGGGCTTGACGTGACGAGCCGATTGATCGGAGGGGGCCTCTCCGACCGCCGATTTGCTCAATGTGATCAAACAACATACAAGTGAAGCACTAGATACCGGCTTCGAGGCTCGAACCATTGTTTTCAATATATGTGGCTTTTGACAAAGAATCTGGTGTATTTAAAAAAATATTCTGTCACTTCAGAAATCCAGAAAAAATGTATACAACAAAGTGTCACACAGCATTGTGTACAATATAGACATTTTTAGGGTTAGAGTTAATATCAAAATTAACAGGGCTGCAGAGTGGTGACGTCTTCGCCGTCATGAAACGCCAAATGCAGATGGGAATTCCCCTTGCAATGTGTGTAACCGCATCTGCAAGTCCAGAATTGGACTAACTAACCACCAGAGGGTCCACAGCAGTTGAAGACATGGAGTGACGTCATCTAAAGCAAGCAAGAATATCCATTACGACTGAATAGCGTGTTCGATCCATTACTACTGAATAATCAAATATTTGAGGAGAGGTCATTGGGTCAGATCTTTGCTGGTGACACAACGCTTTATCACGGGAGATTTTAAACATCTTGACATGGCCTCTGGTTTACCAGCTGATTTTGATTTGATTGTGAAACGAGACAGGTAATGACCTGTGTCTTCCAACACCTTTAGAACTAACTGGTCATCGTTCCATTCGGAAGCCCCTTGAACCTCCCTATTTTAATGGATGGGACACAATTGCTTTCACAAACTCTTAGGACAACACTTTACTCCTAATTCAAATAATTAAACATAATATATATATATATATTTAAACAATTAATTAGATATATAGTATATAATATATAATAATTAAACAATTAATAAGTATATAATATATAGTATATATATATAATAATTTAAACAATTAATTAGTATATAAATATATATAGTATATAATTATTAATAATTTAAACAATATTAATTATAATAATATATAGTATATAATATATAATAATTTAAACATAATAGTATATAATATATAATAATATAATAATTAAACAATTAATTAGTATATATAATATATGTATATAAATATAATAATTTAATTAATTAATAATATATATATATATATATATAATAATTTAAACAATTAAATATAATATATATATATATTATATATATATATAATAATTTAAACAATTAATTAGTATATAATATATAGTATATAAATATAATAATTTAAACAATTAATAGTAATAATATATATTAATATATAATAATTAACAATTAGTTAGTATATAATATTAGTATATGATATATAATAATTTAAACAATTAATTATATAATTTCTCACAAGAAAGTTGGGAAAAAACAAAAACTCAATGCTAATAAAAAGTAAGTAAAGTAAAATCGTCGGGATGTCCCCTTTTCACTAGCGCTAGACTTAGGGGATTGTTTTGAGGTGGAGCGCCACACCTATCATAAGCTCATAACTTTGCTGCACAATTCCTGGAAAAGGAGGCGATTAATTAGAATGAGATGTGTTAGAACCAATTGATATCCAGTCATTAACTTTTTCTTCTTGTCCAGTGGATCATTTATTTGCTTTTATGAACGTATCAACTGAAAAGGTACATGTATGCATACAAATGCATCTCTCCTCCACCTTCTCTCTCTCACACACACATTCTATCTTTCTTTCTTTCTCTCCCCTCTCTCTCTCTCTCTCTCTCTATCTATCTATCTATCTATCTATCTGTTATATACTGGTCTTTTCACGTTATCAAATCTATATAACGTTATATACCTTTCTTACTTCTTACTCTGTCGTCTATTCTTCTGGCCGGCTTTGGTTCTGATCGTCTATCATCTATCTTCTTGGTCTGGTATATCTTCTAAGGTCTGGTCTTCTTGGGATTCCGGGTCTGGTTTCTGTTGGGGATCTCTCGTTATCAGAAGCCCTGTGTCATTGTTAGTTTTTAGGTAATAAACACAAAACTTCGATTCACGTTGATGTTACTTTATTCCAAATCCCCACCCAGACAATCTGCGCAGATGAGGCTTACATGTTGCTAGCTCGGCTTCTAAGTTCTAACTGACTCTAACTTACTTAGTATCCTTAAACCGGAAGAGGGCCTTCTATCGAGGTTCCGGTTCTCACGATTCATCCCCAGAACGCAAGGTCAGAGTGAGGTCACTCACTCTCAAGGCCATCAGCTATACTAATCGCCATTATGATTTCTACAATACCTTATAAAAGCATTAGGGATCCAATAATTATGTAACATATCTATCTAAAACATCCCATTTTCATATACATGAATGAAGTTAAAGTTATTATTAAAGCATAAACAAACAACATCGTCTGTTATGTGATGTTACAGGGTTGTTTTGTTGGTTAACTAGGTAAACTGTAGAGGTGCAAACCCTATGTTGTTCTTGGGTTAATTTTAGTATCGACTAAAAGAAAGAAAGAAAGCAAGAAAGAAAGAGAAACCATGAATAAAAAAGCTATCTCAATTAACCACAAAATAAAAAAACTACGTTCTGAAAATGACAGAGACAAAGAGAATCGGGTATTACTTGAATGTTTTTATTCAAAATCTATTCATTTTTTCGTTGAATATATGAATCCCAACAGAT
>CM042150.1:43853444-43855944 GCA_023376005.1 Doryteuthis pealeii | reverse complement strand
TACCATTTGATTTTCAAAAACATTTTCGTTGCCTGAAGACTGCTGCAGAGCAAGAAACCAAATGGTAGCAAAATTGTTCCAGTGATAATAAAAATAGGCTAAACCTTTTATTTATTCATCTCTCTCTCTCTCTCTCTCTCTCTCTCTCTCTCTCTCTCTCTATCTATCTATCTATATATATATATATATATATATATATATTATATATTCATCAACAAGTTACTACTATGTTTTACATTGTAGTAGCATAAGTAGTTAATCCAAAAGGGCTCAATATATCTTGTAAAATATAGAGCATTAATAGTTGTAGAAAATATATTCTCTCTACCACGGTTTCAGTGTTCAAGGTACACCTTCCTCAGGAGAACTAACTAGTTCTGCTGAGGAAGATGTACCTTGAACACCGAAACCGTGGTAGAGACAATAACTTTTCGGACCACATGACATTTAGGCACCCCTTTTTGATCTTGATTAAGAAAGGACATGTTTTTCATTTACACCGTCAATATCCGGTTATTTTAACAGACGATTTTTAGGGGCTTTATTTTAATTATAAAACTAACCCCTAACCTTAACCCTAAACCTAACCCTAACCTCTAACCCTAACCCTTAACAAACAACAGGATATTGACGGTGTAAATTAAAAACATGTCCTTTCTTAATCGAGAACAAAAAGGGGTGCCTAAAGGTAATATGGTCCAAATTTTCTACAACTATATATATATATATATATTATATATATATATATATATAAATAACAAAAGACTTAGAGTTTAGCATTATTTCTTTACTTATATATTTGCTCTGTGACTCTAACATTAATAGCACACATTGAGCTCTCAAACTGCGACAGTTTTTTTTAAATACTCTTGTGTGCGGCAAAGATTTCTTCTCTGGACTTGGATTATATATATATATATATATATATATATTATTAAACAACCATAACAGAAAAATTACAGAAACACGCATAACCTATGTATGTGCATATATATATATATATTATATATATATATATATAATAATCAGATGCTTATTGGGTCCGTACCTAATTTTGGAAAATTAATAAATTAATAATGAATTAGGCGGGAAATACCTTTGTGTTTAGGCTATCATTTAATAGGTATTTCCCGCCTAATTCATTATTACTTAATTAATTTTCAAAAATTAGGTACGACTCCATTAAGCACTTATTCTCCAAAAATTATCGGCAAAGCCATTCTAACAAACCTTGTTTATATATATATATATATATAATATAATATATATATAATATATATATCAATATATGTATTGATCAAGGCCTGAGGATACGCAGAATATCGAAACACGTGTTGCGTATGTGAAATAAAAAAATAAAACATTTTTTCTGAGAACGATCAAAGTTTTGCGGACTTTCTTCTTTTTTTATAATATAATATATATAATACAATAATCCTATATAATATATATATATAATATAATTAGTATATATATATATATATATTATAATAATAAGAGACTGGACCCTGTTATTCATTTCGCTTCAATGCATTCTGTAAGAATAATTTTAAAGCTGAAATGCCCGATACTTGAAACTAATTGTTTGTGACGAATCCAACGGTCATTCGAGAACAAAACAGAAACAAAAAAATCCCGATCCAATCACCGGCAGTGCTGAATGGCGTTGTATTGAAGGTTAATCTTTGACTTGATTGCAAAATATATTATTCTTTCTACGCTTGGTGTTGAATGTCAAAGTGAAACGATAGTGTTACAGAGGCGCGTAGTTTGTTTGCTTATATATCATGCTAAAGAGACAGTTTGTCTTTCAGGCAGTTGTTTAGAAATCCCAAATACTCAATCATCGATGGAAATGGAGGCGACAATGCCGGAGCGAAAAACACACTTTATTTCGAAAACCGAGCTTTTTACAAAAAACAGAAAAATCAGTCCAGAATTGTTTGATTCCCTCGGCTCCGTTGATTGTCACATTACATTTTACGTTGGTTGCGAAGTTATTATTTTACGTCTGGAAGTACAAGTTTGTATATATACTATATATATAATAGGTAATATATATTATATATATATATATATAACGTTGATGTCGAACTATAAACTTTCTAATGTCAAGAGAAAAAGTACAGGGTATATTCAAGGTGTTGTCAAAAGAAATCGAGAATTTTTAGTACCTTATATATATATAATATATATATATATAGATATATGTATAAATATATGTATGTAAGTGATGTGTGTGTGTGTGTGTTGAGTGTGTGTGATTTCGGTAGAAATTCTCTTGTAATAATATATATTTTACCAACCCCTGCCGCACGAGTAGGATGGCGACACAGGGTTGACGATCCATTTCCTACGACTTTAACCTATAGACCACGCGCCCCTCTGTAATAGATATTCTCATTTCCTCATGTTAGTGTCGTGAACACTATAAGTTCACGTATTAGCAATACAATCTCAGATGAAACATACGATTTTAATTTTCTATTACTCGTGACCT
>CM042150.1:43783444-43850944 GCA_023376005.1 Doryteuthis pealeii | reverse complement strand
TCTCTGTACATCTTCTCCAACTCTCTCACTCTCTCTCTCACTCTCTCTGTACATCTTTCTCCAACTCTATCTCTCTCACTCTCTCTTCTCTCTCTTTCTTTCTTCTCTCTCTATCTCTCTCTCTCTCATCTTCTGTACATCTTCTCCAACTATCTCTCTCACTCTCTCTCTCTCTTCTTTCTCTCTCTCCTCTATCCTCTGCTCGCTCTCTCTCTATCTCTCTGTACATCTTTCTCCAACACTATCTCTCTCACTCTCTCTCTCTCTATCTCTCTGTACATCTTTCTCCAACTCTATCTCTCTCCCCCCCTCTCTCCCCTCTCTCTCTCTCTCTCTCTCTATATATATATATATATATATATATATATATAATGATTAGAGTCGAAGGAAGTGGACTCGTCGACCCGAGTTCAATTCCTTGACGAAGCAGTTTGCATTTCACATGGCACTAATACCCTTCGGAAAGGTATGAATCCAAATTTCCCTCCACCTATGGGTAAATAGCAGAGTAGACTAGGCTATTTAACCATAGCTAGGTAACCAGTTTAGGAGAAAGAAAACTCTGAATTCAAACCTGTTAAACTCTACTTAAGAAATTGACCTTTGTCGCATCCTGCTCGTGCAGAGGGATTGGTATATATATATATATATATATATATATATATATATATATATATATATATATATATCAACCTGCCCATGTCTCATCTAAATCTATAATAATTGCCAGAAGTTTACGGAGCACAACAAAAGACACCCGAAGAAGGCCGGAGACTACAGCAGCAGAAACGTTGTTAGTATACCAACAAAGATTAGTATAGTCATTCACTAAGTTTAGCTTAGCTGTGGCACAAGGCCAGAAATATGGGGCGCCCAACGTGAATCAAACTTACTAACAATGGTTTGCGAACCTAGCTTGCTATCCATTACACCAGGTGTGGATTAATATAGAAGTCAGTAAGGTGTAGAGAATAATAATAGCAACAACACTTCACCTCAGAAATGTAGATAGATATTTACTATTAGCTTAAAAGCCTCCCTATCGGGCGGAAATTAAGCTAGCGCTTTCGGTCCTACATTGATAATTCATGAATTGTACAAAAAATAGTCGTAAAAAGCTCGCGTAAAAAATCACGTAAAAGTCGCAGTAATTAAAACTAGGGAATGCAAAATTTAATGTTTGCGGGCCCGGATTCGGCCCGGAATGTTTTTTGATTTGCTCACGGAGTCGGTCTGATTCAGAAATGCTATGATATATTGGACAACGGCTTCTAGAAGTAAAGTTGATAAATGTGACACACTGACATTTTCATTTATTATTAAATTAGAAGCAGCTACCTGGCGTCGCCTGGGTAGAGGAGGGCAAAAATTTGTATCGCAAATCCATTATTACTGAATTGTGAGTTGGATCCTCGCATGATGACCCATTAAAATCCCCATGCAAAAAAGACCTGGCGTTGATTCAGTCTATTGGGCGTCAGAAAAAAAAGTGCACACTCTGAAAAGAAAAACCAGTGACTCTTATTTAAAACATTAAATGCTAAAAAAATCCACGTTGTTACTATTTAAATTTTATTTTTTAATTATCTTCATATCAATATCAATTTTAGTTATTGTTTTAAGGGTTCAAATAAGAACAAAACGACGGGTAACAAATGTAGGAAAATGTATTAACAAAAGAGTAGACAATTACAGTAGAGAAGTGGGAATTACGTCCGACAAATAGAGTTATGAGCTGACTCGCATTGGCTTACTCTCAAGCCATAATTGTCCCTGTTACTTATAGTAACCGTCGGCGCATTCCATTAGTCTATAGGGTATATCACCTATAACAATTATCTTCATATCAATATAAATCAAATCTTCATTATTTTTGCTCAAAAAGAAAGATATGGTGATAATGAATGTGTATATATATATATATATATATATATATATTATATATATATATATATATATATTTACTTGTTCGTTAATTGTTTTATTTTCGAAGTTTCCTCCGGACATACAGATACGCTCAACTGCCCTTTATATATGTACTAGAAACGGCTACCCAGCGTAGAGGAGGGAGTTAAAAAGGTAGTATCGCAGATCCATTATTGTTTGAATCACGGGTTGGATCCTCGCAGGAGGCCCCATTAAAATCCCTATGTAAAAAAGACCCTGCCTTGATCCAGCCACTCTGAAAATAAAAATTAATGTATCATATTTAAAATACTAAATGCAAAAAAAATCCATGTTGTCATCATTTAAATTTTATTTTTTTAATCATCTTCACGAATATAGATAAAATCTCTATTACTTTTGCTCAGAAACCAAGAACTGGTGATATCTAATGTGTATATATATATTTACTCTGTCATTAATTGTATTATTTTCAAAGTTTCCTCCGGACATACATATACACATAACAGCCCTTTATATATGTATAGATAGATAGAAGATAGATATAGACTTTTATTGCCAACGATTTCATAGCAAAGCACATTTCCGACGCAGAAGAATAAGATTGAGCAGTTGTTATATGTTTAGACAAACTTTACTAAGCGAATTCAGTTGTTACATGAATAATTATTTACAAATCCAAACGAAACACGGCTCAAATTTCATTATATATTAAATATACTTGCTAATACAAATCTAAATTTTCTTATTTATTCATTGGATTCGTCCGTCCTTTTTTACTCGCAAATCACTTTTCGTATACTTGTAAAAGTATAAATATAGAAAAATGCGCATCGTAATCAATGATTTGATTATCAATTATTTTTACTTATAACTAGTTTTGGCGGGAGAGAGGAGGTAGGAATAGTTGGATGTGGTGGGGGAGTAAGACACATTTTTATTATCTTATTGATATTCTGTTCGTCCGCTTTTTTTTTTCACAAGGTTCCAGGTTCGATACCGGCTCTCGCCAACTCAGCGTATGAGTAGCACAGGTAT
Source organism: Doryteuthis pealeii (assembly GCA_023376005.1). NCBI lineage: Eukaryota > Metazoa > Mollusca > Cephalopoda > Myopsida > Loliginidae > Doryteuthis > Doryteuthis pealeii. Next base: position 43,848,001 of record CM042150.1, on the reverse strand, counting down.
ATGTGCGGTAAAGTAAGGAGCTGATGGAAGGTGTGGCGCTCCGTCTCAGACGCCAAAACGATCTCCTTGGTCTAGTGCTAGTAAAAAGGTGATAGACCCCTTGCAGTCTGGCTGATACCGACTTTAGGTCACCCATTCTAGGAAAAGGAAAACTCTGAATTTAAACCTGTTAAACTCCACTGTGTCTCAATGCTAGCATTACAATCAGAGTAGAATGGGTGTAAAGTCGGTATACTGATATATATATATATATATATATATATATATATATGTATGTGTGTGTGTGTGTGTGTGTGTGTGGTGTGTGTGTGTGTGTGTGTGTGTGCACGCTTAAAAAATATTATATCCATACATACGAGATGCCAGTGGCGTAACGTTTATATGGAGCCGGGGAGACAAGTTCAAAATTTAGTGAGAGCAACGTTTTACTTCTCGCTGATGCCCTTGGGAAAGGTATGAATCCATCCCTTCTTTAACCAACTATGGACAAAATAGTTGGGCAAATTGGACAACCTATCAGGGAGAATGAAAACTCTGAATTAAGTGACTGCTATGGAATGTGTTGTTCATGAGTAGGATAAAAAAAACAACAACTGTTCATTCTTGCCTTGACTCCACATGTTTATCCAGAAAACTCTTTGCAAAAATGTTTGCTATTTTATCATTAATATATATATATATATATATATATATATATATATATATATATATATATATATATATATATATATATATTGTGTGTGTGTGTGTGTGTGTGTGTGTGTGTGAAAATTACTTTTCCGGGAAATGCACGAAACCAAATTACTAATGGCTCGCACATGCAGACATATAAAGACGCTATACACACACACACACACACACATATATATATATATATATATGTGTGTGTGTGTGTGTGTGTGTGTGTGTGTGTGTGTGTGTCACCCACAGACACCGTGTTTCGACGTTTTACGTCTCAGCAGTGTGGCTAGACACAGAAACTACTTCTGATCAGAAGAGAAACCCGACTGACTTTCATCAGCCAGGTCCCTTAACATCTCGGCTGTAGCAGCTGCCATCAAGGAGCGGTGTTTTAACTGATATTTACAGACATCTGTGTATAGATTTTACGATCACCAGAGACATCAAATCTCTAAACCACACACGATCATTGCTTTATGCTGGTGGTGAAAGTCAATTAAAGTCAGTCCTAGATAGCTCTACCTGGTTTTGGGAGTATATATTATATATATATATATATATATATATATAGAGAGAGAGAGAGAGAGAGAGAGAGAGAGAGAGAGAGAGAAAGAAACAGAGACAAAGACAAAGACTGACAATGAGAGATAGAGAGAGTGAGAGAAGGTAGATATACGAGCCCTTGGGAAAGACAGTAATCCTGCTCTTCTACACCCAGCAATGTATAAAATAGTAAGGCAGTTATTCTCTTTAGTTTTTGTACGAAAACCTATCTTGAAAATGGAAAATCACTGAATTCAAACCAGCTGTACTCCGCTTAAAAATTAACTTTGTGTCGTATCCTGTTCATGGGGAAGGGATTGCGTAAATACATGCACACATGCCAATCGTAATTCGATCTCGATCAAACTAGTTTTGTCAACTTTTTGCTCCTCTATAAAAATCAACTATTGTGTCTGTGTTTGAAAATTAATTAAACATATTTCTACCAGTTTATTCATACACATGAAGTTAATGAAAATTATTTTTGCTAATATATTGATACCCATGAAGTTAATAAAGTTATTTTTTACCAGTTTATATTGGTGTACTAAAATAAAGTAGATAGATTCTGAAATTAGCATTATTTGAATTATCGGACTATTGTCTTCATCTTTATTCTTATCTGTACAACGTTTCGGCCGATGTACCCTTCGGCCTTCTTCAGGTATTTCTTGTCGGACTCAAACTCGTGAACCTACTTTTCGAACTCGAACCTCCTTGCCGTAATCGGGGGAAATTTAAATCCAACTATTTATTCAATCCACGGGGCTATCCTGTTCCCATTCTGCTAACCATAACTGGGTACAGATGTTAAGATGTGTCAATTATCATTCTATGTTACTGCTGCTCCAGACCAGGATTGAACTTGCAGCCTAGAGATAACTGTCGCCTTTATCCACTAGGCTATGCGTCTAATTAGAATAAAAAATTCAGAGAAATAAATTTTGAACTGTTTTTCTATTAAGTAATGAGATTAATTGTTGTGTGATTTTTTTTTTAATTATGATTTTATTACAAATTGTAAATTTGATGAGAGAACTCTGCTCAAATTGTGATCATGTTTGATGCGCTGCCTTTTTGAATAGCCTTAAAATAAATATTTTGCGATATTAAGTTAATTTTTGTTATAAACCAATTCCAAACAATGTATCGTTCACATTTATAGAACAGAATTTTGGGGAAAATGTATTTTGCATTTTTCAAAAAATTCCCATTATTTACTTAGGTATTGAGCACGTTTTACTTATTAGCTTTAGTTTCCTGGCGGTTTTGTATGAATACATATATCTTATATATATATATGCATATAAATTGTTTTTTTCTTTGGGCCAAAATATTGTACCAATAGATTATTTTTTGTTGGTACGATTATCTTGGTCTTTTCTTTTATATATATATATATATATATATATATATATATATATATATTATATATATATATTCAGAAATTAAAAAGCATTGTTCAGATATTAAGCTTCAATTCTTCTGTAAAAACATAGCTGATCCATTACAAGATTTTACGACTTTGAAAAATTACTTATGTAAGCACTAAACAAGTTAACTTCTGTAACTGAATGCTTGGGCACTTATAGGTGGTGTGCGACTGGAAAACTAATTGATTGTCAAAAGAAATCTTTCATAGATTGGGGGGGGGGTAAGATCAATGTGTGGAATTTGTTGGAAGAAATAGGATAAGTAAGGTACTTTAGTGCAAAGGGGGAGAACATGTTAGAGAAGAAATTGTTTTTGTTTAATAGCATATCAAATAAACGACTGAAGAAGTCGTGCTCAATGCACGACGAAATATATCTCCTACATCTACTTGTTTGAGTTGTTCTTTTGTCCACATTTTTCCTCTATTCTTTTACCACATTCTACCCTCATATATATATATATATATATATATATATATATTCAGATTGGCACAAATTTGTCTAAATACTAGTTTACACCTAGACTTCATTGCTTTATTTATCATATAAGTTTATTTTAGGTGTGTACGTTTCATTCATTCTTTCAATTATAAGATTACAAGGTGTGTCCAATACACCTTTAAACTTGGTACTTTTTGACACTACTTGTATTCTGAAAAAAATTAACGTTCCGATCATTTTTCATATCTTGGTAAATACAACTCGATACTTTTTTGACAAACCATGTATATACTTTTTATATATTCTTCTATATATCTTATTTTAAATTTTTTTTATATTTTATATATTTTTTATATGTTTTTTTTATTTATATATATTATATATATATATTTTATATTTTTTATATTTTTTTATATATTTTTTTATATTTTATATATTTTTATATATATATTAAATTTTTTTTAATTTTTTTATATATTTTATATTTTTTATATATTTTTATGACAAACATTGTATATACTTAAAAACTTAAGTCTCGATACTTTTTAATCACTCCTTGCAATTAAGTAGACTTATTTAATTGTTTTAATTCAAAGTTACTTATCCATTATGACCTTCTGGCAAAGTTACTTTTGCGTTTATCTAATTCTGGATTTCAGAATCAATTTGATGCGATTTTCAGTGTTCTCCTCTGGCCTATCGGAAACATTATTTTCTCATTTAGAGAATATTACCCAGGCAGAATACAAGCCAAAAGGTTTCATTCGATTTTAGATTGTTATATTCAAAATTTTAAATAACATCATTTTTATTTCTTGATATTAAAATATATAAATTATTCGCGTTCATAGTCCATACTTAAAATTATAAATGATTGGTGGGACTACCGCAAGGTCTAGCTTATATCAGAAAAGAGAGCGTATATATATATATATATATTATATATATATATATATATATATATATATATATATATGAAAGTCAACAAACACGTTTTATAGTCTATTATAGATGGCGATAGCCGACAATTTAGGAGAATAAATGCTTAAATGTTAAGGGTTCGAATCATACACAGAGCAGTCTCCTGTCTATAGCTCTGCTGATGAGGCGTAATATGTCAAAATGTACATACAGAGATTGACTTTTTCTCGATTTGTTTACGCCTTTACATTTAAACTGGTATGCTCGCCTAATTTATCAATTATCAACTAATCAAATTTCAATTAGGTATGACTTCAATTAAGCAATATTCTCCCATATATATATATATATATATATATATATATATATATATATATTATATATCATAGAAAGCAAGGAAGAACTCAACACCGTAATTCCATAATAAATTTATTTCGACCAAAATTTGGGCCTATATAAATCTAAGTTGATTTAATATAGCTCCCCAAAATTTAGTCTCATCAGATGGGTATTAATTCACTTAAAAAAAAAAGTTTAAAAAAGTGAATTGATACCCATCTGATGAGACTGAATTTTGAGGAGCTATATTAAATCAACTTAGATTTATATAGGCCCCAATTTTGGTCGAAATAAATTTATTATGGAATTACGGTGTTGAGTTCTTCCTTCCTTTATATGATAAATATTGCTCTGTATATAATCTAAAAAGTTTATTATACATTGAGCTCTCTTTAGTGATTTAAAGATTCCCTGTATTTATACATACTGGATCATACAATATTAATACAGTGTATCTTAGAAATCACATATAGAATCATCCCTTACTACCAAGTTTTGGACAAACTATATATATATATATATATATATATATATATATATATATATATATATATTCAGGGGGGTGCAAAAGTAGGTATACAGTTATAAAAAAGGGAAAACACATACATTACTCATTGTATTTATTATACTAACAAACAAATGTTACATATACATGTAATAAGAAGCACATGTAGTAAGAAGCTCTAATCCCTCAGGTACTCAAATTGCCTTCAGAGTTCATACACTCATGCACACTCTGGAACAAATTACCGGCAATGCTTAAATTGCCAATTTACCTGAAGTGAATAAAAAGAAACGAGTAAATGTACATGTATTTTTATTACTTAAGATATGTCACTTTCACTTCAGTATAATATGACACTAACTTCACTGATGTGACACTACTGTATACCTACTTTGCACCCCTGTATATATATATATTATATATATATTATATATATATATATATATATATATATATAGTTTGTCCAAAAGTATCTAGATTTTTTGTACTTTTTGACAAACCCTGTATTCTGAAAAATTAACGTTCCCTTCATTGTTCATTTGTAGCATAATTATTATGGTCTTCGGGATTTTGGGGATTGAAAAGAAAATAGTAATCGGATTTCTGGAGAAAGAGAAGAAAAAATAAGAACAAAAAGAGGTTAAAGTTTGGAAGGGTAAACACTCATCGGGGGGCCAGCCATTAACCGACCAATGACCCCGGAACTAGAGTTTAAAATAAAAACGGAAGACCCAGTTTTTGCGGAAGAGCGGAAGTGGATGTGACCCCCCACCCCAGGACTACAAACGGAAGTAGAGAAAATTCGGCCTCTCTTTCGCCAGAACAGAGGAGGGTCGGATGCGTTTGCTGGAGCTCCGTCGTGACATATCTAGGATAGCAACCAATAGCGTGCATGAACGTGATTTACGATAGAATAGCTTGACCTTACTCTCACCCTCTCTTTATCTCAGAAAAAGAACCAACGAGTCTAGAAAGAAATAAACAACCTCTTTTTGACTATACGACTTTCGTATGTTGTTTCTGAACTAACGACGACTACTACTACTAACTACTACTACTACAACTCGAGATTGGTCCCTATGCAACAATTTCTATCTTGTTACATACAGCTTCAAACACGGCAAAATTAACCACACACACAAACACATACACACACAACACACACACAACATATATATATATATATATATATATATATATATATATATATGTAAGTTAAATTCACGAATATATAGAATTTAGAAAAACAAAGTATTCCAAAAGATATTAATTTATTCTTAATGTTGAAGTCAACGTTTAATCGTTTCGGTTTATATCAAACCTTCATCAAGACAATACAATATGAATGAAAAAGAAATTGTTGTTTTAAACAGGGATAATTTTTTTAATGACTTGAGAGAAATGTATTTAGAGAAAAGATACATAACCGTAGCCTGGTCAGCGTTCATTTTGAAAGTCAAGACGTAATTGGTACACGGGAATCATTTGGAATGTCAAGACGTACTTGGTACATGGGAATCAATATTCAGTAGTAATGGATCTGAGAAACTAGCTTGCAAACCATTACTCCATTTTCCTGAGTATGACGTTAAACTGCATTTAATGATAATTTTTCAATTCTGGAGCTCTGGGGAGTGTGGAGTATCCCTTCATCACTATTACTTAGAAGTCTACAATGTAAAAAATAAATCTAAGGTAGATAGGTTATCTCCCTTGGACGATATGCCTCTTTTCAATCCAACCAATCAAAGACCCGCAATTTTCGGCGGGATCAATTAAAGATAGAAATCTTCTTCATTTATACCAGCAAGCTCTTGGTAGTCGAGGAAAATAACGATGTTCCCTAATTTAGTAGATATAGGTAAAGAGCCGTGGTAAGTACAATAACTTACCATAAACTTTCAAGTACTCAGTTAAGTGGAATTGTATTCATTATATTCATATAATTGACATTTCCTCAAACAATACTATCGGCTGCAATAAGTATATTTTCTTTTATGTATAAATGTCTTAATACAGTGCTGTTTGAAATTCCATGTTGTGTTCATGTATTTCCTATTTCTAACTCTTTTAATTCCACATTCGCGGCGTAAATCAGCAGTTCAAATTGAGTTTGAACAATAAAATGAATACTATCAAGAATGAATAAAAGAAAACGTCTGACACAATAACTAATGACGTGGAACCATGATGGTGGTTTGAGTCATTAGTTAGGGAAAAGTTTGAGTGATGGCGTGATAGGTAGCGGAAATGTTTGAGGGATGATGTCAGAGGAGACGCGTGGCATTGTCTTTTGATTTGTAGAGGAATGATGACATGGCGAAGAGGAGAAGTGAAGAGTGAGAGGCGATAGTTTGAGAGATTGAGATTGGCCGTCGAAGGGTGAAGACAGGCTGAGGCCTGGTCTGCTCGCGGATAAAGATAAAATAAAAAAAGATGTCTTTGTAAATCATTTAATTTAAACAAGTACGGCCCTTAGTCAGAAGAAGACCCGAGAAGAACGCAACTCCTTTAGTTAGAAGTCAACCCAACTAGACAAAAAGATGGCAGCCTGGTAAAAGGATCAGCAAGAAACAAGTAAAATCTCCTCACCAAGTAAGTCTAATCTGTCTATGTAATATTTCTCTAATATCTCTCCAATATCGCACTATCCATGAAGAACTTTCTTATCAAAGAACTCTCACTCTCACACACACCAATTAGCGATGTCAATGTGCGTATGTGACACCTATCACATTTGGTACCGTAGCCAACATAGTGTTGTACCGGCCGTTCCTACAGTGGGGAATATACACCGGTTCTCACTATAAATAGTGAGACACCGAGTGAAAAGGTTGTACTGTTACCGTTTAGCGGCAAGCTAGCCGTTCTTGTACCTTATTGTAAATACACTTGTCTCATTTTACCCTACCTCGACTTGACTTCTTTTTTTACTGTTGAATTAACATCACAACACATAGTATCAATGTGGTACGTGGGCAATATATAGTTTCACAACGTCTTCGACATAAAATAACCCAGCAAGAGTTGGCATGCCGTAAAATCCAACCAACCGACCATTATTCCATGATAACCGGTTTACCTACGTAGTCTAAATACATAAAAACATATATTTTTCTTTTTGTATTTTATGTTTTCCAAAACATGTTTTTTTGCGTTCTCGTACATCAAGTGAAATAAAACAGATGATTATGTCTGGACATATTGTTTGCATCTGTAAGTAGCGAATTTCTAAATGCGAATAACATTGAACAGTTTCGAGAAAAAAATAACCTACAGCTGATATAAGTAATATAAAGCAGAGTTCTTGTAAACAATACTTGACTGTAAGTAAGCCAAAAACATAAACAATATGTACTCATACACGTAAAAAAGTTCCAATAATATCGCCCCAAGAAATAAAAATTCTGATATTGTTTGCCTCTGCTTTTTGTTGAAGTAAAGCGTCGGTGGCCAAATTACCTTGAAAGAATGGAACTGGAAGGTTTTATTTCTAAGTCTTCTTTCTCGCAGACAGCTTCCGGCATGGACATCATTGTTCGTATTTCTCTCGAGTTCTCGCCAAAGGGATAAGTGTCTGTTTAATTTTAAATCATAACAAGTTTTTGTTGCTCTGTCTGTTAAATCATTGATATTCCCCATGAACTAAAAAGAATGAAAACAAAAACAGTTGTAATAATTCAGTATGTTTTTAACAAGCAATTCTGCCCCGCATATCAACCCGGGAAATTCATTTTGTTAAAGAAAAAAAAAAAAAAAAAATAGATAAAATAAATAAATAAAATATGAAAAAAATTTAAAAAATTAAAAAAATAAAATTACGACTCGGGGAAATTTTTTTAAAAGCAGTTATAATAGTTCCCTATATTTTTAACAAAAATACCGCCCCGCATATCGACCTGTGAAATTTATCTTATTAAAAGTTGCTACACCCCCTCCTTTCAAAAAAAAAAAAAGAAAAACCTCCCTCCTTAAACAAAACATAAACATTAAGACTTGCATATTGACCCAGGGAAAAATATTTTTTTAAAATAGGGAAAAAACACCCCGTCGCGCCAAAGAATATAATTATTCACTACATTTTAACAAACAATTATATCCAGCATATCGACAGGGGAAATTTATTTTATAATAAAAAAATCCCCCCAACACACAATAAATCTTTTGCAATAATTCACCACTTTTTAACAACCAATTATGTCCTGCTTATATCGAACTGGAAAATTTATTTTATAAAAAAGAAAGAAATATAAAGAAATACATATCCATTGTATGAAAGTTTCCCATTATTCGCAAGATTGTTGGCTCCCATTTTAAAATCATTAATACACATATGCAAAATAAATAGAAATTCCGGATATTAATGTCTCCTTAAAATTCGTTAAAATATACACGGAATGGTAATATTTGTTATGGTCCTATCTTAGGGCCACAAATATCTGTTTGAAATAATTAAGTGTTTACTTGTTTAAAATCTTATTATAATGGAGGTTATGTGTTTGTCTGTCTGTAACTGAAACTAAATCACTTCTCAAGTCACAATTCCCTTTGTTATTTACGTTACATTTTCCATGATTTTATTTTTAATCATTGATAAAATTGTTCTACACTATTAATACTGTTGGACTTATCTGTGTACTAATAACATGCAAGTGTATTTATATATTCAACAAAATAGCGGTTTACAGTGTAAACAGGAATCCTAATTTGCATATCGATATTAAAAATTTGATTTTGATAAATATTCTTTGATTTTATCTGAATGAATATAAGCAAAAATCTCGGGGATAAATCCTAAAAGAAATCCATTAACAAGATGAAATAACTGTCATTTTATTCATTACTTCCTAATTTTAAAAAGATAGGTAAATTAGGAAAATTATAAAAAATCTGAGGTCGAAACTAAAATCTAAATTAACTAAATCACGTGACGCGCGAGATTCGCGCCTCTGGAGTCAGGGAGCTATAACCGTTACTGGCAATTTTTCTACTCCCTGATATGGAAGCCAATGGACCCATTGAATTATCGCTACAGGGTCTGTCAACCATTTATGCTACCACATAAATTATGTAACAAAAATATTGATTTTGATTTACTTTTTCTAACACAACAAAAATAAAAAGTGAAGCAGGATGGAAATATGAAAAAAGGGTAGTGGAGTGAAACATAAATAATATATATGTATATATATATGTGTGTGTGTGTGTGTGTGTGTGTGTGTGTGTGTGTGTGTGTGTGTTTTCTTTTGTTTTACGGCATATCAACCATGGTGGGTCATTTAATGACGGCAAAGATTTGGAAGATTCGTAGCGATAGTTTGGAAGATAATTTTAAAAGTTATTTTTGTTTTGTAAACAATTATAATTATTAGCTATTTAACCCATAGATCGGACTCTAACAGGTACTACCACTCCGGGGCAGAGTGAATCTGGGAGCAATGGTGATGAAGGGGTACACCACATTCCCCCAGACCTCTAGATGAAACGGGTTGGGGCTTGACATAAGGGCAATAGGACGGGACAATCATATAGGTGCTAGGGCTTGAGGTAACCAACCGATTGATCGGAGGGGACCGCTCTGACCGCGTGTCTATGTGTGTGTGTGTGTTAGTACTACTCAACGAAAAAGCGATATGGGTTGAAAAAAAAACTTGTATAAGAATTAATATTATATATATATATATCGCAGTTACCATTAAATCCACCAAGCAAATAAGTATACAATCTTATTTACCTCGGGATTTTTTCACTAAAACCGATTAAAAAGTACTCAATATTAAATTCTCTCTCTCTCTCTCTCTCTATATATATATATATATATATATATATATATATATACCAACCCATCTGTAACCTAAAATCACTTCAACTCTCCCCTCCTCCTTATCTTCTGCTACATCAAACACACCAGAACTTTACCCCCTCCCTTAACCTACCCCTGTGCCCATCCACTCCCACCCTCTCTCCACTTCCTGTATACTACCCTCACTTCATTCATGTCTGCCCCTAACCTCCCTCCTTCACTTCCGCTACTAACTCACCCCTCACCAAATTCACTTGTACTTGCACAAAATTTTGCTTTCAATAAAAATCATTTGACGATGATGTCCGTATGAATTCGGACGAAACGTTTCAACTCTTAGATTTGTTTTGAGTTTTGAGTTATTGATCAGTCCATCTGTTCTACACATATCCCTACACTTGTCATATATATATAATAATAATATATATATATATATATATATATATATCGCAGTTACCATTACATCCACCAAGCAAATAAGTATACAATCTTATTTACTTCGGGATTTTTTCACTAAAACCGATTAAAAAGTACTCAATATTAAATCCTCTATATATATATATATATAATTATATATATACATATATATATATATTTACCAACCCCTCTGTATGAGTACAATATGACAATTTCATAAGCCGAGTTTAAAAGGTTTGAATTCAGTATTCCTTCTCCTAGACTGGTTACTACTCAAGGTTAAAGATCCCAGACTACTCTATTGGTTACCCATAGCTGTACAAGTTGATTTGTAATTTCATGTCTGTTTGAGTGATTTTGATATTTTTAACAATTTTGCGAGGGTATCAATTTGAAATATGATAATCGTCTAAAACGAACGGTAGGTAAAAGTCTCTCTTGAAATACTTGTAATCTGACAGGACAGCTGGAAGTTTATATAAATGGTCGTTTCATTTGGGATGACTGCCAAACAGTTTGATGTTGTTGCCAAAATATTTGGATTGCTTTCCTGAAGCGTTCGACGTATTTCGGGGACAGTGCCATTCAATCCAGATTCCAATGACTTTGGTAAACTCATCCGACCTAACTTCACGAACCAACAAGATTGGAAGATTTAGGTTAATGAAGACCAAGTTTATTAAACAGTGCAGTTACACAAACTTTCCGTACGGACAGGATGTGACACAAGGTCAATTTATTTCGGAGTTTAAAAATAAATATTGTGATTATGAAATTCCAATATTTTTATGAAACACAAAATTCATTTGTGGCAATCTTGAATTTATAAGTTGTTATTGGAGAAAGCACTTATTATTTGATTGTAAGACAGCTGTTAATTTCATATTAAGTTCTATCAAAATATTGAAATCTCACAACCACAATATTTTAGATTAATGGAAAATTAATCTAAAATATTGTGGTTGTGCGATTTCAATATTTTAATAAAACTCAATATGAAATTAATTGTCATATTGACTACGTTTCTCAATGGCTGTTTCTCCTCAATGACATTGTCACATTTCCTTTATTGCATTAGTTTTTAAAGTATTGCTGGTACACGTAGTGTCCCTATTATATACTACGCCTCTGTGTTATAATATAACACGTGGATGGCAATGGTAAACTGACTGTGCTAAGTGTTGGCACATATTTGGCCCACGTTTGGGATTTATTTATGATTTGTGTCTATTTTATACAATATGATATAATTGCAAAATGTAACATAAAGATGATTTGTAACAGATTATGAATTATATAACTAAACAAGTATATGTATGTACATTTATTTAGCTGTTAATGGATTCCTATTTTTGTTTTATTTTTATATCACGTTTTTTAATAAAATTCATAATTTTTCATCATTTTCACCTTTTTAAGTAGTATATGTAGATGTTGCTATGTTATTAAGAAAGTATATATTCTAAATATTGTTTAAAAAAGGAAGTGAAATATTTGCAATGGTGCATATATGTACCAGTTCGTACGTCAGTAATATACATAATGATTATTATGTAAATTCACTACACCAAAACCCATATTTGGGTTTCATATATACATGTAGTCAGGCCGCCCAAAGCGCTACGGGTACTATGTAATCCAGTACTACCTGTTTCATAGTCGGATCATCGGCGACTAAACCGGTAACCCCACCAAGCTTGCCTGGCGAGGAGGGTGGCTAGACTCCCAGCAGGACGAAAATCAAGACCTGTCAAAGGGCGGAAGAAGCTTCTTGCTCAATGGCCATCTAGCACATTACATTACGCGGGGACGTAGAAATACCTGGGTTGGTATCCAGGCGCGTAGAAAGATCACTTGAGGTATCCTTGTCTTGCAGTTTTGTCGAATTGTTCTCCACTGTCTCTCTGATTCTGATTACCAAGAAGGGGAGCTAGTTCGGTGCACACTATATACACTAAAAATATTCTCTTCAGCACAGGTATTTTCTGATTTAAAAGATTTAAAAGATTTAAAAGGTAAATATGTGTATCAATACGTTGTCAACTTGTTAGATTTGTGACAATCTTGAACTTTGAAACTGGCAATTCAAAAGAACTCATGTCATTTCAACCCCTGTTAAAATAACATTTCTTACCATTAAATATTGTGATTGTGGCATTTTAACAATGTGATGATATTCAAATTGACATATATTATTGTTATAGGTGATATACCCTATAGACTAATGGAATGCGCCGACGGTTACTATAAGTAACAGGGACAATTATGGCTTGAGAGTAAGCCAATGCGAGTCAGCTCATAACTCTATTGTCGGACGTAATTCCCACTTCTCTGTACTGTAATTGTCTACTCTTTTGTTAATACATTTTCCTACATTTGTTACCCGTCGTTCTGTTCTTATTTGACCCCTTAAAACCCCACAACAATTATTTTGATTTTTTGCACTATCCAAACATAGCAATGATTCAACTTCGGAAATCCTTTTGTATAGTTTGACTGTTGAGCAAACAAGGCGTTGAAGAACTTTGTTCAACAGTCAAACTTATTCAAAATGAGTTCCCTAGTTGAAATATTGCTATCCTAAGATAGACAAGGAACACATGAATAAGACAGGTGTGTACAACGGCCGAAGCGTTGTATTTTATATATCACGATGAAGATAAGGACAACAGCCCCAAAAATCAAATTAATATATATCAAGCTTCATGTAAAAAATTTAGACAAATAATATTAATTTGATATGATGGCACCGATCATGACAAAAAGGTTACTGAGTTCAAACAGAAGGTTCCCAAGTTCAAGAAGGCTCCTAAATCGATAGGAAATACCTGAAGCAGGTCGGTGGGCATATCGACCGAAACATTGTACAGTTAATAATAAAGATGAAGACAATAGTCTGAATAAACCAAACAATACAAATTATCAAGCCTCATCTAAAAAAAAATCAGAGAAAAGTTAGGTGAATGTTAAATAACAAAATAAATGGTTTGATTTGAATGGCATGTTAAAATGTCTATGTTTATTTTATGCCTAGTGGTTAGGGAATCATATTCATTGTATATTCGTATTTACATTTTTTGTGCAGTTGTTTTTGTTTTTGGTTTTTTTTTAGTAAATGGCAGTTTCTTGTTGTAATTTGTGATGTGTAAACGACATATTATTCAATTTCTTTTTCAAATTAAAAGTGTTTCCATTAAATTTGAATATTTCGATTGTAAGATTTAAGCATTTTGAAGAATCTGAATCTGAAATTAATTTGTGGTAATTCTAATTTTGAAGTTAGCGATACATACGACATTGGCGCTATGTGAAATGCAAACAGCCTCGTTCATTGATTTGAAATGGTCTCATCGTGTTCATTTCATACGACAGTAACCATTACACCCCACGCCTCCCTAGGTTTAAAGTATAAATCGTAAACGAATAAAGTTATTAAACTTGTTCAACTTATTTGACACTACTAGTATATGAATAAAATATGAATTTAAAAAAACAAACATAAAGTGTTATTTAATCATATCTCTTATACTCATATATAAGTACACAGAAAGATTCACACTCACACAGGTGGAAAGTATTCTCGTGAAGTCAAGATCTTTAGTGGCGTTACTTCCATATGTAATAAATATCAATTAGATCTTTGCCTAGGGAGAAATGTCAGATATTATTTTGTTATAGTTATTAAAGCTTCGTTATTGGAATCATCTTCGTTCAAGAACATTAGAAAATATAATATACATTTTATAACACGTGAACAACGGCAGAATATGTTCCCCCGATGCAAAAAGAAAATCTTATATTCCTGTCATAATAGAGTGGATATATTGGATTTTAGCTTTACTATAACAAATTGATATCTAGGTGGTATAAGCCTGCTGTCGTCGGTCATGGCGTCGTTAGGATACTTGTAACGGTTCATAAAAAAATCTCTGACAACTTAAAGTTAAGGCCTGTTAGCTCAGTCGGTAGAGCCGTTCGACTAGGAACCATAAGGTTCTGGGTTCGATACCGACCCTCGCCAACTCAGTGAATGAGTAGCACAGGGATCTATGCGATAAAGTGAGGAGCGGATTGTAGGTGTGGCACTTCACATTATACGCAAAAACAATCTCCTTGGTCTAGCGCTAGTGAAAATGAAATAGACTCCCTCACTGTATGGCTGATACCGATTTTAGGCAACCCAACGACTTTACTTAAAGTAGGTATGACCAAATTTGCATTGAAACTTTTCAAATGAAAACAAAAAGAAGTTTAGCTTAGTTTGGCACAAGGTCAGAAATATGAGGTATTCTCCCAAATATTTGTAATAATATTAAAAATGTTTTAGGTCTGACCAAATTTATCAATCGGTTGGTCATGTCAAGCCCTAGCACCTATATGATTTTCCCAACCCTATTGCCCTATGGCAAACCCCAACCCTTTTTATCATATAGGTGCGAGAGGGTGGTGGTGGGGAGTCTTCATGTCCTGGATATGACGTTAAAGACTAACTGATGGTGAGGTTACAGTTCTGGAGGTATGGGGAATGTGGAGCACTCCTTCATCACCACTGTTCCCAGTTCCACTCTGACTCGGAGTGGTAGTTCCAGTGAGGGTCCCATCTATGGGTTAAATAGAAAAATGTGTTTTAGATATATAAACCAAATCTCTGTTTCAATCTAACTGAGTTCCAAACTATCGCTACGAACCTTTAAAATTTTTTCTGGTATTAAATGACCCAACGTGGTTGATATGCTGTAAAACAAAACAAATAAAAAAACAGACCAAATTTACATTAAACGTTTCAAGTAAAAAGAAGGAAAGAAAGCACCATGACTTTAAATATCTACTAAAACTCTCTTCAAAATATACTAAATATACTAAAAATCTACTAATAAATCAGTGTGCTTGTTTTAATAAAGGACGGATATTTTATCAAAAGAATTTTCCAATACAAATTTCAACTATAACAACATTTCTTTCTTGTGTGAGTACCTGTGGGGATTTTTTTTTAAATACGAAAATAAAAATAAAATAGAAATAAAATAAAAAACAACAAACTCCCATGAGGCCTTGACCGGAAGAACCCCTTTGCACATGTCCGACAAAAAGGACTAACTCCCTACCCCCAAAAGGAAACCTTGGCTATTTGAATCTAGTTGAGGGTAGTCGTTTCCTAGTCATGAGGCATTTACCCTTATTACAGCCGACTATGCCTCGTTAAATAAAGCCTAAGTCGTAATACTACCTCTTGCCTTTGTCTCTTTCCTTTTCCTTCCTCCTCGTTCCTTTCGTTCCTTAAATTCCACTTCAGCTTAGCAGCCCAGAAGAAGAAACAACCAGCATTTATTGCGGACAAGATACCAGTACAAACGAACATAACTTAGGGGAGGGGGAATTGGTTTGGTTTGTTTTACGGCATATCAACCTCAGTGGGTCATTTAATGCCGATAAAGTTTTGAAATAAATCAATTCTTAATGGATAATACAATTTTTTTATAAATACATGTTTCTATTTAACCCATAGATGGGACCCTAACAGGTACTACCACTCCGGGTCAGAGTGGACCAGGGAGCAATGGTGATGAATGGGGTGCTCCACATTCCCAAAACTGGAACCTCACCATCAGATAGAGTTTAACGTCATTCCCAGGACATGTAGACCCTCAGTCACCTCCTTCTAGCACCCATATGATAAAAATGGCTTGGGGCTTGCCATAAGGGCAATAGGGAAACATAACATACACCTCTACCCGATAATTAATATGGTGGTTTGGTTTACATATACAAAGTGCTAGAGATTGGGTTTTATACATTTAAAACACATTTTTCTATATAACCCATAGATGGTACCCTAACAAGTACTATCACTCCGGGTCAGAGTGGACCAGGGAGCAATGGTGAGGAAGGGGTGCTCCACATTCCCCAAACCTCAAGAACTGGAACCTCGTCATCGGATCGAGTTTAACGTCATTCCCAGAACATGAAGACCATCACCCACCGCATTCTAGCACCTATATGATAAAAAGGGTTGGGGCCTGCGATAAGGGCAATAGATTTGGGCAACCATATAGGTGTAGGGCTTGACATGACCAGCCGATTGATTGAAGGGGCCACTCAGGCCGCCTGTCTAGCCTAAATAAGGGTCTAAGTGGAAGACGAATGTGCTTTTAAAGATTGGATTTTAAATCCCAAGGTAACTGGTTGATTTGGTTCAACTAAGTTTCCAGCATTTTGCCAAATACTCTTTTATTTACGGCAAATACATAAAAATACAGGTGACCCCCCAAAAAAAACAGAACCCATTTTGTAATAAAACTGTTAATTTTAATTTCTATATTTTAGACATAGAATGCTTTTAAAGCAAAGCAACCAACTTAACTGAAACTTTGAGGAATGATTGTACAAAGACTGAAGTTTAAGTCCAACAAGTTTCTTGAAATTTTATAAACGTTGATAAGATTAAATACAATTTATTTGGGGTCTGTTTTTTTGGTGGGTCACCTGTACAACCACCGCGGAGCTTACAACTCAAAATTCAATTATACAAAATTTGGACCTGATAAAAAAAAACTATATGGAACCAACACACTAAAATTACAGAGAAACACCTGTTTGTTGTTTTTTTTTTTTTTGTTTGTTTGTTTTTGTTTTGTTTATTTTCTGAAATATTGTTCTCAATAATTCAAGTTAAAACAAAATTCAGATAAATGTCTAAATAAATGTCTTTTCTTAGTTTTTGTAGACAAAATGGTGTGCACGCGATGTTTGTCGCTGATAAGAGAAAGCGTGGATCTAATGTTAACATTATTAATCACTTAATTTTCTAAGACGACGTTGTCATGACAACTGGAATTGCAATCTTGCATATTATCTATAGGTAAATATGTTTCGCCCTCGGCAGCAATTATTCATATAATGTATAATATGTCATTCCTAGCAAATTACTTTCTTTCTTTCTTTCTTTCTTTCTTCCTTCCTTCCTTTCTTTCTTTCCTTCTCCTTTTCTCTCTCTCTCTTTCTTTCTTTCTTTGTTTCTCCCTTTCCTTCATTCTCACTTTCTTCTTTCTTTCTTTCTCTCCTTCTTCCTCTCTCTCTCTCTCTCTTCTCTCTCTTCTCTCTCCTCTCTCTCTCTCTCTCTCTCTCTCTCTCTCTTTCTTCCTTTCTTTCTGTCTTTTCTTCCTTCCTTTCTTTTTTCTTAATTTCTTCTTTCTTTCTTTCTTTCTTTCTTTCTTTCTTTCTTTCTCTCTTCTTCTTTTTTTTTTCTCTCTTCCTTCCTTTCTTTCGTTCTTTTCTCCCTTTTTTCGTTCTTTCCTTCTTCGTTCTTCCTTCTTCTTCATTCCATTCTCTTCATTCCTTCTGCCTTTCTTCTCTCTTTCTTCTTTCTTTCTTTATTTCTTTCTTTCTTCTTCTTTCTTTCTTCTTTCTCCTTCCTCCTTCCTTCCTTCCTTCCTTTCTTTCTTTCTTGCTTCCTTTCTTGTTTCCTTTCTTTCTTTCTTTCTCCCTTCCTTCCTTTTTTATTTCTTTCTTTATTTCTCTCTACTTTTCTTTCTTTCTTCCTTTGTTCCCCTCTTCCTTTTTTTCCTTTATTTCTTCCTTCCTCTCTTTCTTTCTTCCCTTCTTTCGTTCGTTTGGTGCGTACAATCTGATGGACGCAATCTTTAGTTTCATCGCGAATAATTCGAAGAAGCGAAATTGTCAAACTGCTTCAATCGACATCATTTATGATATACAGTTTGTTTGTTTTTTTTTTATTATTTTTTTTTTTTTTTCCTTTTTTCATTTTCACGCAACTTTCTCTTCTCTGAGATTGATAAGTATAAAAGCTTCCAGTGCAAATAACTTCCGACTGATTTTTTCTTTTAGATTTTTATCTTCATTTTTCTATAGCAAGTCGTGTGCTCGATGCAATTGTCTGTATTTAGCACCTGGTTGGTTGGTTGGTTGGTTGGTCGGTTTCTATCGCATGCCAACCTTGTTGGGTTATTTTATGCCGAAGACTTTTGTTTTATTCATTCTTGATGGGTATTCAATTTTATTTATTTAAACTCAATTTTTTTTCAACACATTTTTTAAAACTAGCCTTTTCCAATTTAACCTAAAGATGAGACCCTAACTGATACTACTACTCTGGTTCAGAGTGGACCTGGGAGTAAGGGTGATAAAGGGTAACTCCACACTCCCCAGAGCTCAAGAATCGGAACATCATCAGATGCAGTTTAACGTCATACCCATGATACTATGACCCTCAGAGACGGCCTTCTAGCACGTATATGATAAAAAGGATGTGTAATGAGTAAAGTCATGGGAAATGGGCTCGTCGACCCGAGTTCAAATCCTGGACGTGGCAATTATTTCACTTAGCGCTATTACCCTTGGGAAAGGTATGAATCCTACTCTCCCTCCAGCTATGGGTAAATAGTAGGGCAGACTGGGCTCTTTAACTTGGTTAGGCAACTGGTCTTGGAGAAGGAAAACTCTGAATTCAAACCTGTTGACCGCTTAAGAAATTGACCCTGTGTCGCATCCTGCTCGTGCGGAGGGGTTGGTAAATATATATATGATAAAAAGGATTGGGGGTTTGCCATAAAGTCTAAAGGGTCGGGACAATCATATAGGTGCTTGGGCTTAGCGTGACAAGCCGATTGATCGGGGTGGAATTCTCCTACACCCCGTCTAACAGAAGTAAGGGCCAAAGTGGTGTGTTGCATTTTATGGACTGCTCAGTCACATGGATTCCATCCTTGAGCATCACGGGTCACCACCAATGGTCCACAGGTGGCCCTAATGGGAGGATTTTGAGGCGCAGTTGTTGTATTCTACAGACCCAGCCGGGTGGACGGTTTAGCTGCTACAGTGGATATCCTTACGTCAAATGCAGATTAGCATGTGTTCTGCAGTGTATTGCAAGAGTAATTTCAATTTTGTCCTTTTTAGTATTACAAGAGAGGGACAGAACAATGAAAAAAGATTTCTTTGAATGTTTGAGATGAGATTTGATGATTAGTATTATCTGCGTTATTCGGACTATTGTCTCATCTTCATTGTTATCTGTACAACTTTTCGGTCGATATGCCCTCCGTCCTTCTTCGGGTATTTCCTGTCGGACTCGGGAACAATTGGACACATGGCTAAGTGGATAAGGTAGTTAGTTTAAGACAGTTCTAAATGACAGTTATCTATAGATTGCATGTTCAATCCTGATCAAGGGCAGCAGTAACATAGAATAATAATTAACACAGCTTAACGTCTATGGTTAGCGGGATGAGAACAGTATACCCCCGTGGACTGAATAAAGGGTTAGGCTCAAAGTTCCGTGATGGCTCCCGATTACGACAAGAAGGTTTCCGGGTCCGATGAGAAATACCTGAAGAAAGCCGGAGGGCATATTGGACGAAACGTTGTAGAGATAACAATGAGGATTAGGACAATAGTCCGAATAACACAGATAATGAAAAAAAATTTACTTTCAGATGCACAAAATACATAAGAAGAATGAGAAAAGGAGAGAAATAATGATAGATTGACTGAAACATAGAATAATATACTGCAGCGTTAAGAAAGAAAGAAAGAAAGAAAGAAAGAAGAAAGAAAGAAAAGTGTAATAGAGTAAATGAAAAAAGGAAGAAAGAAAAAAGGTCTCAGTGTGAGACAAAGAAAGTTTAAAAAAAGGCTAGCGAGTGAAAGAAAAGAAAAGAAGAAAGAAAGAAAGAAAGAAAGGGGGTAGAATAAAAGAAGAAAGAATGAAAAAGAGACAGTGGTATAGAAGAAATAGAAATAAAGAAATAAGAAAGAAGAAAGAAGAAAGAAGAAGAAAGGTCAGCAGAAAGAAAGAAATGAAGAAAGAAAAGAGAAAGAAAGGAAAGAAAGGGGTAGAATAAAAGAAAGAATGAACAGAGGACAGTGTCATAGAAAAAGAGAAAGAAAGAAAGAAAGAAAGAAAGAAAGAAAAGGTCAGCAGAAAGAAAGAAAAAAGAAAGAAAGAAAGAAAGAAAGCAAGAAAGAAAAGTGTATAGAGTAAAATGAAAAAAGGGAGAAGAAAAAGGTCTCAGTGTCAGACAAAGAAAGTTTTTTAAAAAAAGGCTAGCAGAGTGAAAGAAAGAAAGAAAGAAAGAAAGAAAGAAAGAAAGAAAGAAAGAAAGAAAGAAGGGTGTAGAAATCAAGAAATATAAGAATGAAAGAGGACAGTGTCATAGAAAGAAAGAAAGAAAGAAAGAAAGAATGAAAGGTCAGCAGAAAGAAAGAAAGAAAGAAAGGAAAGAAAAGAAAGAAAGGGGGTAGAATAAAAGAAAGAATGAAAAAAGAGGACAGTGGTCATAGAAAAAAAGAAAGAAAGAAAGGTCAAGCAGAAGAAAGAAAAAAGAAAAGAAAAAGGGAGAATAAAAGAAAGAAAGAATGAAAAAGGATACGTGTCATAGAAAAAAGAAAAAAGAAAGAAAGAAGAAAAGAAAGAAGGTCAGCAGAAAGGAAGAAAGAAAGAAAAGAAAGAATAAAAGAAAAAGTTGAAGAAATGTTAAAAATATTCAGAGAATGAAGACAAATGAATGGAAAATGACAACCAAATTGGAAATGACAGATAAAAATTTTGAATCTAAAAAATTATTTTACCTTTCTTTTTCATTTCTCTTTGATTGTAAACTTTAGCTTTCCAGTGCAAACAAGTCTCATCACCCTTCTTTTTTTTTTTTTTTCGGGATTTCATCTATAAATATATAATGTGCGCTACGGTACTATTTTGTGGTGCGGAGCCGAAGAAAAGACCTAAGATCTCGCCAATATTTTGCATATTTTTTATTGCGATTGTTTTAATATTGATTTAAATAAAATGATAAACTCTACAGCCTAAATGTGATTATAACGCTGTTGTGGCGCGCGCGTTTAATGTGCGTGTTGTGTGTGTGTGTGTGTGGGTGTGTGTGTGTTGTGTGTGTTGTGTTGTTTATATTACTTTCTATTTTCTATCGGAATGTTTAATAAAAATCACTATCTTTCTCTAATGCATAAAATTCATTTTTTCTTTGGAGGTCTGTTTTTTCATTCCGATGTAATAATGAATTTACCTGAATTCTTTTGGAATCTCCGGTGATTGAAGAGTACCTATCAACCTATCCGAGTAATGTTTGATTATACAACATATAATATATATAATATATTAATATATAAAAACGAGTAACAGAGAATAAAAAGATAAAAAGCTTTCAATCGTTTGGGCTTTAATCAGAAAACAGGCCCGTTCATTTAACAAGAGCAAATAAACCTGCTCTACAACTACGAGGGTGGCCGATGTCACCTAAATAAACAAACACTGACCACACCACACATCAAACAAGCCACCCTTTTTGAAACCCAATTAAAAATCTAGAAGTCACGCAACGGAGAATACATAAACAACTCACAATTCACACACACATAATGTAACACACACAATTACATTTATATGTATACACATTATGTATTATACACAACTCCCAATGACCCTCCCTCACATATATAAGATCATTAAAAAAATAAACCCACCACATAGAGATTCTTCAACGGAACAAATCAACTTGCTACTACTAACCACCACTCGTCTATCTTGGATTTATAGCAGTCAAACCCTCAAAACAAACTCAATTATTTAAGTTTCTATAATGGCTAGCCTTTTCAAAAACTTTATAAACAATTCTTAAATAAAGAAATTTTCTCCTGACGTGACCTAAGTTCGAAATACTAAGTTGAGAAAAACAAACATATAAGAAATATCCTGCTTGTCTTATTTATTTTTTCATACATATATAATAAATATAATAGATATAATATAATACTCTTGTCCTTAATCTTACGACGCATTTATCATCTTGCAAACCCGCTATGGCGATAAAATAGACCGTTCCAAATTGTCCAAGATGAAAAATTATTAGAAATCCTGATTATCTAGTGTCCCTTATGCGCCGATTCTTAATTTTTATGGAGTGCTCTCATCACAGTTAAAGTAATGGGGCCATTCTGAAAAATTTATTATATACGTGAGAAAGAAATAAGAAAAAGGGAATACTAAGAAGAAGAAATATAATAAGAAAGAAAGGGAATACAAGACCATAAGAATAAGACGAAGAAGAAAGAAAAAGCTAGGGGAAAGGATAGAGAGATGAGCACGTGGAAGCGATAACGCTAATTTGTTTTCTATCGAACACACAATTGAAAGAAGGAAGGAAACAAAAAAGAGTGAGAGAGAAGCTAAATCACGATTATTATACTTTTACATATTTAAAGTATTTTACAATATGCTCTTAAGTTAAACATATCAAAACGTTGTAATAATTAAGTTATTCATTCTGTGGTAACACTGGCTGGTAATAATATTTTAGTAGATTCCATTACTTTTTCGGTTATTTCTAGTTGAGTAACATATATTCCAGAGTGACCCAGAAAAAAACAGAACCCAAATTATTTATTTATTTTCCCATTAAACTAACCCTAAACCTCAATCCTTTAAACCCTAATCCTAACCATAAACTCTAACCCTAACCTTGTTGACTTAAACTTTTTAAAAAAACTTAAATTAAAATTAACAGTTTTATCTACCAAATTTGTGGGTTCTGATTTTTTTGAGTCGCCCTGATAATATTATGTTACTTCAACGGTTACGAACGATAAGGCAACCAAGAACACAAAAGGGTTCGCCTAACACCGAGGAACAACCAAAGTAATTCTAGCCTAACACTAAGGAATACCGAGGACAACGCAAAGGATTTCTACTAACACTAAGGAACACAAGGGGCGAGGCACAACCAAAGTATTCACTAACACTAAGGAATACGAGGACACACCAAAGGATTCTAACCTAATCACTAGGAACACCCCGAGGTAACAACCGAAAGTATTCTACTAACACTAAGGAATCCGAGGGACAACAAAAGATTCTACCTAACACTAAAGAACAAACGGAGAACCAACCAAAGGATTCTACCTAACAAAGGAACACCGAGGAACAACCAAAGTATTCTACCTAACACTAAGGAATACCGAGGGACAACCAAAGGATTCTACCTAACACTAAGGAACACGAGGGAACAACCAAGTATTCTACCTAACACTAAGGAATACCGAGGGGACAACCAAAGGATTATACCTACACTAATGAACACTGAGGAACAACAAAGGATTATACCTAACACTAATGAACACTGAGGAACAACCAAAGGATTATACCTAACACTAAGGAACACCGAGGAACAACCAAAGGATTCTACCTAACACTAAGGAGCACGGAGGAACAACCAAAGGATTATACCTAACACTAATGAACACCGAGGAATAACAAAGGATTCTACCAACACTAAGGAACACCGAGGAACAACAAAAGGATTCTACCCAACACTAAGGAACACCGAGGAATAACCAAAGGATTCTACCTAACACTAAGGAACACGAGGAACAACCAAAGGATTATATCTAACACTAAGGAACACCGAGGAATAACCAAAGGATTCTACCTGCACTAAGGAACACGAGGAATAACCAAAGGATTCTACTGACACTAAGGAACACCGAGGATCAACCAAAGGATTATATCTAACATTAAGGAACACTGAGGAACAACAAAGGATTCTACTAACACTAAGGAGCACCGAGGAACAACCAAAGGATTATACCTAACACTAATGAACACTGAGGAACAACCAAAGGATTATACCTAACACTAAGGAACACCGAGGAACAACCAAAGGATTCACCTAACACTAAGGAGCACCGAGAACAACCAAGGATTATACTAACACTAATGAACACCGAGGAATAACCAAAGGATTCTACCTAACACTAAGGAAACCGAGGAACAACCAAAGGATTCTACCCAACCTAAGGAACACGAGGAATAACCAAAGGATTCTACCCTAACACTAAGGAACACCGAGGAACAACCAAAGGATTATATCTAACACTAAGGAACACCGAGGAATAACCAAAGGATTCTACCTGACACTAAGGAACACCGAGGATACCTGACACAAAGGAACACCGAGGATCAACCAAAGGATTATATCTAACACTAAGGAACACCGAGGAATAACCAAAGTATTCTACCTGACCTGACACTAAGGAACAACGAGGATTCAACAAAGGATTAATATCTAACACTAAGGGAGGATTCTATGACACTAAGAACACGAGGAAAACCAAAGGATTCTATCTATCACTAAGGAACGTCGAGGAACAACCAATGACTCTGGCCTAACACTAAGGAACAACAAAGGATTCTTCACTAAGGGACAGGGATCTCCACTGTAAAGTGCTCTCACCTGCAATCTAAAAATGGCCATAAAAATCGTAACGACCCGGGTAGCCGATAACCACTACGCGAAAGGCGCCTCCACACTCATATATCATGTATATGAAAAAAGAGAGTTTGGAAACTTTTAAAAGCAATGTGATTTATCTAGTCTTTTTTTTGGGGGGTGGGGGGCTTTCTTTGTATATTTTTTTATAGTTTTATGTCTAACACAGAATCACTCGATGAACATGAAAGAAGGCCATTAAAATCTGTCTTCCTAACATCGGTCTATCAGAGGCCTTTTGTGAAAATATTCTAAAAACTATTATCTACTATTTACCAATCAGTGTAAGGAGTGAGTCACTCTCTTGTAAGCAGAGCAGATGAAATCTAAATTTTTCAAATTGGTCTGTGCCATTTTTTTCTCATTATTTTTATAACAATATAAGCAGTAAAAAGCGAAAATATACTAAAAAAAATATAAAAAATAAAAACACCAAATATTATCGACAGAAATTTCACATTTCTTCGTGAAATTGATTAATTTATTTTGGCGGGAAGTTACACGAATCTAATATTCAATTTACGCTTGGTTAGTTTTGAAATGATCGAAAAATGATTCGTGAAAGTGTCAGAATCATTGAAGCAATTGAACCAATGGAATTATTTATTGGCACTGGCAAAATCAGGAGGAATTGAGACGTCTGCAAGTGTCATTCATTTATTTATACAACAGGTAGAGTTGCTATAAACTCTATTGCTATTTTGGTATGCGATCTACGAGCCAATATTCATACCTGATTTTTAAAAAAAGAAAATCATTTATGATCTATTAGTGTATAGCTTTGTATTGTGAATAAAAATTAAGTCTATTAAATAAACTAGCAGAAGTATGAGCCCACTAGACGCAAGTATTTAAGTTTTAATGTAATAAAATATTATATTAAATTAGAAAGTCTAATGAAACTAAATAAGAATGCAGATAAAAATATTTTAAACAGGCGGGAGTATAATCGAAAAATAAAACAACTAAAAATTACTCTTCCATCACTCTCGTCTTTCATTGCTAAATTTTCCTAATTTAACTATTTAGTTCAAATAGGAAGGGAAAAAATTATAGTTATTTTTTCCTGTTAATGGATTTTTTTAAAGATCTATCTCCTAGATTTTCATTCATATGTATTAAGATAAAACCAAATAATTAGAAATCAATAATACTAAGCATATATTTATTAAAATCAAATTTCTAATATCATTATGCAAATTAGCCTTCCCGTTCACACTGTAAACCGCTGTTTTGTTGTATATATAAATATCATTGTATGTTAAATGTATCTAGATATTGTCAGCAGTATTAATAATGTAATTAATAATTGAGGTTTAAATAAGAATAAAACCATAGTGAATGTGATGTAAATAACAAAGGGAATTGCGACTTGATAGAATCGTAGGAAATGGACTCGTCGACCCGAGTTCAAATCCTGGACGGAGCTGTTTGCACTTCACGTAGAGTTTACCCTTGGGAAAAGTTTTGCATCCAACTACTCTCCCCAGCTATAGGTAATAATAGGGCGGACTGGGCTATCTAACCTTGGCTAGGTAACCAGTCTATGAGAAGGAAAACTCTGAATTCAAACCTGTTAAACTCCGCTTAAGAAATTGACCTTGTGTCGCTTCCTGCTCGTGCGGTGGGGTTGGTAAATATATACGTAATCTGAAGACATAAAAACAAATATTTTTTATTTGGTTTGGTTTCGTTTACGGCATATCATCCACTCCGAATTAGAGTGCACCAGGGAGCAATGAAGATGAAGGGGTGCCCCACTTTCCCCAAACCTCGAGAACTGTAACCTCACTATCAGATAGAGTTTAACGTCATTCCCAGAACATGAAGACCCTCAGCCACCGCCTTCTAACACCCATATGATAAAAAGGGTTGGGGCTTGTCATAGCCCTTGACGTGACCAGCCGATTGATCGGAGGAGGCCTCCCCAGTCGCCCAGGGTAGGTAAATATATGGAAACGGTAAGATCTTCTTCAGAAAATGTCTTGTCGATTTTTGAAAACGTATAATACAAGAAAAACATTCGAAATTTTTACGAATTTTGTTTTTTTTAAATCTCAGAGCGTTTCCTGGTTTGAAAATATGGAATTTTTTTTAAAAATCCATATTTTTCAAAAACCAGGAAACGCTTTGGGATTTTTTTTAAAAAATTCGTTTATGACATTATCAATTTCGAACGTTTTTCTTGTATTACTCGTTTTTTAAAAAAATCGACAACACTCAGTTCTGAAAAAGATCTACAATTTCCATGCCCGATATTTTGTTTTTTATTTGTTTTACAATTAGAATAATTTTGAATATTTCCGTACATGTAAACTGCCTGATCGAAACACGTGTTGACAAATTAACTGCAATAAATGTCATACTAATAAAAGTATATATATTCTACTTCCAATCATTTATATATATATATATATATATATATATATATATATATATATAGATTGATAGATAGAGACAGAGTAAACTACAGACACGTGTTTCGAGGTATCACCTCTCATCAGTGCAGTTATACCGTTGTAGCAGCTACCTCTGGCCGGGTTCGAGACCCGAACGAACTTACGCTCGCCAATTCTCTTACCCATACGGCCACTGTCAGCTCCAAAGTATAGCAGGCTATTTAATCGCTACATTTCTAAGCGGAAATGAACTCACCTAGAAATCTCAAACTTTATGTAAACAAAGTGAGTCTTAGCTGAACGCCAAATACGGTGAATTTTGCAATTAAATCCCTTCTAAATAAAGTGATCAACCGAAATTGGGAGCGTATAATAGAGTAAACTACAGACACATGTTTCGAGGTATCACCTCTCATCAGTGCAGTTATACAGTTTTAGCAGCTACCTCTGGCCGGGTTATATATATATATATATATATATATATATATATATATATATATATATAAGGACCTACATGTCAGACACTATCTAACAAGGTTTCACTGGATCTTTAGGATAATTCTGATAGAATAATCCTGAAGAACTATTCGGGTGAAACCTAGCTAGATAGTGTCTGACTCATGTATATCCTTATAATTATACTCTGGTTAGTGTATTGAGCACTTCTTACATATATGACTTAGTAAACCCTTTCAGTGTTTTCCTTTCTTTTAGCCACTACATTATTTTCTGAAAGTACAGATTGTTACGTTGTAATATTCACGGCACTAAAACGATACATGTACCGTAGTCCTTTTTTCTTTCTTGGTACTAAAACTCCGATAAAAAATCATAACACGAGAAACATGTCGTCACAACTGCCAGCCTTTATTCTCGTGCTCGTATAGTGGGCTTCTACCAGAGGGGAGGAAAGGCAGAGAGAAAGAGAGAGAGAGAACACTACTAGATTACTGGGCTCTCATGAGGTCCGTGCCCTACGACCGCCCCAGGCAAAAAGAGGACGAACCCTTTCTTTTTTCCCCCACGTCACCACGTGACTTCCAGTCAACACCCGACTTCCGCTTGCGGTCAATTCTACGTTCGGGGTTACGCTACGGTCAAACCATCGCTCTCCTCTTTTGGGTCATCACTATTTTTTAAGCCTTTGTTATTTATTCCTCCTCCTTCCATTAGTAGTCCTAGCTCACAAAAGTCAGGAATATACCCATCTTGCAACAAGATGCGCCCGTCTTTTTTTTCCCTAGGTAGCTGTTAGAATTTTTGATATATTTTCAAAACTAGGTTCTCTCTGTTTTTTCACACCAGTTGAGTTTATAAATTATATATATATATATATATATATTATATATAATATATATTGTGTGTGTGTGTGTGTGTGTGTGTGTGTGTTTGTCAAGAAAAAGCTTAAAAATCGGTCATTTTCCGGTTATAGATCTATTTCTACCCACATGTATTAGTGTATACCTTATGAGTATCATCAGATCGCTGACTTAACAACTCTAATATTCTGCTGTTAGAAGAAAGGTCCAACTTAGAATCATTTTAATACCAACTGATTTTGTAACCCAGCTTAAAAGGGGTGTAGCACTCTATGGCGGCCTTTACCTACATTCATATGTGTGTATTAAAACAGTTAAAGTCCCCTTCGCATTCTGTGGGTGACGATAGCCGAGCGGGTAAGCGGTCCGATTGATGCTGAATCGATCGGAGTGCTATCCCGGCTGTAGGTAGCTCACAAAATGTCTAGCCACCACACTGAATAGACTTGATAAGTCGAAACACATGTCTGTGGATGACTACATATATATATATATATATATATATATATATATATATAGAGAGAGAGAGAGAGAGAGAGAGAGAGAAAGAAAGAGATGAACCTGGACGAGGCTATTTGCATTTCACATAGTGCTAATACCCTTGAGAAAGGTAAGAATCCAACTATTCTCCCTCCAGCTATGGGTAAATAGTAGAGTGGACTGGGCTCTATAAACTTGCTTAGGTAATCAGTCTAGGAGAACCTTTATACCTTCAGATCGAATATCATTGAATATCGTTTATTATCAAACTCGACAGCAATGAAATATACGATAGAACATTAATTACGGCGACGATTTTATTCTCTGCGATATTCGTGTTGGCTTATCTCTTTGTTTGCCTGTGTTTTCGTTTCGTTTCGTTTCTTTGTCGATGTATTGTTTACCACATTTCTATTCTTTACAAAAGGAGGAAAACGAACCGTGAAATAAAACTGCCGCCCGGAAAGAAAATCCTGAATAAAGATGGAGTTTTTGTGTCACTGGGACAAACGATGCCCGCAACAAATTCTCTTTGATAAACCACATTCAGCAAGGTCATCGTATACAACAATGACCGCATCCTTTTTGAGCGGAAACTCATTTATTTGTTTGTTATTTCGTCTGAGCTTTTTTTTTCTTTCTTTTTTCTGTTGTGTATAATTTTCTTCTTTTGTGTCTTTAACGAAATTATTCAAGCTTAATATGCCCTAAAGTTGAAATGGTCTCACCAAAAGAAGGAACCGAGCTGTAGAATACACCGACTGCATCTTTGCAGAGGGGTAAAATCCTCCCCAATGGAGCCACCTGTTGACCGTGGATAGCGACCACTGATGCTTAAGGATGGAATCCTGCTGGCTAATAAATCTATGACACCTCTTTCTTTTGTCTTTAATGAGATTATTCAAGCGTAATATGCCCTAAAATTGAATGGCTCTCACCAAAAGAAGGAACCGCCCTGTCGACTGAAGCTGTTGAATAAACCGACTGCATTTCTGCAGAGGGGTAAAATCCCCCCCCCCAATATAGCAACCTGTTGGACGTGGATAGCGACCCGTAATGCTTAAGGATGGAATCCTGGTGGCTGCGGAGTCCATGACTTTGGCCGTTACTTAAACAACACGGCTGGTCACTAGCTCTTATAGGATTGTCTTAACCAAATTGCTCTAATGGCAAACCCCCCAATCCAATGTGCTAGAGGGTGGTGGTTGAGGGTCTTAGTGTCCTGGAAATAACATTAAACTGCATTTAGAGGTGAAGTTTCAATTCTGGAGCTCTGTGGATTATGGAGTATCCCTTCTTCGCAATTACGTCCATGTTCACTATGACACAAAGTGGTAGTACCTGTCAGGGTCCAACGTATGTGTTAAATGGATCGAAAATGAGTTTTAAAAATGTGTTTATATATATATATTTATATACATTTATATATATATATATATATATATATATATATATATATATATTATATATGTTTATAAATATAAATATATATATATATATATATATATATATGTTATATATATATATATTATATATATAATAATATTATATATTTATATATATATATATATATATATATATATATATATATAATATATAATATATATATATATCTTATATATATATATGTTTATATATATATATATATATATATATATATATATAGTATTTGTGAAAAGGTGACTTACCGGTGAAAACACGTGCAATCGACTGCAATTAATCAATATCTTGATTAATCCAGTGGATTTAAGGCTGAAGATCCTTATGGTGAAACTCGAGTAGATTATTACTGTGTACCATTATATATATAATATATATTTAATATATATATATATATATATATAATAAAACATTATTTTAGTACTTCTGTGTTCTATTAGGTGGAAAAATATCCCGTGGGCAAGGCAGGTATTTACAGCTTATTGATTTAGCGTATCTCAACACATCTGCGCTTTGAGAGAACGACAACTTCGTAAAATTAATGTTACTTAAATTTGTATAGAATATCATTTTATGATCTATGTCAGTGTGAGGCTCGATGAATAGAAATATCGCGCCGCGTTAAAAACGCCAACGGAGCCCAATGGACAGCAATTTCCAAAGTGGAAACATCTTTATGCTAAAAACATTATATCAAATCTTTACGGTTCAATAAATGAAAGAATAATTTAATTGAATATTCATCACACAATATCAATATTCGTGCGTCATAATATTTTATGGTCGCTGGCGACGCATTTTAATCGTTGCGATAAAAATTGATAAAAACCAAATATTCTTTCCGAAGATAGAGCGCTATTCTTTTCTATACTTAGTTTGCCACACGCAGTTACAGATATCCGCTGTTTTTTATACTAACCCGGTGCCTATCAGCAGGGGTCCATAAAAGACGTTTTGGTGTTCACGCAAGCAAAATAGTGAATTGATGGTCCACGATAATATCTTAGTAGTCAATGAAAAAAATGCTTTAGATGTATTAATAGTTGTATATTACTGCTTCTCCTTCATCATACTCCGTTGAATCTAGTTTCAGCTATGTCTCTAAATTACTATCAAAAGCTCATAATGTGTGACAATGGTTATGTGAGAATACGGTCAGAGAAAAAAGGGGGAAAATAGAACGTATTAAGTCCAGGCATATGTATATGGATGGGTTTTGTCTTTAGGAAAACAAAGTATTAGTCAGGTAAAGTTCAAGACAGTTATAAAATAATGTACGGCTACCATGAAGTTAAGCCAGTTAGAGATAATATCTTTAGGTGGTTAGTTTTAAGAGAAAATGGTTCCTGAAAAAGTTATGGTCTAAAAATTGGGGACACTGAGACTGATAAAAATGTGATGGCTATAATTTTAGGAGAAATCGTTGACACGATGTCTGAGAAGAAATGTAAGTACCCATTTCCGGGTGGTCAAATCCATGGGGGTGTAGGGATGGAATCTGTATATATTCCACCGGCTCAAGCCCCTTAGGCAGTTTCAGACCAGCCGTTGGAGTGAAAGATCGTCCCAGTAGCAATAGATAGAAAATAGGCAGGGACTCACATCAGTGAAGCCAGCAGTCGACTTATAGTCAATACAACTTTCTTGCCAAATGACAACATAGACTTAAGTGTCTTCTGCTCCTCCACAAATTGCACAAAGTGTCACACCTTCCTCCTCCATTAGCGCCCTGTTATCTAACTATGTGTTGTGTTTTTCATCCTTATGAATCTGTGTCTAACTCGTACGCTTCGAATCGGCCAGTACAGAACATCGACATCGTACAACGAAGTTGCACGAGTGCAGATCAAGGTATATGCTGCATATTTGCCTCTTATTTGTGTAGTACCCTGTAGATATTAGTTCGGTTAGATACAAACATAATGATAATTTTACTTATATATATATATACAGTAAAATTATCATCACCAATATTATATATATAATATTATATATATATATATATATATATATATATATATTGGTGTGAGCAAGAGATGGAAAGAGGGAAGCGTTTTGGGTGTGTGGTATAGAGTGGGGAAGTGAAAAAGGAAGGGTTGGGTTTAATTTGTGGGGTATGGTATATTATATATATATATATTGTGTGTGGTGTGTGGTGTGTGTGTGTGTGTGTTATTTCTTCATGTTGGTGGAATCAAGAACGGTATGTCCGAAAAGGAGTAAAGAATAAAATTGTTTTTGTATGCAAAGAGCGGGACGGAACCTGTTGATGAGGAGGGCCTTGAGTATAGCCAGGTGCAACTTGTTGGTTGAGAATGACAAAATGGAAAACATTGCGGATTTATATGCTGCAGCACAATCAGGATTGTCCAACAGGTGTCGCCCAATGGTGGAAGGTGAATATGAATTGCTTGGTGGAGAATAGTGGTCAAAGTTTTTGTTATGGATATGATGGAATGTGTTGGTTTATTCTAACCTCCAATCTTAGGGTAATGCGCCCAATGTAGCAAACATCGCATATATATATATATATATATATATATATATATATATATATATCTTATTATAATGGAGATTGTGTGTTTTTCTGTCTGTAACCGAAACTAAATCACTACCCAAGTCACATTTCCCTTAGTTATTGACGTCACATTCACCATGAATTTATCCTTATTTTAACCTCAATTATTAATAAAATTGTTTTACATTATTTATACTGTTAACCATATCTACATACTAACAACATGCAATTGTATTTATATATACAACAAAATAGCGGTTTACAAGAAAAAAATAACTGTAATGTTATTCTTTACTTCCTCTTTTAACTAAATACTTAAATTAGAAAAAATAACAATGAAAGACGAGAGTGATGGAAGAGTAAATTTCAGTTGTTCTATTTTTCGATTATATCCCCCTCTGTCTCAAATCTTTTTATCTGCATTCTTATTTAGTTTCATTAGCGTTTCTAAATTTTATAATATTTCATTACATTAAAACTTAAATACTTACACCCGGAGGGTGCATATATTTGCTAGTATAAGTAAAGAAATAACAAAAGACTTAGAGATTTAGCATTATAGTCTATTTCATGGAGCTGTTTTCAAATGCTTTAAAGTAATAAAGAATTCATCATTCGCATCTGATGACTCGGGAGAGTTAGACACTTTGTCTAAGCTCTCTGAAATAGACTATAATGCTAAATCTCTAAAAGTCTTTTGTTTTTTCTTTACTTATATATTTGCTCTGTGACTCTAACATTAAGAGCACACATTGAGCTCTCAAACTGCGACAGGTTTTTTTTAAATAAAATCTTGTGTCGTAAGGAATATTTTCTTCTCTGGACATTTGAATTTATATATATATATATATATATATATATATATATATATAAAGTAATTGGTAATTTGCTTGAAGCATTGTTAAGTATGTTATAAAATAATAAAATTCGAAGGCAATACAATGCGTAAAAAATAAAGACAAAAAGATGTTTATATGTCTAATCGATTTCAAAGCGAAGCTTTATCGTCAGAGACGGATTTCAGAAATGACGTGCTTATGTTTTTTTTTTTTTTTATATATTTGTGTGGTTATAATTTCTCTTCTTATTTCCTTTTCCTCTCCTTTTTTCCTCTCTTTCTTCTTCTCCTCCTTTATGAATGGGCGAATAACTGTAATTTCTTATTTCTCTCTTTCTTTTTTTTTTTTTTTCTTAAAAGTTTGTTGAGAACAAGGCTGACATTCGGTAAGATGTTGCAATGTCGCAATGTGTAGCAATGTGTAGCAATGTGTAGCAACGGTGTGAGCGTGTCATAATTTCAAAAACAAAAGTGAACAAATGAATAAAAACCGTTAATAGAAAATTTTTTTTTTTTTTTTTAACATACTTAGCTTTTGTTTCGCTTTCACCTTTCATTTCTTATTCTTTCTCCTCTCTTTCTTTTTTTTGTGTTATTTCTCTTCTTTTTCTTTTTTTTTTTTTTTTTTCTTTTTTTTTTCCTTTATCCCCTTTGTTCTCTAATTTAAATTATTTTTTTATAGTAAATAAGTAAATAAAAGATTATCTTAAATTATGTATTAGTATTGATAGAAAAATAAATGATTCTTTTTTATTATTATTATTTTTTTTTTTTTTTTTTTTTTAAGAAAATATCTTTTATGAGTACTTTTTTCTCTTTTTCTTTTAAACTTAAATAGATTAAATATTATATTAATTATATATTAAAATAATTACATATTAGGATTGATGTAAAATTCAAAACAATAAAAATAAGACAAACCATTCCCCCTTAAATTTCAGATAGATTAAATATCATAAATCAAATATTTGAATTACAAAAGGCATAATGTACTGCTTCAATTATATATTTTATTTAACTATTTTTTTTTTTTCATTCTTTTGTTGTTATTATTTATTCTTATTTTTTTTTTTTTTTTTTTTCCCACTTTTTTAAATATTTATTAATAGTTCTAGACTGACCGTACTCCTAAGAGGGTATTATGGTTTAAAGAAATAGTGTCATGGTTTAAAGAAATAATGTCATGTAAAGGAGTTAATACGTATGTCAATATTGTTAAATTAATCGTAATTAATTTTTTTTATATTTCTCTATTATCTTCTTTTCACTCTCAATCATCCCATCACTATATATATATATATATATATTATATATATTTAATTTTTAATTAAGAAAAAAAAAAAAAAAAAAAAAAAAAAGGCTATATATGAAACGTGTAAATTTAGTTAATCGTGTATTCTGAGTTTAATTCTAATCTATTGATAGTTGGTAGGTTTAAAATTTATGGTAGGGAAAATTATATATATATGAGAGAACATGTGTACTAAATAAACTAAAACCTATATATGGAACGTGTAAATTTAGTTAATTATGTATTCTGTGTTTAATTCTAATCTATTGTTTATATTGGGACCTAATTTAGCTATTAATAAACTTTCTCTAATTCTGAGATTACCAATGTTGCGTATTATAGCCTCTATCTTAACTGAAAAATTGTTGTCCTTATTTTTGCATTTGATTAATCAAATGCAAAAATAAGGACAACAATTTTTCAGTTAAGATAGAGGCTATAATACGCA
Source organism: Doryteuthis pealeii (assembly GCA_023376005.1). Lineage (NCBI taxonomy): Eukaryota > Metazoa > Mollusca > Cephalopoda > Myopsida > Loliginidae > Doryteuthis > Doryteuthis pealeii. The sequence goes on along the minus strand of CM042150.1, from coordinate 43,811,888 downwards.
ACATTGGTAATCTCAGAATTAGAGAAAGTTTATTAATAGCTAAATTAGGTCCAATATAAACAATAGATTAGAATTAAACACAGAATACATAATTAACTAAATTTACACGTTCCATATATAGGTTTTAGTTTATTTAGTACACATGTTCTCTCATATATATATAATTTTCCCTACCATAAATTTTAAACCTACCAACTATCAATAGATTAGAATTAAACTCAGAATACACGATTAACTAAATTTACACGTTTCATATATAGCCTTTTTTTTTTTTTTTTTTTTTTTTTTTTTTCTTAATTAAAATTAAATATATATATATATATTATATATATATATATAGTGATGGATGATTGAGAGTGAAAAGAAGATAATAGAGAAATATAAAAAAATTAATTACGATTAATTTAACAATATTGACATACGTATTAACTCCTTTACATGACATTATTTCTTTAAACCATGACACTATTTCTTTAAACCATAATACCCTCTTAGGAGTACGGTCAGTCTAGAACTATTAATAAATATTTAAGGAAAAGTGGGAAAAAAAAAAAAAAAAAAATAAGAATAAATAATAACAACAAAGAATGAAAAAAAAAAAATAGTTAAATAAAATATATAATTGAAGCAGTACATTATGCCTTTTGTAATTCAAATATTTGATTTATGATATTTAATCTATCTGAAATTTAAGGGGGGAATGGTTTGTCTTATTTTTATTGTTTTGAATTTTACATCAATCCTAATATGTAATTATTTTAATATATAATTAATATAATATTTAATCTATTTAAGTTTAAAAGAAAAAGAGAAAAAAGTACTCATAAAAGATATTTTCTTAAAAAAAAAAAAAAAAATAATAATAATAAAAAGAATCATTTATTTTTTCTATCAATACTAATACATAATTTAAGATAATCTTTTATTTACTTATTTACTATAAAAAAATAATTTAAATTAGAGAACAAAGGGGATAAAGGGAAAAAAAAAAGAAAAAAAAAAAAAAGAAAAAGAAGAGAAATAACACAAAAAAAGAAAGAGAGGGAGAAAGAATAAGAAATGAAAGGTGAAAGCGAAACAAAAGCTAAGTATGTTAAAAAAAAAAAAAAAATTTTCTATTAACGGTTTTTATTCATTTGTTCACTTTTGTTTTTGAAATTATGACACGCTCACACCGTTGCTACACATTGCTACACATTGCTACACATTGCGACATTGCAACATCTTACCGAATGTCAGCCTTGTTCTCAACAAACTTTTAAGAAAGAAAAAAAAGAAAGAGAGAAATAAGAAATTACAGTTATTCGCCCATTCATAAAGGAGGAGAAGAAGAAAGAGAGGAAAAAAGGAGAGGAAAAGGAAATAAGAAGAGAAATTATAACCACAAATATATAAAAAAAAAAAAACATAAGCACGTCATTTCTGAAATCCGTCTCTGACGATAAAGCTTCGCTTTGAAATCGATTAGACATATAAACATCTTTTTGTCTTTATTTTTTACGCATTGTATTGCCTTCGAATTTTATTATTTTATATATATATATATATATATATAGGTTAAATTATTATTATTGTTGGAGAATTGATTATAGAGGGCTCAATTACTTATGTAAGAGCTTTATTTATTTATTTATTTATTTATAATTAATAATACAATTTAAAAGTCGGTCCTACCATTGGTTTCTGAATAACACTTTTTCTCTGTTATTCGTCGTCAGAGGCGTTGACTTTTGAAAAAAGTCAACGCCTCTGACGACGAATAACACCGAAAAAGTGTTATTCCGAAACCAATGGTAGGACCGACTTTTAAATTGTATTATTAATTATAAATATACATACATACATATATATATATATATATATATATATATATATATATATATATAAGTCATCCACAGACATTGTTTCGAAGTTTACTTCTCATCAGTGCGGTTCGATATTTTAACAGCTACCTATAGCCGGGATCGAAACCCAGCAAAATTTTCGTCTACAAAGTTCCTTACCCTTGCGGCTATCAGCTGGCCGTTAGTCTAGGGTGAACAATTGATTGCTACATACTTTACGGCGGTATGTTTTTACAATTACCAGAGAACTCTATAGGATTGGAACGAAAGACTTGTCCGATACAAAGTAACGTTTATTCAACCAATAAAGACAACATGTAAATTGAGAAATATATAAACAAGGAGACACAACGTATTTTCAAAGCATTAAAGGCTAATCTTATAGTTACATAGATAAGTTTTAGTTTTCCACTGTAATTGTCTTTCTCCTCTGGAGATCGAATTAGCATTGAATAATTATAGGATATAGAAATACGAAATCTCCTAATCTTTAGCAGATCTAATCCCTCGGGTAAAATAGTGTTCATAATAATCTTAATATTCTTAAACGATTAAAAACTCGTCTTTCCTTCAAAGAATGTAATGTAATTGGCGAGACTGTAGCGTTGCAAATATCAGTGCTTTCATCTTAAGCAATAAATTACTTACTGTGGCGAGAGAAACCACGAACGTAGTAGTTCGAAGCGTGCACGACTGTTTTTGGCATGCAGAATGAGATCAGAGGCGAGTGGGGAGATTGAACTCGCATTCTCCTGATCGTGAGTCGTGGCCTGACGCATGGGAATGGCTAAACTCTCCAGAGTGGCCAGGATGTGAAGGATTGACGCGTGCTGATTAGTGTCGCACGTGCTGCACGGGCAGGTCAGAGTAAGGAGCCCGGATGAACGCTGTAATTGCGTATTTATTTGACGAGCCCTCACAAACCGGCAGAGAAGCTTGCAGTAGCATTTTGGCTGTGGTGAAGAGTGGACGAGAGACAAGACCTTTTGATAGTGTTGGTGAGAAGAGTGCAGCATTGCTGGGAGAGTAAAATCGTCGGACTTAACTGTGCCCCCCAGAGAAGATTCTTATTAGACTTACTATTCAATTTATGTTGTATATGCAAAAGTCGAAATCTCCCGATTCATTAATACAAACTACATACACTCGTCAACGGGACGGATAAAGTCGAAAGTGCCCTCTATCGTTGCCTGGGACGGAATGACCATTTTGACATATGTCTGCGCATGGGCTCCAATCGGAGTTCCGGTTTGATAGTCAATTCCCAAAATTAAATAAAAATAAAAAAATTGGTAAATAAAATTCGAATATCATCCAATGAAAGCGATTCCCGGGTGAAGTGAAAACAACTCCAATTGATCCAACTTGGGACCGCCGATCTCTATAAAACGAACAGCTTTGAAAAGCACCGACAGTCAGGGCTTCAGGCACCATCACGAACGCAGGCCGACGAGCGCTTCAAAAAACGAAGGACACATCAAAGAGCGGCGGGTCACACCCCCAACTTACCCGAACCTGACCTCACCAGGCAGTCAAATCAACAAGTCAACTACCGAACATTTCTACATCATTCGTTGATACAAAAAGCGCTACTAATAATACACAATATTCTGCCTAGAACAAGACACGAAAGAAGCGAACATTTCTATATCATTCGATTAATTAAAATACACTAGCTATCATAACCCGATACGACCAGCGATCGACTTCAGGATAACCGAAACACAAGATTCTGTCTACAACAGCTAACGACTCTAAAACACAAGACTCGACTCACCTACCAACACCCATCACTACTCACTGACTTTTATTCAAGACACAGCGCCTACCACTACACACACAATATTCTGCCTACGTCACCACCCCAATACCACAGTCAAGCCGGACATTTTACGGACTTAATATCCACCCATAACTATAACCAAATTTATCCTATATCCTCATTTCTATCATTTCACCGTTCTCATCTTGTTTTTCTTAATACAATTTTAAAACTTAAAATCTGTGTTTTGTTCATTTCCTCATCACCATACGCTTGCATGCCAAACGGTATAGAACATTTACAATTTGTTCTATAACTATTTCTTCTAGACTATCGCTACGAATCTTTCAGAACTTTGCTGGTATTAAATGACCCACCGTGTTTGATATGCCGTAAAACAAAAACAAACAAACAAAACAAAACAAACTTCTTATGCGTAAAATAGAGAAAAAAATCGAGGAAAAAATGTGTTTAAAAAGAAATTAATTTTAAGAAGTGTAGTAACGAGTCGAACTTATCTGACTCAAAGCGTTTTAGATGCCTGGCCTGCGAAATTGTCCCTGGCAGGCAAAGGAATGTGGTACGCCATTATGCCCACTCTGAGTAAGAGGTGACAAGAGGTTGTAGGGGGTGAATGGACTTTTTACGGGGAGTGGTGGGTGACTTCCGATAGTGCTGTAGGGACCTGAATTCTCCTGTGCGTTTTGGGGACAGGCAGGAAAAACGTTAGTGTCCCTCGTGACGTGGTGAGGCAGAAAGGAAAAATGTCGTCTCAGATTTGGTATGAATGTGCGAGCCTCATAGAAACGAGCTCTTGTCTCAGTCCCTTGTGACTGAAGGAACTTTTCCCTCAGTGAGAGAGTAACAACTGAACTGTAATTACTGTCTCTAAGTACTTGTTGTATCAACTGTTGTTGTTTCATGTTAATAAATAAGGTTAAAAGTACACGTGCTTTCCCTTTCGTCATTACATTCTGTGAGCTTAAAAAAGAAGAGAAAGAGAAAGAGAAAGACAAGCTGGTAGACAAGTTTCAGTTTTATTTAAAACTTACAATTTTCAAGAAGATTTCGGTATCCCATCAAGAGTGAATAAAACAATGTCTTCGGTATTAAATAACCCCAATAGGTTTGACTTGCTGTAAAATCCAACCAACCAACTAACCAGCATTGCAACTTTTGTATTATGTGGTCATACAATCATCACAAAGCTAAAAAAAAAATCTCAAGTTAAAGGGAAAAGAGTGCTATATTGTTAATTTTATATATATATAAAGTAAGTAAAGTCGTCGGGGCGGCCTAAAGTCGGTATCAGCCAGTCAGCGAGGGAGTCTATCCCCTTTTCAATAGCGCTAGACCAAGAAGATTGTTTTAGCATCTGAGGTGGAACGCCACACCTACCATCAGCTCCTTACTTTACCGCACAGATCCCTGTGCAACTCATACGCTGAGTTGTCGAGGGTCGGTATCGAACTAGGAACCTTGTGGTTTCTAGCCGAACGCTCTACCGACTGAGCTAACCCGGATATATATATATATGTGTGTGTGTGTGTGTGTGTGTGTGTGTGCGCGCGCGTGTGTGTGTGTGTGTGCGTGTGCGTGTGTGTGTGTGTGTGTGTGTGTATTGCGCTAATAACCTTGGAAAATGTATGCATCCAACTATTCTCCTTCCAGCTATGAGTAAATAGTAGGGCAAACTAGTCTCTTTAATCTTGGTTAGGCAACCAGTCTAGAAGGAAAACTGAATTCAAACCTGTTGAACTCAGTTTAATAAATTGACCTTGTGTCACATCCTACTCGTGCGAATGGTTTAGTAAATATGTATATGAAAATCTATAGTTAATTCTTTAAAGCTTAAGGTCATTTAATATGTTTATCAGTCTCTTTCTTGATCATGCCAAACTGTTACTGGTGACCGTAAAACTTCTGTTTTCTTTTAAGATTCTGCTTCCAATATTTCTTCAAAAAAAGCAGGCAACAGCAGTGGGTAGTTCCTATTAAGCTTTTTTTATGCTAACGTTTTGTTTTGGTGCACTGATACAGTAGTACTAACATGGCTACAATATATATATATATATATATATTTATATATATATTGTGTGTGTGTGTGTGTGTTGGTAGAGTGGCCTATTGTCAGTATCAGTCAAACAGCGAGGGAGTCTTTCTCCATTTCGCTAGCGCTAGATCTGGGGGATTGTTTTTGCTGAGGTGAAGCGGCACACCTACTGTTGAACCACCAGGATTCCTGCCAATGTATGAATATTTATCATATGACCCTGGTAGTTTTAAGATGCAACATTTTTTTTCAATTTCTATTTCCAGGTATTTGCATTTACTTATTTTATTATACACCTTGACTGATATGTGTCGAAATTGATAGGCAGCCCTATGAACAAGCGGATTCCCAGCCCCCACAGACAAAGCGCGTCAGGATATGTTTGGCCCGTGCAAGGGGGAAGAGTGTGGCTAGTGGCTACGGATATTCGAACTCGCTACCTCCTCGTAGCTGAGGTGCTGTTAGTAGAGACCCGTATGAAGTATATCGAAATTTGCATAAGCGCAACCGAACGAGCAGAAATAAGACGGACTGTCGCTGACACAGCAAGTGAGGAAGAAAGTGTTTTGGACGGCAAGTGAAATCTGACGACTGCTATTTGAAGTGGGAGTGGCGTGTTCGGTAGGGAAAGGAACTGCATTTCGTTTGCTGGAGAGACTTGCAAAGGATTGATATTATCTTGAATTTTTGGACCTTTCAAAAGAGTTATGATCTGTTGGCACTGGCATACGAGGTATGTCAGAAAAGTTCCAGTATGTCAGAAAACTTCGATGGGGGGGGGACATCGTCCCTGCGAGTTCTTGCCACAGCACCAGACGTCTACAAAGAGATACTGAGGCGTTTGCTTCGATCATTGCGCGAGAAGAGGCGAGAGATGTGGCAGGACAATGCATGGGTGTTTCACATGACAACACACCTACCCACACTGCATTGAGTATCCGGGAGTTTCTGGCCCAGAAGAACATCACTGTGCTGGAGAATACTCCCATCTCGCCCAACATGGTTCTATGTGATTTTTTTCCTCTTCGCCAAGCTCAAGGGGGTCATCAAGGGAACCTGTTTTGAGGATGTGCACGACATCAAAAAGGCCGTGACGACAGAGCTACATAGAATGCCGGAAGAATACTTCCAGGAATGCATGCAAGCTTCGTAAAGAAGGATGGGAAAGTGCATTAGACTCCAGGGGAATTACTTTGAAGAGGATAACTTATAGTTTGTAGTTTGGATTTGAAATCAGTTTTTGTGACACCAGTCCTAGAACTTTTTTGATATATATATAATATATATATATATTTATATATATATATATATATATATATCAAAAGGCTACTTTTCTTTTGTTTGACCACTATATCTGGTATATCACTCTTTATTTTTTCATCAGTTTGGATAGCAATGTCAGGAATAGGAAATATTATTATTATTAGTAGTAGTAGTTGTAGTAGTAGTAGTAGTAGTAGTAGTAGTATTTTCACTCCTTTTGGTTTTTTCACATCAGCGTTAGCTGATGGTATTTCACTGGAGGCTGAGTGACAACAAGTCTCCTCGGGTCGCCAGGACTCTTCTGAGTATTCTAGCCGATTGCAGCAGTGCAGTAGCCTGGATGGTCTCAATTCTTCCTCTGATTTCCAGATTCTAGTTTTTTTCCAAGTTTATTGACACCGTTCCAAGTCCACCAACTACAATTGATACCCCTTTCACTCTCATATTCACAGCTTTTTAATTCTCTGGTCAGGTAAGGTCCAGTTTTATCCATTTTTCATTTTCTTCAGCTTCACCCTGTGATCTGCTGGAACCGCAAAGTCCACCAGTTGACACGTTTTTATTTCTTTTTATTTATTTTATTTTATTTTGTTAATCAACACTAGTCCGGTCTCTAGTTGGGATAGGGTGATCCGTCTTTATCTCAGAGAATTTTATGCGTTTCATTCTCAAGAACAGGTTCTGGTTTATGCATATATCATTTTGTTTTTATGGTCAAAGTTTAATTTGTGCTTAATTTCCAGTGGATCACCTTCCCAACCCAGTGTGTCTAGCTTTGTATTCCTGTTGTGCTAGCTTGCTATATTCACTTAAATACATGGTTTACAGTCTCATCTCTGTCACAGCACAGTCTACATTTATGCTTTGTTGCGTCTTATCAATTTTCTCTTTGATATAATTTGTTCTTAAGGCATTGTTTATTATTATTATTATTATTATTATTATTACATGTAATTTACAAATGAAGACATTACAAATAGTGTGTAGATCTTTAATCATTGTTTCTGGCTTAATTAAACTGCGGATTATCCACTGATTGCTAGTACATAAAGTTAAAGTCTAAGCTTGCCTTTTATCAGTTAATTCGGAATTAGTATTACCATCTACAGCTCCCCCTTGTCTTCATCTCATCACTTCTCTCTTCTTCTTCTTCTTCTTCTTCTTCTTCTTCTTCTTTCTATTATATCTTTCTTCTTCTCCTTTTTATTCCCCGTCCTCTCTGTCTCCTTCTTCCTCTTCTTCTCTTTCTTTTTCTTCTTCTTTTATTCTTCTTTTTTTCTCTCTATTACCTCTCTTCTTTCTTCTTCTTCTCTTTACTTCTTGTTCTCTTCTCTTCTTTTCTTTTTTTCTTCTCTATTAGTTTTTTTCATTTTTTCTTCTTCTCTGTAATTCTTCTTCTTCTTCTTCTTCTTCTTTTCTTTTTCTCTATTACCTTTTGTTCTAGTTCTTCCTCTTTTTTCTCTATTACCTTCTTGTTCTTTTTCTTCTTCTTTTCTTCTTCTTCTTCTTATTACTTCTCTTTTCTTTTTTTCTTTCTCTGTAATTCTTCTTCTTTCTCTGTAATTCTTTTCTTCTTCTTCTTCTTCTTTTCTTTGCAATTCTTATTATTATTATTATTATTATTATTATTATTATTTTATTATTCTCTGTAATTCTTCTTCTTCTTCTTCTTCTTCTTCTTGCCTTCTAGGTATACGGTGCTTAGTAAAAAAAAAAAAAAAAAAAAAAAAGAAAGTAAACATAAATTGATATATAAAAAAGCAAAGAAGAAAACAAAAAAGCAAAATTAATCATTTACTTTTTTCCTCTCTTTTTTTTTTTTTTTTTTTAAGGCAATTCTTTTTCACCTTTTCAAATCCTTATGTTTTGTTTTTTCCTTTCTCATTTATCATTACTGAAACTTTCATTGCTTGCTAATCAGTTAATCTCATTTCCTGTTTGTTTTCCAAACAACTTAACAACAACCAAAGTAGCGAATAGCTTTTTCAACTGTTTAATATCTACTCAGCTTATCTTGATGTAATATCAAGTTACAATAATCGGCCAATAACCTGCGAACCGTCTGTCAGGTAAATTACTGCCGATTAGTCTACGGAAAGTGCCCTTAAATTACAGGTATTGTAGATATTCACTGGAGGTGTCGGTTGTGTAATGGTTATCGTTGTAGAAAATAGACACGGACACGAGTTCAAATTACACCAGGCGGGGTTGGTTGCATTTCACATATCGCTAATACCCTTAGAAAAAATGTATGAATCATACAGAGGGGGTTGAACTTAGACGTGAGAATGGGGGGAGTTGTGGGTTATTTCCTATAACTCAACATAAACAAAGGGAAAAACACTCTTGACTGATAAATTATTTATTTATTGATCTACTAGGAAAAAGAAGACGGGGTTAGGTTTAGGGTTTAGGGTTTGGTTAGGGTTAGGGTTTAGGGTTAGTTTAATGGGAAAATAAATAATTCTCAGTCAAGAGTGGTTCCCTTTGTTTATGTTGGAGTTATAGGAAATAACGAGTTTGAGAGCTAATCGTTGGACGAACTGAGAAAAAAAGGCAATTTCTCCACGCGTGTCAGTACGTTTGTTTATGAAAATAATGAGCTCTAAAGAACGCAACATCGTCTTGTGTTGTTCATCAAGCTGACAACGACACAAAATGAAACCAAGAAATTCCGAGAAAAAAGACTGAGAAGCAGCCCCAACTACGCAGATCCAGATTGCAGAGATAGCTTTATACCAGTTAAGATAATAATAGAATAGCATAAGGGCCGGGTTAGCTGTCGGTAGAGAGCGTTCGGCTAGAAACCATAAGGTTCCTAGTCGATATCGCCCTCGCAAATCAGTATATGAGTAGCACAGTTTTCTGTGCGTAAAATAGGGCTAATGGCAGGTGTGGCGCTCCACCTCAGACGTAAAAAAGCAATCTCTTGGTCTAGCGCTAGTGAAAAGTGGATACTCCTCGCTGATTGGCTGATACCGACTTTAGGCCACCGACGACTTTTTTTATACGTCTGTTTAAAAGGCAGTATGTAACATATACAATTTTCGTTTTTTTTATGGAGCTCTCAGGGTTGTAAGATTTCGACCAAACATAATAATAACGTCTCTGTTGACATTAAAAAAACTTATCCAGGTGTATTTTTTTCCTATTAAACTTTAAACTAGTACAATTCAAAGACAGAATATTTTCATCATCAATCATCAGGTCATGCTGACAGCATTGATTCCATGACTTTCTCGCCACCCTCACTATCGTCATCGCACTGCCGGTCTATTGCACAGCATCCAGTATCACACAGACCTGATTGATGTAAGTTTTTTTTTGATCGTACTACACTGGCGTGTCCATGTGTACATGTCACGGCGTCCCACCGTGATATAATGTTTGCAAACCAGTCTCGCAGATCCTTTACTACTGAATAGAGTTCGATCCTCGCTGGGTGTCCATACTTGTGACCTTATGCCATCCTATTCGTGGCGAACGGGTCTGGTAAATCCTACATATATAAATACACTACGCCTATATGCATACATACTTATATTGATTAATTACAGGCACATGCATTATTACACCAATGTGCACCCAGTAGGAGAGAAATAGTGTCACAGCGACTGCACAGAATAAAACTCTGGTACCTACCTTTAATAGAATATAGTTAAGCATTTCTTATCGAGGTCAAAAGTTGATTTTCAAGTTCAGTTAAATAAGTTAAATAATAGTAATCAGTTTAGCTCAGTCGGTAGAGCGTTCGGCTAGAAACCACAAGGTTCCTAGTTCGATACCGGTCCCCGCCAACTCAGCGTATGAGTAGCACAGGGATCTGTGCGGTAAAGTAAGGAGCTGATGGTAGTGTGGCGCTCCACCTCAGATGCTAAAAAAATCTCCTTGGTCTAGCGTATTGAAAAGGGGATAGACTCCCTCGCTGATTGGCTGATACCGACTTTAGCGCCCCGTCGACTTTACTTACTTACTTTTATATACATATTTCCAACCATCCAACGAGTAGTATGTGAAATAAAGTCAGTTTATTAGCGGAATATTATGGTTTAAATTCAGAGATTTTCTTCTTTTGACTGGTGTTGTATACTGATATATCGACATAATATGTCGGGTATTAATATATAGAGAGACAGACAGAGACAGACAGAGAGTAGAGTTGAGATTATTGATGATTGTCTTACTTGGTACTTCAGCTTACTACTTCCACTGGTTCTGCTAACTCGTCTGGCGCCCATGTTCTTAGTCGATCTAGTGGCTTCTTTGTTAAGGGTTGATTTTCTTTTTTCTGTTGATTCTTCTTCGTGCTAAGCTTGTTTTTTTTTTTGGGGGGGGTCATTGTTTTTAATAATCAATTCAAACAACAGGTTGTTTTTGCTTTTATTTCTCTTTAATAAACTTTAATTTTAAGAAATCCAGCCATGATTCCGCCGCGGTGAGACGACCCATCAAGATCGACAATAGCGTCGCTCTCCTCAGAACTGGGTCGAATCTGAATAAACTAAAACTTATTCTAAGGTGCCAATCGCGCGGCTACCGGAAGGTTAGTTGGGATCATCGTCATGTCGCTCATAATCCCAACAGATATGGAAAATTCCCACCTCCGATTTTAAAAACTAACGAACTTTATTTAGATATTCTAAACTAAGCACGTACATAAATCATAGGCTGCTATGAATTTTGTAACACTGGTTGCGTATATATACAGTACCCTACCCCTGGCACGGTACAAATATCACACCGTATGGGGCCCGAGGATAGTATGCTTGTGGTAATATGAATTATTTCCGTGACTACCATATGAGCTCCGGTCACTGCTCTTTCAATACCCTCTGTAGAACTGAGATCGACACAACTCGGTTGGAGTGTCTTTGTGACGGGTTGAGAATTAGTAGATATAAACTGCCGGGTTAGGCTGCAACTCTAAAAAATCAGTCAACACCATCAACAATACAACTGTTTTTATTCATAATATAATGAATAGGAATTATGATATGTTTTTGCAACTTGTTTGGATAAATAAAACACGATAAGCTTTCGTTTGGCGTTTGTTTTATGCGAAATTCTGGGAATCGATTTTAGCGACAAAAGTCAGTTTTTTAGTTGCAACCCTCTTAATTAAGAATTTCCCGTAACAAATTTCCAGTGACAATTTCGTTTTTCGATCCAAACTCGACCATCCGGGACCAATGCTTTGTGTCGGTCTGTAATGTGTGGTTCTATTCAGTCTCTACGCGTCGGTCTCTTTTAAAAACGAGAGAATGATTTTGATATAAACAATTGTATCTATATGTGTCATCGGACTGAGGTGAAATAAGTGTGAACCCCAAGTCACCTTTTGATCTGACAGCCATGTAAATCTGTTAATGTTAACTGCAACTTTCCTGTATATATAAACAATATGCAAAGCCAAATGTATTGATATTTTTGATTTTTGCATTTTGCACCTAAACAAATCCAATGACATAACACAAAAAAGTATGTTAGATCCAAAATAGCCTCGTCCATTTCATATGATGTTCAGTAATAAATTTGGAGTTTCAAACCTGAATTTCAATAAAAGCCGATGTTTTCTTCTTGAATCGATCTTCATTCTCCTATTTCTGTACATTAGACTTTGTGTTGTGTTAAGTTTAGTAAACAGAGAACATGATAGTTATCAGCAGTACAGAATCGATAAACATTTGCAGATGTAGTACACTGCAGCTGACACACTTTATCCCGGTGGGGTGAGGGAGAAAAGATTTACACGTTGGTCAGAAAAGCCATTCAGGTTTAATTTCAAGATCTTAGATTCTCTCTCGTTTAATTCCCAAGTGATGACATGTGTGTGACTTTTGTAACAGAATGAGAGGTGTCAGCAACGAAGAAGTAGAGTGAACTATGCTGATTTGGGTCAAGCGGAACCTATATGATTAATGAGCCTTTGTCGATTCTGACAAGACAAAGAGACTGATTCCACATAAAAGGAACACGCATTTTCGTTCAAGAATACAGAGTCAGACACTAGCCAAAGCGTACAGACTGTAATGATTTTCTGCTGAGATAAATCACCACCTCTTCTACACCAAGTCTCTGTTAACCCTGCTGCTGCTGCTGCTGGGATAAGCTATATTTCCTACAACTTGTCCTTTTTTTCACAAAGTATGTTTCTAGACAATTTGGCCATTACATCTGATTCTGTGTCTAGCCACAGATGATAATGTAAGAAGCTGCAATCGGTTAACCAGTCATATGCTGAACTAAGCCACAAGAATAAACTTGTCCACTCAATGGAGGAAAAAGGGACACTATATCTAATAATATATTACCCTACCCTATATATATACATATATATATTTATATATATATATATATAATATATTATATATGTGTGTGTGTGTGTGTGTGTGTGTGTGGATGATATTAAGTGTTTTGCCTTGATAGGATTCAACCAGAATTTAGAACTCAAAGTACATTAAAGATTAGTGTATGTTTTTGTTTTTTTTTTTGTTTTTTTCATTTACAGAGTATTTATAGATAAATTAATCATGGCGAGTTTAGTTGTATACCCAATTTTTTTCGAATCTTTTTACCTTTTTCAATCTGATTTTTAATGGTTTTAATATTTTATATCCTTCTTATTGCTAGATTTTCCCACGGAACCCCCTCTCTCTCTCTCTTCTCTCCTTCTCTCTCTCTCTCATCTCTCTTTCTTCTCTCTCTATCTATCTATCTAACTTATCTCAATATATATATTATAGAGAGAGAGAGACAGACAGACAGACAGATAGACAACAGAGACAGAGATAGGGAAATAGATAGAGACAGATATATTCATAAATAGCATAGACTGAGATAGATAGATTAGATATGATAGGTCGGTAAGTAGGTAGGTGTAGTAGTATATAGATAGATAAAGTGAGTCCGGGTAAATTGGACAAAATATTAGTTAAAAATCAAAACAAAAACAGAAACAAAAACACAAAATAGCAATAGAGCAAGAAAAAAAAACTGCAAATGGCTCCAAAGAACACGATTTCAAGACTTTGACAGAAGAAGGCGGAGAGTACAGAAGCCGTTACCGGAGTCAATAATACAACAAAACTAGACGTAAAGATTTATTATAATAGTAACCTTATGGTAATGACAGTAACAATATTCTTATCCCAGAAAATTGTTTTAGAATCTTAGAAAGGTCCGTGTGGATGTGTAATGGTTAATGTCGTAGGAAAATGGACACCACGAACGAGTTCAAATACTCGCACTAGGCTGTTTGCATATTCAATAGGCTATTATCTGGGAAAGGTATGACTCCAATTATTCTCTTCCTGGCATAGCTATGGCGTAAACAGTAAGGCGACTGGGCTGTTTTGTTGAATATTTTGGTTATATAAAGTCCCTCAATTAAACTTTATAGACCGCCTGGACGCATCGGATTAAAGCAGCCAATCAACAGCTCGAATACGTAGTTAGTTAACTATTTATCACCGATCTTGAAAGCGTTCATTTGCACGTATTCGACACGGACTATGCTATGCAACCAAGACTCTGCTCAAACAAAAGGATTCTACCCCAACACTAATGGACAACCGAGGAACAACCAAAGATTCTACCCTACAGTAAGGGACACTGAAGAACAACCAAAGGATTCTTCAATAAGGATCAGCACTGCTTAACACAAGGGATCTCCACTGTAAAGTGTCTTACTCTAAGCCTAAACATGGCCACAAAAATTGTAACACTCTTTAACCCTGGGTAGTAACCACTCTAGGAGAAGAAAAACTCTGAATCAAACCTGTAAACTTCGCCTCAGAAAATGACATTGTGTTACACTTCCTGTGCGGAGGGTTTGGTAAATATCTAGAAAGAAGGCCGGAGAGTACAGCAACCGACGAAAGCGTTGTCCATAAATTATGAAAAACTGAAGCGAAAAAATTATATAAGTGTAAACATTACTTGATAAGGATAGTAAAATATTTTTTGGTCGGGAATTTTTAAAAATATAGGATTTCATTTTTTTTTATGTATTAAACCATTTATTTAATGTCAAATCATTCAATTAATAATCAGAAATATATATAAATAAATAAATAAATAAAACTTGCATGCATATATTTCACTCAAGAAACAATCAGATGGATTGGTAATTCATTGGAAAAAGAAGAAAACCTAGGATATTGTGAAAGAAAAGAAAATATGGCGGCAATTATCGGATTGGTCTAATGATGAATTTACGACGGGCGACGCTTTAGCAAATCAGTTTCTATATCATAAATAATCAGCGGCTATTGGTCCCCTGTGAATAAGGAAGTTGAGCCTTTCTGTAAAGCGGCGATTAATCCGACAAGAGCGGAGAGTCAAGTTCAAAATGGTTCAACCTCCATGCATATAGAATTGACATCTAATGAGATGGAGACAGTCTGTCCAGTGTTTTGAAGCCCGACTTTGGCAAATGGATGTTTATGTTAAAGGCAGATAAAGAGTGAAAGAAGAGATAGAGAGAGAAGAGATGGTGAGGAAAGAGAATGAGAGGGTGAGTAGAAAGAGAGTGAGATAGAGAACAGAGAAGAGAGAGAAAGTGAGGACAAGGAGAATGAGAGGGTTGAGAGAAAAGAGAGAGAGGGTGAGAGAAAGAGAGAGAGGTGAGGAGTATGAGAGAGAGGAGGGTGAGAGATAAAGAGAGAGAGGGTGAGAGAAAGAGAGAGAGAGGGTGAGAGAAGAGGTGAGATAAAGAGAGAGAGAAAGAGAAAAAGAGAGTAGGGTGAACAAGGAGAATGAGGAGGCGTGAGAGAGAAGAGAGAGAGAGGGTGAGAGAAAGAGAGTGAGATAATGAGAGAGAGAAAGAGAAATGATAGAGAGAGAGGGGCTGAGACAAGGAGAATGAGGGTGAGGAACAGATGAGAGAGGGGCGTGAGAGAAAGAGAGAGGAGAGTGAGAGAAAGAGAGAGAGGGGTGAGAGTAAAGAGAGTGAGATAAAGAGAGAGAGAAAGAGAGAAAGAGGAGAGAAGAGAGGGGTGAGAGGAAGAGATTGAGAGGGTGTGAGAGTGAAAGAGGAGGGAGATGTGAGGAGAAGAAAAGAGAGAAGAGAGAGGAGAGTGAGATGGGAGAGAGGGAGAGGAGATGGTGAGAGAAAGTGAGAGAGAAGAGAAAAGGAGGGCTGGTTGTTTGAAGGTCTCGATACGTTGCATCACAAAAAAACTAAACAAAACAAAAAAATAAGACAACGATAAGACAGTAGAAAAATAAAACGAGGCTGTATCTTTAATTCAGTGAGAAGCATTGTTCCGGAATGGACACTTGCTTTGAATCTTAGTGGCTTCATGAATTTGAAAGAATTGTTTCGTGAGTGAATAAATAATTTGAGTGAAACTGCCGGGGTTTTTTTTTGCGTTGGACTGTTGAATATGGAAGCAAGGACGTAAAAAAATACCCGAACAAGTTTCGCTGACTGTTATTGCGATGAGAGTTTCGAATGCTCGATGAGTTTTCCATTTAAACATGATCTGTTAAATACTAGAAGTGGTTACCCGCGTTGCGTGGTAGAGGAGGGATAATGAGAGTTATGTCTCGCAGATCCAATGATGGTGTTGTTAATTTCAAATGACGAACGTAATCTAATGATTTGGGATCGAAATTCGAGCTGAATTTGTCGTAGTCAGAGTTGTACCCAACTCTACTCCTTGATTACTACTTTTGATGAAGAGAATGTTTCTGTATATCATACATAAGGCCGGCTAGGGAGTGGCATCTTTATTAAGGAGAAACTATGCTATTTTAGCGGTAATTTTATACGAGGCTTATTCAAATCGAGAAATCGAAACACGTACACGTGTAAAATAGAATAAATGAAAAAAACTCAAACCACTTACTGAGCTTTATATATATAATATATATATAGTATATATTATAATATATAACAGGCGATAAACCGGAAAAATCCGGTCTCTGTTTAACTGTATTGAAAATGGAGATGGGTGCTAGAGTTCTATTACGATTTTCTTTCGTTTTTATTGTGAATTTAACTAACAATTTGGATTCTTTAAAATTGAACGAATGTTAGTTTCGATATGTGTTTTGTAAGTGCGTTATTCATTTTGACATTTTCTGATATCTCTCTTGTGTTTTCGATCGTTGGTCATATGTCTGGACGTCTCACCCTATGTATTGTTTGTTACAATCCAAAACATTTGGATGGTGTATACACCAGCATCAGACTTGTTGAGTGTTGTTTTTTTTATTATAATTATATTTTTGTTATTTGTTTTTGGAGGAGTTACATACCGTTTTTATCCTAAAATTATTTAGAGTTTTTTTTTCGATAATGGTTGTAGCTGAGTTTGGTTGGGAGAATTATGTATTATTTAGATAGTTGTTTGGTGGGTGTATTGTTTGTTGGATAACATGCATAATAAACATTTTAGTAGTCTTGACATCAAAATCATTATATAGCTATGATATATATACTATATATATATATATATATATATATATATATAGTGTATATAATATGTAGTGTGTGTTGTGTGTGTGTGTGTAACAAATATATATATGAAGCAGCACGCCACACCTCACAATCGAACTATAACGGACATCTTTTTGCTAGAAGGGAATAAAATTAATGTTTCTTTTAAAAGAAATAAAGGAAATGATGACCTTTTAAATCTGTTATTTAATTCATTATTTGAATTATATTATTTATTAACTAGCAAATTTTTCATACTCAAATGATTACTTATCTCTTCTACAATCTGAATGTTTGAGATGAGCTTGAAAGATTAGAAGTATTATCTCGTTATTTCGATATTGTGTCCCCATCTTCATTGTTATCGTGTAAAGAACGTTTCGGCCGTATAGTACCTCGGCTTCTCAGGTATTTCTTGTCCAATTGGACACATGGCCGAGTGGATAAGGGCAGTTAGGTTAAGACGTTCTCTTGAAGTGACAGTTATCTCTGGAACCCGAGTTCAATCCTGAGTGAAAGCAGTAATGAAAATAATTAATTAACACAACTCCTACCCCCAGCTATGGTTACGGAATGAGAACAGGAACCACCGTGGAATAAATAAAGGGTTAGTTCAAAGTTCCGTGATGGCTCCCGAATACGACAAGAAAGTTCCCGAGTTCGAAAGGAAGGTTCCCGAGTCAAGAGAGGTTCCGAGTCCGACAAGAATATACCGTGAAGAGGCCGGAGGGTATATCGGCTGAAACGTTGTACAAATAACAATGAAGATGGGGATAATAGTCCGAATATACGCAGATAATGAGTAATCAATTACTTACGTTTGAATTATGGTACAAATATATAATACATATATATATGTACACGCACACGCACACACACACACACACGACACATATATATATATATATATATATAATATATATATGAGTGAGTTGAGTGTGTGTGTGTGTGTGTGTTGTGTGTGTGTGTGTGTGTGTGTGGTGTTATGCACAATTGGACTTTATGAAGGCGCCTAATTTTCATCGTTGAATCATCTGTAAAGTTTCAGAAATAAAAAAAGTCAAGCATTTATGTACAAAACTGTGTTATTTTCCAGTTGTGAATATTCTTAAATAGCTTTTGTTGTTTTCTTCTTTTTTTATTTCAAGTACATTCTTGAAATGGTCTATTTCTTTTGTAAGTTGCTATATATTATAAAGATCAGTTCTTTCTTTTTTTGTTCGCCCGAACTCATCAGGGGGCATAGAAATGTAAAAAGAAGAAAAAGAGAATAGAAAAGATACTGATTTCTTATCTGTTTAAAAAGAAATAACTTATTTTTGAACACATATCATCAGTAGCAATAAGTGTTGAGATGAAATAAAATGGCCATCGGGATTCAATGGGTAAAATGAATTTGAAGTGATAATTGGTGATGAATCAATAATCCCTGTAAAAACTATTTTTTGCTCGGGTTGCTGTTATTAATTTTGATTACTTTCTTTTCTCCTTATCTTTTTTTTTTCTTTTTTTTTTTTTTTCTTTTTTTTTACTTTTGAACAATTCAGGAAGGTTGGTCTCGGGATATTATTTTTGGTGCAGAAGGTTCGATCCTCATTGTTGTTGACCCACACTTTCTCGCTAACTTAGTTATAATTATTGTTATTATTGGGTATTTACTAAAAAAGCAGTTTAGTCTCAAGCAACGTCGCAAACGCGAGGCGCTTAGTAAGTCAGATTTTGTATGACGATCTAGCTAAAAATGATACAAAAAGGCGACATTCTATTATCTTTATTATAGGTAGTAACCGTAATCTGCGCGCATAATGATATTTATTAATATCTTCCAAAAATAAGTCATTATTATGGGTTAAAAATTATCTGAACCATATTATAGTTTATTAATATCTTCAAAAATAATTCTTTATCTTGGGGAGTAAAAATAATCTGAGCCTATTATATGTATCATATCTTCCAAAAAATAAGTCTCATTGAACACGAAATGGAAATTACCAACAAGGTGGCTGCGTGGCTGTCTTGAACAAATCCTGGAAGTTGCACTACATCAAAGAGCAACTGTAATGGCCACTTGCCTCCTATCGCATAAACTATCGAAGTAAACCAAACAAGAAATTTGGACATAGCTAGTCGTATTTATCCATCTGTTAACCACGGGCACAATGTCGCAAATATGAGGAATCGGCGAGGATAGAACTCGCTTGAGTGCTAATGGATCTGGAGTTTAGCTTGTTAACCATTACACAAGATGGGATAAGGTAGGGTTATTCGACCGCCCGGTCGCTACGGGTAAAGGTCACAAGTAATGGGGGATCCAGTGAAGGATCGAACACGCTATTCAGAGTAAATGATCTGAAGTATATTTTGCTAACGATTACATCATTATAGTACGCCCTGATATATATAATATAATATATATATATATATATATATATATATATTTGGGGGTGTTTTTTGTTGTGTGTGTGTGTATGTGTGTGTGTGTGTGTGTCGTGTGTGTGTGTGTGTCCATGTGTGTGTGTGGTGTGAATGATATCAAATATTTCAGTGATAGGTTTTCAACCAGAAAAATGAGAGCCCAACTTACATATTAGTATATAACGTATTTACATATTAGAACATAATTACATATATACATATGCTACAATACCATGTCAGTGTGTTCGGGAGAAATAACATAAATATAAGTATCAAATTTCTCCGAACCACGACATGGTATGATGTACATATGGTATATATGTAAATATATGTATATATGTAAATAGTGATACTATATATATATATATATATATATATATATATATATATATATATATATATATATATATATACTTATTTATATGTAAGTGGGCTCTCATTTTTCTGGTTGAAACCTATCACTGAAATATTTGATATCATTCACACACACACACACACGGCACACACACAACACACACGCAACACACACACACACACAACACACCACACCACACATATATATATATATATATATATATATATATATATATATATATATCAGGGCGTACTATAATGATGTAATCGTTAGCAAAATATACTTGCAGATCATTTACTACTGAATAGCGTGTTCGATCCTCACTGGATGCCCCATACTTGTGACTTTACCCGTAGCGACCGGGTCGGGTCAATACCTACCTTATCCCATCTTGTGGTAATGGTTAACAAGCTAAACTCCCAGATCCATTAGTACTCAATAGCGAGTTCTATCCTCGCCGGATTCCTCATATTTGCGACATTGTGCCGTGGTTACAGATTGGATAAATACCGACTAGCTATGTCCAAAATTTCTTGTTTGGTTTACTTCGATAGTTTATGCGATAGGAGGCAAGTGGCCATACAGCTGCTCTTTGATGTAGTGCAACTTCCAGGATTTGTTCAAGACAGCCCAGCCACCTTGTGTAATTTCCATTTCGCGTTCAATGAAGACTTATTTTTTGGAAGATATTGATACATATAATAGGGCTCAGATTATTTTTACTCCCCAAGATAAAGAATTATTTTTGAAGATATTAATAAATATAATATGGTTCAGATAACTTTTACTACCATAATAATGACTTATTTTTTGGAAGATATTAATAAATATCATATGGCTCAGATTACGGTTACTACCTAATAAAGATAATAGAATGTCGCCTTTTTTGTATCAATTTTTAGCTAGATCGTCATACAAATTCTGACTACTAAGCGCCTCGCGTTTGCGACGTTGCTTGAGACTAAACTGCTTTTTAGTAAAATACCCAATAATAACAATAATTATAACTAAGTTTAGCGAGACAAGTGTGGGTCAACACAATGAGGATCGAACCTTCTGCACCAAAAATAATATCTGAGACCAACTTCCTGAATTGTTCAAAAGTAAAAAAAGAAAAAAAAAAAAGAAAAAAAAAAGATAAGGAAGAAAGAAAACGTAATCAAATTAATAACAGCAACCCGAGCAAAAAATAGTTTTTTACAGGGATTATTGATTCATTCACCAATTATCACTTCAAATTCATTTACCCATTGAATCCCGATGGCCTTTTATTCATCTCAACACTTATTGCTTACTGATGGATATGTGTTCAAAAATAAGTTATTTCTTTTTAACAGATAAGAAATCAGTATTCTTTCTATTCTTTTTTCTTCTTTTTACATTTCTATGCCCCTGATGAGTTCAGGCGAACAAAAAGAAAATGGCTGATTATATATATAGCATTACTACAAAAGAAATAGACCATTTCAAGAATGTACTTGAAATAAAAAAAAGAAGAAAAAAACAAAAGACTATTTAAGATATTCACACTGAAAATACACAGTTTTGTACATAAATGCTTGACTTTTTTATTTCTGAAACTTACAGTTGATTCAACGATGAAAATTAGGCGCTTCATAAAGTCAATTGTGCATAACACCACACACACACACACACACACACACACACACACACACTCACTCACTCATATATATATATATAATATATATATATATATATATATATATATGTGTGTGTGTGTGTGTGCTGTATATATATATGTATATATATTTTGTACATAATTCAAATGTAAGTAATTTGATTACTTATCTGCGTTATTCGGACTATTGTCCCATCTTCATTGTTATTTGTACAACGTTTCGGCCGATATACCCTCCGGCCTTCTTCAGGTATTTCTTGTCGGACTCGGGAACCTTCTCGGACTCGGGAACCTTCTTTTCGAACTCGGGAACTTTCTTGTCGTATTCGGGAGCCATCACGGAACTTTGAACCTAACCCTTTATTTATTCCACGGGGGTATCCTGTTCTCATTCCGCTAACCATAGCTGGGGTAGGAGTTGTGTTAATTAATTATTTTTCTTACTGCTTTCACTCAGGATTGAACTCGGGTTCCAGAGATAACTGTCACTTAGAACTCTCTTAACCCAACTGCCTTATCCACTCGGCCATGTGTCCAATTGGACAAGAAATACCTGAAGAATGCCGGAGGATATATAGGCCGAAACGTTGTACAAATAACAATGAAGATGGGGACAATAGTCCGAATAACGCAGATAATACTAATCTTCAAGCCTCATCTCAAACATTCAGAGAAATAAGTAATTTGAGTATGAAAATTTACTAGTTAATAAAGAATATAATTCAAATAATAAATAAATATACAGATTTAAAAGGTCATCATTTCCTTTATTTTCTTTTAAAAGAAACATTAATTTTATCGCTTCCTAGAGCAACGAAAAAGATGTCCGTTTAGTTCGATTGTGAGGCGTTGTGTGCTGTTGCTATATATATTTGTACACACACACACACACACACACACACACACATACAACATATATTATATATATATATATATATATATATATATATATATAGGTATATAATGATTTGATGTCAAGACTACTTAAAATTTATTATGCATGTTTATCCAACAAACAATACACCCACCAACAACTATCTAAATAGATACATCATTCTCCCCAACAACTCGGCTACAACCATTATCGAAAAAAAACCTAAATAATTTAGCAATAAAAACGGTATGAACTCCTCCAAAACAATAAAAATATATTATAATAAAAAAACAACACTCACACAAAGTCTGATGCTGGTGTATACACCATCCAATGTTTGGATTGTAACAAACAATACATAGGTGAGACGTCCAGACATATTGACAGCGAATCCGAAAACACAAAGAGATATCAGAAATGGTCAAATGAATAACGCACTTACAAAACACATCTCCGAAACTAACCATTCGTTCAATTTAAAGAATCCAAATTGTTAGTTAGAATTCACAATAAAAGAAAGAAAATCATAGAATCTAGCACCATCTCCATTTTCAATACAGTTAAACAGAGACCCGGATTTTTCCTTTTATCGCCTTATATATATTATATATATATATATATATATATATTAGTATATATAAAGCTCAGTAAGTGGTTTGAGTTTTTTTTCTATTTATTTCTATTTTACACGTGTACGTGTTTCGGATTTCTCGAATTTGAATAAGCCTCGTATAATTACGCTAAAATAGGAATAGCTCTCCCCATAAACGGATTGACCACTCCCTAGCCACCTTATGTCTTTATACCAGTAAATTCTCTTCATCAAAGTAGGTAATCAAGATAGAGTGGTAGTACGAACTCTGACTAACGACAAATCAGTCGAGTTTCCATCCCGAAAGTCATTAGTTACGTTCGTGATTAAAACATAAAACAATTATGTAAGACCAAAACCATCATTGGATCTGCGAGACTAACTTTTCATTATCCCTCCTCTACCCACTTCTAGAATTTAACAAGATCATATAAATGGAACTTCAATCGAGCATCGAACTCTCATCGCAATAACAGTCAGCGAAACTTGTTCGGTATTTTTTTTACGTCCTTGCTTCCATATCAACAGTCCAACGCAAAAAAAAAAAACGGCACTTTCACTCAAATTATTTATTCACTCACGAAACAATTCTTCAAATTCATGAAGCACTAAATTCTAAAGCAAGTGTCCATCCCGGAACAATGCTTCTCATGAATAAAGATACAGCGTTTTATTTTTCTACTGTCTATCGTTGTCCTTATTTTTTTGTTTTGTTTTAGTTTTTTGGATGCAACTGTATCGAGACTTCAACAACCAGCCTCCTTTTCTCTCTCTCTCTCACTTTCTCTCACTTTCTCTCTCCTTCTCACTCTCTCACCCTCTCATCTCTTTTCTCTTTCTTTCTCTTCTCCCTTTCTCTCTTTCTCTCACCCTCTCATTCCTCCTTGTCTCACCCTCTCTCTCTCTCTTCTTTCTCTTTTCTCTCTGTCTTTCTCTCACTCTCTTCTCTTCACCTCTCTCTCTTTCTCTCACTCTCTCTCTCTTTCTCTCACCTCTCTCTCTTTCTCTCACCCTCTCTCTCCCTCTCTCTCTTGTCTTCTCTCACCCCTCTCTCTCTCTATCTACTCTCTTTCTCTCACCCTCTCTCTCTCTTCTCTCACCCTCTCATTCTCCTTGTTCACCCTCTCTCTCCTCTTCTCTCTCTCTCTCTCTCTCTCTCTCTGTCTCTTCTCTCTCTCTCTCTCTCTCTCTCTCTCTCTGTAGAACATAAACACATCCATTTGCAAAGTCGAGCTCAAAACACTGGACAGACTGTCTCCATCTCATTAGATGTCAATCTATATGCATGGGAGTTGAACCTTTTGAACTTGACTCTCCGCTCTTGTCGGATTAATCGCCGCTTACAGAAAGGCTCAACTTCCTTATTCGCAGGGGACCAATAGCCGCTGATTATTTATGATATAGTAACTGATTTGCTAAAGCGTCGACCGTCGTAAATTCATCATTAGACCCAATCCCGATAATTGCCGCCATATTTTTCTTTTTCTTTTCACAATATCCTTAGTTTTTCTTCTTTATTCCAATGAATTACCATCCATCTGTATTCGTTTCTTGAGTGAATATATGCATGCAACTTTTATTTATTTATTTATTATATATATTTCTGATTATTAATTGAATGATTGACATTAAATAAATGGTTTAATACATAAAAAAAAATGGAAATCCTATTTTTTTAAAAGTTCCCGACCAAAATATTTTTACTATCCTTATCAGTAATGTTACACTTATATAATTTTTTTCGTTCAGTTTTTCTCATATTTATGACAAACGCTTTCGTCGGTTGCTGTACTCTCCGGCTTCTTTCTAGATATTTACCAAACCCTCCGCACCAGGAAGATGTAACACGAGGTCATTTTCTAAGGCGAAGTTTAACAGGTTTTAATTCAGAGTTTCTTCTCCTAGAGTGGTTACCTACCCAAGTTAAAGAGTGTTACAATTTTTTGTGGCCATGTTTAGGCTTAGAGTAAGAGCACTTTACAGTGGAGATCCCTTGTGTTAAGCAGATGCTAATCCTTATTGAAGAATCCTTTGGTTGTTCTTCAGTGTCCCTTACTGTAGGGTAGAATCCTTTGGTGTTCTCGGTGTACACTAGTGTTGGGTAGAATCCTTTGTTGAGCAGAGTCCTTGGTTGCATAGATAGTCCGTGTCGAATACGTGCAAATGAACGGCTTTCAGAGATCGGTGATTAAATAGTTATCTAACTACGTATTCGAGCTGTTGATTGGCTGGCTTTAATCCATGCGTCCAGACAGAGTCTATAAGTTTAATTGGGGGACTTTATATAACCAAAATATCCCAACACAGCCCAGTCCACCTTACTGTTTACACATAGCTATGCCAGGAAGAAGAATAATTGGAGTCATACCTTTCCCAATGGTAATAGCGCTATTTGATATGCAAACAGCCTTGTGCAGTATTTGAACTCGACTCATGGTGTCCATTTCCTACGACATTAACCATTACACAACCACACGGACTCCTTTCTAAGTTTCTAAAATAATTTCTGGGGTAAGAATATTGTTACTGTACGCTTCGGCTTCTGTACTCTCCGGCCTTCTTTCTGTCTAAGTTTCTTGAAAATCGTGGTTCTTTGGAGCCATTTGTACGTTTTGTTTTTCTTGCTCTATTGCTATTTTTGTGTTTTTGTTTCTGTTTTGTTTTTGATTTTAACCTAATATTTTGTCCAATTTTAACCCGGACTCACTTTATCTATCTAATACTACCTACCTACCTACCTACCTACTTACCGGGACCTATCTATCTATCTATCTATCTCAGTCTGATACTATTTATGATATATCTGTCTCTATCTATTTCCCTATCTCTGTCTCTGTCTGTCTGTCTGTCTGTCTCTCTCTCTCTATAATATATATTGAGTAGATAGATAGAAGATAGAGAGAGAGAGAGGGGGA
Source organism: Doryteuthis pealeii (assembly GCA_023376005.1). Taxonomy (NCBI): domain Eukaryota; kingdom Metazoa; phylum Mollusca; class Cephalopoda; order Myopsida; family Loliginidae; genus Doryteuthis; species Doryteuthis pealeii. The sequence goes on along the minus strand of CM042150.1, from coordinate 43,785,732 downwards.
GAGAGAGAAGAGAGGAGAGAGAGAGAGAGAAGAGAGGGGGGTTCCGTGGGAAAATCTAGCAATAAGAAGGATATAAAATATTAAAACCATTAAAAAATCAGATTGAAAAAGGTAAAAAGATTCCGAAATAAATGGTTATAAAACTAAACTCGCCAATGATTAATTTATCTATAACTACCTGATAAATGACAAAAAACAAAAAAAAAACAAAAACATACACTCTCTTTATATGTACGTATGGAGTTCTAAATTCTGGTTGAATCCTATCATAGGAAACACCTTAATATCATCCACACACACACACACACACTACACACACATATATATAATATAAATATATATATTATAATATATATATTATGTATATATATAGCGGTAGGGTAATATATTATTAGATATAGTGTCCCTTTTTTCTCCATTGTGGACAAGTTTACTTTGTGGCTTAGTTCAGCATATGACGGTTACCGATGCAGCTTCTTACATATCATGCTGTGGCTAGACACAGAATCAGAATGTAATGCCGAAATTGTCTAGACAAACATACTTTGTGAAAAAAGGACAAGTTGTAGGAAATATGCTTATTTCCAGCAGCAGCAGCAGCAGGGTAACAGACGACTTGGTGAGAGAGGGTGGTGAAATTTATCTCAGCAGAAATCATTACTAGTCTGTACCTTTTGGCTAGTTCGTCTGACTCCTGTCCATTCTGAACGCTAACGCGTGTTCCTTTTAATGCTGGCAATCAAGTCTCTTTGTCCCTTGTCAGAATTCCGACAAGAGGCTCATTTAATCATATAGGTTCCGCTTGACCCAAATCAAGGCATAGTTCACTCTATCTTCTTGCGTTGCTGACACTCTCATTCTTTACAAAGTCACACATGTCATCCACTTGGGAAATTAAACGAGAGAGAATCTAAAGATCTTCGAAATTAACACGCTGAAGGCTTTTTCTGAACCAACGTGTAATCTTTCCTCACGCCCCACCGCGGATAAAGTGTGTCAGCTGCAGTGTACTACATTCTGCAAATGTTTTATCGATTTCTGTAAGCTGCTGATAAACTATCATGTCTCTGTTTTTACTGAACTTAACACAAAACAAAGTCTAATGTACAGAACATAGGAGAATGAAGATGATTCAAGAGAAGAAACAATCGGCTCTTTATTGAAATTAGGTTTGAAACTCCAAATTTTACTGAACATCATATGAAATGGACGAGGCTATTTGTATCTAACATACTTTGTTGTGTTAGTGTCATTGGATTTGTTAGTGGCATAATGCAAAAATCAAAAATATCAAGTAATTTTTGGCTTTGCATTGTTTAATAATAATACAGGGAAAGGTTGGCAGTGTTAACATTAACAGATTTGACTGGCTGTCAGATCAAAAGGGTGACCTTGGGTTCACACTTATTTCACCTCAAGTCCATGAACACAGATAGATACAAATTGTTTATATCAAAATCAACTTCTCTCGTTTTTTAAAAGAGACCGACCGTAGAGACTGAACGTAAGAGACGCACTTTACAGACCCGACAACAAGCAGTTGGGTCCGCGGGGATGGTCCGAGTTATTGGATTCGAAAAAACGAAATTGTCACTGGAATTTGTTAGCGGGAAAATTCCTTAATTAAGAGGTTGCAACTAGAAAAACTGACTTTTGTCGCTAAAAATCGATTCCAGAATTTCGCATAAAACAAAACGCCGAAACAAGCTTATCGTGTTTTTTTTATCAAACAAGTAATCACAATATTCATATATATCCTATTCATAATATATGAATAAAAACAGTTGTTATTGTTGATTGGTGTTGTTGACTGATTTTTTTAGAGTTGCGCTAACCCGCAGTTTTATAGCTACTAATTTCTCAACCCGTCACAAACACCCAACCGGAGTTGTGTCGATCTTCAGTTCTACAGAGGGTATTTGAAAGGAGCAGCTGACCGGAGGCTCATATGGTAGTCACGAAATAATTCATATAGTTACCGACAGGCATACTTATCCTCGGGGCCCCAAGCTAAGGTCGTGATAGTTGTGGTACGGTCCGGTAGGGTACTGTCTTATATACGCAAACCAGTGTTACAAAATTCACTAGCAGCCTAATGATTTATGTTACGTGCCTTTAGTTAGAATTCTAAATAAAGTGGTCGTTAGTTTTAAAAATCGAAGGTGGGAATTTTCCATATCTGTTGGGATATGAGCGACTGACGTGAATCCCAATCTAACCTTCCGGTAGGCGCGCGCTTGGGGCACCGTTTAGAATAAGTTTTTAGTTTTAGTTCAGATTCGACCCGT
>CM042150.1:43751643-43783344 GCA_023376005.1 Doryteuthis pealeii | reverse complement strand
TCCGAATTCCTAATTCCAGAGTCCCCAACCAGTTTTTTTTTCTGCTATTTTTCGAAGAATTCAGCTGTACGAACGCAATCATTCGTCTGTTATTGTTGCTTTCTTCTAGCCACACCTCGTTAAGTCTTCATGCAATTCTCCCAGTTACGTTTATTTGTTTTACAGTTTCAGCGACGTGTGCAGCAACCATAATCTACCCTATTTTGTGGCCGGCGCGCAGATCATCATGATACAAATTATTTCTCTTCCATTTATTAAGGTGGATTCCATCATCCATTCGATAACATCATCGTATGATTAATGAAGGAAGGGTCCAAGCTTTAAATATGCGAGTGTGCTCTCAAAAACCTCCAACCTACGGAGAAGAAAAAAAACCACCAAATATATATGTATGTCAAAAATTTATCCTTACACACCATATCATATACTAACTATCATATATAACTATATATATATATATATATACAATATATATATAAAAGTCATCCACAGACAATTGTTTCGACAATTTACATCTCATCAGCCTTCACTTTTTTAACATATCCTACGGGAACAACCCACCAGAATTTTTCTGCCAACTTTTCCTTTACCCTTACCCATTGCGACGTCAGCCGGCTTGAACAATTAATTTGATATATTATAATTACAATATTGTTTTATAATACCAAAGAACTCAAGTCTATATAAATAACAGCCGAAAATCTAACACGGTATATTTTAATTCATTTAATGGTCCCAATTAAATGTCGACCCACCATTGAAATGAAGCATATATAATCGTCAATCCACAGAACACGTGTTTCACAATTACTCTCATCAATGCAGCTACTTTTTGAACACATACCTCCAGCCGCGACCAAACCCGACAGATTTTCGTCTGCTAAGTCCTACCCTACTCGTTACGACTGTCAATCCGGTGAACATAATTGTACATACTACAGTTATGGGTTAAAATCCTAATTCTCAATCTGTAAACAACAGCTGAAAATGCTACTAAACGGAAAATCAATAATGTCTCCCCTACATGCACCAAATGTAATATATATAACTTATTATTATATATATTATACTATATATATATAATATCTATTAATATATGAATTGGCTATTTATATAGATATGCCAGCTAAAGTAAATTTAATAATTAGCCAAATGACGCTGTTGAGTTTTCTCGTTATGATTTATATATTATATTACTATAAATATATTAATTATATATATAATATAATATAAACTCCAATAACGAGAAAAACCCAACAGACCTCATGCATTATAAAATTACTTTCATGGCATTCTTATAAAATTAGACCTATAAATATATATAATATATATAATATATATATATTGGAAAAAAATTTGAACAAAACACAAGCTTCATAAAACGGAATAATGTAAACTTTTGTATTATTTCACAATATACTACCGGTAACTTACACTTTCTTCCTCATACACACACACACACAACACACACAACACACAACATATATATATTATATAAATATATATATATATTAATTATAAATATAATAGAAAAGTTATAGCATGAATGCAAGCCTATTACTTCAGTACACTTATCCTTAACATCAGCTCATCTATATAATCAGGGTTACATCATAAACCAAATCAATCAATAGAATTTAGTAATTCAGTCTGTAAATTGTACAATTTTTACCATGCACCGCGCAATAAACCAATAAATGGAACAAACCAAAGTTGTAAAAATTTTCCCCTGCCACCAAATAAAATCTTCACCCAATTCTGAGATTTTCCGGACCAACCCTTTGAAATAAATCCAGAGAGAATATAAAGTAGGTTGCCATTGGATGCAACTAAAACACATGACCAACCATCCACTTTAGCTCTTACCCCCTCCCGATCAATCGGCTGTTCACATCAACCCCCTAGCACCTATATATATTTGCCCACCCATTGCACTTATAGCGAGAGTCTCAACCCTTTTCTCATATTGAGAGCTAGAAGGTAGTAGCTGAGGGTTTCTATGTCCTGGGAATGATCCGGTTAACTCTATCTGATGTTGAGTTCCATTTTGGAGGTTGGGAATGTAACACGCCATTCACACCAGTCCAGCATCTACTTCTGACTCGGCCTAAGCAGGGTATCAATAGGAGTGTAGTCATCTTTTAGGTTCATCGATGGGTAAACAGAAAAAAAAAACAGAGTTTATAAAAAAAATGATATCCATTAAGAATGAATTTATTTTAAAAACCTTGTCGCATTAAATGACCCACTGAGTGATCCCTAACCAAATAAACAACAAACCAAACTAACCAGGTACAGGTATAATAACTATTAAAAATATGATTTCTTTGCACCCTTTGAACTCAGTTCCTTTTATTCACATTTGTTCAACGTAAACTCATTCTTAACCAGTTTTAAAACCTCCCCGTCGAAAGAAAATTACGGACTAGTTCCAAAAACTCTCACTTGTTTATAAAAAATAACATAGCTAGGGTTCCTTGCAAATTTATTTACTATTTTGAATATTCATTCCAGACAGAGGGCAAGCCATACCGTAGACCCGGTATGAGCGCCTAACCTCAAAAAGCCCTTTCCAACGACTTATCGCGGCTCCATCGACTACAGAAACCGACAAGCAGCTCTCTTTGACCCCGAACAAATATTCTACATACTTACTTGGCCACGTAACTATCTTCTGGGTTGTACTCGAACGTGTTTGTGAAGTCCATATTATACTACATATAAGCGAGTTTCAACGAAACTGATTCTTGAACCAGTGACAAGCAAATAAACTCATTCCCTGAGGACCACAGAAAAAACTGAAATAAGTAAATCGTGTTAAAAATTAACTTCTCTAAAAACTATACAATGTTGATTTTACCCTTTAAAACATTTATTAGTCTTGTTTTTTTTTTTTTTTTTTTTTTTTTTTTTTTTTTTTTTGGGTGTTTTTTTAAAGTTCCTCTTGTTCTACAAGAGATTTTATTTTTAAGCTTGTCCTTTCTAAATCCTGCTTATCATCATTCCGCGACAACTCACTATGCACATTCTGATCACTAACCTTAAAAAACATTGAGTACCACCCCATTATGCCATTACTCCCAGGTCCCACTCTAACTGGAATAATGTACTGCTTAGGGTCTCATCGTGGATTCAACTATAACTGATCGATCATTTACTAGCGATACATTAGTTACCTGCAAATCAGACAGCTAGCAAAATATTTTAATAGTAAATTGATATCATCACCGGTGCAAAAGAAAGAAAATTAAGTATACAATATGCACACTACTTCCCGAAGCTAGGTATATAAAAATGTTGACCATTGAGTGTCTTCTAACCACACCATGAAACTGGGATATTTCATATGACATCTGTTACTTTCTACCATTTAACTGTACACGACATCTTGTACATCCTTTCTTAATAAGACCTCAATAGTAGATTGTACCTGCCAGATAGTTTTCACAATGAGTAAAATAGAACTATCATCTTTAATATAACTGATACGTAACCTTTGCTGCAACTCCTTGTAGATAAACTTTCGGAATTTTTATTTTTAGTATTATAAAGGGCCCAAAATAGAAACCATTTTCTTCGTAATGTAAATTTGGTAGAAAACTTTCCAAACCCTGGTACATCTTAGTCTAAACTAACAACCCTATTCTGTCAGATTTTTTAAGTTTTTACTATTTAAAGTTTTATTTAATTAATTAAACTATTTTTTTACGACGTCATGCCTACCTATTTAGCTTTAGTAACTTATACTTTTCGGCATTGAAAACAAACAAAAACCTATGGTTTCTTCTATAAATCTATAACATGCCTGTTTTAATCTTAATTCAAACAATATAAAATACTGCGGCATTAAAAAACATTTAATAATCTTACATACTTCAAAATTCATTTACTATCTAAAATAATTTAAATTTGACAATATCTATGCCCCAATAACTTAATCTTAATGACAGGAATTTGCATTGATACCCATACATTAATTTGTAGTTCCTATGTAACTTATCGTAATTTTACTAACAACATATATGATTGTACAATAGTTAACTTAGTTAAAAAAAACCATACCAAAAAAAAAAAAAAAGATTGATAGTATATCTTCTTATACTTTCTTTAGCTAGTGATCTGATGTTTCATCTGTCGAGTTCTTTCCTTAGGACTGCCTGTTCTTCGACGGCTTTTTTTTGTCTTGATCCCCGTACCCTAAGATATGTCATCAAGAAATGTTTCAAACAAATCCTGGAACACACCCCGCCAGGAAGCCCACCGTACCGCCACGCCCTTAACCACCAAACCTCCTAGTAAGACAGAATAACTATGAAAGAAAAACTTTCAGCATTAACATAAAATAAACCCAAATGTTTTTTGACGCCCGTAAAATCCACCCCAACAACATTCGGTAGAAATAAATATTTGGTTAACGTATCTGGGCAGCAGTCAGTGACAACCATAAATAGTTACTGATACGTACTTTACATGGAGAATCTACGTCCTATCCGAGGTATTAAAATTAACGAATCCCAGAGTGAGGCACCATCAAGAGGTGTAATCTTGAACCCATAAAAAATAAAATAACAAATAGACTGAAGAAAAAAACCCATTATAATAACAATATTGTACCTTTTAGTACCCCCATCTAGGAAACAGCTGTACAACGACACCTAGTCCCCTATCTCACAAACAATCCCGAATGACGAACGACAAACATGTTGGAGGACAAGGGACGAACTCAATATAAACGACTTACTGGGGATGTCAAACCACATACATGTAAATATGGCCGTCCACACGTTAGATCCTCTACATTGAACAACTCATGCACAATACTATCGCGGCAAGAGGACTTTCCCTGGGGCAATGAATGAAAAGTTGCAGCGATATTGTATGGATTATCCGTCTAATCCCGATTAAACATGTATTTTTTTTAACCAGTATTGTCCCTTTTTTTTTTTTTTTTTTTTTTTTTTTTTTAAAAATGTAAAAAATGCAAGCACCGAACGAAACATATTGCATTGATTCCGTCAAAACTTAAACAAAATGTTATTTTTTCATGGATGTTTTTAAAAAGATCATATAGTGTCGACTCTTAACCTGAAATAATAAAGAGGTTGTGACTCCTTAACAAAAACCGCCTCCAAACTTCCGGGTTTTATTCAAGTGCATCTTGCTGATTTGGCTTTTTACGTTCATATCACCTTCGGTGTTATTTAATGCCGGACAAAGTTGTAAATAAATTCATTCCTTAAGCATTAATACAATTTTGTCGTAATAAACGCCTGTTTTTCTATTCAACCCATAGATGGGACCCAAAATTTACTACCACTCCTGGTCAGAAGTGACCAGGAGCAATCGTAAATTGAATGGTGCTCCACATCCGCCAAACCCCAGAAACTGAACCTCAACGGCATCAGAATAGCAGTTTAAGTCATTTCCCAGGACACGTAGACCCTAAGAACCCTCCAGTCACCGCTTCTAGCACCTCAATATGATAACGACAGGATTGGCAATCAATCGGCTCTAGGCTTGACTGAACCGCCGATTGATCGCGAGAGGACCTTTCCGACCGCCCAATTCCAGCCCAAGAAAGGCTAAAAGTGTCAATATCAATCCATGGATGCTCAGCCACCTGGTCCTATCACTTAAGCATCACGGTCGCCCCCCCACGCCAACTGGTGGCCCCATTGAACGTGATGTCTTACCCCTTCTTGTAGAGTTGCACGTCGTTCATTCTTCTAACGTCTCAAAGACAGACAGCGGCGGCATCTTTGAGTCCTATCCCGGACACGATTAGAGATAGACTGTGGGAGTGGTAATTAAATAGAAAATAGGAACATTAGACCCCAATTAAAATAAAAGCAACAACGTTTTTAACAATCCAATTTAGAGATCAGTTTTAACACAGTATAGAAATAACTCGCCATTTTATGTTAATTTTATATAATTATTATTATCAAATTAGATGTGGCACAAGGCCCACATTTATGGGCGCACAGCCGAGAATCAAACTCACTAACAATCAATCTTGTTCCTAACCATTAACCCACATGAGCTGCCCATGTTCTTAGTGGTTTTTACGCTTCAACAAAATACCACATGAAAGAGAAAAGCTCTAGAATTATTGGCGTATACTGTTTCGCCTATTTCTGTAGAAAGATCTACCACAACTTCATTATACTGCCTGTCTGGGAGGGTAAGAACTAAGAAGTAAACGGAATCAATTGTTAACAAAAAATTGGTAATAATCAGTCGCCCGATGCACGCGTTGTTGGTTGTTCGGTTTACGCCTTGTGGGGTCATTTTCTAGTTGAAAAAAATGACATTTAAATATCTAAAAATAAAAATAAATAAAAGATGAACAAAACAACAATTTAATTGTTTTTAGGGTCGGTTCAGCTTAGTCAGTTAGAGGCGTTCGGCTATAAGACCACAAGTCCTAGTCGATACCGGCCCCTCACCACGCCCAGCGTATGAGTAGCAACAGTCATTGTGCGGTAAAGGAGCTGGATGGTAGCTGTGGCGCTCCATCCTAAGTAGCAAACAATCTATCGCGTGGGGTCTTGCACAACTGATTGGTTGATACCGACTTCTAGCCACCCCACGACCTTTACTTTACTACACATGCTTGTTAAAATTATGAGAAACATTCGAATTGAGAATGATGAAGTTATTAGATTACTAAAAGGATATAATTTTTATCTGGAAAGTATCTCAAAATGATTTTGTAGATTAACATAATTAACATTGTAACAAGAGATGTTTCATAGCTGGAATTGTAGAACCACTCTACACCAATTAGATTAAATAAAAGTTCGGCTTTACATATAAAGCCTCTTTTCAAGTTCGACAGGAAACACCTGAAAATGTCTCAACCGTAACGACGTTATATTAGCAATAACGATAGTTATTTTGGCCAAACGTCTACTGACAATCTTGTTGCACAGGAGTTTTTGTTCGACCCTTCTAACTGTCTGGCCACTTTTAATATCAGGGGTTGAATTGTTTACAATCCACCAAAGGTTTTTTCACGACCGGTATTCTGTAACGAGTCTGTGCCATCTTCAGGGTTATGAACTGGTGGAATTGTTCCGTCTGTCTCGCCTTTAAACTAAGCCGAGAGCCCAGTTAGAATTAATAGTAAAGGGGCTCACAAGGTTTCGTTAAGCAAAATAATAGTAGAATTTGATATGAGGGGGGGGCTCACATTTATTTGTGAGGGGAATGTTTTGGAAGGGAGGATTCGCGGAATTATAGGCATTTGAGGACATGTTGTCTGTTTCAAAGTTATATCTTTTCAAAGTGAGTTGTGTTTGACTATATAAGCTTCGAGTATTTGAATGAGGACAACAGTCCGGAAAATCCGAATAATACAAACTATTTAAGCCTAATCTAAAAAAAAAACCCCCAAAAACAGAACAAATAATATCTCAACAGGATATCAAATTTTTTTCGAAACGCTCTTTATTTCTTTACTACTTGATTCGGCATTAAAAATTACACCCAAAAGGATGAATGCCGTAAAACAACAAACTAACATTAGATCTGGTTGTTACTTAACATTTTAAATAATTATCGCCCTGTCCTGGAGCGTTGGAATGCACCGACTGCACCTCTGCATGAGGGGAAGACTCCCCCAAATGGGCCACCCTAGTTGGCCTGAGGGTGGCACCCTGTTGCTAAGGATAGAGCCCAGGTAAATGACAGTTGCATACATTGCCCCTGTCCACTTTGACTCTGGAGTGGTAGTACCTGTTGGTCCCCATCTATGGTTATATAGAAAAAATTATTTGGGAAAAAAAATGTATTATCCATTGAGAATTATTCATTTCAAAAACTTATTAGCGGCATTAACATGACCCACTGAGTTATATTCTTAAAACAAAACAAACCAAATCCTAAATAATCTATATTCATTAGCAGCCCTATGTCGCCCTAGGCCTTTAAAACACCGGACTGCCACCTATGAAAGAGGGTAAACTCCACCCGCTTAGCGTGGTGCACCCGTATGCTTTAAGAATGGACTGTGCTGACACAGTCCATGTCCAGCAAACACTCCACTTTGGTCCTATACTAAACAACAGGAGAGCGGTCGGAGAGCCCCTCCTATTCAATCGGCTGTCACTATCAAGTCCCCCCAATCACCATAATGATTCCTGATCATTATGCCGCACATGACAAGCCCTAAGCCGATTTTATCATGTTGTAAATGACCGCATGTTGAGGTATTGATTTGTCCTAGTTTATGACGAGTTTAACTCTATCTGATGGAATGTTCCAGTACTGGATCTCGGGATTGTGGAAATACCCCTTATCACCCATTACTCCCAGGTCCCACTCTTGACTTAGATGGTAGTACTTTGGGTTCTTCATTATGCTTAAATTAGCGAAATGTGTTTATAAAAATGTACTACTTTACCTTCCAAAATAATTTTATGTGCCAAACTTGTTGTCCCCGTGCTTTAAGACCACCGAAGGTTGATTTGCCTGTTAAAACCAAAAAACAAACAAAGCAACAACAGTTTGATATCGGTCTAGAAAAGCAGAACAGGGGTGATGCAGCGAGAACACTTTGCGGCCGTACAACGGCCGGGCGAGGCCCGACAGAGGAGCGGTAGTGCCTTACGGTCAATCGACGTTGAAAGAATCGCGGTTCCTTCTAGTCATCACCCAAGTTAACCAGTGATGACCCTTTCAATACTGACATGTTGGCCTGACATTAAAACAACAGCAAATATTGTAAGTAAACCCAATTCACTGACTTGATTGTTTAGCGTATTCATCCATCATCTCATATCATTTCATCATCATCATCATGTCACACCAAGCCCAACACGGATACCATGACAATCTTCGCCAACCTTTCGCCTATTTACTCATTGCCCCCGGATGTCCTCTCCGCCAGCATTCAGAATCCTCGCATAGTTGGTCAATGTAGGGTCCTTATGTGACGTCCTACTACATTTCCATGTGTTTGCGTTCCACAGGAGAACGTCGCTTATGAGCTCTCCCCGCTTTTCTCCACCCAGTTGTCCCTGCATGCCTAGCTCCGTCTCAAAAACGGATGGGTTTTTAGAGGGAGTACCATATATTCTTCTACACCTTGTGGGACTCTGTTTTTCCGACGACTTGTTCAGACTGCACCGCACATTCTTGTGCAATCCCATATTAAATGACCAAAAAGGATTGATATGCCTACCCCCCCCCAAAAAAACAACCAAAAATCTATATCTAATATTATCTATATAATGGTAGTTTGTCCCTGTAGTTTTTTTCGTATTTTAATGCTGACTTGTTAATTATGTAGGTTAAATTTTATATACCGTGTTCCGAGTTTGTTCATCGTTCTGTAATGCATAATCCATTGAGTGCCGATATCTCCAATCTTCTAAAGAGCGAAAAAAAAAAATGAATTTAAAAATTGTATTAATTTAAACATATTATTATTAAACTATATTATATATAATGCGTTATTTTTAATGCTGACTCCGTTCGATATATATATATTATTATATTATCTTTCTATTTTGTCTGCACCTTTATTCCATCTTGTCCATTGCAAATGCGGGAGCCATATCTCCAATTTTATATATCTGTGTAATACTTATAGCAGCAGTGTAGACAAACTTAAATCTCTCTCTATTCCCATATTAAATATTTTAATATATTGCAAAAATCTATTGCGCGCTCCTCACCACCACACTGCGAAAATAAGGGCAAAGGCACAGTAGGTTATTTAATTATAATTCCCAACAATTTGGGATTATAATATTAAAAACCACAGCACAGAGCTCTGGTTTCAGGGCCTGCTGGTATGGGTCACCACCTGAGCCCTTACAAAGCCTGGTCCTTGAAATAAGCCTAGAGGAAGCTGCACAAGAATGCTGCGTCAGGTCCCTGGAATAAGTCTGGAAACAGCTGTACTTTCTATCTCTTTGTCCCCCCCCCATTCTAACAAACTATCCGAGTGATTACGGACATATCTATTCAGACCTAGCTGCCTGGAGAAAGCAAGGATTAACTCTAAGCGACGTTATCCCGTGGAAGCCAACAGATTGGACCCCAATTCAATGTTAGGTGCAATGACCTTACATTACCAGTTATGTGAGATTGCTTGGCATGCCTCCCACAGAGGACCTTCCAGGTGTAATGCAAATGAGAGGGAATTGCGAATATATATTAGATATCCGTGCTGGGCGGGATGCGCGATCATGTATGTATGAGTATGAAGTATTTAAAATTATCCAGAAATATGTTTATATCTAGGATTTGTCTTAATTTCATCTATCATTCCAAGGAGATAGGTTGGGGTTTTTGTGTTGGTTGTTAGTTTAAGCATGTCAAACCTTTATTTGTTATTCTTATTATTCATGACCAAATTATATCGTTCACATGATAGCACCAGGATCCTGTGATTTATTATGTGAGAAGCTGTGAGGTTGGATTTAGGTGTGCCGATCCCGTCCCAGCGAGCCGAATAACTATCTCACTTGTTCTATCTCTAGCAAAAAGGGTTACTTCCTTCACTTGTTTGGCTATATCTATTGTATTCAACCCACCATTTTGTTCTATCTATTTTATAGACCTCCACCATTTAATTTTATGAAGTAATTATTCGCAACGTTAGTTCCATATTCTCATTGGATTCTCCATTACTTCCTTTGGGCCCTTGTGCTATATGGGTTCAACTATGACAAGCAATCTATGAGGCTGGCTGTTAGGCTGTAATTTCAAGCCAGAGAGAGATATGGAGAGATTATGAGGGGGAAGAGGTTTGATAGACTTGAGAGAGCGAAGTGGGACATTGACATTTGATTATATGGACTCGGAGAGAGGAAGATGAGAACAACAGATCCAGACAGAACAGATCAGTGTGATGTTATTGGCGCGTTTTATTAGTGGATTAGAGAGATAGTAAATCAAGATTATACTTCTTTACAATTATATATATATTATATTCGACACTATTGTCCTCATCTTTTATATATCTTTAACAACCTTTCCCCCCGTAGATGTGCCCTTGCCTTCTTTCAGGTATTCGTTCGATTTATGCCTTGTCGAACTCCTGGACCCTTATATTTTACCCTTCTTTCGTTAATCCCGAGAGACATCCACCGAAACCTTTAAACCCAACCCCTTTTATTCAATCCACGGGGGCTTCTCTGTCCATTTACTAACCATAACTGTGCTACACATGTCAAGCTGTTTATATTCATTCCCCGTCCCTTTTACCAGTCTTATCCATGAACCTATACCTGGCAGCCCTAGAATAACTGTTTAGAACTGCCTTTATCTCTATATCTTCTATATTCCTATGTGTTCTAATGACAAGGAATACCCGAAAAGGACCGGAGGGCAGATCCGCCTCAAACATTGTTACAGTGGCTAACAATTAAAGATGAGGACAATTATCCGAAGTATGATCTCTATATATATTTAATATCAGGCCTCATCTAAAAAATTCCATTATATATAATTATTTTTGCATATTCTAAGTATGTATCAAACGTTCATTCTTTCTTCATACTAATCTTTTGTAATTAGTAAATAATCACACTTAGTATATAACCAGGTCTCGCTATCTAAGATATAAAATTCTTATGTTATTATTCCAGATTTCCATGTCCTGTTCAGCGTGAAGATGTTTAAAAGGGTGTCTTTTCTTCCCCAATGTGATGATATTGCGAAAAAGTGTGTGTATATGGTGTTGTTGTTGTGTGTCACATGGTGTGCAAACGCGCTGGGTCTTGTAGAAACGAGCAACAAATAGAGAAAAAGATGGCTTCTGCCAACGGATAGACCTGAAGAAAAAGGTGTGTGTATTGGAAGGAGAGATAGACAGAGAAGAGACGAGGAGTTGGGGAAGATGAGAGGAAAGAAGAGAGAGAGGATCCCATCCATTCCATTAGCCCTTCTCACCCCCAAACCCGAAAAAGAACCAGTCGCCCCCAAATAAGAAACCTAATCCAAACAGGCGTTAATTATATTAATATACTTCTTACATATTACACTATTTTGCAAGTAGCTCTTAATATATATATTCAAAACCCACTTTTTATAGTGAAATTATCATACTGTGGTATATTCACATTTCATTAATTAACATTAAATTTCTTATTTGTTCATTTCATGTCGTTCAGTATGTAGGAGTGAAGAGATGTCCGTTTCTTGTGTTCCGTGTTGATGCGATAGGCTAAAAGTTTCAGAGGTGAATCAGGGTTTTGACACGGACTTAAAGACCCTTTAGCCTAGAGTTGAATACGTTGTAATGAAAGGACTAATAATGAACAGCCCTCCAGTAAACTTGAAAGATCAAAAGCTCCGATTTGACGATCCCTGGGTCCCCTGCGACAACGTTTGAGAATTGTGAAGAGAGTAGAAAGGTTTGGAATAGCGTAAGACTGAAAGCGTAAGAACACTCAAATTCTTTATCAATCAACAAAATTCAGATCTTTAATTTCTATACATGGCCTGGAGGTCTCCGTTAACCCATCTAAGAGTCATCTCGACTATTCAACCATTTTAAACAAAAATAAGAAAATTATGAGTCTATGACATGGAACCGGATGGTAGTTCAGAATGATAATCTGTGAGTCCGCGAATTATAAAGGGGCATAGTTATATGGCTATCATAAACAAGAATACCGTGGTGTAATGTTAGAGGCTGTAGAAATGTACTCGCCGACGAGTCAATTCCTGGACAGCTTCAATTTACATAGCCGCTAACACTGGGAAATCTATCGCCTCAACTACTCTCCCTCAGCCATGGGATATAGTAAAGCACAATGGGCTCTTTAACCTTGGCTAGCAACCAGTCTAGAGAAAACAAACTTGGATTCAAACCTGTTAAAACTCCGCTTTAAGAAATTGACCTTGCATCGCATCCTTTCTGCGAGGGTTTGTTAAATGCTATATAAATGAAGATGTAGTAAAATAATTTTGCTTTTCATTTTTTAAAACTTGGTAACACTTTCATCCTCTATCACAGATTTTTTTTTTCAATCTTTGTCCAGGTATTGTTTTTCTTTTCATTTTCTTCTCATCTTCTCCCTGATTTGTGGGACTTCAAAATTATACAGTGACAAGTAAAAAAAAAAAGTCAATACTAGTTATATCTTTTGGTGGGATAAGGTGTATCCATCTTTACTCGAAGTCCCAAACTACTACTACTTAACTACTAACTACTACCACTACTAACTCTTGCCATAAATCTCATCTTCGTATGTGCGTCACGCGTTCGCATGAGTACCGGTACTTGTCCAAACTAAAAACGCTTTGGCAGTGGCCTTAAGATAGAAATCACAGAGGCGCGAAAAAATCATAGCAGTGAGGAACGGGGATTAGGAAGTTGGGGGAGGAAAAGGATATGTAAAAAAGGCGTATTTATCATGTTCAACGACCAATTTAATAACGGATTTTACCAAGAAGAAAATATTTGATTAAGTTCTTTAGTAATTAATTTTTATGGAAATATGAATGGTGCAAGGGAAGTAACTTTTGGATCCTTTATTGAATGATGTGAAATTTAACATAAATACGAGTGTTTATATATAGTTTATTGTCTATTGAGTGTGTCGTGGCTATAAAACTGCGAAAATGACAAATAAACAGGAGCGAAACCAACCGAAAAGAGCAGCAGCCACTATCACGCTGATAGTACTGATTTCCATGAGTATCACTCACCACTCCTCCCTGTAGACCATCGCTCCTGGCAAATCCTCCTCACAACATCAGTATCCGTACTGAGTTGACCAATGTAAATCTTTGGTGGTCGGTCCATTCTAGTGTATTCACAAGAGAACATCACTTATGAGTTTGTCCCCCCTCACCAGCAGCTTAAAACTATTTATTTCAACTTTATATAATTCTTTGATCTCATGGCTGAAACCATTCGAACACACCCAATGCGTCAAACTGACCTCGGAGTCATTGCCTGTCAATCAAACCCATTTAAAAAAATGTCTCAGAGTCCAATTTCTATTTCACGTTTTTTGAATTATACTTTACTCTCGGAAGAATCCCTGTGATGTGTGGCTAACGTGCTGGACTGCGACATCGTAGTAAGGGAGGTTTGCTTCTTGCGTAATCCCCCACATTAAACCGACCTTTGTATCACTAATCTAGTCAGATAAGTATACGTGTTCGGTTAAGAAAAGACGTCTTAGCTAAGGAGTAAATAAAGAATTGTGCTCGCGAATACGTCTTTTGTGTCGTTGGTTACAGGTGGCCAATTACTCACACACAAAGAGATGTAGGAATACGTAATAATAGGGTAAGTCCATGTTAAATCACCCAGGAAAAAGTTAAAAATATCCCGATGTGGCACTGCATTTATGACAACATTTTTTCCTATTATTATTTCACATATATTGAATATTATTTTACAAAAACAATAGTTTGATTTTTGCTGAATTACCCAATAGTGAATAAGTAACAAAGTCAAATACTTGGTAATAGTATATTTATTCAATCAGAAATATACATACAATTCAGCCAGCAATATTCTGTTTTAAGCATCACGGTCGCAACCTACGGCCACTAGATGGCTTCAGTAGAGGATTTTACCCCTCTGCAGAGGTACAGTTGGTGTATTCTACTACTACAGCCGACGGGCACATTTGTATTGGGAATAAGAAGAATTATATAACCATGCGTAAACAAATGATTGTTCGAAATAGGAAGAGTTACTTGAAACCATACAAGGTGTGTCATGAAAGTATCGAGATTGAAGCTGTATTTACCAAAATAGAAATGAACAATAAATGGAACGTTATTTATTTTCAGAATACAAGGTGTGTCATAAAAGTGTTGAGATTGAAACTGTATTTACCAAGATAGAAATGAACAATGAATTAAGTTATTTTTTTCAGAATACAAGGTTGTCAAAAATACAAAAAGTGTCGATACTTTTTGACACACTTTGTATAATTGTTTGTGTTTGTCTAACAGCTAATTTTAAGACAGACGCCACCATTGTCTTTTACAGTCTGAGGGGAGCTAGGTAATCCTATACAACAATGTCTGAAAGAAAAAAAGAAAGAAAAAAAAGAATTATTTGGAGATGACACAAAATATTTAAACGACTAAAGATCAGAAGTTTGAAAGGGTTAAAGAAACACTTTGAAATAGTGTGTTGAACTTTTAGTAAGAATACGTGAAACAGCACGTACGTTTCCATGGCTTTAAGTCATTCCCTTCTTCGGGCGGACGGAGAAGCTTTCAACGCAGCCTTATAAAATTGGTTGTTATCCCCCGTCTAGTCTAAATTGTGGGCGGTGAAAGAAAGTAATCGTGGTTCGTGACGATCTACTAAAGTCGTCTGGAAACGACAACATGTGAGTGATAATGCTTTTATTACATCAAAGAGTAAGATAAACTAGATTAAGTGGAGATACGTGCGATGCTCTCCAAGCAGATTAGAAACTACAGAAATGAAGCATCGTGTGAATCTAACGATTTAAGAATCAATTAGTTTCAGTTTGGAGTTGTTTTGTTTTTGAAGCCTGTTACAGATGAGAATTGGCGCGAAGCGTTAATTGTTCATCCCTGTTCTTCGTCTCTTCACTCATCAGTCCAATTGGAATTTAGACCAGCCCCCTACCACGGGAGAGAAGACCGCCAAAAAACTCAGCGACAAAATACCCGCACCTAAAGAGCAAAGTACGACAACCTCTTGGTAAATTAAAACAGGACAAATATAATTGGTGATAGTATTCTTTTTACCGGGGCTCATATTTCAATAGCACATTTTGAAAAAACTTACTGTATCTAAATGATAATCTAGTGGGGATCTTATGGGTACATTGCTTCCAGTACATCCGTCTTACACTTCTCTACTTCCTTTTGATGAGCAGCATAACCTAAAGAGCAAGTACGACAACCTCTGGTTAAATTAAAACAGGACAAAATATAATTGGTGACAATTTTCTTTTTACCGGGCTCATATTTCAATGGTACATTAAAAAAAAACTTACTGTATCTAAATGATAATCTAGTGGGCTCTATGGGTACATGCTTCCAGTACATCCGTCTTATACTTCTCTTCTTCCCTTTGGTGAGCAGCATAAACTGTGTTCGGACTTTGTTAAGGGCTATACATTCTGATTCTAATTTATACCGACTGGTCTTCTTTTTGCGTTTTATTTTCGTTTTTTTTTTCCCTTGATCACTGTGACGCTGAACGAGAAAGGAAAGAGAGCAAGACATTATCTTGCCTGCTGGGATCGAACCCGCGTCCTCTCGCATGCGAAAACAGATGCGATGTAGGAACTGGAAGGACGCGAGGTTTGACTGACATGCCCGGATGTTTGCTAATATGCCCATAAAAAAACAAGTGAGTCACGCGTTGGTCAGTCAGCAGAAGCAGTCGACGATGAAGCGCTTTTCAGTAAGGAAATGTGATTTTGAACTGCTAAAGATTATTTCGACTACGACAACAGATTTTTTTTAGCTGCTAGACGAAGAATGTGTTGATCAACAGAGGGTCTGACTTGTGAGAAGACTGAGAACTCGCTTGTTTTGGTTCCCCCTTGGTGGGCGGCTTGTTGATTCGAAGGTCTATTTCGCCCATATATTTCTCCAATTCAGAGTTCGTGTTTTTTCCCAGATCTCCTTCTTGGAAATTGAGATAGTGGAATGGTTTCACAGTTTTTCTCTCTTTACTTCATCCGCTTTTTGTACAGTTCACATATTTTGTTAAAAGACCCCTTCACTATTACAGGCGTTAAACTCCTGTTCCCGGTTGATTGGTCGGATAACTCAATTAATTTGAGTGGACTTAATGTCTCTGAATCAGACTCGATAACTGACTTTCTTTTTTTTTTCTTTTGCACTCAGTACATGAAGGGAATAGTCAACGACACGGTTACAAAATAAACTGGGCTATTCGTTTTACTCTTTATCCAAGTCCTCGATATAACTGACGTAGCTAGGAAAAAAGTAATTAATATACTTAATTCGTTAAATCCTCCTTACGGACATAAATTCCACCATCATATGTCACCTGCGAAAGAAAAAAATACTAAAAAAATCAAGGAATTAACCGAATTTCATGAAAATTTCAGTGTTGATACATCAATGATAAAAGATATAATGCATCAGTTATTTTTATTTAAAAACTTTTACAATTTTTAGGTCAATTAACTTTGAACTATGTATGTTTCTGATCTGGTGTTACGCCTCATAGAGACGTGGTTAAAAGTTAACTGACTTGAAAATGTAAGTTTTCAAATAAAAAACTGGTGCATTGTATTGTTTATTCATTAATATATCAACACTGAACATTTCATTAAATTTGGTTAATTCCTTGATTTTTTTTTTAGTATTTTTTTCTTTCGCGGGGTAATATACGATGGTGGAATTTATGTCCGTTAAGTAGGATTTAACCCTTAATTCTTCTTGTGCGTCCTTCTGTAGTGTAATGGTAGCAAGCTGTCTCACAAGATCCATTACTTCTGAAAACCTTCGGCTGAGACAGTAGAATACCAAACTACACATACACAGGGGTAAGACCTTCCCAAATAGGGCCACCTGTTGACCGTTGTTGACGACCCGTGATACTTAAGGACGGAATCCTGATGGCTGACCATTCACTGCCTTGTGGCACATATATGATAAAAAGGGTCGGGGTTTGCCAATAATGGCAATAGGGTTGGGAGAGTTGTATAGGTGCTAGGGTTACCAGCCAATTGATCGGAGGGGGCCTCTCGGACTGCCCATCTTGCCTAAGTAAAGGCCAGAGCGGAGTGTTGCTTGTCAACGACTGCTCAGCCACAAATATTCTGTTTTTAAATATCACGGGTCACAACCTACAGCGACCAGGTAGCTCCAATGGAGGATTTTAACATCTGCAGAGGTGCAGTCGGTGTATTCTACTGTCCCACGACAGGGCGCATTTGTATTAGGAATAAAAATAATTATATAACCATGTTTAAACAAATGATTCTTATAAATAAGAAGAGTTGCTTGAAACCATACAAGGTGCGTCATAAAAGTATCGAGATGAAGCTATATTACTAAGATAGAAATAAACAATGAATAGAACGTTATTTATTTTCAGAATACAAGGTGTGTCATAAAAGTATCGAGATTGAAGCTGTATTTACTAAGATAGAAATGAACAATGCATGAGACGTTATTTTTTTTCAGAATACAAAGGTGTGTCAAACAGTACAAAAAATCTCGATACTTTTTGGACACACCTTGTATAATTGTTGACCCCCCCCCCAAAAAAAAATCACTGACTTCGTAACAAGAGTTGACATGCCATAAAACAACCCAACCAACCAAGGCAAAGTAGATTGCTTTCTTTGTCTGTATTCTAACTTAGATAAAAAAGGTAATTTTTATTTGAAATTGGCTGACAAAGTCGACAAGTACAATTTCTATTTGTATACAAAGACAATTCCTTTAGAATATCAAACACCGCATTATCATTTGATTCTGTGCAGTAAAGAGACTTTCATTGGAAAAAAAGAAGAATAATCTTTATGAAAGGTCAGACAATTGATTGCTTTCTGATAACAAAACTGATGAAAGGGAAAAGAGCAACAAAACACCCACTTCTGCTACAAAACTATCCAAGTTCATTGAATACGTTAAGTCATCGAGTGGCCTAAAAGTCGGTATCAGCCAATCAGCCAGGGAGTCTGTGTTTTTTTTTTTCAGAATACAAGGTGTGTCAACCAGTACAAAAATCTCGATACTTTTTTGACACACCTTGTATAATTGTTTGACCCCCCCCCAAAAAAAAAAATAACTGATTTGGGTAACGAGTTAACATGCCAAAGTCGGTATCAGCCAATCAGCGAGGAGTCTATCCCTTGTCACTAGCGCTGACCAAAGAGATTGTTTTGCGTCTGAGGTGGATCGCCACACCTACATCAGCTCCTTACTTTACAGTACATATCCCTGTGCTAACTCATACGCTGAGTTGGCGAGGGCGGTATCGAACTAGGAACCTTGTGGTTTCTAGCCGACGCTCTACCCGCCCTATCATAGAATATAATGGTACATTAACTTACTAATTCAATTCGTTCCGGGCAGAACTCAAATCCCCCGTCCTCCGATCAATTGGCTGGCGATGTCAAGCCTAGCACCTATATGATTGTCCTAACTCTATTACCCTTATGGCAAGCCCCAACTTTTTTTCATATGTGCTAGATGGTGTTGGATGAGGGTCATCATGTTCTGGGTATGACGAAGGTGAATGGTGAAGTTCCTGTTCTGGAGGTCAGGGGAATGTGGAGCACCCCTTCATCATCATGCTTCAGGTCAACTCTGATTCGTAGTGGTAGTACCTGTTAGGGTTCCATTTATGGGTTAAATAGAAAATTTGTTTTGAAAAAAAATTGAGTTAAAAATTTTTCTTCCAAACTGTCGCTACGAATCTCTCAAAATTTTGCCGGCATTAAATGATCCACCGTAATTGATATGGCGTAACAAATAATAAAAAACAAATCCCTTGTATATGAAATCAGTTTTCAACATTTAAATAAACTGAACTGCCATTAATCTGTCACCCCAATAAAACTTCCTTTTTTTTTGGTTTGGGTTGGTTTCTTTGTATGATAGCAATCTTAGGTTATCTAAAGCCAAAGCCATCCCTATAAAAGAATAGTATTTAACTCAGAGATGAGAAGGATGAGGGAGTTCATGCCTTTTACAAGAGTATTGGTCCAAAAAGAACGTAATAGCGCGACTGGAGTCCGAACTCACTCTCTCCGATGTCACAGTCCAGCACGTTAGCCACTATGATGTTTGGCATCCTTCCGTCAAGTAAAGACGATGGCGCAGTGTCAACTTTTTTAAATCTGCAACTTCGTGAGTGGCTGAACAGACCAATTTTTTGAATGGTAATCTCTGGTGCAGTGACTGCAAACAAACAATGATGCTTGCTGGAGTTGCTGTTGTCTCTCCTTCCTTCTGGCTCTCTTTTCTGCAGCGGCTACTTTCCTCTCTTTTTTACTCCCTTCTTGTTCCTTAGCCACTGCGATAACCGTAGTAATATTCACATATCGTTATCTGACTGCAAGGATAAAATGTCTTTCTTAAAAAATTCG
Organism: Doryteuthis pealeii; assembly: GCA_023376005.1. Taxonomy (NCBI): domain Eukaryota; kingdom Metazoa; phylum Mollusca; class Cephalopoda; order Myopsida; family Loliginidae; genus Doryteuthis; species Doryteuthis pealeii. Next base: position 43,763,296 of record CM042150.1, on the reverse strand, counting down.
GATTATTCGCAGAATTATGTCAAACCGTGCATTCTTCATATTTCGCATATTGCTAATTATTCCACCTTCAAGTACGGACTGAATCAATGGAAATTTCACGGTTTAATTAGAGACAAACTCCAGAGATTAAATATCAATGTAACGTTATTTTCGTTACAGTTATATCCAATATATACACACCACAGAAAAATAATTCTAATAAGACCACTGAGAATATCTTTAATCAAACTATAGTCTCGTGTTGATATGTTCGTAAAGTAATTACTTTTGTGTCCCGACATTCTTTAAGAATGGATTTCTGAATTTCGTTTTAACATTATGGTGTACTCGCGTTTGCAGCAGCACCAGTAGTAGTAGCAGCAGCAGTAGAGGCGGTATTGAAATAAATCAATAAATGAAATAATAATATTAATAAAAAGATTCAAATTTAAAAAAAAAAAAAGGTGCTAATTACTTGATTTTTAATCAATCCCGAAAATAAACAATTACACTGGGGTCTTTTATTTAAAACAAATCAATAAAATATACCAGGAATGTTCTGGAAAAAAATTATAGAATCTGGGTCGAGAGAGAATGTGCTTCTGTCTAAACCAGAAATTGACCACGTGTCAAATCCTGCTCGTAAGGAGGGTTGGTAAACATATGTACAACATTTAGCCTGTTTTTTTTTAATAAGAATAATAAGTCGTCGGGGTGATCTAAAGTCGGTAACAGTCAGGCGGTCAGGGAGTCTACCTCTTTTTCACTAGCGCTATACCAAGGAGATTGTTCCGGTCTCTGTGCTCCTCATTTTATGATACGTATCCCTGAGCCCGTAACCTTGTGGTTCCTAGTCGAACGCTCTACCGACTGAACTAAACCGGCCCTGTAATGGCTAGTGATGCGGCTATGAAAATAGAATTGACACGGCTACATCTTAGAATTCTCGCTTTATATTATCAGAAATTTGATTTCCATATGATAAATAATCTGTCTATAGCACGCCATACTTTTTCCATGTGTATAATATTTCATTTAAATTAAAAACAAAATTATAAAGCAATTAGTATACTAATAGATAAAATGTATACCTTTTCCCCAGAACTAGTAGAATGCCACAAGACAGTCGAGCTATTTTGACCCATCGTAGTTTAGCTTGGATTTGCAAGGTGTCCCGTTCAAGCGATACAAAGAGGATATGTACTGGTAGGAGAGACTAATTTTTGTCACTGGATCCTCCCTTCTCACAAACAGTACGGTAGTAGTTGATTATTCCCCCAGAACGATATAAAATTCGCTTTTCTTCGGTAGGATTTCGTTATTAGTATCACGAAGATGACAGCATTACGTATAGTCACAAAGTTAGTTAACGCATTAAAGTAAAAAGCTTTAACTTCTAGCTACGTCTTTATATTTATGAAAATTGAATATATTCAGGTATCACCTTAAGCCAATAGTTTGATTAAGAATTAGTTATCAAAATATATTATTTACAGAAAGATATTTTAATATTTCGCTAAAAGATCTTACAGGAGTATCAGAGCAAAAAAAAAAACAAAAAACTCAAGATGGTGAAAGGAAATGAGACAAGTAAATATTGTGATGATCAATATACCCGTATTTTGGATTTGTGTTTTATATAATTAAAAAAAATACCAGGTGAGTGTGCGCTTGTGCATAGTGGAATCCAGGTAAAAAGTCAAAATTTAAAGTGTTTTTACTCGATAAATCCTTACGCTCTACCAATTAATTTCTCTACATTATCTCAACCCTAACACTGGTCACCATTAATTATGGCTGCCACTGCAGAGATTTATTTTCAATTTCAGACTAAAAAAAAAAAAAAAAAAAAAAAAAAAAAAAAAAAGAAAGTAAAATAATAAAATTAAGATTATGTCAGTGTCGACTTTTGTATCGATATCAAGTTTATCTTGAGACTTCGGTAGCGCTCAAAAATCTTATCTGGTTCCTTATTTTTAAACAAGTTATAAAAATGGATTTCCGATGATAATGAAGTCTAATCACAGCAGAAAGCCAAGATTAAAACTTCTGTAATAAAAAGAATTCGATGATTCAACAGTAAAGAAAAAAAAAAAGAAAAAAAAAAAAGATACTCCGAAGATACAAGGATTCAAAGAAGCACAGAGTGCTTTCATCGTTCAGCAAGATTGTAAAGTACCGAATAAAAATATGATCAAATAATTCGCCGAGTCAGCAGTGAAAGAAAAAGATGTAAAAGGTCTGTATGGTATTCTGCGAGTGTTTTCTTGGTCCAGTAAGATTGAAAATTCCAGAATAAATTTCAAAATAGTATTTGAATCGTGCATTTAGGTTCCAGGAGATTACGGTCCTCTTAAAACATTTCTATATCAAGAAGTCTTCGTGGCCGGAAGTCAAATCCTGGAACAAATTCGTCTCCTTCGATCAAATCACCGTCTAATTCTAATAATCTTTGTTGAGCCATTTCAACAAAAGCTTCTGGTGACAGTTCCGTTTCTCCAGTGGCCGTTGACGCGTCAGAATCTGCACTTTCTGTCGCAGACTCACTGTCTGGATAATATAAACCCCGTTTCGAGAGCCACGAAAGAAGATAGAGTTTTAAATACAACGCATTTAAAGTGAAAGTCAGCATAATGTTAGTTGCGAGAAGTGATAAGTATTGGTAAATAAACTTTGTTTTGAGGGATCTTAAGTATTCCCACATTGGAAGAAATATAGTTTTTCCTATAAAATTGAGAACCATTATTTTCCTACTCGCTATTAAAATAGAAAATGAATAAAATACACGGCTATGCTTCTCCTTTTTTTTTCTTCTTTTTTTTAAACAACGGTTCAGCGACTTATGTGTTTTCTCGCATCTTATTTTAAATAAGTAGATTAGTCCACTCTTTAAGGAGGGGTGGAAGCTTAATGTTTATTCATGGTTAATTTACTTAATGTTAATTAATGAATATTTTCTCCCGCTTCCACTGGACATATATTTTGTTTTGGAGGCGCGTGGTCTAATGGTTAGAGTCATAGGAAATGGACTCGTCGACCCGAGTTCAATTCCTGGATGAAGCTGTTTGAATTTCACATAGCGCTAATACCCTTGGGAAAGGTATGAATCCAATTTTCCCTCCAGCTCTGGGTAAATAGCAGCGAATACTGGGCTCTTTAAGCTTGGCTAGGTAACCAGGCCTTATGTATATATATATATATATATATATATATATATATATTTGCTGGTTCAATTGACATGAAAGATTTATCTTTTTGGCTCTTCAATGTATCAACGTATGTAAAAAAAACAACTTCATTTTGTGAGAAGGTAAATTACAGTACTGTACAATGTTTCTACAATTCATACTATGGATGTCAAAAAGGACACAATTATATTTGTGTTATTCATATCAACATTAAACCGATGTAATTTAGTGAAGAAAACTAACTTCCCGATGCAAAACTGGAAATTCATTGTACAAGGAGAAAGTACCCCATTGAGTTTTTTTGTTTTCTTTTAAATAGAAATAAAACGTCTTTATCATTATAAACATTAATTATTAATTAACTTAAACAACTATAGTATGTAAGCTCATGGGACCTTTTTTTAAGTACCCACGATTTTTCGTTTTCTTTCCCCTTCCAACACATTAGATGACAGAAATTCAAGTTCTCCTGGTGTTTATGGAGGAATTTATTCTTTGTTTTTACTTTAATTTTATTTCATATCCCCCCTTCCAAGCAATTTTCGACAGATGAGGTAGTTTTTCTACCATATTATTAAGTGAGGAGGAATACTAATAACCATTTTATTTTTTTATCATAGCAGCCAACCAATCAACCAATCCACCAACCAACCAACCAACCAACCAACCAACCAACCAACCAGTCAATCAACCAGCCAGCCAGCCAGCCAGCCAGCCAAGCAACCAGCCAACCAAGCAACCAACCAGCCAGTCAACCAGCCAGCCAGCCAGCCAGCCAGCCAACCAACCAGCCAACCAAGCAACCAACCAGCCAGTCAGTCAACCAGCCAGCCAGCCAGCCAGCCAACCAACCAGCAAACCAACCAGCCAGCAAACCAACCAACCAACCAACCAGTCAATCAACCAGCCAGCCAACGAACCAGCCAGTCAACCAGCAACCAACCAACCAACCATCCACCCAGCCAACCAACCACCCACCCAACCAACCAACCAACCAACCAACCAACCAACCAACTGACCTAAAATAATAGTGCGAAACCGATAGCAGAAATCGTTTGTGATTTCTGTGTCTTAGGCTTTATCTAAGTTTATAAATAGAAAATGATCGATTTTTTTCAGAGAAATAATAGATACTCGTATATAAAATTTCCATTGTTTCAATGGTGAGTACCCCGGTAACAATTCTTTATATCATACCATTTTATTTATGTTTTCACTGAGTTTGCAATCCGTAAAACAATTACTAATGCGCACGTTGCTTTCACAGTTAGTTTTATACTTATAACTAATGCTAGAAGCCATCTTTCTTATATGCAAGTCCGACAGCCAATATAGTTATATTGTAAATTCTATAATCGCAACAAATTACTTCCGAGCAAATGTCTGTCGATGTTTGACATGAAAATTGTTTCCTTTTCTCTTTTTCTTTTTTCTTTTTGACACGTTCTACTTGAGGCAATATATAGGTCTATACATTAGCACAATAAATGAATTGCTAGTTAGAATTCTTCAAGGGGAATCGAATGAAAATGCATTGTTCTCCAGATCATCCTGTACGCACGAAAATGTGCTATCACCAATTGACAGGTTTTTATATAACTACATACATAGTTATTTTTTATATATATATATATATGCAGGTTTCCCCGAAAGGATCTTCAGGATAATTCTGAATTATCAAAATTATCATTCGGGGAAACCTTGGTAGTTAATCTCTGTCATACATTCGATTTCCTAAACCGACTTTACTAATAAAAATTGTGACTCGTGCAGTTTTTCTTTTTTCCGTTGAGATACCCCTAAAATTATATATATATATATATACCTTATATAATAATTATATTAATTTGATACTTCAATAAAAAAAAAAATTTCTTTTAAGAGTGGTCCTTTGGAAAATATTTTTTTAATTTATTCCATTCATTTAATTTATTTTTTTATTCCATTCATTCATTCATTTTTCCATTAATTCTTGACTATATGTATATATTCATTTATAATGTTTATTTATCGTATGATCCATCAATCTATCAATATCGGTCAGTTTCTATCTCAATATATATATATATATATATATAATTATATATAATTATATTTATAAATACAATTGCATCTTATTATTAGTAGATATGCTCATCAGTTTTAATAATGTAAAACAATTCTAAAAATAATTGAAATTTAAATTAAAAATATATAGGAAGAGAGAGAGAGAGAGAGAGAGAGAGAGAGAGAAGAGAGAGAGAGAGAGAGAGAGAGAGAGAGAGAGAGTTTTTGGTTAATCCTTATAAGTCACTTATGAGTTCATTTTTATATATTTTTTCCTTTTTTAAATAAAAATAAAACCCTCTTTTTTTCGTACTGAAGTGTATGCGAACAAGGAATTTTAAAAGGACATTGACGTATGAAAGTGGTTTATTTCAACAGAAAAATAAATAAGAATAATTACATTTCTTGGGAAGAATACGCATTAAAATGGATGAAAGCACTCGAAGTTTTTCTGCATTGATTAACAGGGATTCATTTATAATGTTTATCTATCGTATGATCCATCAATCTATCAATATCGGTCAGTATCTATCTATCTATCTATCTCTCTCTCTCTCTCTCTCTCTCTCTCTCTCTCTCTCTATATATATATATATATATATATATATATAATATATGATTATAAAATTAACGGAGGATGAGACATATATAATTATATATAAAAGGGGCCGGGTTAGCTCAGTCGGTAGAACGTTCGGCTAGAAACCACAAGGTTCCTAGTTCGATACCGGTCCTCGCCAACTCAGCGTATGAGTAGCACAGGGATCTGTGCGGTAAAGTAAAGAGCTGATGGTAGGTGTGGCGCCCCACCTCAGATGCTGAAATAATCTCCTTGGTCTAGCGCAAGTGAAAAGGGGATAGACTCCCTCGCTGATTGGCTGATACCGACTTTAGGCCGCTATACTACATTACTATATATAATTATATTTATAAATAAAATTGCATCTTATTATTAGTAGATATGCTCAACAGTTTTAATAATGTAAAACAATTTTTTAAATAATTAAGTTTAAATAAAAATAAGTTTAAATAAAAATAAATTAATGGATGATGAGACATAGATAACTAAGGGAATTTGACTGGATTTGTAATATATTTTCGGTTACAGACATAAAAACACACAATCTCAATTATATTAACATATATATATATATATATATATATATATATATGTGTGTGTGTGTCTTCTTTGCCTCAAAGAAAAACTTTCAATTATCACTCATCCATCATAACACACCCTACTAAACAAAAACACTCTCTCTCTCTCACACACACATACACACACTCTATCTATCTATCTATCTATCTATCTATCTCTGTTTTTTAATTTTTTCAATCGATTTGTCTTACTTTTTTCTTGCCCGTTTCTTCCTTTTCTTAAAAAAGAAATTTTTGTTATTGTCTTATTTTTTTTTGCTTGTTGCCTGTTTCTTCACCCTCCCCATATATATATATATATATATATATATATATATATATATATATATATATATATCAGTCCGGTTACCTTTAAATCCATTTGGCCATCGAAGTCTAAAGTGCACTCTTCTCTTTCTTCTTGGCTTGTTTTTTTTTAGTTCTTCCTCTTCTCTCTCTCTCTCTCTCTCTCTCTCTCTATATATATATATATATATATATGTAAACATACACACGCACACACACACACACACACACACACACACACACAATATATATATATATATATATATACATCGGTTAGGCTTCTTTTAAATACATTAGGCTATCGACCCTTCTCTTCTTCTTTTCTTTTTTTCTCTAAATAAACAATACGGAGATGCACACAATGCAAAAGATGCACACAATGGACAATATTCAGCGAGTGACAAAAACTTGAAAGCATTCAAAGAAATTGATGGGAAATTCTTTTTGTTCGTGATTTGTTTATGAATCTAATAAATACAATGAATTTTTGAAAACCCTAAAAAACCCACAACGCAAATCTTTTGAAAACTTAGAAAATCATCCAACGGAAATAAAATGCCCTTTTTTAATTGATGCAATAAACGTCATTTGAATACAAATAAAAAGAAATCCCTTGATAAAATAAATATCGCTTTGATTATCTCCCTTTAAAACATTTCCGATACGCTCCGGAATCCACAGGAAATGAACGTTTGAAGTAACTGGAAGCCACTTGATTTTTCTTCCCAATTAAAGGCCGGGACTCATTCTACAGAATTAACCCTGAATATAAAATCCAATTAAACAAAATGATGACATATGGCATATTTTAGAATTTCAATACACTTCGATAAAACGTACCAAGTAATAAAGCCATCAGGTATTTGATGCTGAGGCTCCGGTGTAATATATCGCCTGGTCGACGAGTTCGCACCCGGGAACCAGCTGAAGATGACTAGCGTGCGGGCACAGGAAATAAGGGGGGGGGGCAAACATGGGCCTGAAAACAAAAGCAGGATATTGCCTTGAACGCATTGAAATGACCTTTGACACCCGGAAAATGCAGGTGTAAATTGATAATGCGTAGGCACAGAAAATGTGTAGGTGTAGCCCATAACCAATAAAAACGCGGGCGAGGATGTGTGTCTACAGAAAAACTAAGTAGATGTCACGAAAATATATTCATACTTCAATGCGGACTCCAATGAAAGTACATGATCGAATAAACATACATTGAACGTGAATCCCTAACCTTTACGCATAAAATAACCCTGAACCTGTTGACATGCCGTTTAAAACCAAAGATACCCAACAGGAAAATATGTTTTCAAGAGTATTTGTACTCATGTTCAATTTAGTAAAACAGCAAAAAAAAGTATTCAGTCTTCGATGTGGACTCCGAAAAAAGTACACGATCGATTTCTCCGGATAATGTGGATTTCCTTTGTTTTTATTTCAACAATTCCTTGGTATTGTGGAACCGCTGATTCGCCTCCTTCTCGACGAAGCTCAAAATGGCGTAGTCCATAGAGACTTTCAAAAATGTCCTTGCAATTGTACGGTAGGGGAGGTTGATTTTTCACTTTTTAAAAAATATAAAATTCTCACACACATCGAAAGTTGTATGTTGCTATAATAAACACTGATACCAAAAACTAGATCTCTTACTTGCACCATTGTTTGAGGAAATTGCATCGAAGATCACCAGTTAAATATGCACTCGAAATCCTCTTTTTCACAACATTCGGTCCAGAAATTTGTTAGAAAATTTAGCAATTTTGATATTTAGAACAGAAAAAGTTTTCATTTCATTTTACTAAGATGAGATGAATAAGCTATTATAGCTAGAATTCAAATTTAAAAATATCCCCTCCCTCATCATCGACACCTCTGATATGTTACTTTTTACTTCATTAATTAAGCTGTAACAGGGATAACATTTTAAAAGATTGAAATCTATTTCACTGGTTACGTCCCAGTACCTTCAGCAATTGCATAAGTTTGTCAATGAGTATTTAATTTATAGTCAAAATCATTGATACATCGAATAAATCTTAATTTATTAACGAGGTCTCATCGAAAATCTGAGTCAGATTTGCCTCAAAACAACCCATTCTATGAGTGCGTTTAAAATCCAGCAATGCTTCTCATATATCACTAAGAAGTAAAGGTTTACATGATATATGGTTTGGTTAATTTGCCAACTGGTTTTAACAAAACGAAGTTTAATGAATAATTACTTGGTGTTATTGATCTGTAATATTATTGTTTTATTCTCCAACGTATTAAAATTAATCCTATGAATGATTTTATAAAGAAACCAATTAAAATATAATTAAAATAAGTGTAATCTTTTTATATGCGTTCTTATTTAATTTCGTTAGACTTTCTGAATTAAAATGTTTCATTACCTTAAAATTTAAATACTTACGTCCGTAGGGTTCATATTCTTGTTCGTTTTATTAATAACCATTATTCGGAAATTAAAATCAGTCCTATGAATGATTTTATAAAGATCCAATTAAAATATAATTAAAATAAGTGTAATCTTTTTATATGCGTTCTTATTTAATGTCCTTAGTCTTTCTGATTTAAAATGTTTCATTATATTAAAAATTAAAATACTTACGCCCGTAGGGTGCATATTCTTGCTCGTTTTATTAATAACGATTATTCGGAATTTAAAATCAGTCCTATGAATGATTTTATAAAGAACCAATTAAAATATAATTAAAATAAATGTAATTCTTTTATATACGTTCTTATCTAATTTCCTTAGTCTTTCTGATTTAAAATGTTTCATTACCTTAAAACTTAAAATACTTACGCCCGTAGGGTACATATTCTTGCTCGTTTTTATTAATAACGATTATTCGGAATTTGAAACCGTTTGCGTTTTACCCATATTGCGTTTTACCCACTTTCATGTGTAAATCTGTAAAACACTAAAAAAAATCAAAACAAACCTCACCAGTGGGTAATTAATAGAAGCTTTTTCGTTGGCTGTTGAGATCGAAATCAATTAGACAGAATCTATTACTTGTCAAATTTTCTGCCGTCCGTCAAAAATGGTTTTCATTTACTTTTCATTTGAAACGAACATCACGCGTGTCCTTAGAGATGTCGTTTAAGAATGTCGCTTTGAGATAATTGAATATTGAAGCGTCAAAAAATTGTGAATAAAAAAGATTAATTGCGCCAAATTCAACACACGCACACACACACTCATACACACACGTGTACACACACGTGCACACACATTATTTCATTCAGGGACATAAAGATAAAAGGCTTCAACAGCATAGAGGAGAGTAATGAATTGTGGAGAAATTGCAGATTGATCATTTCATAGATGAAAATTTATTAGATAGTGTGAAAAAAAAAAAAAACTGAGGCAGATATGAATAGATTGAGGCACACACATACACACAAATATATATATATATATAAATATATATATATATATATATATATATTATATAATATATATATATATATATAGTTGGATATATATACATATATATATATACATATATATATATAAAAGTACAGTTGATCCAAGTCTTTATATATATATATATATATATATATATGTTTGTATATAAAAGTAGAGTTGATCCAAGTCATTTTAGTAAGATTCTTGCCCTGATGAGCTAGTAAGCGAAACTATTAGTAGGTGATATATTATATGATTCATTAGGATTAATATTACTGAATATTAAGAATCTGACTAAAAAGACTTGGATCAACTGTACTTATATATATATATATATATATATATATATATATATATATATATATATTATATATATATATATATATATATATATATATATATATATATATATATATATATATATATATATATATATATTATTATATATAATATTTGTGTGTATGTGTGTGCCTCAATCTATTCATATCTGCCTCAGTTTTTTTTTTTTTTCACACATATCTAATAAATTTTCATCTATGAAATGATCAATCTGCAATTTCTCCACAATTCATTACTCTCCTCTATGCTGTTGAAGCCTTTTATCTTTATGTCCCTGAATGAAATAATGTGTGTGCACGTGTGTGTACACGTGTGTGTATGAGTGTGTGTGTGCGTGTGTTGAATTTGGCGCAATTAATCTTTTTTATTCACAATTTTGACGCTCAATATTCAATTATCTCAAGCGACATTCTTAAACGACATCTCTAGGACACGCGTGATGTTCGTTTCAAATGAAAAGTAAATGAAAACATTTTTGACGGACGGCAGAAAAATTTGACAAGTAATAGATTCTGTCTAATTGATTTCGATCTCAACAGCCAACGAAAAAGCTTCTATTAATTACCCACTGGTGAGTTTGTTTGATTTTTTAGTGTTTTACAGATTTACACATGAAAGTGGGTAAAACGCAATAGGGTAAAACGCAAACGGTTTCAAATTCCGAAAATCGTTATTAAAAAAACGAGCAAGAATATGTACCCTACGGGCGTAAGTATTTAAGTTTTAAGGTAATGAAACATTTTAAAATCAGAAAGACTAAGGAAATTAGATAAGAACGTATATAAAAGAATTACATTTATTTTAATTATATTTTTAATTGGTTCTTTAAAAATCATTCATAGGACTGATTTTAAATTCCGAATAATTCGTTATTAATAAAACGAGCAAGAATATGCACCCTACGGGCGTAAGTATTTTAATTTTTAATATAATGAAACATTTTAAATCAGAAAGACTAAGGACATTAAATAAGAACGCATATAAAAAGATTACACTTATTTTAATTATATTTTAATTGGATCTTTATAAATCATTCATAGGACTGATTTTAATTTCCGAATAATGGTTATTAATAAAACGAACAAGAATATGAACCCTACGGACGTAAGTATTTAAATTTAAGGTAATGAAACATTTTAATTCAGAAAGTCTAACGAAATTAAATAAGAACGCATATAAAAAGATTACACTTATTTTAATTATATTTTAATTGGTTTCTTTATAAAATCATTCATAGGATTAA
>CM042150.1:43676643-43746643 GCA_023376005.1 Doryteuthis pealeii | reverse complement strand
GGCTGGTTGGTTGCTTGGTTGGCTGGTTGCTTGGCTGGCTGGCTGGCTGGCTGGCTGGTTGATTGACTGGTTGGTTGGTTGGTTGGTTGGTTGGTTGGTTGGTTGGTGGATTGGTTGATTGGTTGGCTGCTATGATAAAAAAATAAAATGTTATTAGTATTCCTCCTCACTTAATAATATGGTAGAAAAACTACCTCATCTGTCGAAAATTGCTTGAAGGGGGGATATGAAATAAAATTAAAGTAAAACAAAGAATAAATTCCTCCATAAACACCAGAGAACTTGAATTTCTGTCATCTAATGTGTTGGAAGGGGAAAAGAAAACGAAAAATCGTGGGTACTTAAAAAAAGGTCCCATGAGCTTACATACTATAGTGTTTTTAAGTTAATTAATAATTAATGTTTATAATGATAAAGACGTTTTATTTCTATTTAAAGAAAACAAAAAAACTCAATGGGGTACTTTCTCCTTGTACAATGAATTTCCAGTTTTGCATCGGAAGTTAGTTTTCTTCACTAAATTACATCGGTTTAATGTTGATATGAATAACACAAATATAATTGTGTCCTTTTTGACATCCATAGTATGAATTGTAGAAACATTGTACAGTACTGTAATTTACCTTCTCACAAAATGAAGTTGTTTTTTTTACATACGTTGATACATTGAAGAGCCAAAAAGATAAATCTTTCATGTCAATTGAACCAGCAAATATATATATATATATATATATATATATATATATACATAAGGCCTGGTTACCTAGCCAAGCTTAAAGAGCCCAGTATTCGCTGCTATTTACCCAGAGCTGGAGGAAAATTGGATTCATACCTTTCCCAAGGGTATTAGCGCTATGTGAAATTCAAACAGCTTCATCCAGGAATTGAACTCGGGTCGACGAGTCATTTCCTATGACTCTAACCATTAGACCACGCGCCTCCAAAACAAAATATATGTCCAGTGGAAGCGGGAGAAAATATTCATTAATTAACATTAAGTAAATTAACCATGAATAAACATTAAGCTTCCACCCTCCTTAAAGAGTGGACTAATCTACTTATTTAAAATAAGATGCGAGAAAACACATAAGTCGCTGAACCGTTGTTTAAAAAAAAAGAAAAAAAAAGGAGAAGCATAGCCGTGTATTTTATTCATTTTCTATTTTAATAGCGAGTAGGAAAATAATGGTTCTCAATTTTATAGGAAAACTATATTTCTTCCAATGTGGGAATACTTAAGATCCCTCAAAACAAAGTTTATTTACCAATACTTATCACTTCTCGCAACTAACATTATGCTGACTTTCACTTTAAATGCGTTGTATTTAAAACTCTATCTTCTTTCGTGGCTCTCGAAACGGGGTTTATATTATCCAGACAGTGAGTCTGCGACAGAAAGTGCAGATTCTGACGCGTCAACGGCCACTGGAGAAACGGAACTGTCACCAGAAGCTTTTGTTGAAATGGCTCAACAAAGATTATTAGATTAGACGGTGATTTGATCGAAGGAGACGAATTTGTTCCAGGATTTGACTTCCGGCCACGAAGACTTCTTGAATAGAAATGTTTTAAGAGGACCGTAATCTCCTGGAACCTAAATGCACGATTCAAATACTATTTTGAAATTTATTCTGGAATTTTCAATCTTACTGGACCAAGAAAACACTCGCAGAATACCATACAGACCTTTTACATCTTTTTCTTTCACTGCTGACTCGGCGAATTATTTGATCATATTTTTATTCGGTACTTTACAATCTTGCTGAACGATGAAAGCACTCTGTGCTTCTTTGAATCCTTGTATCTTCGGAGTATCTTTTTTTTTTTTTTTTTTTTTTCTTTACTGTTGAATCATCAATTCTTTTTATTACAGAAGTTTTAATCTTGGCTTTCTGCTGTGATTAGACTTCATTATCATCGGAAATCCATTTTATAACTTGTTTAAAAATAAGGAACCAGATAAGATTTTTGAGCGCTACCGAAGTCTCAAGATAAACTTGATATCGATACAAAAGTCGACACTGACATAATCTTAATTTTATTATTTTACTTTCTTTTTTTTTTTTTTTTTTTTTTTTTTTTTTTTTTAGTCTGAAATTGAAATAAATCTCTGCAGTGGCAGCCATAATTAATGGTGACCAGTGTTAGGGTTGAGATAATGTAGAGAATTAATTGGTAGAGCGTAAGGATTTATCGAGTAAAAACACTTTAAATTTTGACTTTTTACCTGGATTCCACTATGCACAAGCGCACACTCACCTGTATTTTTTTAATTATATAAAACACAAATCCAAAATACGGGTATATTGATCATCACAATATTTACTTGTCTCATTTCCTTTCACCATCTTGAGTTTTTTGTTTTTTTTTTTTTGCTCTGATACTCCTGTAAGATCTTTTAGCGAAATATTAAAATATCTTTCTGTAAATAATATATTTTGATAAACTAATTCTTAATCAAACTATTGGCTTAAGGTGATACCTGAATATATTCAATTTTCATAAAATAAAAGACGTAGCTAGAAGTTAAAGCTTTTTACTTTAATGCGTTAACTAACTTTGTGACTATACGTAATGCTGTCATCTTCGTGATACTAATAACGAAATCCTACCGAAGAAAAGCGAATTTTATATCGTTCTGGGGGAATAATCAACTACTACCGTACTGTTTGTGAGAAGGGAGGATCCAGTGACAAAAATTAGTCTCTCCTACCAGTACATATCCTCTTTGTATCGCTTGAACGGGACACCTTGCAAATCCAAGCTAAACTACGATGGGTCAAAATAGCTCGACTGTCTTGTGGCATTCTACTAGTTCTGGGGAAAAGGTAATACATTTTATCTATTAGTATACTAATTGCTTTATAATTTTGTTTTTAATTTAAATGAAATATTATACACATGGAAAAAGTATGGCGTGCTATAGACAGATTATTTATCATATGGAAATCAAATTTCTGATAATATAAAGCGAGAATTCTAAGATGTAGCCGTGTCAATTCTATTTTCATAGCCGCATCACTAGCCATTCAGGGCCGGTTTAGTTCAGTCGGTAGAGCGTTCGACTAGGAACCACAAGGTTACGGGCTCAGGATACGTATCATAAAATGAGGGCACAGAGACCGGAACAATCTCCTTGGTATAGCGCTAGTGAAAAGAGGTAGACTCCCTGACCGCCTGACTGTTACCGACTTTAGATCACCCCGACGACTTATTATTCTTATTAAAAAAAAACAGGCTAAATGTTTGTACATATGTTTACCAACCCCTCCTTACGAGCAGGATTTGACACGTGGTCAATTTCTGGTTTAGACAGAAGCACATTCTCTCTCGACCCAGATTCTATAATTTTTTTCCAGAACATTTCCTGGTATATTTTATTGATTTGTTTTAAATAAAAGACCCCAGTGTAATTGTTTATTTTCGGGATTGATTAAAAATCAAGTAATTAGCACCTTTTTTTTTTTTAAATTTTGAATCTTTTTATTAATATTATTATTTATCATTTATTGATTTATTTTCAATACCGCCTCTACTGCTGCTGCTACTACTACTGGTGCTGCTGCAAACGCGAGTACACCATAATGTTAAAACGAAATTCAGAAAATCCATTCTTAAAGAATGTCGGGACACAAAAGTAATTACTTTTACGAACAATATCAACACGAGACTATAGTTTGATTAAAGATATTCTCAGTGGTCTTATTAGAATTATTTTTCTGTGGTGTGTATATATTGGATATAACTGTAACGAAAATAACGTTACATTGATATTTAATCTCTGGAGTTTGTCTCTAATTAAACCGTGAAATTTCCATTGATTCAGTCCGTACTTGAAGGTGGAATAATTAGCAATATGCGAAATATGAAGAATGCACGGTTTGACATAATTCTGCGAATAATCCGAATTTTTTAAGAAAGACATTTTATCCTTGCAGTCAGATAACGATATGTGAATATTACTACGGTTATCGCAGTGGCTAAGGAACAAGAAGGAGTAAAAAAGAGAGGAAAGTAGCCGCTGCAGAAAAGAGAGCCAGAAGGAAGGAGAGACAACAGCAACTCCAGCAAGCATCATTGTTTGTTTGCAGTCACTGCACCAGAGATTACCATTCAAAAATTGGTCTGTTCAGCCACTCACGAAGTTGCAGATTTAAAAAAGTTGACACTGCGCCATCGTCTTTACTTGACGGAAGGATGCCAACCATCATAGTGGCTAACGTGCTGGACTGTGACATCGGAGAGAGTGAGTTCGGACTCCAGTCGCGCTATTACGTTCTTTTTGGACCAATACTCTTGTAAAAGGCATGAACTCCCTCATCCTTCTCATCTCTGAGTTAAATACTATTCTTTTATAGGGATGGCTTTGGCTTTAGATAACCTAAGATTGCTATCATACAAAGAAACCAACCCAAACCAAAAAAAAAGGAAGTTTTATTGGGGGTGACAGATTAATGGCAGTTCAGTTTATTTAAATGTTGAAAACTGATTTCATATACAAGGGATTTGTTTTTATTATTTGTTACGCCATATCAATTACGGTGGATCATTTAATGCCGGCAAAATTTTGAGAGATTCGTAGCGACAGTTTGGAAGAAAAATTTTTAACTCAATTTTTTTTCAAAACAAATTTTCTATTTAACCCATAAATGGAACCCTAACAGGTACTACCACTACGAATCAGAGTTGACCTGAAGCAATGATGATGAAGGGGTGCTCCACATTCCCCTGACCTCCAGAACAGGAACTTCACCATTCACCTTCGTCATACCCAGAACATGATGACCCTCATCCAACACCATCTAGCACATATGAAAAAAAGTTGGGGCTTGCCATAAGGGTAATAGAGTTAGGACAATCATATAGGTGCTAGGCTTGACATCGCCAGCCAATTGATCGGAGGGACGGGGGATTTGAGTTCTGCCCGGAACGAATTGAATTAGTAAGTTAATGTACCATTATATTCTATGATAGGGCCGGGTAGAGCGTTCGGCTAGAAACCACAAGGTTCCTAGTTCGATACCGGCCCTCGCCAACTCAGCGTATGAGTTAGCACAGGGATATGTACTGTAAAGTAAGGAGCTGATGTAGGTGTGGCGATCCACCTCAGACGCAAAACAATCTCTTTGGTCTAGCGCTAGTGACAAGGGGATAGACTCCCTCGCTGATTGGCTGATACCGACTTTGGCATGTTAACTCGTTACCCAAATCAGTTATTTTTTTTTTTGGGGGGGGGGGTCAAACAATTATACAAGGTGTGTCAAAAAAAGTATCGAGATTTGTTGTACTGGTTGACACACCTTGTATTCTGAAAAAAAAAACACAGACTCCCTGGCTGATTGGCTGATACCGACTTTAGGCCACCTCGATGACTTAACGTATTCAATGAACTTGGATAGTTTTGTAGCAGAAGTGGGTGTTTTGTTGCTCTTTTCCCTTCATCAGTTTTGTTATCAGAAAGCAATCAATTGTCTGACCTTTCATAAAGATATATCTTCTTTTTTTTCCAATGAAAGTCTCTTTACTGCACAGAATCAAATGATAATGCGGTGTTTGATATTCTAAAGGAATTGTCTTTGTATACAAATAGAAATTGTACTTGTCGACTTTGTCAGCCAATTTCAAATAAAAATTACCTTTTTTATCTAAGTTAGAATACAGACAAAGAAAGCAATCTACTTTGCTTGGTTGGTTGGGTTGTTTTATGGCATGTCAACTCTTGTTACCGAAGTCAGTGATTTTTTTTTGGGGGGGGGGTCAAACAATTATACAAGGTGTGTCAAAAAAGTATCGAGATTTTTTGTACTGTTTGACACACCTTGTATTCTGAAAAAAAATAACGTCTCATGCATTGTTCATTTCTATCTTAGTAAATACAGCTTCAATCTCGATACTTTTATGACACACCTTGTATTCTGAAAATAAATAACGTTCTATTCATTGTTTATTTCTATCTTAGTAAATATAGCTTCAATCTCGATACTTTTATGACGCACCTTGTATGGTTTCAAGCAACTCTTCTTATTTATAAGAATCATTTGTTTAAACATGGTTATATAATTATTTTTATTCCTAATACAAATGCGCCCTGTCGGTGGGACAGTAGAATACACCGACTGCACCTCTGCAGATGTTAAAATCCTCCATTGGAGCTACCTGGTCGCTGTAGGTTGTGACCCGTGATATTTAAAAACAGAATATTTGTGGCTGAGCAGTCGTTGACAAGCAACACTCCGCTCTGGCCTTTACTTAGGCAAGATGGGCAGTCCGAGAGGCCCCCTCCGATCAATCGGCTGGTAAACCCTAGCACCTATACAACTCTCCCAACCCTATTGCCATTATGGCAAACCCCGACCCTTTTTATCATATATGTGCCACAAGGCAGTGAATGGTCAGCCATCAGGATTCCGTCCTTAAGTATCACGGGTCGTCAACAACGGTCAACAGGTGGCCCTATTGGGAAGGTCTTACCCCTGTGTATGTGTAGTTGGTGTATTCTACTGTCTCAGCCGAAAGGTTTTCAGAAGTAATGGATCTGTGAGACCAGCTTGCTAACCATTACACTACGATAGGACGCACAAGAAAGAATTAAGGGTTAAATCCTACTTAACGGACATAAATTCCACCATCGTATATTACCCCGCCGAAAGAAAAAAATACTAAAAAAAAAATCAAGGAATTAACCAAATTTAATGAAATGTTCAGTGTTGATATATTAATGAATAAACAATACAATGCACCAGTTATTTTATTTGAAAACTTACATTTTTTCAAGTCAGTTAACTTTTAACCACGTCTCTATGAGGCGTAACACAGATTCAGAAACATACATAGTTCAAAGTTAATTGACCTAAAAATTGTAAAAGTTTTTAAATAAAATAACTGATGCATTATATCTTTTATTCATTGATGTATCAACACTGAAATTTTCATGAAATTCGGTTAATTCCTTGATTTTTAGTATTTTTTTCTTTCGGCAGGGTGACATATGATGGTGGAATTTATGTCCGTTAAGGAGGATTTAACCGAATTAAGTATATTAATTACTTTTTCCTAGCTACGTCAGTTATATCGAGGACTTGGATAGATAAAGTAACGAATAGCCCAGTTATTTTGTAACCGTGTCGTTGACTATTCCCTTCATGTACTGAGTGCAAAAGAAAAAAAAAAGAAAGTCAGTTATCGAGTCTGATTCAGAGACATAAAGTCCACTCAAATTAATTGAGTTATCCGACCAATCAACCGGGAACAGGAGTTTAACGCCTGTAATAGTGAAGGGGTCTTTTTAACAAAATATGTGAACTGTACAAAAGCGGATGAAAGTAAAGAGAGAAAAACTGTGAAACCATTCCATATCTCAATTTCCAAGAAGGAGATCTGGAAAAACACGAACTCTGAATTGGAGAAATATATGGGGCGAAATAGACCTTCGAATCAACAAGCTCCCACCAAGGGGGAACCAAAAACAAGCGAGTTCTCAGTCTTCTCACAAGTCAGACCCTCTGTTGATCAACACATTCTTCGTCTAGCAGCTAAAAAAAATCTGTTGTCGTAGTCGAAATAATCTTTAGCAGTTCAAAATCACATTTCCTTACTGAAAAGCGCTTCATCGTCGACTGCTTCTGCTGACTGACCAACGCGTGACTCACTTGTTATTTTATGGGCATATTAGCCAAACATCCGGGCATGTCAGTCAAACCTCGCGTCCTTCCAGTTCCTACATCGCATCTGTTTTCGCATGCGAGAGGACGCGGGTTCGATCCCAGCAGGCAAGATAATGTCTTGCTCTCTTTCCTTTCTCGTTCAGCGTCACACTTGTGATCAAGGGAAAAAAAAACGAAAATAAAACGCAAAAAGAAGACCAGTCGGTATAAATTAGAATCAGAATGTATAGCCCTTAACAAAGTCCGAACACAGTTTATGCTGCTCACCAAAAGGGAAGAAGAGAAGTATAAGACGGATGTACTGGAAGCATGTACCCATAAGAGCCCCACTAGATTATCATTTAGATACAGTAAGTTTTTTTTTAAATGTACCATTGAAATATGAGCCCCGGTAAAAAGAAAATTGTCACCAATTATATTTTGTCCTGTTTTAATTTAACCAAGAGGTTGTCGTACTTTGCTCTTTAGGTTATGCTGCTCATCAAAAGGGAAGTAGAGAAGTGTAAGACGGATGTACTGGAAGCATGTACCCATAAGATCCCCCACTAGATTATCATTTAGATACAGTAAGTTTTTCAAAATGTGCTATTGAAATATGAGCCCCGGTAAAAAGAAATACTATCACCAATTATATTTTGTCCTGTTTTAATTTAACCAAGAGGTTGTCGTACTTTGCTCTTTAGGTGCGGGTATTTTGTCGCTGAGTTTTTTTGGCGGGTCTTGTCTCCCGTGGTAGGGGGCTGTCTAAATCCAATTGGACTGATGAGTGAAGAGACGAAGAACAGGATGAACAATTAACGCTTCGCGCCAATTCTCATCTGTAACAGGCTTCAAAACAAAACAACTCCAAACTGAAACTAATTGATTCTTAAATCGTTAGATTCACACGATGCTTCATTTCTGTAGTTTCTAATCTGCTTGGAGAGCATCGCACGTATCTCCACTTAATCTAGTTTATCTTACTCTTTGATGTAATAAAAGCATTATCAACTCCATGTTGTCGTTCCAGACGACTTTAGTAGATCGTCACGAACCACGATTGAACTTTCTTTCACCGCCCACAATTTAGACTAGACGGGGAAAACCAATTTTATAAGGCTGCGTTGAAAGCTTCTCCGTCCGCCCAAGAAGGGGAATGACTTAAAGCCATGGAAACGTACGTGCTGTTTCACGTATTCTTACTAAAGTTCAACACACTATTTCAAAAGTTTCTTTAACCCTTTCAAAACTTCTGATCTTTAGTCGTTTAAATATTTTGTTGTCATCTCCAAATAATTCTTTTTTTTTCTTTCTTTTTTTCTTTCAGACATTGTTGTATAGGATTACCTAGCTCCCCTCTAGACTGTAAAAGAATGGTGGCGTCTGTCTTAAAAATTAGCTGTTAGACAAACACAAACAATTATACAAGGTGTGTCAAAAAGTATCGACACTTTTTGTATTTTTTGACACACCTTGTATTCTGAAAAAAATAACCTTTAATTCATTGTTCATTTCTATCTTGGTAAATACAGTTTCAATCTCAACACTTTTATGACACACCTTGTATTCTGAAAATAAATAACGTTCCATTTATTGTTCATTTCTATTTTGGTAAATACAGCTTCAATCTCGATACTTTCATGACACACCTTGTATGGTTTCAAGTAACTCTTCCTATTTCGAACAATCATTTGTTTACGCATGGTTATATAATTCTTCTTATTCCCAATACAAATGTGCCCTGTCGGCTGTAGTAGTAGAATACACCAACTGTACCTCTGCAGAGGGGTAAAATCCTCTACTGAAGCCATCTAGTGGCCGTAGGTTGCGACCCGTGATGCTTAAAAACAGAATATTGCTGGCTGAATTGTATGTATATTTCTGATTGAATAAATATACTATTACCAAGTATTTGACTTTGTTACTTATTCACTATTGGGTAATTCCAGCAAAAATCAAACTATTGTTTTTTGTACAAATAATATTCAATATATGTGAAATAATAATAGGAAAAAATGTTGTCATAAATGCAGTGCCACATCGGGATATTTTAACTTTTTCCTGGGTGATTTAACATGGACTTACCCTATTATTACGTATCTCCTACATCTCTTTGTGTGTGAGTAATTGGCCACCTGTAACCAACGACACAAAAGACGTATTCGCGAGCACAATTCTTTATTTACTCCTTAGCTAAGACGTCTTTTCTTAACCCGAACACGTATACTTATCTGACTAGATTAGTGATACAAAGGTCGGTTTAATGTGGGGGATTACGCAAGAAGCAAACCTCCCTTACTACGATGTCGCAGTCCAGCACGTTAGCCACAACATCACAGGGATTCTTCCGAGAGTAAAGTATAATTCAAAAAACGTGAAATAGAAATTGGACTCTGAGACATTTTTTTAAATGGGTTTGATTGACAGGCAATGACTCCGAGGTCAGTTTGACGCATTGGGTGTGTTCGAATGGTTTCAGCCATGAGATCAAAGAATTATATAAAGTTGAAATAAATAGTTTTAAGCTGCTGGTGAGGGGGGACAAACTCATAAGTGATGTTCTCTTGTGAATACACTAGAATGGACCGACCACCAAAGATTTACATTGGTCAACTCAGTACGGATACTGGATGTTGTGAGGAGGATTTGCCAGGAGCGATGGTCTACAGGGAGGAGTGGTGAGTGATACTCATGGAAATCAGTACTATCAGCGTGATAGTGGCTGCTGCTCTTTTCGGTTGTATTCCGCCTCCTGTTATCTTTGTCATTTCTCGCAGTTTTATAGCCACGACCACACTCAATAGACCAATAAACCTAATATAAACACACTCGTATTTATGTTAAATTTCACATCATTTCAATAAGGATCCAAAAGTTACTTCCCTTGCACCATTCATATTTCCATAAAAATTAATTACTAAAACTTAATACAAATATTTCTCTTCTTGGTAAAATCCGTTATAAATTGGTCGTGAACATGATATACGCCCTTTTTACATCCTTCTTCCTCCCCAACCTTCTCTATCCCCGTCTCCATCACTGCCTTCATTTTTTTCGCGCCTCTGTGCATTCCTTCTTAGGCACTGCCAAAGCGTTTAGTTTGACAAAAGTAACCGGTACCCCATGCGAAAGCGTGACGCACATACGAACGATGAGTTACTGGCAAGAGTAGTAGTAGTAGTAGTAGTAGTAGTAGTAGTAGTTTGGGACTTCGAGATAAAGATGGATCACCTTATCCCAGCCAAAAGACTATACCTAGTATTGACTTTTTTTTTACTTGTCAACTGGTATATTTTGAAGTCCCAGCAAATCACAGGGAGAAGATGAAAGAAAATGAAAAGAAAAACAAATACCTGGACCAAAGAATTGAAAAAAAAATCTGTGGAATACGAGGATGAAAGTGTTACCAATTTTAAAAAATCGAAAAGCAAAATTATTCTTACCAACATTCTTATCTTATATACATTTACCAAAACCTCCGCACGAACAGGATGCGATGCAAGGTCAATTTCTTAAGCGGAGTTTAACAGGTTTGAATCCAAAGTTGTTTTTCTCCTAGACTGGTTGCCTAGCCAAGGTTAAAAGAGCCCATTGTGCTTTACTATATACCCATAGCTGGAGGGAGAGTAGTTGGAGGCATAGATTTCCCAAGTGTTTTAGCGCTATGTAAAATGCCAACAGCCTTGTCCAGGATTTGAACTCGGGTCGGCGAGTCCATTTCCTACGACTCTAACCATTACACCACGTATTCTTGTCTTATATAGCCATAAACTATGCCCCTTTATATCCCGGACTCACAGATATCATCTCTGAACTACATCCGTTTCCATGTCAGACCCATAATTTCTATCTTGTTTAAAATGTTGAATAGTCGAGATGCTCCTTAGATGTTAACGGAGACCTCCAGCGCCATTATGAAATTAAAGATCTGATTTTGTTGATTGAAAAGAATCCTTGAGTGTTCTTACGCTTTCAGTCTTACGCCTATTCAACTATTCTACTCTCTTCACAAATTCTCAAACGTTGTCGCCGACCCCGATCTCAATCGGATGCTTTTGATCTTTCAAGTTTACTGGAGCTGTTCATTATTAGTCCTTTCATTATCCAACCGTATTCAACTCTAAGCTAAACGTCTTTTATCCGTGTCAAAACCCGATTCACCTCTGAAACCTTTTAGCCTATCGCTCAACACGGACACAAGAAACGGACACTCTTTCACTCCTACATCTGAACGACATGAAATGAACAAATAAGAAAATTTATGTTAATTAATGAAACCTGTGAATATACCACAGTATGATAATTTAACTATAACAACGTTTGATATATATACTTAAGAGCTATTGCAAAATAGTTCAATATGTAGAAAGTATATTAATCATAATTCCAACGACTGTTTGATTAAGTTTCTTTTGCGACTGTCTTTCGCTTTGTGAAAAGGCTAATGGATGGATGGATCTCTCTCTCTCTCTCTCTCTCTCTTCTCTCTCTCTCTCTCTCTCTCTCTCTCCCACATACACACACTTTCTTCAGCCTATCACTCGACATTGGAAGAAACCCCGCCTCTCTCTCTCTCTCTCTCTCCTCTCTCTCTCTCTCACACACACACACACACACACACACACACACACACATATACACACACTTTTTTCAGCATATCACTCAACATTGGAAGAAACAGACACCTTTTAACTCCTTCACCTGAACGACATGAAACTCTGAATAAACCAATAAGAAATTTTATATCTTAGATAGCGAGACCTGTATATATACCACAGTGTGATTATTTAACTATTACAACGTTTGATATACATACTTAAGAACTATTGCAAAATAATTCAATATATCTCTGAATTTTTTAGATGAGGCCTGATAATTAATATCATTTGGATTATTCGGACTATTGTCCTCATCTTTATTGTTAGCTGTACAATGTTTGAGGCGATCTGCCCTCCGGTCTTCTTCGGGTATTCCTTGTCCAATTGGACACATAGCATATTGGACAAAGGGGTTGGGTTAAGGCAGTTCTAATGGACAGTTATCTCTAGGCTGCAGGTTCAGTTCTGATCAAGACTGTAACAGAGAATGATAATTAACACAGCTTGACATCTGTACCCCAGTTATGGTTAGTGAAATGAGACCAGGAAGCCCCCGTGGATTGAATAAAGGGTTGGGTTCAAAGTTCCGTGATGTCTCTCGATTACGAAAAGAAGGTTCCGGAGTTCGAAAAGAAGGTCCCAGAGTTCGACAAGGCTCCCGAGTCCGACACGAAATACCTGAAGAAGGCCAGAGGGCACATCTACCGAAACGTTGTACAGATAATGATAAAGATGAGGACAATAGTCCGAATAATCCAAATAATACTAATTCAGTATGTAAAAAGTATAATCTTGATTTAACTATCTCTCTCACACACGTACACACTCACACTGTCTGTCTGTCTGTCTGTCTGTCTCTCTCTCTCTCTCTCTCTCTCTCTCTCTCTCTCTCTCTCTCTCTCTCTCTCTCTCTCTCTCTGGCTTGAAATTAAACAGCCTAACAGCCAGCCTAATAATTGCTTGTCATAGTTGAAACCATATAGCACAAGGCCAGAAGTATGGAGCATCCAATGAGAATTGAACTAACTTGCGAATATTACTTGCTAACCATTACACCATGTGAGGTGCCTATAGTTGAAACCATATCGTCGGGTTGGCCTACAATCAGTATCAGCCAAACAGTGAAGGAGTCAACCCCCTTTTGCCTAGCGCTAGACAAGTGAGATAGTTTCGGCATCCTGGGACGGATCGCCACACCTACCACCAGCTTCTCACTCTACCTCACAGATCCCTGTGCTACTCATTGAAACCATATAATTGTATGCAATTTAGACATAACCAAATAAAGGTTGACATGCCTTAAACTAACCAACCAAACAAAAAACCAACCAACACTATCTCTCTTGCATGCTAGGTAGCCAAATCCTGTATAATATTTCTGGTTTTATACTTCATCATCATCATGTCGCGCATGCAGCACGGATATCTATGACAATCTTTCGCCAACCTTCCCTATCATTCATTACACCTGGAAGCTCCTCTGTGGAGCAGCCAGCATCTTCACATAACTGGTCAATGTAGGTCATTGCCCCACACTTGAATTGTCCATGTGTTGGCTTCCACGGGATAACGTCGCTTATGAGTTCTTGCTTCTCCAGCAGTGTCCTGCATGCCTTGTCCGTCTCACTCGGATAGTTTGTTAGATGGGGGGGGGACAGGTGACCGTACAGCTGTTTCCACGACTTATTCAAGACTGCACGCAGCATTCTTGTGCAGCTCCCATCTAGCTTATTCTCACGACGCTTTGTAAGGGTCCAGGTGGTGCAGCCATACAGCAGCACCGACACAACCACAGCCTCTGCTGCTGGTTTTATATTTACTCTAAATTGTTTGGAATTAATATTAAAATACTCCTGTGACCTTTGCCCTTTTTGCGTGTGGGGTGGAGAGGAGAACAATAGATTTTTGCAATATATTATATTTAATATGAATTGGCAGGACTTCAAGTTTGTCTACAACTGCTGCTAAGTATTACTCGATTTTGCTCAAAATTGGCAGATATCGGCTCCCTGGCATTTGCAATGACAAGATGAATAAAGTCAGACAAAATAGCACGTATTCATTTTAAACCTACATATCGAACGAGTCAGCATTAAAAATAGCATTTTTTTAATGTTTAATAATAATAATGTTTAAATTAATAGCATTTTTTAAATTCATTTTTTCGCTCTTTAGGAAATTGGCAGATATCGGCTCCATGGCATTTGCAATAAGAAGATGAACAAAGTCGGACACGTATTAATTTTAAACCTACATATCTAACAAGTCAGCATTAAAAACCTCACACACAAAAAAAAACTACAGGACAGAACTACCATTTGTTTGATTTGTTTTTGTTTGTTTTTTTTTGGGGGGGGGGTACGGCATATCAATCCTGTTTGGGTCATTTAATATGGGATCTGCACAAGAATGTTGCGTGCAGTCCTGAACAAGTCGTGAAAACAGCACCCCACAAAGAAGCAATAATATGGTTACCTGCCCCCATCTCACAAACCATCCGGGTGAGACGGACTAGGCATGCAGGACACTGCTGGAGAAGCGGGGACGAGCTCATAAGCGACGTTCTCCTGTGGAAGCCAACACATGGACATGCTAACGTAGGACGTCCACTAAGGACCTACATTGACCAACTATGCGAGGATTCTGAATGCTGCGCAGAGGACCTCCCAGGGGCAATGAGTAATAGGGAAGGTTGGCGAGAGATTGTCATGGATATCCGTGTTGCTTGTGTGACATGATGATGATGATGATGATGATGATGATGATGAATACCTAATCAAGTCAGTGATATTTGGTTTACTTACAATATTTGCTGTTGCTTAAATGGTCACCCATCTAAGTATTGAACAGGGTCATCACTGCTTAACTTTGGTGATCTAGACGGAACCGGTTCTTTCAACGTGACTTGACCGTAAGCATTACCATTTGTACCAACAAACTAACTAAATATGCAAGGAAGTGTCTGGAAGTGATAAAACGTCAATAAACGATATAATGTTTGTTTGCTTGTTTTGTTTTACGGCATATCAACCTCGGTGGGTCATTTAATGCCGACAAAGTTTTGAAATAAATTCATTCTTGAGAGGTACACATTTTTATAAACACATTTTGCTATTTAAGCCATAAATGAGACCCCAAAAGGTACTACCACTCTAAGTCAGAGTGGGCCTGGGAGTAATGGTGATGAAGGGGTACTCCACATTCCCCGAGCTCCAGTACTGGAACCTTACCATCAGATAGAGTTTAACGTCATACCTAGGACACCAATACCCTCAACCATCGTCATCTACAACATATGATAAAAACGGCTAGGGCTTGTCATAAGTGCGATATGATCAGGACAATCATATAGGTGATTGGGCTTGATGTGACCAGCCGATTGATAGGAGGGGACCTCTCCGACCGCTCCTGTTGTTTAAGTAAGGACCAAAGTGGAGTGTTGCATGACATGGACTGCTCAGCCACCAGGGTCCCATTCTTAAGCATCACGGGTTGCCACCCACGGCTAAGCGGGTGAGTCTTACCCCTCTTCATAGGTGCAGTCGGTGTATTCTAAAGCCCTAGGCGATAGGGCTGATAAATGATATAATTATTTAGGTTTGGTTTGTTTTGTTTTACGACATATCAACCTCAGTGGGTCATTTAATGCCGATAAAGTTTTGAAATAAATCAATTCCTAATGGATAATACAATTTTTTTACAAATACATTTTTCTATATAACCCATAGATGGGACCCTAACAGGTACTACCACTCCAAGTCAAAGTGGACCAGGGAGCAATGTCATGAACTGCTCATCTACCTGGGCTCTATCCTTAAGCATCACGGGTCGCCACCCACGGCCAATAGGTGGCCCCATTGGGGGAGTCTTACCCCTCTGCAGAGGTGCAGTCGGTGCATTCTAACGCTCCACGGACAGGGCGGATAATTATTTAAAATGTTAATGTAACAACCCAGATTATGTTAGTTTGTTGTTTTACGGCATATCAATCCTTTTGGGGTAATTTAATGCCGAATCAAGTAGTACAGAATAAAGAGCGTTTCGAAAAATTTGATATCATTTGAGATATTATTTGTCTGTTTTTGGGGGTTTTTTTTTAGATTAGGCTTAAATATTTGTATTATTCGGATTTTCCGGACTGTTGTCCTCATCTTCAAATACTCGAAGCCTTATATATCAAACAAAACAAACTCACCTTGAACAAGATAAACTTTGAAACCAGACAACATGTCCTCAAATGCCTATAATTTCCCGCGAATCCTCCTTCCACCATTCCCCTCACAATAAACTTGTGAGCCCCCCCCTCATACAAATTCCTACTACTATTTGCTTAAACGAAACCTGTGAGCCCCTCTTACTATTAATTCCTACTGCTACTGCTTGTTTTAAAGGCGAGACAACGGAAACATTCCACCAGTTCCACACCTGAAGATGGCACAAAGTCGTACAGAAACCGCTCGTGAAAAAACCTTTGGTGGATTGCTACACCAATTCCACCCTGATATTAAAAAAGATGGCCAGACAGTTAGAAAGGGTCGAACAAAAACTCGTGCAACAAGAATTGTCAGTAGAGTTTGCCAAAATATACTTATCGTTATTGCTATATACACGTCGTTTCGGTTGATGTACATTTTCAGGTGTTTCCTGTCGAACTTGAGAGCCTTTATATCGTAAACCGAACTCTTTATTTAATCTATTGGTGTAGAGTGTTCTCATTCCATGAAACATCTCTTGTTACAACTGTTAAATTATGTTAATACAAATCATTTGAGATATTCCAGAAAAAAAATATATCCTTTAGTAATCTAATAACTTCATCAATTCTCATTCGAATGTTCTCAAATTTTAACAGCATGTGTAGTAAAAGTAAAGTCGTCGGGGTGGCCTAAAGTCGGTATCAGCCAATCAGTTAGTGCAAGACCAAGGAGATTGTTTGCATCTGAGATGGAGCGCCACACCTACCATCAGCTCCTTTACCGCACAAATGCATGTGCTACTCATACGCTGGGGTGGTGAGGGCCGGTATCGAACTAGGAACCTTGTGGTTTCTAGCCGAACGCTCTACTGACTAAGCTAACCCGACCCTAAAAACAACTTAAATGTTCTGTGTTCATTTTTATTTATTTTTAGATATTTAAATGTCATTCACTAGAAAATGAAAAGGCGTAAAACCCAACCAACCAACCAACGCGTGCATCGGGCGCTGATTATTAACAATTTTTTGTTAACAAATCTGTTCCGATTTCTCTATTCTTACCTCCCAGACAGGCAATATAAGAAGTTGCTTGTAGATCTTTCTACAGAAATAGAGAAACAGATACGCCATATTCCTAAGAGCATTTCTCTTCATGTGTATTTATGTTGAAGCGTAAACACTAAACATGGGCACCTCATGTGGCGTAATGGTTAGGAAACAAGATTCGCATTGTTAGTGAGTTCGATTCTCGCTGTGCGCCCCATAATGTGGCCTTGTGCCACATCTAATCTTAATAAATAATTATAAAACATTAAACATAAAATGCTGAGTTATTTCTATACATGCTGTTAAAACTGAATCTCTAAAATAACGGATGCTTAAAAACGTTGTTGCTTTTATTATTGAATCTGGGGTCTAATGTTCCCTATTTTCTTTATTACCACCTCCCACAGTCTATCTCTATCGTGGTCCGACTAGGACTCAAAGATGCACCCGCCCTGTCGGCTGAGACGTTAGAATGAACCGACTGCACCTCTACAAAGGGGTAAGACTCACTCAATGGGGCCACCAGTTGGCCGTGGGTGGCGACCCGTGATGCTTAATGATAGAACCCAGGTGGCTGAGCAATCCATGATGATATTCCACTTTAGGCCTTTTCTTGGGCTGGATGGGCGGTCGGAAAGGTCCCCTCCGATCAATCGGCTGGTCACGTCAAGCCCTAGCACCGATATGATTGCCCCAATCCTTCTTATCATATGGGTGCTAGAAGGCGGTGACTGAGGGTCTACGTGTCCTGGGAATGACATTAAACTCTATCTGATGGTGAGGTTCCAGTTCTGGAGGTTTGGGGAATGTGGAGCACTCCTTCATCACCATTGCTCCCTGGTCCACTCTGACCAGGAGTGGTAGTACCTTTTAGGGTCCATCTGGGTTGAATAGAAAACAGGAGTTTATAAACAAAATTGTATTATGCATTAAGATGAATTTATTTCACAACTTTGTCGGCATTAAATAACCACCGAGGTTGATATGCCGTAAACAAGCCAAATCAAGCCAAGATGCACTTGATAAACCCTCGGAAATTTGGAGGCAACGGTTTGTTAAGGAGTCACAACCTCCTTTATTATTTCAGTTCAAGAGCGACACTAAATGATCTTTTTAAAAAATCCATCGGAAAAATACATTTTGTTTACAGTTTTGACGGAATCAAGAATATGTTCGTTCGGATGCCTTGCATTTTTGTAATTTAAAAAAAAAAAAAAAAAAAAAAAAAAAAAAAAAAGGGGACAATACTGTTAAAAAAAAATAACATGTACCTTATATCGCGCAATTAGCACGGATATCCATGACAATCACTCGCCAACCTTTATCATTCATTGCCCCAGGGAAGTCCTCTGTGCCGCATCCAGTATCTGTGCAGAGTTGTTCAATGTAGGTCCTAACTGGGCGGCCCATATTAGCATGTCCATGTGTTGACATCCCCAGGAGAACGTCGTTTATGAGTTCGTCCTTGCTCCTCCAACATGTCTTGTCCGTCTCACTCGGATGTTTTGTGAGATAGGGGACAGGTGGTCGTACAGCTGTTTCCTAGTGGGGTACTAAAAAGGTACAATATTGTTATTATAATCGGTTTCTTCAGTCTATTTGTTATTTTTATTTTTTAGGGTTCAAGAATTACACCTCTTGATGTGCCCCTCACCTGGGATTCGTATTTAATTTGTAAACCGGATAGGACGAGAATTCTTCCAATGTATAGCCGTATCAGTACTACTTTATGGTTGCACCACTTGGACTGCCCAACGTAGACAAATATTTATTTCTACCAACTGGTTAGTTGGGTGGATTTTACGGCACGTCAAACCATTGGGTTATTTTATGCTGAAGATTTTTTCTTCATTTATTCTTGTCTTACTAGGATGGTTTGTGTGATAGAGGACAAGTGGCCGTACGGCTGCTTTCCTGCGGGGTGCTGCTTCCAGGATTTGTTTGAACATTCTGATGACTAATCCTTAGGTACGGGGATCAGACAAAAAAAGCGTCGAGACAGGCAGTCCTAAGTGAAAAAACTCGACAAGATGAAAACATTCAGTCACCTAGCTAAAGAAAGTATAAAGATATACTATCAAATCTTTTTTGGTATGTTTTTTTAACTAAAGTTACATTGTACATACATATATGTATGTTAAAGTACATACATAAAGTTACATAGGACATACAAATAATATGTATGGATATACAATGAATTCCTGTCATTAAGATTAGTTATTGCATAGATTGCAAATTTATTTAGTAGTAAATGAATTTTGAAGTACATGTAAAATTATTAAATGTTTTTAAGCCGCATATTTTATATTGTTTGAATTAAGATAAACAGGCATGTTATAGATTTATAGAAGAAACCATAGGTTTTTGTTTGTTTTCAATGCCGAAAAGTAAAAGTTACTAACTAGATAGGTAGGCATGACGTCAGTAAAAAAATAGTTAAGTTAATTAATAAAAACTTTAAAAGTAAAAGACTTTAAAATCTGACAGATAAGGTCTGTAGTTTACGACTAAAGATGTACCCGGTTTGGAAAAGATTTCTACAAATTTACATTACGAAGAAAAATGTTCTATTTTGGCCCTTTATAATAAAAAAAAAATTCGAAAGTTTATCTACAAGGAGTTGCACAAAGTTACTATGCCAGTTATATTAAAGATACGTTCTATTACTCATTGTAACAACTATCTGCACGGGTACAATCACTTATAGGTCTTATTTAAAGATGTACAAGATTCGTGTACAAAGTTAAAGGTAGAAAATGCTTACAATGTCATAGAAACTATCCAGTTTCATGGTGTGGTTAAGAACGACACTGTCAACATTTTATACCTAGCTTAGGGAATAGTGTGCATATTTATACTTAATTTTCTTTCTTTTGCACACGGTGATGCAATATCAATTCTACCTAATAAAATAATTTGCTCAGCTGTATGATTTCAGGTAACTAATAGTAATCCTTAGTAAATGATCGATCAGTTATAGTTGATCCACAGATGAGACCCTAACAGGTACCATTATTCCAGTTCAGAGTGGACCTGGGAGTAATGGCAATAAAGGAGGTACTCAATGTTTCTTAAGGTTAGGATCAGAATGTGCAAGAGTTCGTCGACGGAAATAGATGATAAAAGCAAGTTAAGACAGGACAAGATTAAAATAAAATCATCTTGTAGAAACAAGAGGAATTAAAAAAAAAAAAAAAAAAAAAAAAAAAACAGACTAATAAATGTTTTAAAAGGGTAAAATCACATTGTAAGTTTTTAGAGAGTTAATTTTACGATTTACTATATTCAGTTTCTTCTGTGTCCTCAGGAATGAGTTTATTTGCTTGTCCACTCAAAATCAGTTTACGTTGAACTCGCTTATGGTAGTATATATGGACTCCACAAACCACGTTCAGTAAACCATGAAGATAGTTACGCCAAGTAGTATGTAGAATATTTGTTCGGGGTCAAGAGAGCTGCTTGTCGGTTCCGTAGTCGATGGAGCCGGCGATACAGTCGTTGGAAAGGCTTTTGGTGCGCTCATCGGGTCTACGTATCGCATTTGCCCCATCTGTCTGGAATATCAATAGTAAAATAAAATTTGCAACGGAACACTAGCTACTGTATTTTATAAACAAGTGAGAGTTTTTGACTAGTCCGTACTTTCTTCGACGGGGTTTTAACTGTTGAAGAATGATTTACGTTGAAACAAATGTGAATCAAAAGGAACTGAGTTCAAGCCGTGCAAAAGTAAATCAATATTTTTATAGTTATTTACTGGGTTAGTTTGGTTTGGTTTATTTGGTTTACGGCATATCAACCTCAGTGGGTCATTTAATGCCGACAAGGTTTTAAAATAAATTCATTCTTAATGGATACTCAATTTTTTTTATAAACTCATGTTTTTCTGTTTACCCCATCGATGGAACCCTAACAGATACTACCACTCCGAGTCAGAGTAGATCTGCGAGCAATGGTGATGAATGGGGTGTTCCACATTCCCCAAACCTCCAAAACTGGAACCTCACCATCAGATAGAGTTTAACGTCATTCCCAGGACATGAAAACACTCAGCTACTACCTTCTAGCTCTCATATGAGAAAAAGGGTTGACGCTCGCTATAAGTGCAATAGGGTTGACGCAATCATATAGGTGCTAGGGCTTGATGTGAACAGCCGATTGATCGGAGGGGGTAAGAGCTAAAGTGGATGTTGTCATGGTTGTTAGTTGCACCACTGCAACCTACCCCCCCCCTTATAAAATCTCCCACCGGGATTTATTTCAAAAGGGTTGGTCCAGAAAACTCACGAATCTGGGCACAATGCCTGAAGATTTATTTTGGTGGACAGGGGACAAAACCTTTTATACCACTTTGTTTGTTCTATCTTAGTTGTTTCATTCGCCGACCGACTCATGGTAATAAATACGTCAAATTCTATCAAGACGAATTAATAAATATCTACTTGATTTGATTTGGTTTATATGTTAAACTGATTATCATAGACTGAGCATATGTTAGGATAACGTGTACATGAAAGTCAATAGCGCTTGACTTCACGCTATCCTAACTTTATAATATATATATATATATATATATATATATATATATATATATATATATATATGTGTGTGTGTGTGTGTGTGTGTGTGTGTTGTGTGTAAGAAGAAAAAGTGTAAGTTAATCCGACAGTATGTAATATTGTGAAAAATAAAACACAAGTTTACATTACTCGTTTATGAGCTTTTGTGTTTTTCAATTCTTTTTACAATATATATATATATAATATATATATATATATATATAGGTCTATTTTATAGAGATGCCAGCTGAAGTAAATTTATAATAGCCAAATGACGGTCTGTTGAGGTTTTCTCGGTTATTGGAAGTTTATATATATATATATATATATATATATATATATATATATATATATATA
The DNA here is from genome assembly GCA_023376005.1 of Doryteuthis pealeii. Lineage (NCBI taxonomy): Eukaryota > Metazoa > Mollusca > Cephalopoda > Myopsida > Loliginidae > Doryteuthis > Doryteuthis pealeii. The sequence continues at coordinate 43,724,244 of CM042150.1, read as the reverse complement.
AACTTCCAATAACCGAGAAAACCTCAACAGACCGTCATTTGGCTATTATAAATTTACTTCAGCTGGCATCTCTATAAAATAGACCAATATATATATATATATATATATATATATATATATATATATATATATAGTATATATTCATGGTAAAGCACTGTAGGGGAGACATTAATTGAAATTTCACCGTTTAGCGTAAGCATTTACTCACCTGTTGTTTACAGGACTTGAGATCTCTGAGGATTTTTAAAAATATACCCTGTAAGTATGTACCAATTAATTGTTCACCCCGGATTGACAGTCGCTAACGGCCGTAAGGGTAAGGAACTTAGCAGACGAAAATCCTGTCGGGTTTCGCTCCCGGCTAGAGGTAGCTGTTAAAAAAGTCAAGCTGCATTGATGAGACGTAAATGTCGAAACACGTCTGTGGATGACCGATATATATGCTCCCAATTTTCATGGTGGGTAAGACATTTAAATGTGGGGGAGACATTTAAATGAAATTTAACCGTTTAGCATTTACTCGCCTGTTATTTATAGACTTGAGTTCTCTGGTTATTATAAAAACATATATCTTGTAATTATATATCAATTAATTGTTCACCCCGGACTGACAGTCGCTAATGGCCGTAAGGGTAAGGAAATTGGCAGACCAAAATTCTGTCGGGTTTCGTTCCCGGCTAGAGATAGCTGTTAAAAAAGTCGAACCGCACTGATGAGATGTAAATGTCGAAACAATTGTCTGTGGATGACTTTATATATATATATATATATATATATATATATAATATATATATATATATATATATGGTGTTCAGGATAAATTTGACATACATATATTTGGTTATTTTCTCCGTAGGTTGGAGGTTTTGGACGCACACTACGCATCATTAAAAGCTTGGACCCTTCTTCATTCATATACGATGATAGATAGAATGGATGACTGGAATCCACCTGAATCATGGAAGAGAATAATTTGTATCATGATGATCTGCGCCGGCCACCAAAATAGGGAGATTATGGTTGCTGCCCAAAGTTCGCTGAACACTGTAAAAACAATCAAACGTAAACTGGAGAATTGCAATGAAGACTACGAGGCTGTGGCTAGAAGAAAGCAACATAACAGACGAACTGATTGCGTTCGTACAGCTGAATTCTTCGAAAATCAGCAGAAAAAAACTGTTGGGGGACTCTGGAATTGGAATTCGGGCTTTATCACGTGAATCGAATGTTTCAGCCTCTACCATGAGGCTCACACTCATTAATGACCTTCGCTAATACTCCTAAAAGTGCCGCAGAGGTCAACTACTCCCAGAAAAGGCCAGTGAAAATTATCTGACAAAGGCGAAGTGAAACATCCTGCTGAACCACAAACAATCTGGTTCTTTTTCGATCTGGGTATTGTGAAGCCTCCGTATTTTTTCAGAGAGGGTATCAGGTTGAATTCAGATGCCTACGTGGAGTTGATAAACACTGTAGTAAAGCCCTGGATAAGAAGAGTAGCCAATGGTAGGCCATATGTATGGCAGCAGGATTCGGCCCCTGCCACATCTCTGAAAAAAGTCAAAAATGGTTGTCGGCGAATTTTTATGACTACACCAGTCCAATGTTTGGCCTCCGAACTCCCCAGATCTTAATTCCATGGATTATTATGTATGTGGCGCTGTTTAGAGTACCAATCGCCGTGCCAGTACTACAAAAGCCCAGTTAATCGACATAATTAAGTAGTTTTTGAGACCCTTCCCAGGGGAACTGTAGCATCAGCTTGCTCCATGTTCCGGAGCAGGATTGAAGCTGTGATCGACGCTAATGGTGGTTATTTTTAGTGAAACTTGTAGACAGTAGTGTAATTTCCGTGCCTGTTGAATTTCTTTACAATCTATTAAATTTTACCAAGTACTTTTTCTTTTCTTCAATAAACTGTCAAATTTATCCTGAACAACCTATATATATATATATATATATATATATATATATAGAGAGAGAGAGAGAGAGAGAAGAGAGAGAGAGAGAGAGAGAGAGAGGCAGACAGACAGAGAAGATGCGAATGATGTAATGGTTACTGTCGTAGGAAATGGACATGGCGAGAGGAGTTTAAATCCTTAACGAGGATATTTGCATTTCATATAACACTAACACTCTTGATTGAGGGAGAATAATTGGATTCATTCCAATTATTTCTCCCCAATCTATGGGTAATATTAGGGTAATATTAGGTCAGACTGGATTCGAGAATTCAAAACCTCTTCAAATCCGCTTAAGAAATTGACCTTGTTTCGAATCCTATTCGTGTGGTAAGTTTGGTTGATATGTACATATACACACACATATATATATATATATATATATATATATATATATATATATATGTATACATACACATACATATATATGAGTAAAATATGGAAATAAATCCGACAGTATGTAGAAGATAGAAAAAGAAAGTATTCCCAAAAAGTTGAATTTATTGTAGATGGTGAAGTCAAATTTAAAATGTTTCGATTATTATCAAACATTCCATCCGAATGTCCTGATAAAGTTTTGATAAAAACCGAAATGTTTCAACATCGACTTCACCATCAAAAATATATTCATTTTTTTTCTTTTTGAATACTTTGTTTTTCTATTTTCTACACACATATATATACATATACATATACTGTATACATATTTGGAAAAGTTAATATTTCTTTTTACTAGACTCGAACGCAGTACCTTTGTATTACAATTGTTTCGGTGAAAATTTTGGATACCTTTTTCTTGAATTGTAGGTATCCAAGCGAAGATATAAATAGTTATTTTCAAAAAAAAATCCTGCTCATGCTTCCAGGAGAGAAAAAGGCAACCACTACACTAAACTCTTGTGTGTGGAAAAAAAAAAACAAAAAAAAACCCACCCACAACAACCCAAACCACAACAAGAGATAATAATCTTGTGTATAGCGTCCCTGGTGGTAATCTTAGAAAAATGTCCTTTCGGAGAGGAGATATCGAGTTGTGGGAACAGTTTGATGATACGAGTTCGACCTCTACAGTCGTCTCCAATGCGGCTAATATAGGTACCATAAAACCAACGACGCCGTTCCCTGTTGCACAGAGCATATCATATGATGATAGTATAAGATACTTTATTCTTTCGGTGGTTTCCTTGGTGCTAATCGTAATCATACTTTCCCTCTTCAATTTTCACAGGAAACGTTCCAAAATATCGCCAAAACTTACCAGATACGCAACGGTGCGACTCTAAACTTTAACCGTTTCAAAGACAATTTTTCACAAGCCCATCCGAGGTCGACATCTTAAAAGTTTTTTTATCATATTCTCAAGTGAATTTATACATGGACTACTCAAACCATAACTTTTATGTTAAAGATTGCCTTTAAAGTTTTTTATTGCCTCCAGAATTGTTTTATGAAAATGTTTGATTATTTTTTATATCTAAGCTCATTGTTCTGCCCTTTTTAGCGCAAACAAAACGGACTATTTCTTGATATATTCGCTACGTATTTTAGCGATTGCTATCGTCTGAAATTTAGCTTTAGAAATATGAAAGTGAAATACACCGGTAGCTGACTTTCAATGATAGCTGATTGTTACCGTTATCAATAAATTCTGATTAATATAAGGAGCAAAAAATGATGCAAGATATAAATGATTGACTCTGAATTGAGGAATTCTGCTTAAACAGAGACACTGTCGATTTGCCCTTGTTACATAAATGAACTCTAATGGGTTGCCTTTTTGTTCTTCGTACAGAAACTTAATAGACATAATTCAAACGGGCTATTTTGAATCGTAAATGTTTCTTTTAATTGTTATATTGTTTTGAATATTGAATTGACATGAACTTCATTGTATTGATATTTCGAAGATTATTTGCAGCATAATTGGTATATGATAGGAAGTCTTTCATCTTGACTATTCCAGGAACCACAAAGGATTCTATGATGAAAATTATGGCTACTATAATTGAAGAATTTTACCATTCGCATTACTTCTATTGCGAATCTTAACATTATCCATTCATGGTCTGATAAGTTTCTTTTTATTAAAAAAAAACATAAAATTGGGTATCTGACATGGTGAAAGGCTTAGCAAATCCTTTAAGTTCGATTCTCACACAGGTGCACCATACATTTGATTATTGGGTCACAACTAAGATTAGTAAATAACTAAAGCATTCAATTTATGGTTTATAAATTCGTATATTCCTTAAGACCTACTTTTAATATTTTCCTATAAAAATATTCCCACGTAACTAAAAACGCTTAGACTTTTATTTTTACGCCCACTGTAAAGCATATTTCGCAGTTATAGGAATAATTAGAAGTATTGAGTAAAAACTGCTCAATAGTCCACATTTATTTACGTAAAAGATGTGATAAAGTATCAAGACTGAAGCTTTATTTCTTTTCTTTTTTTTTAATAACCCGCAGCCATTATTTATTACTTTAAATTATTGGTATATGACTTACTATTTTTCAATACAGAAGTCAGTGGGTCATATTATAACCGGTAACCAGATATAACTTTTCCTGTAATGGGCGTTGCCATATTCAGAAGAGAATAAAAGTTATATCTGTTGTCCAAAATAATGTAACAAACGCTTGTTTTTTTATACGACTACAAAGAAATTATCACTGGAATTCGGGTTTGTTTTGTAATCTGTTTCTTTTATTGTGAACTTATTTTGCTGAAAATCCTTCGTGTGAACATATTCTTGCATTTACTCTGATTACTATGAATTTTGTATCGAAACTTTATATAAATACTTATTTTTAATCGATACAAAGTTGAACAAATGCTAAATTTAATTTAACGTCAATGCGTATTATTAGATTTTTTTTTTATTTGTCTGAATTTTTAGGTGAAGCTTGAAAATTTGTATTTTGATCTTTCAGGCTGTTGTCCTCATCTTTAGTGTAATATACTCAACGCTTCAACCAATCTTTCCTCTCCGCTTTCAGATTATTCTCGAACTCGTGATTCTTCATGTTGTAATCTGGAGCTTTCGTGGAACTTCGAACTGAACACTTTATTACCTCAATGAATTGAATAAGGGGTTCGGTTCGAAGTTCTGTGAAGGCTCCAGAGTTTAATTAGAAACAAGTGAATTCCAGAGAGCACATCGATCGAAACTTTGTATATAACAAAGATGAGGACAACAATCCGAAAAATCTAAATTGAAATTTTTTTTTTTTTTTAATTCTAAAGCTAGAGGTGCGTATTGTGAAGGAGGGCATGTTTATAACACTAAGTACATTTACATATATCGCCTTGGGAATCCCTATATTTTTTTTTTTTTTTTTTTTTTTGCTATTGCTAATAAGATGTAATCTGTTATATATTGGCTTTACATTTATTTATAACATTTTACAAGACTTTTATTTCTTAAACAATGTAAGCCACTGCGTTTCTTAGTCTTTGGTTTAGAACACACACACAAAGACGTGTACAATAATTATAGGAAATTTCATATATAGGGTGGTCAAAATCACGTTAAGTTTTCATTCATTTTTTTTTTTCCCTATTTTGTTGAATTTTAATTCGAGGGACTGGAGTAAAAAAAAATCACGTGAAAATATTAGCCATACCTAGTCAATATGAAAGTGTTTATTTTCCTAACCTCCACCAGGCCAGATTAACATTAGATCTTTACTTGGGGAGCCACCTACACACCGCCTATGCAATGTTGTTTGCATCCTTCCATCTAACTAAAGATGCCGTATGCCACTTTTTATCTGCAACTGCGTGAGTGACTGACAGACCGATTTTTAATGGCACTACGGCATCTTTAGTTAGAGGAAGGATGCAAACCAACATTGCTAGGCGGTTGTGGTGCTCCCCAAGTGAAGATCTAATGTAATCTGGCCTGGTGGGAGGTTAGGAAATAATCACTTTCAATTTGACTAGTAGGCTAATATTTCACGTGATTTTTTTATCAGTCCTGGATTAAAAATTGCAACAAAACTAGGGAAAAAAAAATGAATGAAAGCTTAACGTGATTTATCCACGCCTATTTATGAAATTTACCTATGTTATTGTACACGTCTAATAATTTTCTGTAAAGTGTGTTCTAAACCCAAAGACTAAAGAAACGCAGTGGCTACATTTGTTTAAGAAAAATAAAAGTCTGGTAAATGTTATAAAATAATGTAAAGCCAATATATAACAGATTACCTCTTATAGCAATAGCAAAAAAAAAAAAAAAAAAAAAAAAATATAGGGAAATTCCAAGCGGATAATCAATGTAATGTACTTGTGTATAAACATGCCTCCTTACAGATACGCACATCTAGCTTTTAGAATTTAAAAAAAAAAAAAATTTCAATTAGATTTTTCGGATTTGGTTGTCCTCATCTTTGTTATATACAAAGTTTCGATCGAATGTGCTCTCGAGGGGGGGGGGGGGGGGGGGGGGGGGGGGGGGGGGGGAGGGGGGGGGGGGGGGGGGGGGGGGGGGGGGGGGGGGGGGGGGGGGGGGGGGGGGGGGGGGGGGGGGGGGGGGGGGGGGGGGGGGGGGGGGGGGGGGGGTGGAATTCACTTGTTTCTATTAAACTCTGGAGCCTTCAACAGATACTTCGTAACCGACCACTTATTCTAATTCAATTGCAGGTAATAAAGTGTTTCAGTCGAAGTTCCACGAAAGCCTCCAATTACAGACATGAAGATCACGAGTTCGAGATAATCTGAAAAGCGAGAGGAAAAGATTGGTTGAAGCGTTGATATATTAGCACTGATATAGATGAGACAACAGCCTGAAAAGATCAAAATAACAAATTTTCAAGCTTCACCTAAGAAATTCAGACAAATAAAAAAAAAAGGTCTAATATACGCATTGACGTTAAATTAAATTTAGCATTTGTTCACTTTGTATCGATTAAAAAATAATGTATTTAATATAAAGTTTCGATACAAATTCATGAGTAGATCAGAGTAAATGCAAGAATAGTTCCACGAAGGTATTTCAGCAAAACTAAGTTCACAATAAGAAGAAACATGATTACAAAACAAACCCGAATTCGCATGATAATTTCTTTGTAGTCGTATAAACAAGCGTTTGTTACATTATTTGTGACAACCGATATAACTGTTATTCTCTTCTGAAATATGGCACGCCATTACCAGGAAAAGTTAATATCTGGTTGACCGGTTATTAATACTGACCCACTGACTTCTGTATTGAAAAATAGTAAGTCATTATACCAATGAATGAAAGAATAAATAATGGCTGTCCGGGTTATTATAAAAAAGAAAAGAAATAATAGCTTCACCTTGAACTTTATTCACATCTTTTACCGTAATAAATGTGGACTATTGAGCATTTTTACGATCAGATACTTCTAATTATTCCTATAAACTGCGAATATGCTTTACAGTGGGCGTAAAAATAAGTCTAAGCGTTATTAGTTTACGTGGGAATATTTTTAGAAAATATTAAAAGTAGGTCGTTTAAGGAATAATACGAATTTAAAACCAATAAATTGAATGCTTTAGTTATTTACTAATCTTAGTTGTACCCAATATCAAAAATGTAGGTGCACCTGGTGAGAATCGACTTAAAGGATTTGCCCAAGCCTTTCCCAATGTCAGATCCGCAATTTATGTTTTTTTTTAATAAAAGAAACTTATCAGACGCCATATGGATAATGTAAGATTCCGCATAGAAGTAATTTGCGAGATGTAAATTCTTCAATTATAGTAGCCATTAATTTTCATCATAGAATTCCTTTGTGGTTCCTGAATAGTCAAGAATGAAAAAGACTTCTTCATGAAATACATATAATGCTGGGCCAATAACTTCGAATATCAATACAATGAAGTCATGTCAATTCAATTTCACCAAAAAAACACTATACAATTAAAGAAACATTTCGTTCAAAAATAGCGTTTGAATATGTCTTTAGTTTCTGTACGAAGAACTAAAAGGCAACCCATTAGAGTCATTTATGTAACAAGGCAAATCGACAGTGTAATCTGTTTAAGCAGAATTCCTCAGTCAGAGTCAATCAATTATATCTTGCAATAATTTTTTGCTCTTTATATTAGACAGAATTTATTGATAACGGTAACAATCAGCTATCATTGCAAAGTCAGCTACCGGTGTAATTTCAGCTTTTATTTCTAAAGCTAAATTTCAGACGATAGCATGCAAAATACGTAGCGAATATTCAAGAAATAAGTCCGTTTTTGTTTTGCGCTAAAAAGGCAGAACAATGAGCTTTAGATATAAAAAAATAATAAACTATTTCATAAAACAAATTCTGGAGGCAATAAAAACTTTAAAGGCAATCGTTTTAACATAAAGTTATGGTTTGAGTAGTCCATGTATAAATTCACTTGAGAATATGATTAACAAAACTTTTAAAGATGTCGACCTCGGATGGGCTTGTGAAAATGGCTTTGAAACGGTTAAAGTTAGAGTCGCACCGTGCGTATCTGGTAAGTTTTTGGCGATATTTTGGGAACGTTCCTGTGAAAATTGAAGAGGGAAAGTATGATTTACGATTAGACCAAGGAAACGACGAAAGAATAAAGTAATCTTATAGTATCATTCATATCTTGTGTGATATGCTCTGTGCAACAGGGATCGGCGTCGTTGGTTTTATGGTACTATTAGCCGCATTGAGACGACTGTAGAGGTCGAACTCTATCACAACTGTTCCCACAACTCGATATCTCCTCTCCGAAAGGACATTATTTCAAGATTACCACAAGGGACGCTAAGCTACAAGATATTATCTCTTTTGTGGTTTTGGGTTGTTGTGGGTGGGTTTTTTTTTGTTTTTTTTTTTCCACCCAAGAGTTTAGTGTAGTGGTTGCCTTTTTCTCTCCTGGAAGCATGAGCATGATTTTTTTTGAAAATAAACTATTTATATCCGCTTGGATACCTAATTCAAGAAAAAAGTATCCAAAATTTCACCGAACAATTTGTATACAAAGGTACGCGTCGAGTCTGTAAAAAAATATTAACTTTCCAAATATGTATACAGTATATGTAATGCATATATATGTGTGTAGAAAATAAGAAAAACGAAAGTATTCAAAAAGAAATAAAATGAATATATTTTTGATGTGAAGTCGATGTTGAAACATTTCGGTTTTTTAATCAAACTTTATCAGACTTTCGATGGAAGTTTGATAATATCGAAACATTTTAATTGACTTCACATCTACAATAAATTCACTTTTGGGAATACTTTCTTTTTCTATCTTCTACATGACTGTCGATTTATTTCCATATTTTACTCAAATATATAGTTGTGTATGTATAACATATATATATATATATAATATAATATATATATATATATAAGTATGTGTTGTGTATATGTACATTCACCAAAACTTACCCACACGAATAGGATTCGAAAAGGTCAAATTTCTTAATGGCGGATTTGAAGAGGTTTGAATTCTCCGAATCCAGTCTGACCTAATATTACCCTAATATTACCGCATCGATTGGGGAGACTAATTGGAATGAAATCCAATTATTCTCACTCAATCAAAGAGTGTTAGGTTATATGAAAATGCAAATATCCTGTTAAGATTTAAAACTCCCTCTCGCCATGTCCATTCGCTACGACCAGTAAACCATTACATCTACATTCGCATCTTCTCTGTCTGTCTGCTCTCTCTCTCCTCTCTTCTCCTCCTTCTCTCTCTCTCTCTCTCTCTCTCTCTATAGTATATATATATATATAATATATATATATATATATGGTGTTCAGGTAATTTGACAGTTTATGAAGACAAAAGAAAAAGTACTTGGGTAAAATTTAATATAAGATTGTAAAGAATAATTCAACAGGCACGGAAAGATTTACATACTGTCACATTTTTTGTTTCACTAAAATAAGCCACCTCATTAGCGTGCTCATCAGCTTCAATCCTGCTCCGGAACATGGAGCAACTGAATGCTACAGTTCCCCTGGAAGGTCTCAAACTACCTAATTTTCGATTAACTGGGCTTTTGTAGTACTGGCACGGCGATTGTATTTCCCTAAAACACGCCACTACATAATAATCCATTGGAATTAAGATCTGGGAGTTCGAGGCAAACATTGGGACTGTGTAGTCATAAAAATTCGCCGACAACCATTTTTGACTTTTTCAGAGATGTGGCAGGGGCCGAATCCTGCTGCCAATACATATGGCCACCATTGGCTACTCTTCTTATCCAGGGCTTACTACGTGTTTATCTAACGTCCACTAGGCATCTGAATTCACCTATACCCCTCTGAAAAAATACGGAAGGCTTCACAATTACCAGATCGAAAAGAACCAGATGTTTGTGTTCCAGCAAGGATGTTTCACTTCGCCTTTGTCAAGATGAATTTTCACTGGCCTTTTCTGGGAGTAGTTTGACCTCTGCGGCACTTTTAGGAGTATTAGCGAAGTCATTAATGATGTGAGCCATGGTAGAGGTGAAACATTCGATTCACTGATAAGCCCGAATTCCAATTCCAGAGGCCCCCAACAGTTTTTTTTCCTGCTGATTTTCGAAGAATTCAGCTGTACGACGCAATCAGTTCGTCTGTTATGTTTGCTTCTTAGCCACAGCCTCTGTAGTGCTTCATTGCAATTCTCCAGTTTACGTTTTGATTGTTTTGACATGTTCAGCGAACTTTTGGGCAGCAACCATAATCTCCTATTTTTGGTGGCCGGCGCAGATCTCATGATACAAAATTAGTTCTCTTCCATGATTCAGTGTATCAGTCATGCCATTCTATCTATCATCGTATATGAAATGAGAAGGGTCCAAGCTTTTAAGTGATGCGTAAGTGTGCGTCAAAACCTCCAACCTACGGAGAAATAACCAATATATGTATGCAAATTTATTCCTGAACACCATATATATATTATATATATATATATATATATATTATATATATATATAATTATATAGAAGTCATCCACAACAATTGTTTCGACATTAAACTCTCATCAGTGCGTTTCGACTTTTTTAACAGCTATCTCTAGCCGGGAACGAAACCCGACAGAATTTGGTCTGGCAATTCTTACCTCTACGGCCATTAGCGACTGTCAGTCCGGGTGCAACAATTATTGATATATAATTACAAGATACTTATGTTTTTTATAATACGAGAACTCAAGTCTATAAATACAGGCGAGTAAATGCTAAGCGTTAAATTTTCATTTAAAATTGTCTCCCCACATTTAATGCTTACGCCACCATGAAAATGGAGCATATATATCGGTCATCCACAGAACGTGTTTCGACATTTACGTCTCATCAATTGCAGCTTGACTTTTTTTAACATCTACCTCTAGCCGGCGCGAAACCGACAGGATTTTCCGTCGCTAATTCCTTACCCTTACGGCCGTTAGCGACTGTCAATCCGGGGTACAATTAAATTTGGTACATACTTACAGGGTTATTTAGAAAAATCCTCAATGGATCTCAAAGTCCTGTAAACAACAGTGAGTAAATGCTTACGCTACGGTGAAATTTCAATTAAATGTCTCCCCTACTGCTTGACCAATGAATATATTATGATATATATATATATATATATATATATATATATATATATATAATATATTGGTCTATTTTATAGAGATGCAAAGCTGAAGCTAATTTATAATAGCCAAAGTGACGGTCTGTTGAGGTTTTTCTCCGTTATGGAAGTTTATATATATATATATATATATTATATATTATATCTATATATATATATATATAACTTCCAATAACCGAGAAAACCTCAGAAACAGACCGTCATTTGGTATTATAAATTTACTTTCAGCTGGCATCTGCAGTAAAATAGACTCTATGATATATATGTATATTAAATATATATAGTATATATGATTGTTAATAAAGATTGAAAAAAATCACAAGCTCCATAACGAGTAATGTAAACTTGTGTTTATTGTTTGCACAATATTACATACTGTCGATTATACTTACATTTTCTGCTTACACACACTACAGCACACACACACAACACACACCCAAACATATATATATATATATATATAATATATATATATAATATATATATATATTATATATAAAGTTCAGGAATATGCGGTGAAGTCAAGCGCTATTGACTTCATGTCAGGTTATCCTAACATTGCTCAGTCTAAGATAATCAGTTGAACATATAAACCAAATCAATGCAGTAGATTTTATTAATTCGCTTGATAGAATTTGACGTATTTATTACCATGAGTCGGTCGGCGAATGAAATCAACTAAGATAGAACAAAAAAGTGGTATAGAAAGTTTTTGTCCTGTCCCAAAATAATCTTCAGGCATTGTGCCCAGACTTCGTGGATTTTCTGGACCAACCCTTTTGAAATAAATCCGGTGGAGATTTTATAGAAGGGGGGGGTAGGTTGCAGTGGTGCACTAACAACCATGAACAACATCCACTTTAGCTCTTAACCCACTCCGTCAATCGCTGTTCAGCATCAAGCCCTACACCTATGATGATGCGTCAACCCTATTGCACTTAGTAGCGAGCGTTCAACCCTTTTTCTCATAATGAGAGCTAGAAGGTGTAGCTGAGTTGTTTTCATGTCCTGGGAATGACGTGAAACTCTATCTGATTGGTGAGGTTCCATTTTTGAGGTTTGGGGAGATGTGGCCATCACCCCCATTCATCACCATTGCTGCCGCAGATCTTACTCTACTCGGGAGTGGAGTACTGTTAGGGTTCCATCGATGGGTTACAGAAAAACATGAGTTTATAGAAAAAATTGAGTATGCCATTAGAAGTGAATTTATTTTATACCTTGTCGGCATAAATGACCACTGAGGTTGATATGCCAGTAAACAAATAAACCAAACCACTACCCAGTATACTATAAAAATATTGATTTACTTTTGCACGGCTTGAACTCAGTTCGCTTTTGATTCACATTTGTTTCAACGTAAATCATTCTTCAACGAGTTAAAACTCCTCCGTCGAAGGATAAGTACGGACTAGTCAAAAACTCTCACTTGTTTAAAAATGAATCAGTAGGCTTAGTGTTCGTTGCAAGATTTTATTTTATGCTATTGATATTCCAGAACAGATGGGGCAATAATGCGAACGTAGACACGATGAGCGCACCAAAAAGGCCTTTCCAAGCGACTGTTATCGCCGGCTCATGACTACGGAACGACAAGCAGCTCTCTTGACCCCTGAACAAATATTCTATCATACTATTGGCGTTACTATCTTCATGGTTTACTGGAACGTGGTTTGTGAGTCATAATATACTACGCATAAGGCGAGTTCAACGTAAAGCTGATTTTGAGTGGACAAGCAAAATAACTCATCCTGAGGACACAGAAGAAACTGAAATATAGTAAATCGTAAAATTAACTCTCTAAAAACTTACAATGTGATTTTACCCTTTTAAACATTTATAGTCTGTTTTTTTTTTTTTTTTTTTTTTTTTTTTTTTTTAATTCTCTTGTTTCTTACAAGATGATTTTATTTTTAATGCTGTCCTGTCTTAACTTGCTTTTAATCATCTATTTCCGTCGACGAACTGCTTTGACATTCTGATCCTAAGCCTTAAGATAACATTGGTACCTCCTTTATTGCCATTACTCCAGGCCCCTGAACTGGAATAAGGTGGTCGCTGGTGTAGGGTCTCATCTTGTGGATCAACTATACTGATCGATCATTTACTAAAGGGATATATTAGTTACGCTGAATCTCAGCGTGAGCAAATTTGATTGTTATTAGGTAGAATATGATTCATGCACCGTGTGCAAAAGAAAGAAAATTAAGTATAAATATGCACACTATTCCCTAAGCTAGTTAAAATGTTGACAGTGTCGTTCTTAACCAGCACCATGAAACTGGATAGTTTCTTAATGAACATTGTAAGCATTTTCTATCTTTAACTTTGTAGCACGAATCTTGTACATCTTAAGGAATAATGCTATAAGTGATTTGTACCCGTGCAGGATAGTTGTTGTTTAAGCAATGATGTAATAGAAGTATCTTTAATATAACTGGCATAAGTAACTTTTGTGCAACTCCTTAGTAGATAACTTTCGAAATTTTTTTTTATTATATAAGGGCCAAGAATTAGAACATTTTTTCTTCGTAATGTATATTTGTAGAATCTTTCAAACGGGTATCATTCTTTAGTCGTAACCTACAGACCTTATGCTGTCAGATTTTAAAGTCTTTACTTTTAAAGTTTTTATTAAATAACTTAACTATTTTTTTACTGAGCGTCATGCTACTATTCTAGTTAGTAACTTTTACTTTTTCGGCATTGAAGAAAGCAAGACAAAGAACCTAGTGGTTTCTTAATGATAAATGCTTATAACATGCTGTTTTATCTTAATCAAACAATATAAAATTGGCGGCTAAAAAAACATTTAATTAATTTTACATGTACTTCAAAAATTCATTTACTACTAAATAAATTTGCAATGCTTATGCAATAAAATCTTAATGACAGGAATTCATTGTAATAGTTCTATACATATTATTGTATGTCCTATGTAACTTTATGTATGTACTTTAATCATACATATGTATGTACTAATGGTAACTTTAGTTAAAAAAACATCACCAAAAGATTTATAGTATATCTTTAATACTGTTCTTTAAGCTAGTGTACTGAAAGTTTTCATCTTGTCGGAGTTTTTCAACTTAGACTGCTTGTCTCGACGCTTTTTTTGTCTGAATCCCGCGTACTAAGGATTAGTCATCATGATGTTCAAACAAATCCTGGTAAGCACACCCTGCAGGAAGCAGCCGTACGGCCACTTCGTCCTCTATCACACAAACCATTCTAGTAAGACAAGAATAATGAAGAAAAAATCTTCAAGCATAAAATAGCCAATGGTTTGACCGGCCGTAAAATCCACCCAACTAACCAGTTGGGTAGAAGATAAATATTTGGCTAACGTGTGGCAGTCCCAAGTGGTGGCAACCATAAGTAGTACTGAACGGTATACATTGGGAAGATATTCTCGTCCTATCCGGTTTACAAATTAAATACGAAATCCAGGTGAGGGGCACATCAAGTAGGTGTAATCCTTGAACCCTAAAAAATAAAAATAATCAAATTATGACTGAAGAAACCGATTATTATAACAATATTGTACCTTTTTAGTACCTTCCACTAGGAAACAGCTGTGACGACGCACCTGTCTCCCTATCTCACAAAAATCCGAGTGGAGAGCGGACAAGACATGTTGGAGGAGCAAGACGAACTCATAAACGACTTCTCCTGGGGATGTCAACACATGTGAATGCTATTGATGGGCCGCCCAGTTAGGACCTGACATTGAAGCAACTCTGCGATCAGATATCTGGATGCGGCACAGAGGCTTCGCCTGGGGCAATGAAGTGATAAAGGTTGGCGAGTGATTGTCATGGATATCCGTGCTAATTGCGCGATATAAGTACATGTTATTTTTTTTTAAACAGGTATTGCCCTGTTTTTTTTTTTTGTTTTTTTTTTTTTTTTTTTTTTTTTTTTTTAAAATTACAAAAGTGCAAGCTCCGAACGAACATATTCTTGATTCCGTCAAAACTGTAAAGCAAAATGTAGTTTTTCCGATGGATTTTTAAAAAGATTCATTTAGTGTCGCTCTTGTAACTGAAATAATAAGGAGGTTGTGACTCTTAACAAAACCCGTTTGCCTCAATTTCGAGGTTTTATCAGTGCATCTTGGTCTTGATTTGGCTTGTTTTTACGCATATCACGCTCGGTGGGTTATTTAGATGCCGACAAGTTGTGAAATAAATTCAATTCTTGAATGCAATAATGACAATTTGTTTATAACTCCTGTTTTTCTATTCAACCCATAGTATGGGACCCTAAGGTACTCACTCCTGTCAGAGTGACCAGGGAGCAATGGTGATGAAGGAGTGCTCCACATTCCCCAAACCTCCAAGAAATGAACCTCACGCATCAGATAGAGTTTAATTCATTCCCAGGACACGTAGACCCTCAGTCACCGCCTTCTGCACCCCATTGATAAGAAGTTGGGGCAGATCATATTCGGTCTAGGCTTGACGGTGACCAGTTCCGAATTGATCGGAGGGGACCTTTCCGACGCCCATCCAGCCCAGAAAGGCCCTAAAGTGGAATATCGATCATGGATTGTTCAGCCACCTGGGTTATATGCATTTAAGGCATCACGGTTGTCGCCCACACACGGCCAACTGGTGCCCATTGAGTGAGTCTTACCTTTGTTAGAGGTGCAGTCGTTCATTCTAACGTCTCAGCGAATCAGTGGCGGGTGCATCGTTTGAGTCCTAGTCGACGCACGATAGAGATGACTGTGGGCAGGTGGTAATAAAGAAAATAAGGAACATTAGACCCAGATTCAAATAATAAAACCAACAACGTTTTTTGCACCGTTATTTTAGAGATTCAGTTTAACAGCAAATGTATAGAAATAACTCAGCATTGTTATGTTTAATGTTTTTAATTATTGTATTAAGATTTAGATGTGGCACAAGCCCATGTATGGGCGCACAGCGAGAATTCAACTCACTAACAATGCGAATGCTTGTTGTCGCTAACCATACGTCGCACTAATGAGGTGCCCATGTTTAGTGTTTACGCTTCAACATAATAACATAGAAANATAAAAAATCAATTCTTAATGGATACATGAAATTTTTTATAAATACATTTTTTCTATTATAAAACCCATAGATGGGACCTAACAGGTACTACCACTCCGGGTCAGAGTATGACCAGGGAGCAATGTGATGAATGGGGTGCTCCACATTCCCCAAACCTCCAGAATGGAACCTCACCATCAGATAGAGTTTTAACGCATATCCCAGGACATGTAGACCTGCAGCCACCGCCTTCTAGGACCATTATGATAAAAAGGGGTTGGGGCTTGCCATAAGGGGCAATAGGGTTGGGAAAATTCATATAGGGGCTAGGCTTGACGTGACAGCCCGGTTGATCGGAGGGTTATTTTCTTAGAGAATATAACACATATTTTAGGATTTTAAAATGCATAGATAATCTAGGCAGTTTGCGACCAATTTAACTCAGCTAGATTTTAATAGATACGTTTTGTTAATAAATAAGATGCTAATAAGATTTAATAACGACTATTTTATAATTGTTGAGAATGTAACTTTGATAACTTAGGGAAATCTGGCGTTAGTGCATGACGTATTTTGGTTACAGGACAGACAGTTTTCACAATCTCCATGTAATTAAATTTTTTTGCGATTATTTTTGTTGTTGTTTTTGAAGCCATATCCGCCAGATGGACGATGGGCGAATTCCTATATGCGGAAACTTTGAGGGGTGCGCATGATGAATGATTAGAATCGTAGGAAATGGACTGTCGACCCGAGTTCAAATCCTGGACGGGGCTGTTTGCACTTCACACAGAGTTAACACCCCTTGGGAAGGTATGCATCCAACTACTCTCTCCCAGCTATGGGTGAATAATAGGGCGGACTGGGCTATCTAACCGTTGGCTAGGTAACCAAGTCTAGGAGAAGGAAAAATCTGAATTCAAACCTGTTAAACTCCGCTTAAGAAATTGACCTTGTGTCGCATCCTGCTCGTGCGGAGGGCTTGGTAAATATATACGTAATCTGAAGACATAAAACAAATATTTTTATTTTGGTTCGGTTTGGTTTGGTTTGGTTTGTTTACGGCATATCATCCACTCCGAATTAGAGTCCACAGGGAGCAATGGAGATGAAGGGGTGCCCACATTCCCCAAAAGCCTTGAGAACTGTAACCTCACTATCAGATAGAGTTTAACGTCATTCCCAGCACATGAAGACCTTCAGACCACCGCCTTCTAACACCCATATTGATAAAAAGGGTTGGGGCTTGTCATAGGGGCAATAGGGTCGGGACAATCATATAGTTGCTAGGGCTTGACGTTGACCATCCGATTGATCGGAGGAGGCTCCCGACCGCCCAGGGTTCGTAGTATATGGAAACGATTAGTCTTCTTCAGAAAAAGTCTTGTCGATTTTTGAAAACGTATAATACAAGAAAAAACATTCGAAATGCTTTACGAATTTTTGTTTTTTAAATTCAGAGCGTTTCCTGGTTTGAAAATATGGACATTTTTTTAAAAATCCATATTTTTCAAAAACCAAGAACGCTTTGAATTTTTTAAAAAATTCGTTATATGACATTATCAATTTCGAACGTTTTTCTTGTATTACTCGTTTTTTAAAAAAATCGACAACACTTCAGTTCTGTAAAAAGATCTACAATTTCATGCCCGATATTTTGTTTATTTTATTTGTTTTTACAATTAGAATAATTTTAGAATATTTCCGTACATGTAAACTGCCTGATCGAACACGTGTTAACAAAATAACTGCAATAAATGTCATCCTAATAAAAGTATATATATTTTACTTCCAATCATTTATATATATATATATATACATAATTATAGAGAGAGAGAGAGAAGAGTAAACTACAGACACGTGTTTCGAGGTATCACCTCTCATCAGTGCAGTTATATCGTTTTAAGCAGCTACTCTGGCCGGGTTCGAGACCCGAACGAACTTACGCTCGCCAATCCTCTTACCCATACGGCACTGTCAGCTGCCAAGTATAGCAAGGCTATTTAATCGCTACATTTCTAAGCGGAATGAATCACCTAGAATCTCAAACTTTATGTAAACAAAGTGAGTCTTAGCTAACGCAAATACGGTGAATTTTGAATTAAAGTCCCTTTCTAAATAAAGTGCTCAACCGACATTGGGAGCGTATAATAGAGTAAACTACAGACACATGTTTCGAGGTATCACCTCTCATCAGTGCATTATACAGTTTTAGCAGCTACCTCTGCCGCGGTTATATATATATACTTGCTATATATATACTAATATAATATAATATATTATATATAAGGACCTACATGTCAACACTATCTAACAAGGTCACTGGATCTTTAGGATTAATTCTGAATTGAATAATCGCGAAAAACTATTCGGGTGAAACCTAGCTAGATAGTGTCTGACTCATGTATGTCCTTAAATATACTCTGGTTAGTGATTGAGCACTCTTACATATATGACTTAGTAAACCCTTTCTAAGTGTTTTCCTTTCTTTTAGCCACTACAATTATTTTCTGAAAGTACCAGATGCGCCCGTCTTTTTTTCCTAGGTAGCTGTTAGAATTTTTTATATATTTTCAAAACAGGTTCTCTCTGTTTTTTCACACCAGTTGTAGTTTATAAATTATATATATAATATATATATATGTAGTGTGTGTGTGTGTGTGTGTGTTTGTCAAGAAAAAGGTTAAAAAATCGGTCATTTTTCCGGTTATAGACTATTTCTACCCACAATGTATCGTGTATACCTTATGAGTATCATCAGATCGCTGACTTAACAACGCTAATATTCATGCTGTTAGAAGAAAGTCCAACTTAGAATCATTTTAATACCAACTGATTTTGTAACCCAGCTTAAAAGGGGTATAGCACTCCATGGCGGCCTTTACCTACATTCAGATGTGCGTATTAAAACAGTTTAAAATCCCCTTGCGCATTCTGTGGGTGACGATAGCCGATTGATGCTGAATCGATCGGATTTCTATCCGGGCCTGTAGGTAAGCTCACAAAATGTCTAGCCCCACTGGATAGATTTGATAAGTCGAAACACGTGTCTGTGGATGACTATATATATATATAATAATATTATATAATATATATATATATATAGAGAGAAGAGAGAGAGAGGAGAGAGAGAGAGAAGAGAGAAGAGATGAACCTGGACGAGGCTATTTGCATTTCACATAGTGCTAATACCCTTGAGAAAGGTAAGAATCCAACTATTCTCCTCCAGCTATGGGTAAATAGTAGAGCGGACTGGACTCTATAAACTTGCTTAGGTAACCAGTCTAGGAGAACATTTGTACCTTCAGATCGAATATCATTGAATATCGTTTATTATCAAACTCGACAGCAATGAAATATACGATAGAACATTAATTACGGCGACGATTTTATTCTCTGCGATATTCGTGTTGGCTTATCTCTTTGTTTGCCTGTGTTTTCGTTTCGTTTCGTTTCTTTGTCGATGTATTGTTTACCACATTTCTATTCTTTACAAAAGGAGGAAAACGAACCGTGAAATAAAACTGCCGCCCGGAAAGAAAATCCTGAATAAAGATGGAGTTTTTGTGTCACTGGGACAAACGATGCCCGCAACAAATTCTCTTTGATAAACCACATTTCAGCAAGGTCATCGTATACAACAATGACCGCATCCTTTTTGAGCGGAAACTCATTTATTTGTTTGTTATTTCGTCTGAGCTTTTTTTTTTGTTTCTTTTTTCTATTGTGTATAATTTTCCTCTTTTGTGTCTTTAACGAAATTATTCAAGCCTAATATGCCCTAAAGTTGAAATGGTCTCACCAAAAGAAGGAACCGAGCTGTAGAATACACCGACTGCATCTCTGCAGAGGGGTAAAATCCTCCCCAATGGAGCCACCTGTTTACCGTGGATAGCGACCACTGATGCTTAAGGATGGAATCTCGGTGGCTAAGATCCTTATGACACCTCTTTCTTTTGTCTTTAATGAGATTATTCAAGCGTAATATGCCCTAAAGTTGAATGGCTCTCACCAAAAGAAGGAACCGCCCTGTTGACTTAAGCTGTAGAATACACCGACTGCATTTCCGCAGAGGGGTAAAATCCCCCCCATAGAGCCACCTGTTGGACGTGGATAGCGACCCGCAATGCTTAAGGATGGAATCCTGGTGGCTTGGGAGTCCATGACTTAGGGCGTTACTTAAACAACACGGCTGGTCACTAGCACTTATAGGATTGTCTTAACCAAATTGCTTTAGTGGAAAAAAAAACCCAATCCAATGTGCTAGAGGGTGGTGGTTGAGGGTCTTGGTGTCCTGAATATAACATTAAACTGCAATGAGAGGTGAAGTTTCAATTCTGGAGCTCTGTGGATTATGGAGTATCCCTTCTTCGCAATTACGTCCAGGTTCACTATGACACAAAGTGGTAGTGCCAGTCAGGGTCCAACGTATGTGTTAAATGGATCGAAAATGAGTTTTAAAAATGTTATATATATATATATATATTATATATATTTATATATATAATATATATATATATATATATATATATATATATATATATAATATATATATATATATATCTTATATATATATATATTTATATATGTTATATATATATATATATAATATATATATATATATATTCTTATATATATATATATTTATATATGTTTATATATATATATATATATATATATGTGTGTGTGGTAGAATTAAAGTACACACATTTTAAAATGCCTATAACACCTTTATCATCAATTCTTCTCCTTCCAGCCTCCATATTAATTTTTTTTTTAAACTGGAACATATCACCCCTGATGATGGCACTTCGATGTGCCGAAAGTACTCGTTACATGAACTTTGGTGGACTTATTCACGAATTCCACCCAAATATTAAAAAGTTGTCCAGAAAACTCGAAAAGATCAAAAATAAAATTGTTAAACATGAGATGTGTCTTTTGTTCAATTCAACTAAATAAATGGAAGAATGCTGCCCAAATACACACACACACACACACACACACACACACACATATATATATATATATATATATATATATAATGTGTGCCAAATCTTTTGTACTTTTTGACACACCTTGTATTCTGAAAAAAATAACGTTCCATTTAAAAGTGTAAAGCTGTATTTACCAAGATAGAAACGAAGAATGAATGGAATATCTATATATATATATATATATAGTATTTGTGGAAAAGGTGACTTACCGGTGAAAACACGTGCAATCGACTGCAATTAATCAATATCTTGATTAATCCAGTGGATTTAAGTCTGAAGATCCTTATGGTGAAACTCGAGTAGATTATTACTGTGTACCATTATATATATATATATATATATATATATATATATATATTATTTTAGTACTTCTGTGTTCTATTAGGTGGAAAATATCCCGTGGGCAAGGCAGGTATTTACAGCTTATTGATTTAGCGTATCTCAACACATCTGCGCTTTGAGAGAACGACAACTTCGTAAAATTAATGTTACTTAAATTTGTATAGAATATCATTTTATGATCTATGTCAGTGTGAGGCTCGATGAATAGAAATATCGCGCCGCGTTAAAAACGCCAACGGAGCCCAATGGACAGCAATTTCCAAAGTGGAACATCTTTATGCTAAAAAACATTATATCAAATCTTTACGGTTCAATAAATGAAAGAATAATTTAATTGAATATTCATCACACAATATCAATATTCCGTGCGTCATAATATTTTATGGTCGCTGGCGACGCATTTTAATCGTCTGCGATAAAAATTGATAAAACCAAATATTCTTTCCGAAGATAGAGCGCTATTCTTTTCTATACTTAGTTCTGCCCACACGCAGTTACAGATATCCGCTGTTTTTTATACTAACCCGGTGCCTATCAGCAGGGGTCCATAAAAGATGTTTTGGTGTTCACGCAAGCAAAATAGTGAATTGATGGTCCACGATAATATCTTAGTAGTCAATGAAAAAAATGCTTTAGATGTATTAATAGTTGTATATTACTGCTTCTCCTTCATCATACTCCGTTGAATCTAGTTTCAGCTGTGTCTCTAAATTACTATCAAAAGCTCATAATGTGTGACAATGGTTATGTGAGAATACGGTCAGAGAAAAAAAGGGGAAAATAGAACGTGTTAAGTCCAGGCATATGTATATGGATGGGTTTTGTCTTTAGGAAAACAAAGTATCAGCCAGGTAAAGTTCAAGACAGTTATAAAATAATGTACGGTTACCATGAAGTTAAGCCAGTTAGAGATAATATCTTTAGGTGGCTAGTTTTAAGAGAAAATGGTTCCTGAAAAAGTTATGGTCTAAAAATTGGGGACACTGAGACTGATAAAAATGTGATGGCTATAATTTTAGGAGAAATCGTTGATACGATGTCTGAGAAGAAATGTAAGTACCCAATTCCGGGTGGTCAAATCCATGGGGGTGTAGGGATGGAATCTGCATATATTCCACCGGCTCAAGCCCCTTAGGCAGTTTCAGAGCAGCCGTTGGAGTGAAAGATCGTCCCAGTAGCAGTAGATAGAAAATAGGCAGGGACTCACATCAGTGAAGCCAGCAGTCGACTTATAGTCAATACAACTTTCTTGCCAGATGACAACATAGACTTAAGTGTCTTCTGGTCCTCCACAAATTGCACAAAGTGTCACACCTTCCTCCTCCATTAGTGCCCTGTTATCTAACTATGTGTTGTGTTTTTCATCCTTGTGAACCTGTGTCTAACTCGTACGATTCAAATCGGCCAGTACAGAACATCGACATTGTACAACGAAGTTGCACGAGTGCAGATCAGGGTATATGCTGCATATTTGCCTCTTATTTGTGTAGTACCCTGTAGATATTAGTTCGGTTAGATACAAACATAATGATAATTTTACTTATATATATATACAAGTAAAATTATCATCACCAATATATATATATATATATATATATATATATATATATATATATATATATATATATAATATTGGTGTGAGTAAGAGATGGAAAGAGGGGAGCGTTTGGGTGTGTGGTATTGAGTGGGGAAGTGAAAAAAGGAAGGGTTGGGTTTAATTTGTGGGTATGGTATATAATATATATATATATATATATATATATATATATATATTGTGTGTGTGTGTGGTGTGTGTGTGTGTGTGTGTGCGTGTTATTTCTTCATGTTGGTGGAATCAAGAACGGTATGTCCGAAAAGGAGTAAAGAATAAAATTGTTTTTGTATGCAAAGAGCGGGACGGAACCTGTTGATGAGGAGGGCCTTGAGTATAGCCAGGTGCAACTTGTTGGTTGAGAATGACAAAATGGAAAACATTGCGGATTTATATGCTGCAGCACAATCAGGATTGTCCAACAGGTGTCGCCCAATGGTGGAAGGTGAATATAGATTGCTTGGTGTAGAATAGTGGTCAAAGTTTTTGTTATGGATATACGATGGAATGTGTTGGTTTATTCTAACCTCCAATCTTAGGGTAGTGCGCCCAATGTAGCAAACATCGCATATATATATATATATATATATATATATATATATATATATATATATATATATATATATTTTTATAATGGAGATTGTGTGTTTTTCTGTCTGTAACCGAAACTAAATCACTACCCAAGTCACATTTCCCTTAGTTATTGACGTCACATTCACCATGAATTTATCCTTATTTTAAACTCAATTATTAATAAAATTGTTTTACATTATTTATACTGTTAACCATATCTACATGCTAACAACATGCAATTGTATTTATATATACAACAAAATAGCGGTTTACAGTGTGAACGGGAAGGCTAATTTGCATGTTGATATTAAAAATGTAATTTTAATAAATATATGCTTAGTATTATTGGTTTCTAACTGTTTGGTTTTATTTTAATGAATATAAGCAAAAATCTCTTTAATGAATCTTAAATGAAATCCATTAACAAGAAAAAATAACTGTAATGTTATTCTTTACTTCCTCTTTTAACTAAATACTTAAATTAGAAAAAATAACAATGAAAGACGAGAGTGATGGAAGAGTAAATTTCAGTTGTTCTATTTTTCGATTATATCCCCCTCTGTCTCAAATCTTTTTATCTGCATTCTTATTTAGTTTCATTAGCGTTTCTAATTTAATATAATATTTCATTACATTAAAACTTAAATACTTGCACCCGGAGGGTGCATATATTTACTAGTATAAGTAAATAAATAACAAAAGACTTAGAGATTTAGCATTATAGTCTATTTCAGGGAGCTGTTTTCAAATGCCTTTAAAGTAATAAATAATTCATCATTCGCATCTGATGACTCGGGAGAGTTAGACACTTTGTCTAAGCTCTCTGAAATAGACTATAATGCTAAATCTCTAAAAGTCTTTTGTTATTTCTTTACTTATATATTTGCTCTGTGACTCTAACATTAAGAGCACACATTGAGCTCTCAAACTGCGACAGGTTTTTTTAAATAAAACTCTTGTGTCGTAAGGAAGATTTCTTCTCTGGACATTTGAATTATATATATATATATATATATATATATATATATATATATATATATATATATATATATATATATATATGTA
Organism: Doryteuthis pealeii; assembly: GCA_023376005.1. NCBI lineage: Eukaryota > Metazoa > Mollusca > Cephalopoda > Myopsida > Loliginidae > Doryteuthis > Doryteuthis pealeii. Next base: position 43,699,115 of record CM042150.1, on the reverse strand, counting down.
GTTTAAATTATTATTATTGTTGGAGAATTGATTATAGAGGGCTCAATTACTTATGTAAGAGCTTTATTTATTTATTTATTTATTTATAATTAATAATACAATTTAAAAGTCGGTCCTACCATTGGTTTCTGAATAACACTTTTTCTGTGTTATTCGTCGTCAGAGGCGTTGACTTTTGAAAAAAGTCAACGCCTCTGACGACGAATAACACCGAAAAAATGTTATTCCGAAACCAATGGTAGGACCGACTTTTAAATTGTATTATTAATTATAAATATACATACATATATATATATATATATATATATATATATATATATATATTATATATAATATAAGTCATCCACAGACACGTGTTTCGAAAGTTTACTTCTCATCAGTGCGGCTCGACATTTTATCAGCTACCTCTAGCCGGGATCGAAACCCGACAGAATTTTCGTCTACCAAGTTCCTTACCCTTGCGGCGATCAGCGGGCCGTTAGTCTAGGGTGAACAATTGATTGCTACATACTTTACGGCGGTATGTTTTTACAATTACCAGAGAACTCTATAGGATTGGAACGAAAGACTTGTCCGATACAAAGTAACGTTTATTCAACCAATAAAGACAACATGTAAATTGAGAAATATATAAACAAGGAAACACAACGTATTTTCAAAGCATTAAAGGCTAATCTTATAGTTATATATATAATTTTTATTTTTCCACTGTAATTGTCTTTCTCCTCTGGAGATCGAATTAGCATTGAATAATTATAGGATATAGAAATACGAAATCTCCTAATCTTTAGCAGATCTAATCCCTCGGGTAAAATAGTGTTCATAATATTCTCAATATTCTTAAACGATTAAAAACTCGTCTTTCCTTCAAAGAGTGTAATGTAATTGGCTAGACTATTGCGTTGCAAATATCAGTGCTTTCATCTTAAGCAATAAATTACTTACTGTGGCGAGAGAAACCACGAACGTAGTAGTTCGAAGCGTGCACGACTGTTTTTGGCATGCAGAATGAGATCAGAGGCGAGTGGGGAGATTGAACTCGCATTCTCCTGATCGTGAGTCGTGGCCTGACGCATGGGAATAGCTAAACTATCCAAAGTGGCCAGGATGTGAAGGATTGACGCGTGCTGATTAGTGTCGCACGTGCTGCACGGGCAGGTCAGAGTAAGGAGCCCGGATGAACACTGTAATTGTGTATTTATTTGACGAGCCCTCACAAACCGGCAGAAAAGCTTGCAGTAGCATTTTGGCTGTGGTGACGAGTGGACGAGAGACAAGATCTTTTGATAGAGAGCAGCATTGCTGGGAGAGTAAAATCGTCGGACTTAACTGTGCCCCCCAGAGAACATTCTTATTAGACTCACTATTCAATTTACAATTTGTTCTATTACTATTTCTTCTAGACTATCGCTACGAATCTTTCAGAACTTTGCTGGTATTAAATGACCCACCGTGGTTGATATGCCGTAAAACAAAAACAAACAAACAAAACAAAACAAACTTCTTATGCGTAAAATAGAGAAAAAAAATCGAGGAAAAAATGTGTTTAAAAAGAAATTAATTTTAAGAAGTGTAGTAACGAGTCGAACTTATCTGACTCAAAGCGTTTTAGATGCCTGGCCTGCGAAATTGTCCCTGGCAGGCAAAGGAATGTGGTACGCAATTATGCCCACTCTGAGTAAGAGGTGACGAGCGGTTGGAGGGGGAGAATGGACTTTTTGCGGGGAGTTGTGGGTGACTTCCGATAGTGCTGTAGGGACCTAAACTCTCCTGTGCGTTTTTGGGACAGGCAGGAAAAAAGTGACGTGGTGAGGCAGAAAGGAAAAATGTCGTCTCGGATTTGGTATGAACGTGCGAGCCTCATAGAAACGAGCTCTTGTCTCTGTCCCTTGTGACTGAAGGAACTTTTCCCTCAGTGAGAGAGTAACAACTGAACTGTAAGTACTGTCTCTAAGTACTTGTTGTATCAACTGTTGTTGTTTCATGTTAATAAATAAGGTTAAAAGTACACGTGCTTTCCCTTTCGTCATTACATTCTGTGAGCTTAAAAAAGAAGAGAAAGAGAAAGAGAAATACAAGCTGGTAGACAAGTTTCAGTTTTATTTAAAACTTACAATTTTCAAGAAGATTTTGGTATCCCATCAAGAGTGAATAAAACAATGTCTTTGGCATTAAATAACCCCAATAGGTTTGACATGCTGTAAAATCCAACCAACCAACTAACCACCATTGCAACTTGTGTATCATGTGGTCATACAATCATCACAAAGCTAAAAAAAGTCTTAAGTGAAAGGGAAAAGAGTGCTATATTGTTAATTATATATATATATTATATATATATATATATATATATATATATATATGTGTGTGTGTGTGTGTGTGTGTGTGTGTGTGTTGTATTGCGCTTATAACCTTGGAAAATGTATGCATCCAACTATTCTCCTTCCAGCTATGAGTAAATAGTAGGGCAGACTAGTCTCTTTAACCTTGGTTACTCAACCAGTCTAGAAGGAAAACTGAATTCAAACCTGTTGAATTCAGTTTAATAAATTGACCTTGTGTCCCATCCTACTCGTGCGAATGGCTTAGTAAATATGTATATGAAAATCTATAGTTAATTCTTTAAAGCTAAGGTCATTTAATATGTTTATCAGTCTCTTTCTTGATCATACCCAGACTGTTACTGTTACGGTGGTAGTTTTAAGATGCACCATTTTTTTTCAATTTCTATTTCCAGGTATTTGCATTTACTTATTTCATTATACACCTTGACTGATATGTGTCGAAATTGATAGGCAGCCCTATGAACAAGCGGATTCCCAGCCCCCACAGACAAAGCGCGTCAGGATATGTTTGGCCCGTGCAAGGGGGAAGAGTGTGGCTAGTGGCTACGGATATTCGAACTCGCTACCTCCTCGTAGCTGAGGTGCTGTTAGTAGAGACCCGTATGAAGTATATCGAAATTTGCATAAGCGCAACCGAACGAGCAGAAATAAGACGGACTGTCGCTGACACAGCAAGTGAGGAAGAAAGTGTTTTGGACGGCAAGTGAAATCTGACGACTGCTATTTGAAGTGGGAGTGGCGTGTTCGGTAGGGAAAGGAACTGCATTTCGTTTGCTGGAGAGACTTGCAAAGGATTGATATTATCTTGAATTTTTGGACCTTTCAAAAGAGTTATGATCTGTTGGCACTGGCATACGAGGTATGTCAGAAAAGTTCCAGTATGTCAGAAAACTTCGATGGGGGGGGGACATCGTCCCCTGCGAGTTCTTGCCACAGCACCAGACGTCTACAAAGAGATACTGAGGCGTTTGCTTCGATCATTGCGCGAGAAGAGGCGAGAGATGTGGCAGGACAATGCATGGGTGTTTCACCATGACAACACACCTACCCACACTGCATTGAGTATCCGGGAGTTTCTGGCCCAGAAAAACATCACTGTGCTGGAGAATACTCCCATCTCGCCCAACATGGTTCTATGTGATTTTTTTCCTCTTCGCCAAGCTCAAGGGGGTCATCAAGGGAACCTGTTTTGAGGATGTGCACGACATCAAAAAGGCCGTGACGACAGAGCTACATAGAATGCCGGAAGAATACTTCCAGGAATGCATGCAAGCTTCGTAAAGAAGGATGGGAAAGTGCATTAGACTCCAGGGGAATTACTTTGAAGAGGATAACTTATAGTTTGTAGTTTGGATTTGAAATCAGTTTTTGTGACACCAGTCCTAGAACTTTTTTGATATATATATATATATATATATATATATATATATCAAAAGGCCTACTTTTCTTTTGTAGACCTTGACCACTATATCTGGTATATCACTCTTTATTTTTTCATCAGTTTGGATAGCAACGTCCCAGGAATAGGAAATATTATTATTATTAGTAGTAGTAGTTGTAGTAGTAGTAGTAGTAGTAGTAGTAGTAGTAGTAGTAGTATTTTCACTCCTTTTGAGTTTTTCACATCAGCGTTAGCTGATGGTATTTCACTGGAGGCTGAGTGACAACAAGTCTCCTCGGGTCGCCAGGACTCTTCTGAGTATTCTAGCCGATTGCAGCAGTGCAGTAGCCTGGATGGTCTCAATTCTTCCTCTGATTTCCAGATCCTCTAGTTTTTTTCCAAGTTTATTGACACCGTTCCAAGTCCACCAACTACAATTGATACCCCTTTCACTCTCATATTCCACAGCTTTTTAAATTCTCTGGTCCAGGTAAGGTCCAGGTATTTATCCATCTTTTCATTTTCCTTCAGCTTCACCCTGTGATCTGCTGGAACCGCAAAGTCCACCAGTTGACACGTTTTTATTTCTTTTTATTTTATTTTATTTTATTTTGTTAATCAACACTAGGTCCGGTCTCCTAGTTGGGATAAGGTGATCCGTCTTTATCTCAGAGAATTTTATGCGTTTCATTCTCAAGAACAGGTTCTGGTTTATGCATATATCATTTTGTTTTATGGTCAAAGTTTAATTTTGTGCTTAATTTCCAGTGGATCACCTTCCCAACCCAGTCGTGTCTAGCTTTGTATTCCTGTTGTGCTAGCTTGCTATATTCACTTAATACATGGTTTACAGTCTCATCTCTGTCACAGCACAGTCTACATTTACTGCTTTGTTGCGTCTTATCAATTTTCTCTTTGATATAATTTGTTCTTAAGGCATTGTATTATTATTATTATTATTATTATTATTATTACATGTAACTTACAAATGAGACATTACAAATAGTGTGTAGATCTTTAATCATTGTTTCTGGCTTAATTAAACTGCGGATTATCCACTGATTCAGCTAGTACATAAAGTTAAAACGTCTAAGCTTGCCTTTTATCAGTTAATTCGGAATTAGTATTACCATCTACAGCTCCCCCTCTTTCGTCACCTTCATCTCAATCAACTTCTTCTTCTTCTTCTTCTTCTTCTTCTTCTTCTTCTTCTCTATTATATTCTTCTTCTTCCTCCTCTTCTTATTCCCCACCTCCTCCTCTGTCTCCTTCTTCCTCTTCTTCCTCTTCTTTTTCTTCTTCCCTATTATCTCTTCTTTTTCTTCTTCTCTATTACCTTCTTCTTCTTCTTCTTCTTTTCTTTTTCTCTATTACCTTCTTGTTCTAGTTCTTCCTCTTCTTCTTCTTTTTCTTCTTCTCTATTACCGTCTTCTTTTTCATTTTTCTTCTTCTTCTCTGTAATTCTTCTTCTTCTTCTTCTTCTTCTTCTTCTTCTTCTTCTTTTCTTTTTCTCTATTACCTTCTTGTTCTAGTTCTTCCTCTTCTTTTTCTCTATTACCTTCTTGTTCTTCTTCTTCTCTTCTTCTTCTTCTTCTCTATTACCGTCTTCTTTTTCATTTTTCTTCTTCTTCTCTGTAATTCTTCTTCTTCTCTGTAATTCTTCTTCTTCTTCTTCTTCTTCTTCTTCTTTGCAATTCTTATTATTATTATTATTATTATTATTATTATTATTATTATTATTATTATTATTATTCTCTGTAATTCTTCTTTCTTCTTCCTTCTTCTTCTTCTTGCCTTCTAGGATATACGGTGCTTTAGTAAAAAAAAAAAAAAAAAAAAAAAAAAAAGAAAGTAAACAAATAAATTGATATATAAAAAAGCAAAAAATTAAAAAAACAAAAAAGCACAAAATTAATCATTTACTTTTTTTCCTCTCTTTTTTTTTTTTTTTTTTTTGAAGGCAATTCTTTTTCACCTTTTCAAATCCTTATGTTTTGTTTTTTCCTTTCTCATTTATCATTACTGAAACTTTCATTGCTTGCTAATCACGTTAATCTCATGTTCCTGTTTGTTTTCCAAACAACTTAACAACAACCAAAGTAGCGGATAGCTTTTTCAACTGTTTAAATATCTACTCAGCTTATCTTGATGTAATATCAAGTTACAATAATCGGCCAATAACCTGCGAACCGTCTGTCAGGTAAATTACTGCCGATTAGTCTACGGAAAGTGCCCTTAAACTTACAGGTATATGTAGATATTCACTGGAGGTGTCGGTTGTGTAATGGTTATCGTTGTAGAAAATAGACACGACGACACGAGTTCAAATCCTACACGAGGCGGGGTTGGTTGCATTTCACATATCGCTAATACCCTTAGAAAATGTATGAATCATACAGAGGGGGTTGAACTTAGACGTGAGAATGGGGGAAGTTGTGGGTTATTTCCTATAACTCCAACATAAACAAAGGGAAAACACTCTTGACTGATAAATTATTTATTTATTGATCTACTAGGAAAAAAGAAGACGGGGTTAGGGTTTAGGGTTTAGGGTTTGGGTTAGGGTTAGGGTTTAGGATTAGTTTAATGGGAAAATAAATAATTTATCAGTCAAGAGTGGTTCCCCTTTGTTTATGTTGGAGTTATAGGAAATAACCGAGTTTGAGAGCTAATTGTTGGACGAAGTGAGAAAAAAAGGCAATTTCTCGACGCGTGTCAGTAACGTTTGTTTATCAAAATAAGGAGCTCTAAAGAACGGCAACATCGTCTTGTGTTCGTTCATCAAAAGCTAACAACGACACAAAATGAAAACCCCAAGAAATTCCGAGGAAAAAGAACTGAGAAACAGCCCCAACTACGCAGATCCAGATTGCAGAGATAGCTTATAACCAGTTAAGAATAATAATAAGAATAGCATAAGGGCCGGGTTAGCTCAGTCGGTAGAGCGTTCGGCTAGAAACCATAAGGTTCCTAGTTCGATACCGGCCCTCGAAAACTCAGCATATGAGTAGCACAGGTTTCTGTGCGGTAGAATAAGGAGCTAATGGCAGGTGTGGCGCTCCACCTCAGACGTAAAAAAGCAATCTCCTTGGTCTAGCGCTAGTGAAAAGGGGATAGACTCTCTCGTTGATTGGCTGATACCAACTTTAGGCCTCCCGACGACTTTTTTATACTTCTTTTTAAAAGGCAGTATGTAACATATCAGAAAAATTCGTTTTTTTTATGGAGCTCTCAGGGCTTGTAAGATTTCGACCCCAAACATAATAATAACGTCTCTGTTTGACATTAAAAAAACTTATCCAGGTGTATTTTTCCTATTAAACTTTAAACTAGTACACATTCATAGACAGAATATATTTCATCATCATCATTATCAGGTCATGCTGACAGCATTGATTCCCATGACTTTCTCTCGCCACCCGTCACTATCGGTCATCGCACCTGGCCGGTCTATTGCACAGCATCCAGTATCAACACAGAACTGATTAATGTAAGTTTTTTTCTGATCGTACTACACTGGTGTGTTCATGTGTACGTGTCACGGCGTCCCACCGTGATTTAATGGTTTGCAAACCAGTCTCGCAGATCCATTACTACTGAATAGCGAGTTCGATCTTCGCTGGGTGCCCATACTTGTGACCTTATGCCACATCCTATTCGTGGCGAACGGGTCTGGTAAATGCCTAAAATGCCTACATATATATATACACTACGCCTATATGCATACATACTTATATCGATTTATTCGCACTTACAGACACATGCATTATTGCGCCAATGTGTACCCAGTAGGAGAGAAATGGTGTCACAGCGACTGCACAGAATAAAACACTGGTACCTACCTTTAATAGAATATAGTTAAGCATTTATTATCGAGGTCCAAAAGTTGATTTTCAAGTTCAGTTCCCACCGTGATATAATGGTTTGCAAACCAGTCTCGCAGATCCATTACTACTGAATAGCGAGTTCGATCTTCGCTGGGTGCCCATACTTGTGACCTTATGCCACATCCTATTCGTGGCGAACGGGTCTGGTAAATGCCTAAAATGCCTACATATATATATACACTACGCCTATATGCATACATACTTATATAGATTTATTCGCACTTACAGACACATGCATTATTGCGCCAATGTGTACCCAGTAGGAGAGAAATAGTGTCACAGCGACTGCACAGAATAAAACCCTGGTACCTACCTTTAATAGAATATAGTTAAGCATTTATTATCGAGGTCAAAAGTTGAATTTCAAGTTCAGTTAAATAAGTTGAATAATAGTAATCAGTTAATAAACACTCATATATACATATTTACCAACCCCTCCACACGAGTAGTATGTGAAATAAAGTCAGTTTATTAAGCGGAATATTATAGGTTTAAATTCAGAGATTTTCTTCTTTTTGACTGGTGTTGTATACTGACATATATCGACATAATATGTCGGGTATATAATATATAGAGAGACAGACAGACAGAGAGTAGAGTTGAGATTATTGATGATTGTCTTGCTTGGTAATTTCAGCTTACTGCTTCCACTGGATCCTGCTAACTCGTCTGGCGGCCATGTTCTTAGTCGATCTAGTGGGCTTCTTGTTAAGGGTTGATTTTCTTTTTTTCTGTTGATTCTTCTTCGTGCTAAGCCATTGTTTTTTGGGGGTTTTTTGGCCGGGAGGGGTCATTGTTTTTAATAATCAGTTCAAACAACAAGGCTTGTTTTTGCTTTTATTTCTCTTTTAATAAAGCTTTATTTTAAGAAATCCGGCCCATGATTCCGCCGCGGTGAGACCGACCCATCAAGGTCGACAATAGCGTCCGCTCTCCTCAGAAACTCTCAAATCTGAACTAAACTAAAACTTATTCTAACGGTGCCCAATCGCGCGCCTCTACCGGAAGGTTAGTTGGGATCATCATCATGTCGCTCATAATCCCAACAGATATGGAAAATTCCCCACCTCCGATTTTAAAACTAACGAACTTTATTTAGATATTATAACTAGAGGTACGTACATAAATCATAGGCTGCTATGAATTTTGTAACACTGGTTGCGTATATAATACAGTACCCTACCCTGGCACGGTACCAAATATCACACCGTACTGGGGCCCCGGGGATAGTATGCTGTGGTAACGATATGAATTATTTCCGTGACTACCATATGAGCCTCCGGTCAGCTGCTCTTTCAATACCCTCTGTAGAACTGAGATCGACACAACTCGGTTGGAGTGTCTTTGTGACGGGTTGAGAAATTAGTAAATATAAACTGCCGGGTTAGCTGGCAACTCTAAAAAAATCAGTCAACACACCATCAACAATAACAACTGTTTTTATTCATATATAATGAATAGGAATAATATATGAATATGTTTTGCATACTTGTTTGGATAAATAAAAACACGATGAGCTTCGTTTGGCGTTTTGTTTTATGCGAAATTCTGGAATCGATTTTAGCGGCAAAAGTCAGTTTTTCTAGTTGCAACCCTCTTAATTAAGAATTTCCCGTAACAAATTTCCAGTGACAAATTTCGTTTTTCGATCCAAACTCGACCATCCCCGGGACCCAACTGCTTGTGTCGGTCTGTACGTGTCGGTCTCTACGTTCAGTCTCTACGCGTCGGTCTCTTTTAAAAACGAGAGAATGATTTTGATATAAACAATTGTATCTATCTGTGTCATCGGACTGAGGTGAAATAAGTGTGAACCCCAAGGTCACCCTTTTGATCTGACAGCCATGTCAAATCTGTTAATGTTAACACTGCAACCTTTCCTGTATATATAAACAATATGCAAGGCCAAAAATGTACTTGATATTTTTGATTTTTGCATTTTGCACCTAAACAAATCCAATGACACTAACACAAAAAAGTATGTTAGATACAAATAGCCTCGTCCATTTCATATGATGTTCAGTAATAAATTTGGAGTTTCAAACCTGAATTTCAATACAAGCCGATGTTTTCTTTCTTGAATCGATCTTCATTCTCCTATTTCTGTACATTAGGCTTTGTGTTGTGTTAAGTTTAGTAAAAACAGAGAACATGATAGTTTATCAGCAGCTTACAGAAATCGATAAACATTTGCAATGTAGTACACTGCGGCTGACACACTTTATCCCGGTGGGGGTGGGGAGAAAAGATTTACACGTTGGTCAGAAAAGCCATTCAGGTTTAATTTCAAGATGTTAGATTCTCTCTCGTTTAATTCCCAAGTGGATGACATGGTGTGACTTTTGTAACAGAATGAGAGGTGTCAACAACAAAGAAGTAGAGTGAACTTGGCTGATTTGGGTCAAGCGGAACCTATTGTCGATTCTGACAAGACAAAGAGACTGATTCCACATAAAAGGAACACGCATTTTCCTTCAGAAGACAGAGTCAGACAACTAGCCAAAGTGTACAGACTAGTAATGATTTCTGCTGAGACAAATCACCACCCTCTCTACACCAAGTCTCTGTTAACTCTGCTGCTGCTGGGAATAAGCTATATTTCCTACAACTTGTCCTTTTTTCACAAAGTATGTTTTCTAGACAATTTCGGCCATTACATCTGATTCTGTGTCTAGCCACAGATGATAATGTAAGAAGCTGCATCGGTTAACCAGTCATATGCTGGACTAAGCCACAAAGATAAACTTGTCCACTCAATGGAGGAAAAAGGGACACTATATCTAATAATATATTACCCTACCCTATATATATATATATATATATATATATATATATATATATATATGTGTGTGTGTGTGTGTGTGTGTGTGTGTGTGTGTGATGATATTAAGTGTTTCCTTGATAGGATTCAACCAGAATTTAGAACTCAAACGTACATATAAAGATTAGTGTATGTTTTTGTTTTTTTTTTGTTTTTTTCATTTACAGAGTATTATAGATAAATTAACCATGGCGAGTTTAGTTTGTATACCAATTTATTTCGGTTTTTTTTACCTTTTTCAATCTGATTTTTAATGGTTTTAATATTTTATATCCTTCTTATTGCTATGATTTTCCCACGGACCCCCCTCTCTCTCTCTCTCTCTCTCTCTCTCTCTCTCTCTCTCTCTCTCTCTCTATCTATCTATCTATCTATCTCAATATATATATATAGAGAGAGAGAGACAGACAGACAGACAGATAGACAGACAGAGACAGAGATAGGGAAATAGATAGAGACAGATATATTCATAAATAGCATCAGACTGAGATAGATAGATAGATAGATAGGTCGGTAAGTAGGTAGGTAGGTAGGTAGGTATATAGATAGATAAAGTGAGTCCGGGTTAAATTGGACAAAATATTAGGTTAAAATCAAAAACAAAACAGAAACAAAAACACAAAAATAGCAATAGAGCAAGAAAAAAAAAACGTGCAAATGGCTCCAAAGAACCACGATTTTCAAGAAACTTAGACAGAAAGAAGGCCGGAGAGTACAGAAGCCGTACCGGAGTCAATAATACGACAAAACTAGACGTAAAGAATTTATATAATAGTAACCTTATTGCTAATGACAGTAACAATATTCTTACCTCAGAAATTGTTTTAGAATCTTAGAAAGGAGTCCGTGTGGATGTGTAATGGTTAATGTCGTAGGAAATGGACACCACGAGACGAGTTCAAATACTGCACTAGGCTGTTTGCATATCAAATAGCGCTATTATCCTTGGGAAAGGTATGACTCCAATTATTCTCTTCCTGGCATAGCTATGTGTAAACAGTAAGGCGGACTGGGCTGTTTGTTGGATATTTTGGTTATATAAAGTCCCCCAATTAAACTTATAGACTCTGTCTGGACGCATGGATTAAAGCCAGCCAATCAACAGCTCGAATACGTAGTTAGTTAACTATTTAATCACCGATCTTGAAAGCCGTTCATTTGCACGTATTCGACACGGACTATGCTATGCAACCAAGGACTCTGCTCAACCAAAGGATTCTACCCAACACTAGTGTACACCGAGGAACAACCAAAGGATTCTACCCTACAGTAAGGGACACTGAAGAACAACCAAAGGATTCTTCAATAAGGATAGCATCTGCTTAACACAAGGGATCTCCACTGTAAAGTGCTCTTACTCTAAGCCTAAACATGGCCACAAAAATTGTAACACTCTTTAACCTTGGGTAGGTAACCACTCTAGGAGAAGAAAAACTCTGAATTCAAACCTGTTAAACTTCGCCTTAGAAAATGACATTGTGTTACATCTTCCTGGTGCGGAGGGTTTGGTAAATATCTAGAAAGAAGGCCGGAGAGTACAGCAACCGACGAAAGCGTTGTCATAAATATGAGAAAAACTGAACGAAAAAATTATATAAGTGTAACATTACTGATAAGGATAGTAAAAATATTTTTGGTCGGGAACTTTTAAAAAATAGGATTTCCATTTTTTTTTATGTATTAAACCATTTATTTAATGTCAATCATTCAATTAATAATCAGAAATATATATAAATAAATAAATAAATAAAAATTTGCATGCATATATTCACTCAAGAAACGAATACAGATGGAATGGTAATTCATTGGAATAAAGAAGAAAAACTAAGGATATTGTGAAAAGAAAAAGAAAAATATGGCGGCAATTATCGGGATTGGTCTAATGATGAATTTACGACGGGCGACGCTTTAGCAAATCAGTTACTATATCATAAATAATCAGCGGCTATTGGTCCCCTGTGAATAAGGAAGTTGAGCCTTTCTGTAAGCGGCGATTAATCCGACAAGAGCGGAGAGTCAAGTTCAAAAGGTTCAACTCCCATGCATATAGATTGACATCTAATGAGATGGAGACAGTCTGTCCAGTGTTTTGAGCCCGACTTTTGCAAATGGATGTTTTATGTTACAAGGGAGATAAAGAGAGAGAGAGAGAGAGAGAGAGAGAGAGAGAGGAGTGAGTGAGACAAGGAGAATGAGAGGTGAGAGAAAGAGAGAGAGGGTGAGAGAAAGAGAGAGAGAGAGAGAGAGAGAGAGAAGAGAGAGAGGGTGAGAGAAAGAGAGGAGAGGGTGAGAGAAAGAGAGTGAGAGAGAGAGAGAGAGAAAGAGAGAGTGAGAGAGAGAGAGAGGGTGAGAGAAGAGAGAGAGAGGGGAGAGAAAGAGAGTGAGAAAAGAGAGAGAGAGAAAGATAGAGAAGAGTGAGACAAGGAGAATGAGAGGGTGAGAGAAAGAGAGAGAGAGAGAAGAGAGAGAGAGTGAGAGAAAGAGAGAGAGGGTGAGAGAGAGAGTGAGATAAAGAGAGAGAGAAAGAGAAGAAAGAGAGAGGAGAGGGTGAGACAAGGAGAATGAGAGGGTGAGAGAAAGAGAAAGAGAGATGGTGAGAGAAAGAAAGAGAGAAAGAGAGAGAGAGTGAGATGGTGAGAGAGGGAGAGAGATGGTGAGAGAAAGTGAGAGCTGGTTGTTGAAGTCTCGATACAGTTGCATCCAAAAAAACTAAACAAAACAAAAAAATAAGGACAACGATAGACAGTAGAAAAATAAAACGCTGTATCTTTATTCATGAGAAGCATTGTTCCGGGAATGGACACTTGCTTTAGAAATTTAGTGCTTCAATGAATTTGAAGAATTGTTTCGTGAGTGAATAAATAATTTGAGTGAAACTGCCGGGGTTTTTTTTGCGTTGGACTGTTGATATGGAAGCAAGGACGTAAAAAAATACCGAACAAGTTTCGCTGACTGTTATTGCGATGAGAGTTCGATGCTCGATTGAAGTTCCATTTACATGATCTTGTTAAATACTAGAAGTGGTTACCCGCCGTTGCGTGGGTAGAGGAGGGATAATGAGAAGTTAGTCTCGCAGATCCAATGATGGTGTTGGTCTTCAATCACGAACGTAACTAATGACTTTCGGGATCGAAATTCGACTGATTTGTCGTTAGTCAGAGTTCGTACAACCACTCTATCTTGATTACCTACTTTGATGAAGAGAATTTACTGGTATAAATACATAAGGCGGCTAGGGAGTGGTCAATCCGTTTATTAGGAGAACTATGCTATTTTAGCGTAATTATACGAGGCTTATTCAAATTCGAGAAATCCGAAATACGTACACGTGTAAAATAGAAATAAATTGAAAAAAACTCAAACCACTTACTGAGCTTATATATATATATATATATATATATATATATATATATATATAGGCGATAAAAGGAAAAATCCGGGTCTCTGTTTAACTGTATTGAAAATGGAGATGGTGCTAGATTCTACGATTTTCTTTCGTTTTTATTGTGAATTCTAACTAACAATTTGGATTCTTTAAAATTGAACGAATGGTTAGTTTCTGAGATGTGTTTTGTAAGTGCGTTATTCATTTGACCATTTCTGATATCTCTCTTGTGTTTTCGGATTCGCTGGTCAATATGTCTGGACGTCTCACCTATGTATTGTTTGTTACAATCCAAACATTGGATGGTGTATACACCAGCATCAGACTTTGTGTGAGTGTTGTTTTTTTTTTTATTAATTATATTTTTATTGTTTTGGAGGAGTTTCATACCGTTTTTATTCCTAAATTATTTAGGTTTTTTTTCGATAATGGTTGTAGCTGAGTGGTTGGGGAGAATGATGTATCTATTTAGATAGTTGTTGGTGGGTGTATTGTTTGTTGGATAAACATGCATAATAAACTTTTAAGTAGTCTTGACATCAAATCATTATATACCTATATATATATATATATATATATATATATATATATATATATATATATATATATATATATGTGTGTGTGTGTGTGTGTGTGTGTACAAATATATATAGCAACAGCACCCAACACCTCACAATCGAACTAAACGGACATCTTTTTCTAGGAAGCAATAAAATTAATGTTTCTTTTAAAAGAAAATAAAGGAAATGATGACCTTTTAAATCTGTATATTTATTCATTATTTGAATTATATTATTTATTAACTAGCAAATTTTCATACTCAAATTACTTATCTCTCTGAATGTTTGAGATGAAGCTTGAAGATTAGTATTATCTGCGTTATTCGGACTATTGTCCCCATCTTCATTGTTATCTGTACAACGTTTCGGCCGATATACCCTCCGGCCTTCTTCAGGTATTTCTTGTCCAATTGGACACATGGCCGAGTGGATAAGGCAGTTGGTTAAGAGAGTTCTAAGTGACAGTTATCTCTGGAACCCGAGTTCAATCCTGAGTGAAAGCAGTAAGAAAAATAATTAATTAACACAACTCCTACCCAGCTATGGTTAGCGGAATGAGAACAGGATACCCCGTGGAATAAATAAAGGGTTAGGTTCAAAGTTCCGTGATGGCTCCCGAATACGACAAGAAAGTTCCCGAGTTCGAAAAGAAGGTTCCCGAGTCCAAGAAGGTTCCCGAGTCCGACAAGAAATACCTGAAGAAGGCCGGAGGGTATATCGGCTGAAACGTTGTACAAATAACAATGAAGATGGGGATAATAGTCCGAATAACGCAGATAATACTAATCAAATTACTTACGTTTGAATTATGTACAAATATATATACATATATATATGTACACGCACACGCACACACACACACACACACACATATATATATATATATATATATATATATATATGAGTGAGTGAGTGTGTGTGTGTGTGTGTGTGTGTGTGTGTGTGTGTGTGTGTGTTATGCACAATTGACTTTATGAAGCGCCTAATTTTCATCGTTGAATCAACTGTAAGTTTCAGAAATAAAAAAGTCAAGCATTTATGTACAAAACTGTGTATTTTCAGTGTGAATATCTTAAATAGTCTTTTGTTTTTTTCTTCTTTTTTTATTTCAAGTACATTCTTGAAATGGTCTATTTCTTTTGTAGTAATGCTATATATATAATCAGTCATTTTCTTTTTTGTTCGCCCGAACTCATCAGGGGCATAGAAATGTAAAAAGAAGAAAAAAGAATAGAAAGAATACTGATTTCTTATCTGTTAAAAAGAAATAACTTATTTTTGAACACATATCCATCAGTAAGCAATAAGTGTTGAGATGAATAAAAATGGCCATCGGGATTCAATGGGTAAATGAATTTGAAGTGATAATTGGTGAATGAATCAATAATCCCTGTAAAAACTATTTTTTGCTCGGGTTGCTGTTATTAATTTGATTACGTTTCTTTCTTCCTTATCTTTTTTTTTTCTTTTTTTTTTTTTCTTTTTTTTTTACTTTTGAACAATTCAGGAAGTTGGTCTCGGATATTATTTTTGGTGCAGAAGGTTCGATCCTCATTGTGTTGACCCACACTTGTCTCGCTAAACTTAGTTATAATTATTGTTATTATTGGGTATTTACTAAAAAGCAGTTTAGTCTCAAGCAACGTCGCAAACGCGAGGCGCTTAGTAGTCAGAATTTGTATGACGATCTAGCTAAAAATGATACAAAAAGGCGACATTCTATTATCTTTATTATAGGTAGTAACCGTAATCTGAGCCATATGATATTTATTAATATCTTCCAAAAAAATAAGTCATTATTATGGGTAGTAAAAGTTATCTGAACCATATTATATTTATTAATATCTTCAAAAAATAATTCTTTATCTTGGGGAGTAAAAATAATCTGAGCCCTATTATATGTATCAATATCTTCCAAAAAATAAGTCTTCATTGAACACGAAATGGAAATTACACAAGGTGGCTGCGTGCTGTCTTGAACAAATCCTGGAAGTTGCACTACATCAAAGAGCAACTGTATGGCCACTTGCCTCCTATCGCATAAACTATCGAAGTAAACCAAACAAGAAATTTTGGACATAGCTAGTCGGTATTTATCCAATCTGTTAACCACGGCACAATGTCGCAAATATGAGGAATCCGGCGAGGATAGAACTCGCTATTGAGTACTAATGGATCTGGGAGTTTAGCTTGTTAACCATTACCACAAGATGGGATAAGGTAGGTATTGACCCGACCCGGTCGCTACGGGTAAGGTCACAAGTATGGGGCATCCAGTGAGGATCGAACACGCTATTCAGTAGTAAATGATCTGCAAGTATATTTTGCTAACGATTACATCATTATAGTACGCCCTGATATATATATATATATATATATATATATATATATATATATATATGTGTGTGTGTGTGTGTATGTGTGTGTGTGTGTGTGCGTGTGTGTGTGTGTGTCCATGTGTGTGTGTGTGTGAATGATATCAAATATTTCAGTGATAGGTTTCAACCAGAAAAATGAGAGCCCAACTTACATATAAATAAAGTATATATATATATATATATATATATATATATATATATATATATATATAATATATATATACATATTACATATATACATATATTACATATTACCATATGTACATATACCCATGTACAGTGTGTTCGGGAGAAATTTGACATACTTATATTTTGTTATTTTCTCCGTACGTTGGAGGTATTGACACACACTATGCATCATTTAAAAGCTTGGACCCTTCTACATTCATATACGTTATGACAGATAGAATGGATCACTGGAACCCACGTGAATCATGGACGAGAATAACTTGTATCATGATGATCTGCGCTAGCCATCAAAATAAGGAGATTATGGTTGCTGCCCAGTGCTCCCTGAACACTGTAAAAACAATCAGGCATAAACTGGAGAATTGCAATGAAGACTACAAGGCTCTGGATAGAAGAAAGCAACATTTGATTGCGTTCGTACAGCAGAATTCCTCGAAAATCTGCAGAAAGGGTATCAGGTTGAATTCAGATGCCTACGTGGAGTTGCTAAACACTGTAGTCAAGCCCTGGATAACAAGGGTAGCCAATGGTAGGTCATAGGTATGGCAGTATGGGAAAAGTCAAAAATGCTTGTCGGCGAATTTTTACAACTACACTAGTCTCAATTTTTGGCCTCCGAACTCCCCAGATCTTAACCCCATGGATTATTATGTATGTGGCGCTGTTGAGAAAGACACCAATCGCTGTGTCAGTACTACAAAAGCTCAGTTAATCAAGTGTTAAGGTAGTTTTGGGGACCCTTCTCAGGGAAAATGTAACATTAGCTTGCTCCATGTTCCGGAGCAGGATTGAGGCTGTGATCGACGCTAATGGTGGTTATTTTGAGTGAAACTTGTTGACAATAGTGTAATTTCCGTGCCTGTTGAATTTCTTTACAATCTATTAAATTTGTAGTTACAAAGCACGTTTTCTTTTTCCTTATGAAACTATCAAATTTATCCCGAACACCCTGTATATGGAGTAAAATAAATGAATAGATAAATGAAAACGTTTAGGTAATCAGTTAATAATTTTATTTCAGCTTTCTCGCTTTTTCAGATCTGATTTGAAATTCAACATAAATATATTGGATAAATATCTGATAGAATAAAAGAAACTATAACTTGGAAACCAATACGAATTGGAAGCATAAGACTATAGACCCTGTAATAAGTAATTGAGAGTTACTTCCCCTGTTTTATTATTACCTCCCCTTTGTGTAAATCGTTGACGTTCTTAGAGTATATAAACTCCCAGTTAATTGTAAAAGTATTCTAAGTAGAATAAAGCTTTCTCAAGCCCAGCTTATTATTACAGACCCACGTTTATTTTTTCCGTGTGCTCACTGCTTTACCTTGCTCTCTTTAAACAATCGTGGCATACCAGGGACACTTTTTTAAATATTTCTTCTGAAGTGACAGAAAGTTAAAATTGTAATGTTCGTAAATAATATTACCCTAAACTCGAACCCGCTTCTTCGGATTCCATTTTGCGTGACGATGGCCACCACACTAAAATACACCTGTTCCGAATGGGGAAAAACACTTAAAAAGAACACGTTGGTTATTTGAACGTAAATCTGTTCTTTTGATAGTTCAGAGCTCGGTAAAAATACAGAGACGGTAATAGAATCGTTAAAGAGATGAGGTTATGGTGGAGAGTCAAGCAATAGAACTGAGTGGCTATTCTAAAAATAAGGAGCTCTTAGAAGAAGAAAGAAAAGAATAGTTACTTTTACCACTGCCCACCCACTTTGCGTTCTGGTGGAGTAGATTTTTTTCGATTGGTGAACTATTTTTTTCTACTATATTAGTCAGTGAAGAGGATGTCTTTACTGAAGATTATTTTATTTTTTATCAAGTATGTTTTATTTCACTTATTATATTTCGTCGGTGATTTATGTTTACTTATAAAAAAAATAAAAATAAAATTAAAAAAACGAAAAAAATGTTTATGATTAGAGGGTGAGCCAGACCTCCTGGAATGATAATCAGAAACTGTTGAACAGGCACACACATATTAGCACACACACACACACACACACACATAAACAAACACCCCCCCACACACACACACGCATACACGCAGAGAGTTTGGAAGACATGAGACAAAATCAAATGGACAACCACTATCAACAACTCCAGTTTCGGAGATTTTCTGTAGATGAGATTTTTATCTCGAAATATTAAGAATAAATCACAGGTTAACAAACAACACCATAGTTACCTTATTTTTATTTACACTTGCATTGTGATAGCCTTCAAAACCAACCACCAAACTAATATAAACCCAATGCTTCAAGCTAATTACAAAACCCTTTTATAAATAGAATTTAATCGTTCGCCCCTCTTCCTTCACAATTATAAAAATGTTATTAGTTTAGATGTTCATTGAGAGACTGGTTGTTTTGGGTGACTGTAGTGAGTATGTTTTTCAGAATAAAATTGATCTTGGTGTGAAAGGATTATTATAGCGTGTTTTGGTTCTGTAAATGGATCTAGTCAAGTTAATAAGATGGTGATGACCAACTCCCCTCTATTTTTACGGTCTTGTGCCACATTTGATGAATTATACGCATAGGAAAGGCATGGTCTGCTATAAACAGATTGTCAGCTATATGGAAATTAGATCTAACTAAAGTTAAAGCGACAGTAGTTGTGTCAACACTACTGTACGGTTACACCACTTGGATCCTAACGAAGTGCCTAGAGAATATGCTAGATGGGAGCTGCACAAGAATGCTGCATGCAATCTTAAACAAGATATGGAAACAACACCCCACGAGAAAACAACTGTACGGCCAGCATCACCCCCCCCCCATATCACTGAAACCTTCCGTGTAAGACAAACAAAACACGCTGGACACTTCTGGTGAAGCAGGGACAAACTCATAAGTGATGTTCCTCTATGGGCCGTCCAGCAAAGATGTACTTTGACCATCTCTGCGTGAGTTCTGTATGCCACGCAGAGGACATCCCAGGGGCAATAAATAATAAGGACGGGGGTGGCGAGTGATTGTCATGGATATCGGTGCTAATAGCGCGATATGATTATGATGATGATAATGACTTCAATAGATAATGAAAAGGATATTTCAAATAGATATAATGCAACAGGAGAGGAAACAAAGTTTGTAGTTGTCACGCACAATGGCGTGTTGAGATTAATAAACCGAAACGAAACACACGGTGAAGAAAGGATTTCCAGTGGGAGTCAGTCCAATCAATTTAAAGGAATATAATGTGAAAGTGACTCCTAATTTCAATCTGACATGTAACTATACTGGAGGCACTTGTTGTGCAATGGTTATCGTCGTAGTAAATGCATACGGCAAGACTTAAAATCCTGGATGAGGCTATTTGCATTTCACATAGCCCTAATACTCTTGGGAAAGGTATGAATTCAAATATCTTCCCTCCAGCTATGGGTAAATAGTACGACAGACTTGGCTCTTTAATCTTTATTAGGCAATCAGTTTAGGAAAAGTAAAAACTCTGAATTCAAACCTATTAAACTCTAGATAATGAATTGACCTCGACACATCCTACCCGTGCGGATGGGTTTGGTAAATATATATTTTATTTCTCTGAATGTTTGAGACAAGAAGGTTCCCGATTACGACAAGAAGGTTCCCGAGTCCGAAAAAGAAGGTTCCCGAATCCGACAAGAAATACATGAAGAAAGCCGGAAAGCACATTAGCCGAAAAGTTTTACAGATAACAATGAAGATGAGGACAATAGTCTGAATAACGCAGATAATACTAAATATGTATTCGTTAGGGCCCAAGTGGTGCAACCGTACAGTAGTACTGATACATGTATAATATTATTCACATAGACGCAACGAAGGCTCAAGGTCAATTTTTGAGAATAGAAATTTACAATTACTATCAATAGTTGGTTGGTGGGTTGGTTGGTTGGTTGGTTGTTTAGATTTTAAGACATATCAAGCCTTGGGTTATTTTATGCCGAAGACGTTTTTTTATTCTTGCCCGTATATTATTTTCATTTTTGAAATAATTCCTCTCACTTTTTGCTGTACTATAACTCCCCTTACGCCTCTTAAAATGTTTTATCTTCCCTCCTCCTTCATAAGATATCCCAAAGGTTCGATAATTGATTTTTATTGAAATCCAATTAGCCAGTGCTGTTTCTGAATATTAGCTTAACATATATGTAAATCAGGGGTTCGCAACTTTTTGGTTTTTTGCCATGCCCTACCTAACCACTTGTAAAATCCTGATGTGTGGTAATATATAATTCTTATAATTTAAAAAGTGAAATTCCTTTGAGCTGAAGAAGCTTAAAACGATAATACTATAACATGTGAAGGTGTTATATTAACGTTGGAAGCCTTAAAGTAACCTCCCAACGTGGGTATATATAAGTACAGCAATATTCCGACAAAAGTGGGAAAAGATAACATATTTATTCCGTAAGTGACAGAGATACACATAAATGACAAAGATATACAAAAAAGATATATAAACGTATTATGAGGAAATAGGCGTACGACTTGCGTCGTAGGAATGTCACTTACTGGTAGCTGGTTGGAGGCAAAGCCCCCTAATCTAAGGCTTAGAGGCGGCAGGCGCCTAGACCATGTTTACTCGTTGCCGGTCTGAGTGGAAAGAGGTAGAATTCAGATCTCCCCTCTCGTGGCCAAACACCAACGCCACTTATCGATCGAAAGAACCACGACAAGGGAAGATAACTCATTTTTACTTATGTCCACCCAGATTTCGTTTAAGTGACCCAACAATACCTTGGTTCAAACAATTTTCAAAAGAAGAAGCCATCTATGAAAATTAAACAGGAAACAAACAAAAAGCAGAAAATAATAAAAAGAGAAAATCTCTATACAGATATTTTTTTGCAATTATCAACCCCTTAAAAATCAAATGGTAATTTATGAGGAAGTGCGTCCCGGTCTCCCGCCTCAAAAACCGCTACCCGGTGACTATCAAAATAACAACCCCAGCTCGTCGTAATTCTTGTTTATTTATCGTAATTTGTCGTAATTCTTGTTTAGATATGAAGATGGATATATAGTTTTGAATAGACTGAGATAGATAGATAGATAAACAAACAAAATAATATAGATAGATACGAACAAATGGCGATAGATAGATAGATATTTTCGACAAGTAAATGTATTTGGGGGGTCGTTTCTTTTTTTGTCGTAATTCTTGTTTATTTAAACTAAAAACAAGACATTAAACAAACATAATAAAAAAAATCTTAGTATTTAAAGTAATATAGATAAATATGAACAAATTGAGATAGATAGATAGATGGATAGTTTTGAATAGACTGAGCTGGGTTGTTATTTTAATAGTCACCGGGCAGCAACTCTTGAGGCAGGAGACCGGGACGCACTTCCTCATAAATTACCAATCAAATTGCCGATCTTTAGGGCGTACATCCCACGCTGTGATCCACTGGTGTAAATTTTCATCATGATTGGACCACTGGTGTAGGCGCCAACTGGTAATACGCAGACAACATAAACTGCTATTTATGTAGAAGACGTGAACTAAAGCAAAT
>CM042150.1:43666643-43674143 GCA_023376005.1 Doryteuthis pealeii | reverse complement strand
CATATCAAGATTAGAGAATCTAGTCTGCCTTATTATTTACACATAACTGGAGGACGAATAGTTGGATGGGTCTCAGGTTGAATGCAGTGTTTGTTATTCTCAGAATAAAGAGGCTGAGGGCTGATAAATGTCGGTGATCTGGTGGGAACCAGTATATTCAGCGAGACTTGACAGTAATGTTACATAACAAATAGGTAGAGCCTATCATTTCTGTAGGAAAGTGTAGTGTAGATTTTAGGAATAAACTTAACTAATATCCTCTAAATTCCATAGACTTATGGTCTATGTGTTATATAATGGATAGGCATAGCCTATCATTTTTATAGGGAAGTATAGTTTAAATTTTAGAATTAAAATTAACTAATGTCCTCTAAATTCCATAGACTTATGGTTTTTGTGTTATATAATGGATAAGCATAGCCTATCATTGTTGTAAGGATGTGTAGTGTAGATTTAAAAATTAGAATGAACTAATATACCCTAAATTCCATAGACTTAGGGTCTATGTGTTACATAACAAATAGGCAGAGCCTATCATTTTTGTAATGAAGTGTAGGATTTAGATTTAACGGTTAATCGTAACCCAAGGAAAATCACTCGAGTTTTTATTGACAGGTGTTGAACCTAAGCTGGCCTCGAACGGGATCCTCATTTGGTTTGTAGAATAATTTGAGAAGAGCCAATCTATGAGAAAGTAGTTTGAAATGCTGAGAATCTGCTAATCCGTCAAGTTGTTCGGACTGTGATACCGCCTGTGCTATTATTCTCTCTCTCTCTCTCTCTCGTGTGGTTATGATATCCTTATTTATCTATCTATCTATGTTTATATCTGTCTATCTATTTACCTATCTATCTATATATTTCAGTCAGTTTATATCTATCTATCCATCTATATATATATATATATATATTTCAGTCTGTTTATATCTATCTATCTATCTATGTCAGCCTGTTCATATCTATCTATGTCAGCCTGTTAATATCTAACTATCTATCTATCTATGTCAATCTGTTCATATCTATATATCTATCTATCTGTCAGCATGTTCATATCTATCTAAGTATCTATCTATGTCAGTATTTCATATCTATATATCTATCTATATGTCTTTTTATCTCTCTATGTCAGCAATTCATATCTATCTCATTTTCTTTACATGTCTATAATGTATATACATACACACACACACACACACACACACACACACATATATATATATATATATATATATATATATATATATATATATATATATATATATATATATATAAGTATGTCCATGCCTAGCTCACCATATTCATATCTATTTATTTACCTAGCTACCTCGCTATCATACGCTTTTTCATACCTATCTATCAATTTCATTATGCTCCTATACTGCTAGCTATATCAATGTAACATTACTGTCAATATATATATATATATATATATATATATATATATATTATATAATATATATATATAGATAGATAGATAGATAGATAGATAGATATAGCTCAGTATGTCCATATCTAAGTGATTTCATAGCTAGCTGACTCAATTGTTCATATCTAACTCCCCATGTTCATATCTATTTATCTAGCTAGCTAGCTATCACACGCTTTTTCATACCTATCTATTTCATTTTGTTTCTAGCTTGAAAACGAGTTATCCTACTCTGTTTAGATCTCTCTCTCTCTCTCTCTCTCTCTCTCTCTCTCTCTCTCTCTCTCTCTCTCTCTCTCTCTCTCTCTCTCTCTGACTTTTAACGATCTACCGTTCGTTACTTTTGACAAAGCACCGGTCGAACGGCCCTTAAGTTTTCATTTTCTCTTTCGAAAATTGCTGATTTATAAAAGTATGTCATTATTTTTTAAATCCTTTATATATATATATATATATATATATATATATATATATATATATATATATATTATATATACATTTTCTCTTTTGAAAATTGCTGATTTATAAAAGTATGTCATTATTTTTTAAATCCTTTATATATACTAGCAAATATATGCACCCTCCGGGTGCAAGTATTTAAGTTTTAATATAATAAAATATCATGTTAAATTAGAAAGGCTAATGAAACTGAATAAGAATTCAGATTAAAATATTTGGAACAGAGGGGGTATAATCGGAAAATAGAACAACTTTGAAACTAACTGTTCCACCATTTTCCCTTACTCCCGTCTTTCAGTGGTAAATTTCCCTAATTTAACTATTTAGTTAAAATAGGAAGAAAAGAATAAAATTACAGTTATTTCTTTATGTTAATAGATTTCTGTTAAGATTTATTACCGAGATTTTTGCTCATATTTGTTAAGATAAAACCAAACAATTAGAAATCAATAATACTAAGCATATATATTTATTAAAATCAAATTTTTTAAGATCAATATGCAAATTAGCCTTCCCATTCACACTGTAAACTGCTATGTCGTTGAATATATAAATATAATTGCATGTTATTGGTATGTCGATATTGTTAACAGTCTTAATGATGTAAAACAATTTTACTAATAATTGAGGTTTAAATAAAAAATAAAATCATGGAGAATGTGTGTAAATAACAAAGGGAATTGTGAATTGAATAGTAATATAGTTTCGGTTACAGACAGACAAACCCACAATCTCCATTATAATAAGATATATATATATATATATATATATATATATATATAACAACATCTCACTTCTTATTAATCAGTATGCCCCCCTCATCTTCTGCCCGCCCGAAAATGTTCATTTTTTCAGCATAAAAGTAGACTGTTGGGAAAATTTTGTTTTCAGAATAAATTAGTTGCTGTATTGTTTTATCAGCGTATATTTTCAAACACTTTATATATATATTATATATATTATATATATATATATATATATATATATATATAAAGTACAGTTGATCCAAGTCTTTTTAGTCAGATTCTTAATATTCAGTAATATTAATCCTAATGAATCATATAATATATCACCTACTAATAGTTTCGCTTACTAGCTCATCAGGGCAAGAATCTTACTAAAATGACTTGGATCAACTCTACTTTTATATACAAACATATATATATATATATATATATATATATATATATATATATATATATATATATATATATATATATATATATATATATATATATATATATATATATATATATATATATATATATATATATATATATATATAACTATATATATATATATTTATATACATATATATATATATATATATATTTATATATACATGCATACATACATACATACATATATATATATATATATATATATATATATATATTATATATATATATATATTATATATTTGTGTGTATGTATGTGTGTGGCTCAATCTATTTATATCTGCCTCAGTTTTTGTTTTTTTCACACATATCTAATAAATTTTCATCTATGAAATGATCAATCCGCAATTTCTCCACAATTCATTACTCTCCTCTATGCTGTTGAAGCCTTTTATCTTTATGTCCCTGAATGAAATAATGTGTGTACACGTGTGTGTACACGTGTGTGTATGAGTGTGTGTGTGCGTGTGTTGAATTTGGCGCAATTAATCTTTTTTATTCACAATTTTTTGACGCTTCAATATTCAATTATCTCAAAGCGACATTCTTAAACGACATCTCTAAGGACACGCGTGATGTTCGTTTCAAATGAAAAGTAAATGAAAACCATTTTTGACGGACGGCAGAAAATTTGACAAGTAATAGATTCTGTCTAATTGATTTCGATCTCAACAGCCAACGAAAAAGCTTCAATTAATTACCCACTGGTGAGGTTTGTTTTGATTTTTTTGTTTTTTTTTTTGTTTTAGTGTTTTACAGATTTACACATGAAAGTGGGTAAAACGCAATATGGGTAAAACGCAAACGGTTTCAAATTCCGAATAATCGTTATTAATAAAAACGAGCAAGAATATTTACCCTCCGGGCGTAAAGTATTTAAGTTTTAATGTAATGAAACATTTTAAATCAGAAAGACTAAGGAAATTAGATAAGAACGCGTATAAAAAGATTACACTTATTTTAATTATATTTTAATTAGTTTCTTTATAAAATCATTCATAGGACTGATTTTAAATTCCGAATAATCGTTATTAATAAAAACGAGCAAGAATATGCACCCTCTGGGCGTAAGTATTTAAGTTTTAATGTAATGAAACATTTTAAATCAGAAAGACTAACGAAATTAAATAAGAACGCGTATAAAAAGATTACACTTATTTTAATTATATTTTAATTGGTTCTTTATAAAATCATTCATATGACTGATTTTAAATCCCGAATAATCGTTATTAATAAAACGAACAAGAATATGCACCCACCGGGCGTAAGTATTTAAGTTTTAATGTAATGAAATATTTTAAATCAGAAAGACTAACGAAATTAAATAAGAACCCATATAAAAAGATTACACTTATTTTAATTATATTTTAATTGGTTTCTTTATAAAATCATTCATGGGATTGATTTTAATATGTTGGAGAATAAAACAATGATATTAGAGATCAATAACACCAAATAATTATTCATTAAACTTCGTTTTGTTAAAACCAGTTGGCAAATTAACCAAACCATATATTATGTAAACCTTTACTTCTTAGTGATATATAAGAAGCATTGCTGGATTTTAAACGCACTCATAGAATGGGTTGTTTTGAGGCAAATCTGACTCAGATTTTCGACGAGACCTCGTTAATAAATTAAGATTTATTCGATGTATCAATGATTTTGACTATAAATTAAATACTCATTGACAAACTTATGCAATTGCTGAAGGTACTGGGACGTAACCAGTGAAATAGATTTCAATCTTTTAAAATGTTATCCCTGTTACAGCTTAATTAATGAAGTGAAAAGTAGCATATCAGAGGTGTCGATGATGAGGGAGGGGATATTTTTAAATTTGAATTCTTGCTATAATAGCTAATTCATCTCATCTTAGTAAAAATGAAATGAAAACTTTTTCTGTTCTAAATATTGAAATTGCTAAATTTTCAAACCAATTTCTGGGCCGAATGTTGCGAAAAAGAGGATTTCGAGTGCATATTAAACTGGTGATCTTCGATGCAATTTCCTCAAACAATGGTGCAAGTAAGAGGTCTAGTTTTTGGTATCAGTATTTATTATAGCAACATACAACTTTCGATGTTTGAGAGAATTTGATATTTTTAAAAAAGTGAAAAATCAACCTCCCCTACCGTACAATTGCAAGGACATTTTGAAAGTCTCTATGGACTACGCCATTTTGAGCTTCGTCGAGAAGGAGGCGAATCAGCGGTTCCACAATACCAAGGAATTGTTGAAATAAAACAAAGGAAATCCACATTATCCGGAGAATTCGATCATGTACTTTCTTCGGAGTCCACATCGAAGTCTGAATATTTTTTTGCTGTTTTACTAAATTGAACATGAGTACAAATACTCTTGAAAACACATTTTTCCTGTTGGGTATCTTTGGTTTTAACGGCATGTCAACAGGTTCAGGGTTATTTTATGTGTAAAGATTAGGGATTCACGTTCATTGTATGTTTATTCGATCATGTACTTTCATTGGAGTCCGCATTGAAGTATGAATATTTTTTCGTGACATCTACGCAGTTTTCCTGTAGACACACATCCTCGCCCACGTTTTTATTGGTTATGGGCTACACCTACACATTTTCTGTGCCTACGCATTATCAATTTACACCTGCATTTTCCGGGTGTCAAAGGTCAGTTCAATGCGTTCAAGGCAATATCCTGTTTTTGTTCTCAGGCCCATGTTTGACACCCGCGCATTTCCTGTGCCCGCACGCCAGTCATCTTCAGCTTGTTCCCGGGGGCGAACTCGTCGACCAGGCAATATATTACACCGGAGCCTCAGCATCAAATACAGTTTAGTCATACCCAAAACACCCATTTTAGAGAGGTGATCTTACCTATCTCCAGGGAATGCAGATAGCATATTCTAATAATATAAAACATATTCCAAGCTTCGCCAACAGTTGAATATCTTTGTTTTTCTTTGTATTATATAAGAATTAATACTATTAATATTAAAATAAATAACATATATCATTGATATTAAAATAAATAACATTAAATAAATAATAATAATAATAAATAATAATAATAATAATAATAATAATAATAATAATAATAATAATAATAAATATTAATAATAATAATGAATAAATAAATAATAATTATGTTAATAAATAAATAATAATAATAAATAATAATAATATAATGTTAATAAATAAATAATAATAATAAATAATAATAATAACATTCTTATTATAATGGAGATTGAGTGTTTTTCTGTCTGTAACCGAAACTATATTACTACTCAAGTCACCCTTAGTTATTGACATCACATTCTCAATGATTGTATTTTTATTTTAAACTCAATTATTAATAAATATAACCATACCTACATACTAACAACATGCAATTATATTTATATATACAATGATATAGCAGTTTACAGTGTGAACGGGAAGGTTAATTTGCATATTGATATTAAAAAATCGAATTTAATAAATATGTGCTCAGTGTTATTGATTTCTAACTGTTTGGTAATATTTTAATGAATATAAGCAAAAATCTCTTCAATGAATCTTAAATGAAATCCATTAACAAGAAAAAATAACTGTCATTTTATTCTTTACTTCCTCTTTTAACTTAATACTTAAATTAGAAAAAATAACAATGAAAAACGAGAGTGATGGAAGAGTAAGTTTCAGTAGTTCTATTTTTCAATTATACTCCCCTCTGTTTTAAATATTTTTATATGTATTCTTATTTAGTTTCATTAGCTTTACTAATTTAATACTATATTTTATTACATTAAAAATGAATACTTGCACCCGGAGGGTGCATATATTTGCTAGTTATAATAATAATAATCAATAGATAATATTAAAATAAATAACATATATTATTAATATTAAAATAAATATAAGAATTAATACTATTAATACTATTATTTAAGAATTAATTATATAAGATTATATAAGAATGCAGACAACATATTCTAATAGTATAAAACATATTCTAAGCTTCGTTAACAGTTGAATATCTTTGTTTTTTCTTTGTATTATATTTTGTTCTCAATTACCTGATGGCTTTATTACTTGGTACGTTTTATCGAAGTGTATTGAAATTCTAAAATATGCCATATGTCATCATTTTGTTTTATTGGATTTTACATTCAGGGTTAATTCTGTAGAATGACTCCCGGCCTTTAATTGGGAAGAAAAATCAAGTGGCTTCCAGTTACTTCAAACGTTCATTTCCTGTGGATTCCGGAGCGTATCGGAAATATTTTAAAGGGAGATAATCAAAGCGATATTTATTTTATCAAGGGATTTCTTTTTATTTGTATTCAAATGACGTTTATTGCATCAATTAAAAAAGGGCATTTTATTTGCGTTGGATGATTTTCTAAGTTTTCAAAAGATTTGCGTTGTGGTTTTTTTTAGGGTTTTCAAAAATATTCATTGTATTTATTAGATTCAT
>CM042150.1:43404143-43664143 GCA_023376005.1 Doryteuthis pealeii | reverse complement strand
GCACATTTTCGTGCGTACAGGTTGATCTGGAGAACAATGCATTTTCATTCGATTCCCCTTGAAGAATTCTAACTAGCAATTCATTTATTGTGCTAATGTATAGACCTATATATTGCCTCAAGTACAACGTGTCAAAAAGAAAAAAGAAAAAGAGAAAAGGAAACAATTTTCATGTCAAACATCGACAGACATTTGCTCGGAAGTAATTTGTTGCGATTATAGAATTTACAATATAACTATATTGGCTGTCGGACTCGCATATAAGAAAGATGGCTTCTAGCATTAGTTATAAGTATAAAACTAACTGTGAAAGCAACGTGCGCATTAGTAATTGTTTTACGGATTGCAAACTCAGTGAAAACATAAATAAAAATGGTATGATATAAAGAATTGTTACCCGGGGTACTCACCATTGAAACAATGGAAATTTTATATACGAGTATCTATTATTTCTCTGAAAAAAATCGATCATTTTCTATTTACTAAACTTAGATAAAGCCTAAGACACAGAAATCACAAACGATTTCTGCTATCGGTTTCGCACTATTATTTTAGGTCAGTTGGTTGGTTGGTTGGTTGGTTGGTGGGTGGGTGGTTGGTTGGCTGGGTGGATGGTTGGTTGGTTGGTTGGTTGCTGGTTGACTGGCTGGTTCGTGGCTGGTTGATTGACTGGTTGGTTGGTTGTTTGGTTGTTTGGTTGGTTGGATGGCAGGCTGGTTGGTTGGCTGGTTGGTTGGCTGGCTGGTTGGTTTGTTGGCTGGCTGGCTGGCTGGCTGGCTGGTTGACTGGTTGGTTGGTTGGTTGATTGGTTGATTGGTTGGCTGCTATGATAAAAAAATAAAATGGTTATTAGTATTCCCCATCACTTAATAATATGGTAGAAAAACTACCTCATCGGTCGAAAATTGCTTGGAAGGGGGATATGAAATAAAATTAAAGTAAAAACAAAGAATAAATTCCTCCATAAACACCAGGAGAACTTGAATTTCTGTCATCTAATGTGTTGGAAGGGGAAAGAAAACGAAAAATCGTGGGTACTTAAAAAAGGTCCCATGAGCTTACATACTCTAGTTAAGTTTAAGTTAATTAATAATTAATGTTTATAATGTGAAAGACGTTTTATTTCTATTTAAAAGAAAACAAAAAAAACTCAATGGGGCACTTTCTCCTTGTACAATGAATTTCCAGTTTGGCATCGGGAAGTTAGTTTTCTTCACTAAATTACATCGGTTTAATGTTGATATGAATAACACAAATATAATTGTGTCCTTTTTGACATCCATAGTATGAATTGTAGAAACATTGTACAGTACTGTAATTTACCTTCTCACAAAATGAAGTTGTTGTTTTTTACATACGTTGATGCATTGAAGAGCCAAAAAGATAAATCTTTCATGTCAATTGAACCAGCAAATATATATATATATATATATATATATATATATATACATAAGGCCTGGTTACCTAGCCAAGCTTAAAGAGCCCAGTATTCGCTGCTATTTACCCAGAGCTGGAGGGAAAATTGGATTCATACCTTTCCCAAGGGTATTAGCGCTATGTGAAATTCAAACAGCTTCATCCAGGAATTGAACTCGGGTCGACGAGTCCATTTCCTATGACTCTAACCATTAGACCACGCGCCTCCAAAACAAAATATATGTCCAGTGGAAGCGGGAGAAAATATTCATTAATTAACATTAAGTAAATTAACCATGAATAAACATTAAGCTTCCACCCCTCCTTAAAGAGTGGACTAATCTACCTATTCAAAATAAGATGCGAGAAAACACATAAGTCGCTGAACCGTTGTTTAAAAAAAAAAAAAAAAAAAAAAGGAGAAGCATAGCCGTGTATTTTATTCATTTTCGATTTTAATAGCGAGTAGGAAAATAATGGTTCTCAACTTTATAGGAAAAACTATATTTCTTCCAATGTGGGAATACTTAAGATCCCTCAAAACAAAGTTTATTTACCAATACTTATCACTTCTCGCAACTAACATTATGCTGACTTTCACTTTAAATGCGTTGTATTTAAAACTCTATCTTCTTTCGTGGCTCTCAAAACGGGGTTTATATTATCCAGACAGTGAGTCTGCGACAGAAAGTGCAGATTCTGACGCGTCAACGGCCACTGGAGAAACGGAACTGTCACCAGAAGCTTTTGTTGAAATGGCTCAACAAAGATTATTAGAATTAGACGGTGATTTGATCGAAGGAGACGAATTTGTTCCAGGATTTGACTTCCGGCCACGAAGACTTCTTGATATAGAAATGTTTTTAAGAGGACCGTAATCTCTGGAACCTAAATGCACGATTCAAATACTATTTTTGAAATTTATTCTGGAATTTTCAATCTTACTGGAACAAGAAAACACTCGCAGAATACCATACAGACCTTTTACATCTTTTTCTTTCACTGCTGACTCGGCGAATTATTTGATCATATTTTTATTCGGTACTTTACAATCTTGCTGAACGATGAAAGCACTCTGTGCTTCTTTGAATCCTTGTATCTTCGAGTATCTTTTCTTTTTTTTTTTTTTTTTTTTTTTTTTTTTTTTTTTTTTTTTTTCTTTTACTGTTGAATCAAACGAATTCTTTTTATTACAGAAGTTTTAATCTTGGCTTTCTGCTGTGATTAGACTTCATTATCATCGGAAATCCATTTTTATAACTTGTTTAAAAATAAGGAACCAGATAAAAATTTTGAGTGCTACCGAAGTCTCAAGATAAACTTGATATCGATACAAAAGTCGACACTGACATAATCTTAATTTTATTATTTTACTTTTTTTTTTTTTTTTTCTTTTTTTTTTTTTAGTCTGAAATTGAAAATAAATCTCTGCAGTGGCAGCCATAATTAATGGTGACAGTGTTAGGGTTGAGATAATGTAGAGAAATTAATTGGTAGAGCGTAAGGATTTATCGAGTAAAAACACTTTAAATTTTGACTTTTTACCTAGATTCCACTATGCACAAGCGCACACTCACCTGGTATTTTTTTTTTAATTATATAAAACACAAATCCAAAATACGGGTATATTGATCATCACAATATTTACTTGTCTCATTTCCTTTCACCATCTTGAGTTTTTTTGTTTTTTTTTGTTTTTTTTTGCTCTGATACTCCTGTAAGATCTTTTAGCGAAATATTAAAATATCTTTCTGTAAATAATATATTTTGATAACTAATTCTTAATCAAACTATTGGCTTAAGGTGATACCTAAATATATTCAATTTTCATAAATATAAAGACGTAGCTAGAAGTTAAAGCTTTTTATTTTAATGCGTTAACTAACTTTGTGACTATACGTAATGCTGTTATCTTCGTGATACTAATAACGAAATCCTACCGAAGAAATCGTTCTGAGGGAATAATTAACTACTACCGTACTGTTTGTGAGAGGGGAGGGTCCAGTGACAAAAATTAGTCTCTCCTACCAGTACATATCCTCTTTGTATCGCATGAACAGGACACCTTGCAAATCCAAGCTAAACTACGATGGGTCAAAATAGCTCGACTGTCTTGTGGTATTCTACTAGTTCTGGGGAAAAGGTAATACATATTATCTATTAGTATACTAATTGCTTTATAATTTTGTTTTTAATTTAAATGAAATATTATACACATGGAAAAAGTATGGCGTGCTATAGACAGATTATTTATCATATGGAAATCAAATTTCTGATGATATAAAGCGAGAATTCTAAGATGTAGCCGTGTCAATTCTATTTTCATAGCCGCATCACTGGCCATTACAGGGCCGGTTTAGCTCAGTCGGTAGAGCGTTCGACTAGGAACCACAAGGTTACGGGTTTAGGGATACGTATCGTAAAATGAGGAGCACAGAGACCGGAACAATCTCCTTGGTCTAGCGCTAATGAAAAAGGTTGACCGCCTGACTGTTACCGACTTTACATCACCCCGACGACTTTTTATTATTCTTATTAAAAAAAAAAAAAAACAGGCTAAATGTTTGTACATATGTTTACCAATCCCGCCTTACGAGCAGGATTTGACACATGGTCAATTTCTGGTTTAGACAGAAGCACATTCTCTCTCGACCCAGATTCTATAATTTTTTTTCCAAAACATTTCCTGGTATATTTTATTGATTTGTTTTAAATAAAAGACCCCAGTGTAATTGTTTATTTTCGGGATTGATTAAAAATCAAGTAATTAGCACCTTTTTTTTTTAAATTTTGAATCTTTTTATTAATATTATTATTTGTCATTTATTGATTTATTTTCAATACCACCATTGCTGCTACTACTACTGGTGCTGCTGCAAATACGAGTACACCATAATGTTAAAACGAAATTCAGAAAATCCATTCTTAAAGAATGTCTGGACACAAAAAAGGTAATTACTTTTACGAACAATATCAACACGAGACTATAGTTTGATTAAAGATATTCTCAGTGGTCTTATTAGAATTATTTTTCTGTAGTGTGTATATATTGGATATAACTGTAACGAAAATAACGTTATATTGATATTTAATCTCTGGAGTTTGTCTCTAATTAAACCGTGAAATTTCCATTGATTCAGTCCGTACTTGAAGGTGGAATAATTAGCAATATGCGAAATATGAAGAATGCACGGTTTGACATAATTCTGCGAATAATCCGAATTTTTTAAGAAAGACATTTATCCTTACAGTCAGATAACGATTATGTAAATATTACTACCGTTATTGCAGTGGCTAAGGAACAAGGAGTAAAAAAAGAGAGGAAAGTAGCCGCTGCAGAAAAGAGAGCCAGAAGGAAGGAGAGACAAAAGCAACTCCAGCAAGCATCACTGTTTGTTTGCAGTCACTGCACCAGAGATTGCCATTCAAAAATTGGTCTGTTTAGCCACTCACGAAGTTGCAGATTAAAAAAAGTTGACACTACGCCATCGTCTTTACTAGACGGGAGGATACCAACCATCGTAGTGGCTAACACCAGTCGCGCTATTACGTTCTTTTCGGACCAATACTCTTGTAAAAGGCATGAACCCCCTCATCCTTCTCATCTCTGAGTTAAATACTATTCTACTATTCTTCTATAGGGATGGCTTTGGCTTTAGATAACCTAAGACTGCTATCATACAAAGAAACCAACCCAAACCAAAAAAAAATAGGGGTTTTATTGGGGGTGACAGATTAATGGCAGTTTAGTTTATTTAAATGTTGAAAACTGATTTCATATACAAGGGATTTGTTTTTATGTTTTTTTACGGCATATCAATTACGGTGGGTCATTTAATGCCGGCAAAATGTTGAAAGATTCGTAGCGACAGTTTGGAAGAAAATTTTTTAACTCAATTTTTTTTCAAAACAAATTTTCTATTTAACCCATAGATGGAACCCTAACAGGTACTACCACTACGAATCAGAGTTGACCTGAAGCAATGATAATGAATGGGTGCTCCACATTCCCCTGACCTCCAGAACAGGAACTTCACCATTCACCTTCGTCATACCCAGAACATGATGACCCTCACCCAACGCCTTCTAGCACATATGAAAAAAAGTTGGGGCTTGCCATAAGGGTGATAGAGTTAGGACAATCATATAGGTGCTAGGGCTTGACATCACCAGCCGATTGATCGGAGGGGACGGGGTAATTGAGTTCTGCCCGGAATGAATTGAATTAGTAAGTTAATGTACCATTATATTCTATGATAGGGCCGGGTAGAGCGTTCGGCTAGAAACCACAAGGTTCCTAGTTCGATACAGGCCCTCACCAACTCAGCGTATGAGTTAGCACAGGGATATGTACTGTAAAGTAAGGAGCTGATGTAGGTGTGGCGATCCACCTCAGACGCAAAACAATCTCTTTGGTCTAGCGCTAGTGACAAGGGGATAGACTCCCTCGCTGATTGGCTGATACCGACTTTGGCATGTTAACTCGTTACCCAAATCAGTTATTTTTTTTTTGGGGGGGTCAAACAATTATACAAGGTGTGTCAAAAAATTATCGAGATTTGTTTTACTGGTTGACACACCTTGTATTCTGAAAAAAAAAAACAGACTCCCTGGCTGATTGGCTGATACCGACTTTAGGCCACCTCGATGACTTAACGTATTCAATGAACTTGGATAGTTTTGTAGCAGAAGTGGGTGTTTTGTTGCTCTTTTCCCTTCAACAGTTTTGTTATCAGAAAGCAATCAATTGTCTGACCTTTCATAAAGATATATCTTTTTTCCAATGAAAGTCTCTTTACTGCACAGAATCAAATGATAATGCGGTGTTTGATATTCTAAAGGAATTGTCTTTGTATACAAATAGAAATTGTACTTGTCTACTTTGTCAGCCAATTTCAAATAAAAATTACCTTTTTTTATCTAAGTTAGAATACAGACAAAGAAAGCAATCTACTTTGCTTGGTTGGTTGGGTTGTTTTATGGCATGTCAACTCTTGTTACCGAAGTCAGTGATTTTCTTTTTTTTTGGGGGGGGGGTCAAACAATTATACAAGGTGTGTCAAAAAAGTATCGAGATTTTTTGTACTGTTTGACACACCTCGTATTCTGAAAAAAAAATAACGTCTAATGCATTGTTCATTTCTATCTTGGTAAATACACCTTCAATCTCGATACTTTTATGACACCTTGTATTCTGAAAATAAATAACGTTCCATTCATTGTTCATTTCTATCTTAGTAAATACAGCTTCAATCTCGATACTTTTATGACACACCTTGTATGGTTTCAAGCAACTCTTCCTATTTATAAGAATCATTTGTTTACACATGGTTATATAATTCTTGTTATTCCTAATACAAATGCGCCCTGTCGGCTGGGACAGTAGAATACACCGACTGCACCTCTGCAGAGGGGTAAAACCCTCCACTGGGGCCACCTGGTCGCTGTAGGTTGCGACCCGTGATGTTTAAAAACAGAATATTGATGGCTGAGCTGTCGTTGACAAGCAACACTCCGCTCTGGCCCTTACTTAGACAATATGGGCAGTCCGAGAGGCCCCCTCCGATCAATCGGCTGGTAAAGTCAAGCCCTAGCACCTATACAACCCTATTGCCCTTATGGCAAACCCCAACCCTTTTTAACATATCAGCCACCAGGATTCCGTCCTTAAGTATCACGGGTAGTCAACCACGGTCAACAGGTGGCCCTATTGGGAAGGTCTTACCCCTATGTAGAGGTGTAGTCAACTGTCACAGCCGAAGGGTTTTCAGAAGTAATGGATCTGCGAGAGCAGCTTGCTAACCATTACACTATGATAGGACGCACAAGAAAGAATTAAGGGTTAAATCCTACTTAACGGACATAAATTCCACCATCGTATATCCCCCCCCCCGAAAGAAAAATAACTAAAAATCAAGGAATAAACTCAATTTAATGAAATGTTCAGTGTTGATATATTAATGAATAAACAATACAATGCACCAGTTATTTTACTCTTACATTTTTTCAGGTCAGTTAACTTTTAACCACGTCTCTATGAGGCGTAACAGTTTCAGAAACATACATGGTTCAAAGTTAATTGACCTAAAAGTTGTAAAAGTTTTTTAAATAAATAACTGATGCATTATATCTTTTATTCATTAATGTATCAACACTGAAATTTTCATGAAATTCGGTTAATTCCTTGATTTTTAGTATTTTTTTTTTTTTGCGGGGTGACATACGATGTTCGTTAAGGAGGATTTAACCGAATTAAGTATATTAATTACTTTTTCCTAGCTACGTCAGTTATATTGAGGACTTGGATAGATAAAGTAACGAATAGCCCAGTTATTGTGTAACCGTGTCGTTGACTATTCCCTTCATGTACTGAGTGCAAAAGAAAAAAAAAGAAAGTCAGTTATCGAGTCCGATTCAGAGACACAAAGTCCACTCAAATTAATTGAGTTATCCGACCAATCAACCGGGAACAGGAGTTTTTATGCCTGCAATAGTGAAGGGGTCTTTTTGACAAAATATGTGAACTGTACAAAAGCGGATGAAAGTAAAGAGAGAAAAACTGTGAAACCATTCCAAATCTCAATTTCCAAGAAGGAGATCTGGAAAAACACGAACTCTGAATTGGAGAAATATATGGGGCGAAATAGACCTTCGAATCAACAAGCTCCCGCCAAGGGTGAACCAAAAACAAGCGAGTTCTCAGTCTTCTCACAAGTAAGACCCTCTGTTGATCAACACATTCTTCGTCTAGCAGCTAAAAAAATATGTCGTCGTAGTCGAAATAATCTTTAGCAGTTCAAAATCACATTTCCTTACTGAAAAGCGCTTCGTTGTCGACTGCTTCTGCTGACTTCCCAGCGCTTGACTCTCTTGTTATTTTATGGGCATATTAGCCAAACATCCGGGCATGTCAGTCAAACCTCGCGTCCTTCCAGTTCCTACATCACATCTGTTTTCGCATGCGGGAGGACGCGGGTTCGATCCCAGCAGGCAAGACAATGTCTTGCTCCCTTTCCTTTCTCGTTCACCGTCACACTTGTGGCCAAGGAAAAAAAACGAAAATAAAACGCAAAAAGAAGACCAGTCGGTATAAATTAGAATCAGAATGTATAGCCCTTAAAAAAGTCCGAACACAGTTTATGCTGCTCACCAAAAGGGAAGTAGAGAAGTCTAAGACGGATGTACTGGAAGTGTTGCATACTGGCTTCTTCAAACTCACACTACTCTGACTCGTATACGTTGCGGGTATACAGCGGACTTCGTTCCTGACCCCTAGACGAGATATCTAGTAGTCAGCTACTTCAATAACAACAGATACGCGTATACAAAAGATGACTCTTCTTTATTTTCTTCGGTGTGTGTGGTAGGTGAGTGGCGGGCAGGGAAAATGACACTACGACTACTTATGTGGTGGAAGGTGGTTGGCGAGCATCACTGCCCGCTCGACCGTGTCGACGGTCCGACACCTTGTGCTTTCTTCGCCGTCTCCTCGGGTCTCTCTTCGGGTCTGTCTGCTGGGCTTACCTGATGACCTGCTTAAATACTGACGACCGCCCACACATTCTTTTGTTCCTTGACCGGAAGTCCTTTCTCTTTGTTCAAATTAGCGTTTGTCCAGATGAAGTCTTTTGTTGCTCTCAAACGCCTACACGTTTTCTTTGTTCGCTACCACCAGGATAAAGTCCTTTGTTATCTTCGTCATCCCGCGCGAAACAAACAGTCAATCTGCAACAGAAGCATGTACCCATAAGAGCCCCACTAGATTATCATTTAGATACAGTAAGTTTTTTTTAAATGTACTATTGAAATATGAGCCCCGGTAAAAGAAAATTGTCACCAATTATATTTTATCCTATTTTAATTTAACCAAGAGGTTGTCGTACTTTGCTCTTTAGGTGCGGGTATTTTGTCGCTGAGTTTTTTTTTTTGGCGGGTCTTGTCTCCCGTGGTAGGGGGCTGTCTAAATCCAATTGGACTGATGAGTGAAGAGACGAAGAACAGGATGAACAATTAACGCTTCGCGCCAATTCTCATCTGTAACAGGCTTCAAAACAAAACAACTCCAAACTGAAACTAATTGATTCTTAAATCGTTAGATTCACACGATGCTTCATTTCTGTAGTTTCTAATCTGCTTGGAGAGCATCGCACGTATCTCCACTTAATCTAGTTTATCTTACTCTTTGATGTAATAAAAGCATTATCAACTCCATGTTGTCGTTCCAGACGACTTTAGTAGATCGTCACGAACCACGATTGAACTTTCTTTCACCGCCCACAATTTAGACTAGACGGGGAAAACCAATTTTATGAGGCTGTGTTGAAAGCTTCTCCGTCCGCCCAAGAAGGGGAATGACTTAAAGCCATGGAAACGTACGTGCTGTTTCACGTATTCTTACTAAAGTTCAACACACTATTTCAAAAGTTTCTTTAACCCTTTCAAAACTTCTGATCTTTAGTCGTTTAAATATTTGGTTATCATCTCCAAATAATTATTTTCTTTTTTTCTTCTTTTTTCTTTCAGACATTGTTGTATAGGATTATCTAGCTCCCCTCTAGACTGTAAAAGAATGGTGGCGTCTGTCTTAAAAATTAGCTGTTAGACAAACACAAACAATTATACAAGGTGTGTCAAAAAGTATCGACACGTTTGGTACTTTTTGACACACCTTGTATTCTGGAAAAAAAATAACGCTCCATTCATTGTTCATTTCTATCTTGGTAAATACAGTTTCAATCTCAACACTTTTATGACACACCTTGTATTCTGAAAATAAATAACGTTCCATTTATTGTTCATTTCTATTTTGGTAGATACAGCTTCAATCTCGATACTCTCATGACACACCTTGTATGGTTTCAAGTAACTCTTCCTATTTAGAACAATCATTTGTTTACGCATGGTTATATAATTCTTCTTATTCCCAATACAAATGCGCCCTGTTGGCTGGAGCAGTAGAATACACCGACTGTACCTCTGCAGAGGGGTAAAATCCTCCACTAAGGCCATCTATTGGCCGTAGGTTGCGACCCGTGATGCTTAAAACCAGAATATTGCTGGCTGAATTGTATGTATATTTCTGATTGAATAAATATACTATTACCAAGTATTTGACTTTGTTACTTATTCATTATTGGGTAATTCCAGCAAAAATCAAACTATTGTTTTTTGTACAAACAAAATTCAATATATGTGAAATAATAATAGGAAAAAATGTTGTCATAGATGCAGTGCCACATCGGGATATTTTAACTTTTTCCTGGGTGATTTAACATGGACTTACCCTATTATTACGTATCTCCTACATCTCTTTGTGTGTGAGTAATTGGCCACCTGTAACCAACGACACAAAAGACGTATTCGCGGGCACAATTCTTTATTTACTCCTTAGCTAAGACGTCTTTTCTTAACCCGAACACGTGTACTTATCTGACTAGATTAGTGATACAAAGGTCGGTTTAATGTGGGGGATTACGCAAGAAGCAAACCTCCCTTACTACGATGTCGCAGTCCAGCACGTTAGCCACAACACAGGGATTCTTCCGAGAGTAAAGTATAATTCAAAAAACGTGAAATAGAAATTGGACTCTGAGACATTTTTTTAAATGGGTTTGATTGACAGGCAATGACTCCGAGGTCAGTTTGACGCATTGGGTGTGTTCGAATGGTTTCAGCCATGAGATCAAAGAATTATATAAAGTTGAAATAAATAGTTTTAAGCTGCTGGTGTGGGGGACAAACTCATAAGTGATGTTCTCTTGTGAATACACTAGAATGGACCGACCACCAAAGATTTACATTGGTCAACTCAGTACGGATACTGGATGTTGTGAGGAGGATTTGCCAGGAGCGATGGTCTACAGGGACGAGTGGTGAGTAATACTCATGGAAATCAGTACTATCAGCGTGATAGTGGCTGCTGCTCTTTTCGGTTGTATTCCGCCTCCTGTTATCTTTGTCATTTCTCGCAGTTTTATAGCCACGACCACAATCAATAGACCAATAAACCTAATATAAACACACTCGTATTTATGTTAAATTTAACATCATTTCAATAAGGATCCAAAAGTTACTTCCCTTGCACCATTCATATTTCCATAAAAATTAATTACTAAAACTTAATACAAATATTTCTCTTCTTGGTAAAATCCGTTATAAATTGGTCGTGAACATGATATACGCCCTTTTTACATCCTTCTTCCTCCCCAACCTTCTCTATTCCCGTCTCCATCACCGCCTTCTTTTTTCTTCGCGACTCTGTTCATTCCTTCTTAGGCACTACCAAAGCGTTTAGTTTGACAAAAGTAACCGGTACCCCATGCGAAAGCGTGACGCACATACGAACGATGAGTTACTGGCAAGAGTATTAATATTATTATTATTAGTAGTAGTAGTAGTAGTAGTAGTAGTAGTTTGGGACTTCGAGATAAAGACGGTTCACCTTATACCAGCCAAAAGACTAGACCTAGTATTGATTTTTTTAAACTTGTCAACTGGTATATTTTGAAGTCCC
The DNA here is from genome assembly GCA_023376005.1 of Doryteuthis pealeii. NCBI lineage: Eukaryota > Metazoa > Mollusca > Cephalopoda > Myopsida > Loliginidae > Doryteuthis > Doryteuthis pealeii. Next base: position 43,652,214 of record CM042150.1, on the reverse strand, counting down.
AGCAAATCACAGGGAGAAGATGAAAGAAAATGAAAAGAAAAACAAATACCTGGACCTTGCCAAAGAATTGAAAAAAAAAACCTGTGAAATACGAGGATGAAAGTGTTACCAATTTTTAAAAATCGAAAATCAAAATTATTCTTACCAACATTCTTATCTTATATACATTTACCAAACCCCTCCGCGCGAACAGGAGGCGACGCAAGGCCAATTTCTTAAGCGGAGTTTAACAGGTTTGAATCCAAAGTTGTTTTTCTCCTAGACTGGTTGCCTAGCCAAGGTTAAAAAGCCCATTGTGCTTTTCTATATACCCATAGCTGGAAGGGAGAGTAGTTGGATGCATACATTTCAAGTGTTTTAGCGCTATGTAAAATGCAAACAGCCTTGTCCAGGATTTGAACTCGGGTCGGCGAGTCCATTTCCTACGACTCAAACCATTAACCACGTATCTTGTCTTATATAGCCATAAACTATGCCTTTATATCCCGGATTCACAGATATCACTCTGAACTACATCCGTTTCCATGTCAGACATCATTTTTCTATCTTGTTTAAAATATTGAATAGTCGAGATGCTCCTTAGATGTTAACGGAGACCTCCAAGCGCCATTATGAAATTAAAGATCTGATTTTGTTGATTGAAAAGAATCCTTGAGTGTTCTTACGCTTTCAGTCTTACGCCTATTCAACTGTTCTACTCTCTTCACAAATTCTCAAACGTTGTCGCCGACCGATCTCAATCGGATGCTTTTGATCTTTCAAGTTTACTGGAGCTGTTCATTATTAGCCTTTCATTATCCAACCGTATTCAACTCTAAGTTAAAACGTCTTTTATCCGAGTCAAAACCCGATTCACCTCTGAAACCTTTTAGCCTATCACTCAACACGGACACAGAAACGGACACTCTTTTCACTCCTACATCTGAACGACATGAAATGAACAATAAGAAAATTTATGTTAATTAATAAACCTGTGGATATCCAGTATGATAATTTAACTATAACAACGTTTGATTATGTATACTTAGAGCTATTGATAAATAGTTCATATGTAGAAAGTATATTAATCATAATTCCAACGTGTTTGATTAAGTGTCTTTTGCGACTGTCTTTTTCGCTTTGTGAGAAGGCTAATGGATGGATCTCTCTCTCTCTCTCTCTCTCTCTCTCTCTCTCTCTCTCTCTCTCTCTCTTCTCTCTCTCACACACACACACACACACACACACACACACTCTTTTTTCAGCATATCACTCGATATTGGAAGAAACAGACACCTTTTAACTCCTTCATCCGAACGACATAAAACTCTGAATAAACCAATAAGAAATTTTATATTTTAGATAGCGAGACCTGTATATATACCACAGTGTGATTATTTGATTATTACAACGTTTGATATACATACTACAGCTATTGCAAAATAATTCAATATATCTCTGAATTTTTTAGATGAGGCCTGATAATTAATATCATTTGGATTATTCGGACTATTGTCCTCATCTTCATTGTTAGCTGTACAATGTTTGAGGCGATCTGCCCTCCGGTCTTCTTCGGGTATTCCTTGTCCAATTGGACACATAGCATATTGGATAAAGGGGTTGGGTTAAGGCAGTTCTAAGGGACAGTTATCTCTAGGCTGCAGGTTCAGTTCTGATCAAGACTGTAACAGAGAATGATAATTAACACAGCTTGACATCTGTACCCCAGTTATGGTTAGTGAAATGAGACCAGGAAGCCCCCGTGGATTGAATAAAGGGTTGTGTTCAAAGTTCCGTGATGTCTCTCGATTACAAAAAGAAGGTTCCGGAGTTCGAAAAGAAGGTTCCAGAGTTCGACAAGGCTCCCGAGTCCGACAAGAAGGCCAGAGGGCACATCTACCGAAACGTTGTACAGATAACAATAAAGATGAGGACAATAGTCCGAATAATCCAAATAATACTAATTCAATATGTAAAAAGTATAATCTTGATTTAACTATCTCTCTCACACACGTACACACTCACACTGTCTGTCTGTCTGTCTGTCTGTCTCTCTCTCTCTCTCTCTCTCTCTCTCTCTCTCTCTCTCTCTCTCTCTCTCTTCTCTCTGGCTTGAAATTAAACAGCCTAACAGCCAGCCTAATAATTGCTTGTCATAGTTGAAACCATATAGCCAAGGCCAGAAGTAAGGAGCATCCAATGAGAAATTGAACTAACTTGCGAATCTTACTTATAACCATTACACCATGTGAGGTGCCTATAGTTGAAACCATATCGTCGGGTTGGCCTACAATCAGTATCAGCCAGACAGCGAAGGAGTCAACCCCCTTTTGCCTAGCGCTAGACAAGTGAGTAGTTTGGCATCCTGGGACGGATCGCCACACCTACCACCAGCTTCTCACTCTACCTCACAGATCCCTGTGCTACTCATTGAAACCATATAATTGCATGCAATTTAGACATAACCAAATAAAGATTGACATGCCTTAAACTAACCAACCAACCAACACTATCTCTCTTGCATGGTAGGTAGCCAAATCATGTATGATATTTCTGGTTTTATATTTACTCAAAATAAATTGTTTGGAATTAATATTAAAATACTCCTGTGACCTTTGCCCTTTTTGTGTGTGGGGTGGAGAGGAGAACAATAGATTTTTGCAATATATTATATTTAATATGAATTGGCATGACTTCAAGTTTGTCAACAACTGCTGCTAAGTATTACTCGATTTTGCTCAAAATTGGCAGATATCGGCTCCATGGAATTTGCAATGAGAAGATGAACAAAGTCAGACAAAATAGCACGTATTCATTTTAAACCTACATATCGAACGAGTCAGCATTAAAAATAACATCTTTTAATGTTTTATATTAATAATAATTAAATTAATAGCATTTTTTAAATTCAAAGTTTCGCTCTTTAGGAAATTGGCAGATATCGGCTCCATGGCATTTGCAATGAGAAGATGAACAAAGTCAGACAAAATAGCACGTATTCATTTTAAACCTACATATCGAACAAGTCAGCATTAAAAGCCTCACACACAAAAAAAATCTACAGGACAGAACTACCATTTGTTTGATTTTTTTTTACGGCATATCAACCCTGTTTGGGTCATTTAATATGGGACCTGCACAAGAATGTTGCGTGCAGTCCTGAACAAGTCGTGGAAGCAGCACCCCCACAAAGAAGCAACTTTATGGTCACCTGCCTCCCCATCTCACAAACCATCCGGGTGAGACAAACTAGGCATGCAGGTCACTGCTGGAGAAGCGGGGACGAGCTCATAAGCGATGTTCTCTGTGGAAGCCAACACATGGACATGCTAACGTAGGACGCCCACTAAGGACCTACATTGACCAACTATGCAAGGATTCTGAATGCTGCGCAGAGGACCTCCCAGGGGCAATGAGTAATAGGGAAGGTTGGCGAGAGATTGTCATGGATATCCGTGTTGCTTGTGTGACATGATGATGATGATGATGATAATGAATACCTAATCAAGTCAGTGATATTTGGTTTACTTACAATATTTGCTGTTGCTTAAATGGTCACCCATCTAAGTATTGAACAGGATCATCACTGCTTAACTTTGGTGATCTAGACGAAACCGGTTCTTTCAACGTGACTTGACCGTAAGCATTACCATTTGTACCAACAAACTAACTAAATATGCAAGGAAGTGTCTGGAAGTGATAAAACGCCAATAAACGATATGTTTGTTTGTTTGTTTGTTTTGTTTTACGGCATATCCACCTCGGTGGATCATTTAATGCCGACAAAGTTTTTAAATAAATTCATTCTTGAGAGGTACACATTTTTATAAACACATTTTGCTATTTAAGCCATAAATGAGACCCCAAAAGGTACTACCACTCCAATTCAGAGTGGAACTGGGAGTAATGGTGATGAAGGGGTACTCCACATTCCCCGAGCTCCAGTACTGGACCTTACCATCAGATAGAGTTTAACGTCATACCTAGGACACCAATACCTCAACCATCGCCATCTACAACATATGATAAAAACGGCTGGGGCTTGTCATAAGGGCGATAGGATCAGGACAATCATATAGGTGATTGGGCTTGATGTGACCAGCTGATTGATAGGAGGGGACCTCTCCCACCACTCCTGTAGTCTAAGTAAGGACCAAAGTGGAGTGTTGCATGTCATGGACTGCTCAGCCACAAGGGTCCCATTCTTAAGCATCACGGGTCGCCACCCACGGCCAACCGGGTGAGTCTTACCCCTCTGCAGAGGTGCAGTCGGTGTATTCTAAAGCCCCAGCCGCCAGGGTTGATAAATGATATAATTATTTAAAATGTTAATGTAACAACCAAGATGATGTTAGTTGGTTGTTTTACGGCATATCAATCCTTTTGGGTAATTTAATGCCGAATCAAGTCATACAGAATAAAGAGCGTTTCCGAAAAATTTGATATCATTTGAGATATTATTTGTCTGTTTTTTTTTTTTTGTTTTGTTTTTTTTGTTTGTTTTTTTAGAATAGTCTTAAATATTTGTATTATTCAGATTTCCGGACTGTTGTTCCTCATCTTCAAATACTCGAAGCCTTATATATCAAACAAAACAAACTCACCTTGAACAAGATAAACTTTGAAACCAGACAACATGTCCTCAAATGCCTATAATTTCCCGCGAATCCTCCTTCCACCATTCCCCTCACAATAAACTTGTGACCCCCCCCCTCATACAAATTCCTACTGCTTGTATTTTGTTTAAACGAAACTTGTGAGCCCCTCCTACTATTAATTCCTACTGCTACTGCTTGTTTTAAAGGCGAGACAACGGAAACATCCCACCAGTTCCACACCTGAAGATGGCACAAAGTCGTGAAAAAACCTTTGGTGGATTGCTACACCAATTCCACCCGGATATTAAAAAGATAGCCAGACAGTTAGAAAGGGTAGAAAAAACTCGTCCAATAAGAATTGTCCGTAGAGTTTAACAAAACATGTTTAAAAGGAAAAATGCTGCCAAAATATACTTATCTTTATTGTTATATACACGTCGTTTCGGCTGATGTACATTTTCAGGTGTTTCCTGTCGAACTTGAGAGCCTTTATATCGTAAACCGAACTTTTTATTTAATCTATTGGAGTAGAGTGTTCTCATTCCGTGAAACATCTCTTGTTACCACTGTTAAATTATGTTAATACAAATCATTTGAGATATTTCAGAAAAAAATTACATCCTTTAGTAATCTAATAACTTGATCAATTCTCGTTCAAATGTTCTCAAATTTTAACAGCATGTGTAGTAAAAGTAAAGTCATCGGAGTGGCCTAAAGTCGGTATCAGCCAATCAGTTAGTGCTAGACCAAGGAGATTGTATTTGCATCAGCCTTTTCCTTTACCGCACAAATGCATTTGCTACTCATACGCTGAGTTGGTGAGAGCCGGTATCGAACAAGAAACCTTGTGGTTTCTAGCCAAACGCTCTACCGACTAAGCTACCCGGCCCTAAAAACAACTTAAATGTTCTGTGTTCTTTTTTTTTTTTTTTTTAGATATTTAAATGTCATTCACTAGAAAATGAAAAGGCGTAAAAATCCAACCAACCAACCAACGCAGGCATCGGGCACTGATTATTAACAATTTTTTGTTAACAAATCTGTTCCGATTTCTCTATTCTTACCTCCCAGACAGGCAAAATAAGAAGTTGCTTGTAGATCTTTCTGCAGAAATAGAGAAACAGATAGGCCATATTCCTAAGAGCATTTCTCTTCATGTGTGTGTGTGTGTGTGTGTGTGTGTGTGTTGAAGCGTAAACACTAAACATGGGCACCTCATGTGGCGTAATGGTTAGGAAGCAAGATTCGCATTGTTAGTGAGTTCGATTCTCACTGTGCGCCCCATAATGTGGCCTTGTGTCACATCTAATCTAAGCTTAATAAATAATTATAAAATATTAAACCTGAAATGTTGAGTTATTTCTATACATGCTGTTAAAACTGAATCTCCAAAATAACGGATGCTTAAAAACGTTGTTGCTTTTATTATTGAATCTGAGGTCTAATGCTCCCTCTTTTCTTTATTACCAGCTCCCACACTGTCTATCTCTATCTTGGACCGACTAGGACTCAAAGATGCACCCGCCCTGTCGGTGAGGCTGCACTTCTGCAGAGGGGTAAGACTCCCCCAATGGGGCCACCTGTTGGCCGTGGGTGGCAACCAGTGATGCTTAAGAATAGAACCCAGGTGGATGAGCAGTCCATGATAATATTCTACTTTAGGCTTTTCTTGGGCTAGACGGGCGGTCGGAGAGGCCCCCTCCGATCAATCGGCTGGTCACGTCAAGCCCTAGCACCTATATGATTGTCCCAATCCTATTGCCCTCATGGCAAGCCCCAATCCTTATCATATAGGTGCTAGAAGGCGGTGGCTGAGGGTCTACATGTCCTGGGAATGACGTTAAACTAGCTGATGGTGAGGTTTCAGTTCTGGAGGTTTGGGGAATGTGGAGCACTCCATCACCATTGCTCCCTGGTCCACTCTGACCCGGAGTGGTAGTACCTGTTAGGGTCCCATCTATGGGTTGAATAGAAAAACATGAGTTTATAAACAAAATTGTATTATGCATTATGAATGAATTTATTTCACAACTTTGTCGGCATTAAATAACCCACCGAGGTTGATATGCCGTAAAACAAACCAAACCAAAGATGCACTTGATAAAACCCTCGGAAATTTGGAGGCAACGGTTTTGTTAAGGAGTCACAACCTCCTTTATTATTTCAGTTCAAGCGCGACACTAAATGATCTTTTTAAAAAATCCATCGGAAAAATACATTTTGTTTACAGTTTTGACGGAATCAAGAATATGTTCGTTCGGATGCCTTGCATTTTTGTAATTTAAAAAAAAGGTACAATTTTGTATGTAGAAAAGGTACAATACTGTTGAAAAAAGATAAAATGTATCATATCGTGCAATTAGCATGGATATCCATGACAATCACTCGCCAACCTTTATTATTCATTACCCCAGGGAAGTCCTCTGTGCCGCATCCAGTATCCGTGCAGAGTTGTTCAATGTAGGTCCTAACTGGGCGGCCCACATTAGTATGTCCATGTGTTGACATCCCCTGGAGAACGTCGTTTATGAGTTCGTCCTTGCTCCTCCAGCATGTCTTGTCCGTCTCACTCGGATGTTTTGTGAGAAAGGGGGCAGGTGGTCGTACAGCTGTTTCCTAGTGGGGTACTAAAAAGGTACAATATTGTTATTATAATCGGTTTCTTCAGTCTATTTGTTATTTTTATTTTTTAGGGTTCAAGAATTACACCTCTTGATGTGCCCCTCACCTGGGATTCGTATTTAATTTGTAAAACCGGATAGGACGAGAATTCTTCCAATGTATAGCCGTATCAGTACTACTTTATGGTTGCACCACTTGGACTGCCCAACGTAGACAAATATCTATTTCTACCAACTGGTTGGTTGGGTGGATTTTACGGCACGTCAAACCATCGGGTTATTTTATGCTGAAGATTTTTTCTTCATTTATTCTTGTCTTACTAGGATGGTTTGCGTGATAGAGGACAAGTGGCCGTACGGCTGCTTTCCTGCGGGGTGCTGCTTCCAGGATTTGTTTGAACATTCTGATGACTAATCCTTAGGTACGGGGATCAGACAAAAAAAACGTCGAGACAGGGAGTCCTAAGTGAAAAAAACTCGACAAGATGAAAACATTCAGTCACCTAGCTAAAGAAAGTATACTAAAGATAAAATATACTATCAAATCTTTTTTGGTGTGTTTTTTTAACTAAAGTTACATTGTACATACATATATGTATGTTAAAGTACATACATAAAGTTACATAGTACATACAAATATGTATGGATATACAATGAATTCCTGTCATTAAGATTAGTTATTGCATAGATTGCTAATTTATTTAGTAGTAAATGAATTTTGAAGTACATGTAAAATTATTAAATATGTTTTTAAGTTGCATATTTTATATTGTTTGAATTAAGATAAACAGGCATGTTATAGACTTCTAGAATAAACCATAGGTTTTTGTTTGTTTTCAATGCCGAAAAAGTAAAAGTTACTAACTAGATAGGTAGGCATGACGTCAGTAATTAAAATCTGACAGATAAGGTCTGTAGTTTACGACTAAAGATGTACCCGGTTTGGAAAAGATTTCTACAAATTTACATTACGAAGAAAAATGTTCTATTTTGGCCCTTTATAATAAAAAAAAAGTCAAAAGTTTATCTACAAGGAGTTGCCACAAAGTTACTATGCCAGTTATATTAAAGATACGTTCTATTACTCATTGTAACAATGATCTGCACGGGTACAATCACTTATAGGTCTTATTTAATGATGTACAAGATTCGTGTACAAAGTTAAAGGTAGAAAATGCTTACAATGTCATAGAAACTATCCAGTTTCATGGTGTGGTTAAGAACGACACTGTCAACATTATATACCTAGCTTAGGGAATAGTGTGCATATCTATACTTATTTTTTTCTTTTGCACACGGTAATGCAATATCAATTCTACCTAATAAAATAATTTGCTCAGCGAGTATGATTTCAGGTAACTAATAGTAATCCTTAGTAAATGATAGATCAGTTATAGTTGATCCACAGATGAGACCCTAACAGGGACCATTATTCCAGTTCAGAGTGGACCTGGGAGTAATGGCAATAAAGGAGGTACTCAATGTTTCTTAAGGTTAGGATCAGAATGTGCAAGAGTTCGTCGACGGAAATAGATGATAAAAGCAAGTTAAGACAGGACAAGATTAAAATAAAATCATCTTGTAGAAACAAGTGGAATTTTTAAAAAAATAAATAAATAAATAAAAAAACGAGACTAATAAATGTTTTAAAAGGGTAAAATCACATTGTAAGTTTTTAGACAGTTAATTTTACGATGTACTATATTTCAGTTTCTTCTGTGTCCTCAGGAAGGAGTTTATTTGCTTGTCCGCTCAAAATCAGTTTACGTTGAACTCGCTTATGGTAGTATATATGGACTCCACAAACCACGTTCAGTAAACCCATGAATATAGTTACGCCAAGTAGTATGTAGAATATTTGTTCGGGGTCAAGAGAGCTGCTTGTCGGTTCCGTAGTCGACGGAGCCGGCGATACAGTCGTTGGAAAGGCTTTTGGTGCGCTCATCGGGTCTACGTATCGCATTTGCCCCATCTGTCTGGAATATCAATAGTAAAATAAAATTTGCAACGGAACACTAGCTACTGTATTTTATAAACGACAAGTGAGAGTTTTTGACTAGTCCGTACTTTCTTCGACGGGGTTTTAACTGTTGAAGAATGATTTACGTTGAAACAAATGTGAATCAAAAGGAACTGAGTTCAAGCCGTGCAAAAGTAAATCAATATTTTTATAGTTATTTACTGAGCATGTTTGGTTTGGTCTATTTGGTCTATTTGTTTTACGGCATATCAACCTCAGTAGGTCATTTAATGCCGACAAGGTTTTAAAATAAATTCATTCTTAATGGATATTCAATTTTTTTAGAAACTCATGTTTTTCTGTTTAACCCATCGATTGAACCTTAACAGATACTACCACTCCGAGTCAGAGTAGATCTGCGAGCAATGGTGATGAAGGGGTGCGCCATATTCCCCAAACCTCCAAAACTGGAACCTCACCATCAGATAGAGTTTAATGTCATTCCCAGGAAATGAAAACACTCAGCTACTACCTTTTAGCACTCATATGAGAAAAAGGGTTGACGCTCGCTATAAGTGCAATAGGGTTGAGGCAATCATATAGGTGCTAGGGCTTGATGTGAACAGCCGATTGATCGGAGGGGGTAAGAGCTAAAGTGGATGTTGTCATGGACTGCTAAGCCACCTAGGTTCCATCTTTAAGCATCACAAGTCGCCACCCATGGCCAACAGGTGCTCCCATTGGAGGGGTGTTACCTCTTTGCAGAGGTGCAGTCGGTGTATTCTAAGGCCCCAACCGACAGGGCGGAATGAACTAGTGTGATAAAAGTCAACTTAATTTCGTTGTTAGTTGCACCACTGCAACCTACCCCCCCCCCCTTATAAAATCTCCCACCGGGATTTATTTCAAAAAAGTTGGTACAGAAATCTCACGAATCTGGGCACAAGGCCTGAAGATTTATTTTTGGGGACAGAGGACAAAACTTTTTATACCACTTTGTTTGTTCTATCTTAGTTGTTTCATTCGCCGACCGATCCATGGTAATAAATACGTCAAATTCTATCAAGACGAACTAATAAATATCTACTTGATTTGATTTAGTTTATATGTTAAACGGATTATCATAGACTGATAACTCTATCTATCTATCTATCTATCTATCTATATATATATATATATATATATATATATATATATATATATGTGTGTGTGTGTGTGTGTGTGTGTGTGTGTGTGTAAGAAGAAAAAGTGTAAGTTAATCCGACAGTATGTAATATTGTGAAAAATAAACACAAGTTTACATTACTCGTTTATGAGCTTATGTTTTTTCAATTCTTTTTACAATATATATATATATATATATATATATATATATATATATATATATATATATATATAACTTCCAATAACGGAGAAAACCTCAACAGACCGTTATTTGGCTATTATAAATTTACTTCAGCTGGCATCTCTATAAAACAGACCAATATATATATATATATATATATATATATATATATATATATATATTCATGGTAAAGCACTGTAGGGGAGACATTAATTGAAATTTCACCGTTTAGCGTAAGCATTTACTCACCTGTTGTTTACAGGACTTGAGATCTCTGAGGATTTTTAAAAATATATCCTGTAAGTATGTACCAATTAATTGTTCACCCCGGATTGACAGTCGCTAACGGCCGTAAGGGTAAGGAACTTAGCAGACGAAAATCCTGTCGGGTTTCGCTCCCGGCTAAAGGTAGCTGTTAAAAAAGTCAAGCTGCATTGATGAGACGTAAATGTCGAAACACGTGTCTGTGGATGACCGATATATATGCTCCCAATTTTCATGGTGGGTAAGACATTTAAATGTGGGGGAGACATTTAAATGAAATTTAACCGTTTAGCATTTACTCGCCTGTTATTTATAGACTTGAGTTCTCTAGTTATTATAAAAACATATATCTTGTAATTATATATCAATTAATTGTTCACCCCGGACTGACAGTCGCTAATGGCCGTAAGGGTAAGGAAATTGGCAGACCAAAATTCTGTCGGGTTTCGTTCCCGGCTAGAGATAGCTGTTAAAAAAGTCAAACCGCACTGATGAGATGTAAATGTCGAAACAAGTGTCTGTGGATGACTTTATATATATATATATATATATATATATATATATATATATATATATATGGTGTTCAGGATAAATTTGACATACATATATTTGGTTATTTTTCTCCGTAGGTTGGAGGTTTTGACGCACACTACGCATCATTTAAAAGCTTGGACCCTTCTTCATTCATATACGATGATAGATAGAATGGATGACTGGAATCCACCTGAATCATGGAAGAGAATAACTTGTATCATTATGATCAGCGCCAGCCATCAAAATGAGGAGATTATGGTTGCTGCCCAATGCTCCCTGAACACTGTAAAAACAATCAAGCGTGAACTGGAGAATTGCAATGAAGACTACGAGGCTGTGGCTAGAAGAAAGCAACATAACAGACGAACTGATTGCGTTCGTACAGCTGAATTCTTCGAAATTCTTCAGCAGAAAAAAAACTGTTGGGGGACTCTGGAATTGGAATTCGGGCTTTATCACGTGAATCGAATGTTTCAGCCTCTACCATGAGGCTCACACTCATTAATGACCTTCGCTAATACTCCTAAAAGTGCTGCAGAGGTCAACTACTCCCAGAAAAGGCCAGTGAAAATCATCTGACAAAGGCGAAGTGAAACATCCTGCTGAACCACAAACAATCTGGTTCTTTTTCGATCTGGGTATTGTGAAGCCTCCGTATTTTTTCAGAGAGGGTACCAGGTTGAATTCAGATGCCTACGTGGAGTTGATAAACACTGTAGTAAAGCCCTGGATAAGAAGAGTAGCCAATGGTAGGCCATATGTATGGCAGCAGGATTCGGCCCCTGCCACATCTCTGAAAAAAGTCAAAAATGGTTGTCGGCGAATTTTTATGACTACACCAGTCCCAATGTTTGGCCTCCGAACTCCCCAGATCTTAATTCCATGGATTAGTATGTATGTGGCGCTGTTTAGAAAAATACCAATCGCCGTGCCAGTACTACAAAAGCCCAGTTAATCGACATAATTAAGGTAGTTTTTGAGACCCTTCCCAGGGGAACTGTAGCATCAGCTTGCTCCATGTTCCGGAGCAGGATTGAAGCTGTGATCGACGCTAATGGTGGTTATTTTTAGTGAAACTTGTAGACAGTAGTGTAATTTCCGTGCCTGTTGAATTTCTTTACAATCTATTAAATTTTACCAAGCACTTTTTCTTTTTCTTCAATAAACTGTCAAATTTATCCTGAACAACCTATATATATATATATATATATATATATATATATAGAGAGAGAGAGAGAGAGAGAGAGAGAGAGAGAGGGGGGCAGACAGACAGAGAAGATGCGAATGATGTAATGGTTACTGTCGTAGGAAATGGACATGGCGAGAGGAGTTTAAATCCTTAACGAGGCTATTTGCATTTCATATAACACTAACACTCTTTGATTGAGGGAGAATAATTGGATTCATTCCAATTATTCTCCCCCAATCTATGGGTAATATTAGGGTAATATTAGGTCAGACTGGATTCGAGAATTCAAACCTCTTCAAATCCGCTTAAGAAATTGACCTTGTTTCGAATCCTATTCGTGTGGTAAGTTTGGTTGATATGTACATATACACACATATATATATACATATACATGTATACATACACATACATATATATGAGTAAAATATGGAAATAAATCCGACAGTATGTAGAAGATAGAAAAAGAAAGTATTCCCAAAAAGTTGAATTTATTGTAGATGGTGAAGTTAAATTTAAAATGTTTCGATTATTATCAAACATTCCATCCTAATGTCCTGATAAAGTTTTGATAAAAACCGAAATGTTTCAACATCGACTTCACCATCAAAAATATATTCATTTTTTTTCTTTTTGAATACTTTGTTTTTATATTTTCTACACACATATATATACATATACATATACTGTATACATATTTGGAAAAGTTAATATTTCTTTTTACTAGACTCGAACGCAGTACCTTTGTATTACAATTGTTTCGGTGAAAATTTTGGATACCTTTTTCTTGAATTGTAGGTATCCAAGCGAAGATATAAATAGTTATTTTCAAAAAAATCCTGCTCATGCTTCCAGGAGAGAAAAAGGCAACCACTACACTAAACTCTTGTGTGTGAAAAAAACAAAAACAAAAACAAAAACACAAAAAAAAAACAACACAAACCACACACAACAACCCAACCCAAACCACAACAAGAGATAATAATCTTGTGTATAGCGTCCCTGGTGGTAATCTTAGAAAAATGTCCTTTCGGAGAGGAGATATCGAGTTGTGGGAACAGTTTGATGATACGAGTTCGACCTCTACAGTCGTCTCCAATGCGGCTAATATAGGTACCATAAAACCAACGACGCCGTTCCCTGTTGCACAGAGCATATCATATGATGATAGTATAAGATACTTTATTCTTTCGGTGGTTTCCTTGGTGCTAATTGTAATCATACTTTCCCTCTTCAATTTTCAAAGGAAACGTTCCAAAATATCGCCAAAACTTACCAGATACGCAACGGTGCGACTCTAAATTTTAACCGTTTCAAAGACAATTTTTCACAAGCCCATCCGAGGCCGACATCTTAAAAGTTTTTTTATCATATTCTCAAGTGAATTTATACATGGACTACTCAAACCGTAACTTTTATGTTAAAACGATTGCCTTTTAAAGTTTTTTATTGCCTCCAGAATTGTTTTATGAAATGTTTGATTATTTTTTTATATCTAAGCTCATTGTTCTGCCCTTTTTAGCGCAAAACAAAACGGACTATTTCTTGATATATTCGCTACGTATTTTAGCGATTGCTATCGTCTGAAATTTAGCTTTAGAAATATGAAAGTGAAATACACCGGTAGCTGACTTTCAATGATAGCTGATTGTTACCGTTATCAATAAATTCTGATTAATATAAGGAGCAAAAAGTGCAAGATATAAATGATTGACTCTGAATTGCGGAATTCTGCTTAAACACACTGTCGATTTGCCCTTGTTACATAAATGAACTCTAATGGGTTGCCTTTTTGTTCTTCGTACAGAAACTTAATAGACATAATTCAAACGGGCTATTTTGAATCGTAAATGTTTCTTTTAATTGTTATATTGTTTTGAATATTGAATTGACATGAACTTAATTGTATTGATATTTCGAAGATTATTTGCAGCATAATCGGTATATGATAGGAAGTCTTTCATCTTGACTATTCCAGGAACCACAAAGGATTCTATGATGAAAATTATGGCTACTATAACTGAAGAATTTACCATTCGCAAATTACTTCTATTGCGAATCTTAACATTATCCATTCATGGGTCTGATAAGTTTCTTTTTTATTTTTAAAAAAAAAAACATAAAATTGGGTATCTGACATGGTGAAAGGCTTAGCAAATCTTTTAAGTTCGATTCTCACCAGGTGCACCATACATTTGATATTGGGTCACAACTAAGATTAGTAAATAACTAAAGCATTCAATTTATGGTTTATAAATTCGTATATTCCTTAAAGACCCACTTTTAATATTTTCCTATAAAAATATTCCCACGTAACTAAAATGCTTAGACTTTTATTTTTACGCCCACTGTAAAGCATATTTCGCAGTTCTAGGAATAATTAGAAGTATTGAGTAAAAACTGCTCAATAGTCCACATTTATTTACGTAAAAGATGTGATAAAGTATCAAGACTGAAGCTTTATTTCTTTTCTTTTTTTAATAACCCGCAGCCATTATTTATTACTTTCAATTATTGGTATATGACTTACTATTTTTCAATACAGAAGTCAGTGGGTCAGTATTATAACCGGTAACCAGATATTAACTTTTCCTGGTAATGGGCGTTGTCATATTGGAAGTGAATAACAAGTTATATCTGTTGTCCAAAATAATGTAACAAACGCTTGTTTTATACGACTACAAAGAAATTATCACTGGAATTCGGGTTTGTTTGTAATCTGTTTCTTTTATTGTGAACTTAGTTTTGCTGAAAATCTTTCGTGTGAACATATTCTTGTATTTGCTCTGATTACTATGAATTTTGTATCGAAACTTTATATAAATACTTATTTTTAATCGATACAAAGTTGAACAAATGCTAAATTTAATTTAACGTCAATGCGTATTAGATTTTTTTTTTTATTTGTCTGAATTTTTAGGTGAAGCTTGAAAATTTGTATTTTGATCTTTCAGGCTGTTGTCCTCATCTTTAGTGTAATATACTCAACGCTTCAACCAATCATTCCTCTCAGCTTTCAGATGATTCTCGAACTCGTGAGTCTTCATGTTGTAATCTGGAGCTTTCGTGGAACTTCGAACTGAACACTTTATTACCTCAATGAATTAAATAAGGGGTTCGGTTCGAAGTTCTGTGAAGGCTCCAGAGTTTAATTAGAAACAAGTGAATTCCAGAGAGCACATCGATCGAAACTTTGTATATAACAAAGATGAGGACAACAATCCGAAAAATCTAAATTGAAATTTTTTGTTTTGTTTTGTTTTTTTTTAATTCTAAAGCTAGAGGTGCGTATTGTGAAGGAGGGCAATGTTTATACACTAAGTACGTTACATATATCCGCCTTGGGAATCTTTTTTTTTTTTTTTTTTTTTTTTTTTGCTATTGCTAATAAGATGTAATCTGTTATATATTGGCTTTACATTTATTTATAACATTTTACCAGACTTTTATTTTTCTTAAACAATGTAAGCCACTGCGTTTCTTAGTCTTTGGTTTAGAACACACTTTACAGAAATTGTTAGGCGTGTACAATAATTATAGGAAATTTCATATATAGGGTGGTCAAAATCACGTTAAGTTTCATTCATTTTTTTTTTTTCCCTAGTTTTGTTGAATTTTAATTCGAGGGACTGGAGTAAAAAAAATCACGTGAAATATTAGCCATACCTAGTCAATATGAAAGTGTTTATTTTCCTAACCTCCCACCAGGCCAGATTAACATTAGATCTTTACTTGGGGAGCCACCTACACACCGCCTATGCAATGTTGGTTTGCATCCTTCCATCTACTAAAGATGCCGTAGTGCCCACTTTTTTATCTGCAACTGCGTGAGTGACTGAACAGACCGATTTTTGAATGGCAATCTCTGGTGTAGTGACTGCAAATAAACTTATGCTTGGAGTTGCTGTTGTATATTCTTCCTTTTGGCTCTCTTTTCAGAAGCGGCTACTTTCCTCTTTCACTCCTTCTCGTTCTTTGTTTGACGAGGAGGCACCAGGGCGCACGGTCTTCTGCACAAGCCCCCATGTGTTTGTGTTGATGTGGTATGTTTTCATGCAGACATCTTTAAAGCGCACACAGCCTATGTAATGTCATGTGCAAAAAATGCGAGGTCCCGTTGTCATTCCTCTTTTAGGGGTCTTCAGGCAGCGGACAATAAACCCAGTCTTGCCCCTTTTGGGCGAGGGGGAAAAGGTGCTGCTTGGAGAGGTGACACCACAATATATTTTACCTCAATTCTCGATAGTGCCTGAACATGGTTAATTTACCTAACCTGTTTGCGACGGGTATGATGTGACAGTCGCAAGTATGGGGCATCCAGCGAGGCTCGAATTCGCTAGATTAGCTTCCTAACCAGTACACTACGATGTGAAAAAAAGTATAAGGGTGGGATGATTGACGGAATACACTCTTTCTAGTGAGCACGTACTAGGTATCTCAGAAAAGTTACATTCTTCGATGTGAGGGGAATTGTCCACTACGAGTTCTTGCCACAGGGACAGACAATCAACCAGGATGTCTACAATGAGATACTGCGGCATTTGCTTCGTTTGGTGCGTGAGAAGAGGCCAGAGACGTAGCAGGACAACTTGTGGGTGCTTCACCATGACAACGTACCTGCCCGCACTGCCTAGAGTATCCTAGAGTTCCTAGCCCAAAAGAACATTCGAGTTCTGGAGCAACCTCCCTACTCGTCCGACCTGGCTCCATGTGATTTTTTTCCTCTTCCCCAAGCTCAAGGGGGCCATCAAGGGAACCCGTTTTGAGGATGTACACGACATAAAAAAGCTATGATGACAGAGTTACAAAGAATCCTTCAGGGGTGGATGCAAGCGTGGTAGAGAAGTATGGGAAAGTGCATTAGACTCCAGGGGGATTACTTGTTGTTTGGATTTGAAATAGATTTTTGTGACACCAGCCCTAGAACTTTTCTGACATACCTTTAGGCCAAAGTCTCAAAGCGATTTTCGTTCCGTTCTGTTGGATGTAAAATATGGCTCAATAATTTGTACGTAATGATTAAGATAAAATCACAGAGTATACGTACTTTTCGCACATAGGTATCTTGGTTTCATAATTAATAATTAAGTTTTAAATGAGTAAAATACTTTTTAAAAAATACTTAACTCCGAAATGAAATTAGCCAATGATATTTGTGATTTTTATCCGACGGATTTTAAAAAGTTAAGCACTTTTCGCCTCTGGGACTGTAGCCTACTCGTATTTCTTGAAAATCAGCATTCGTGGTTCTGGCTTTTATCTATCCTTACAGACCCTGGCAATTTTAGTACATTTTTTAAAAATTTAAATTCTTAAATTTAACAGTCTTAAATTTAAAGTCTTAAATTTATTGGATATCTTTCTGGGCAACGTAACGTTGCCCAAAAAGATATCCAATAAATTCTCAAATGTTTTTTTTTGTTTTGTTTTTTGGGTTTTTTTTCAATTTGCAGAGTACAGGTATGCATTTACCTAATCATCGTTGTTGTTGTTGTGGCAGCATTCACCAGGGGTGATTTGAGCCGGCTCCATCTATTCAAAGATGGAGTGTCTTGAGAAAAGAAATATGCTAGCGGTCCCCGAAACCTTGCATGCAGACATCGTTTGTCGCAGATTATCCAGCGGACGCAGGGACGAGACGACGAAAGTAACCGTCTCTTGGAATTTCCACCCGAGCCCCTTTGGACGGCCGCCCTGTCGACTGGGACATTAGAATGCACCGACTGCACCTCCAATGGGGACACCTGTTGGCCGTGGGTGGCGACCCGTGATGCTTAAGGATAGAAGTGTCCATGACTTGCAATACTCCCTTTGGCCCTATCTTGGGCTAGACGGGTGGTCGGAGAGGCCCCCTCTGATCAATCGGATGGTTACGTCAAGCCCTAGCACCTATATGATTTTCCCAACCCTATTGCCCTTATGGCAAGCCCCAACCCCTTTTTATCATATGGGTGCTGGAAGGCGTGACTGAGGGTATAGATGGCTTGGGAATAACGTTAAACTTTATCTGATGGTGAGGTTCCAGTTTTGGAGGTTTGGGGTAATGTGGAGCACCCCTTCATCACCATTGCTCCTGGTCCACTCTGACCCGGAGTGGTAGTACCTGTTAGGTCACATCTATGGGTTAAATAGAAAAACATGAGTTGATAAACAAAATTGTATTATCCATTAAGAATTGATTTATTTCACAACTTTATCGGCATTAAATGACCTGAGGTTTATATGCCGTAAAACAAACCAAACCAAACCCTTTGGACGGTTTGTGGCCCTAATACCACTAGGTGCCGATCTGTTCGACTTTGGTGGTCCTACGAGGAATTTAAGTTCCCGACGGCATGGCTCTGACTCTTTTACATCGCCCTGTCGCGATTAGGAGGGGTTGGACTTAAGAAATAATGTGCTAGTTGGCAAATAGTTTCCTCCGTCTTTTTACCTAATTTGGATAATCCCTTCACCACGAGAAATATGTGCTGGCACTACTGTAGGAAAAAATATTAACACGTTGCCTACGTTTTGCTTAAATGGTAGTTACTTCTCACTGACGTCGCCACATTTCCTTTGTTGCTTCAGAAAATAAGAAAAAGATGCCACGAAAAACTTTCATTGAATTTACAAATTTCAAGAAATAAGACTTGTAGAGTCCCCACATTTTGTGACCAATTTGAGGGACAGCATTATTTATGCATTACATGGTTTGCCAAAAAGCGTGAAAATGCATTAACAATGATTCATTGTCTAAATATAAATGAAAATGCCTTTAACAATTATTTTCATACAAATCTTTATTTTGATATGTTTGTCATAAAACGAATATTTTGCTGTGAATGGATTCCTTTGTTTTATTTTTGTATCATTTTTTTAATAAAAGTTTTGTTATAACAATTTTTCATCGTTTCCACCTTCTTTAAATTGTATATGTAGATACTGCTATGATATTATGAAAGGGTATTTGCCTTTTATCCCACTTATGAGCGCTGGACTCAAGGTCTCGTTTTAACGTGAGCGCACAAAAATTGCATCGATCCCGTCGGCATTCCCCCTCAGGGGTGCTGGGCAATAAACCCAGTCCTGTCCCTTTAAATCAGGTATTGCCTGGAGGGATAACCCCCTGGGATCGACGCTATTAATTTACTTAACGATCCAGCTGTCGAAGCTCACTGGGCCTCCGACGAGGTTAGGAAAGTATATATTCTAAATCAATAAATAAATAAAACAGTAGACGCGCAAGGGCTTCAAATTGATCTATGTGAACAGTGCAGAAGGCCATGTTTGAGCAAAGATGAGTCACGAAACTGTGCATCAGTGAAATGGACCTATGAAATACCCTGTGCTCCTTGGAATAACTTGTGAATGTGGGAAATGTGCAAGACTTTAGCTGAACTAAAAAGTAACATTCGCACAGCTTACCGTTGAACTTTTTGAAGCACTGTTGTATTCTTTGAACTTTTGAACTTTTTTTTATCAAGCAATGTAATACTCGAACAGTTTGCTGCCATCATATATTCTAAATATTGTTTTAAAAAAGGAAAATGAAATATTTGCGACAAGCATGACCTGTGGATATATCACAGTATGATAATTAGATTATTACAACCTTTGATATGTTTACTTAAGAGATATTGCGAAATAGTTCAATATGTAAAAGAAATCTAATAATCTTGATATAACTTGATTTTTTTCTTTATTCTTCTTTTCATTATGATCAATTGAAAGAGATTAGAGTTATCGCTTCTTTGCGCTTACCCCTCTCTCTATCTTTCCCCGACTCTCTTTCTTTCTTATTATATTTTTCTGTGTAACATGTCCCTTTTCTTACCTTCTTTCATTATAATAAAAACGGAATTGCTCATTATTAGCAAAGGTGACGACGATTAAGCGACTCCAGATAATCAGGATTTACAATTTTTGCATTTCATCTTGGATGATCTATTGTTTAAAACACATTAACTCTGTTTTATCCGTGTTCAGGTAAACACTAATACCTCTTCTTAATTTCGTCGAGATATGCTGCAGAGGTTCGGCTTGAGGTGTATTTCCAAGAAGCGCTCGGTCATTCGCGTTGTCTGCAACAATTATAATTTCCACTGAATATCGTTTGCTTTTAATGCGAGACCCTTTTCTTTCCTTAGATCTATTGATATTCGTAGTACATAATCTTTAAAAATGGGTTCTAGAGCTTCCCTACTCCTAAAGATTGGTTTATAAAATCATTTTGGCCCACGGAATCCAGAAATGCTATAAAAAAAGTCTTAAATTTAACAGTTTTTAAGTTATAGATTGCGATTTGTCGCGAACCCCACCAAATTTGGAGAGCTGAAAATCGACATAACTTCGCAAATTTTTTGAATTGGAAGCTCAAATGTTGGGGATTGTCTAACTTTAACATAATCCATACCTGGACAAACTTTCAGAAAAATTGATGTGGGTGGTGACATGGCCTGGATGATATGACATGGAATTACCCGACTAGAAATAGTGTTAGTGTCTCCTTGTAAAACTACAGCGACAAGGTAATCACTGTCACCATCAGATCAATGAGCCATGAACTTCGCTTTCTTATAAAGCATCATTAGTGCCGGTTTAGCTCAGTCGGTAGAGCGTCAGCCTAGGAATCACAAGGTTCCGGGTTCGATACCGGCCCTCGCCAACACAGCGTATGAGTAGCACAGGGATCTGTGCGGTAAAGTGAAGAGCTGATAATAGGTGTGACGATCCACCACCTCAGATGCTAAGATAATCTCCTTGGTCAAGCGCTAGTGCAAAGGTGATAGGCTCCCTCGCTGTCTGGTTGATACCGACATTAGGCCGCCCCGCCGAGTTTAATTTTTACATTCATAGCTGTAATAGTTTCTTTTGGAATACCATAGGCTTGAAGTACTTGCTTTATCATTACACTGTGATCAAAATCTACAAACGAGGGTGTTACCTCGAGATGTTTTGCACGTATTCCTTCAATGATTTGACCAATAGTTAGAATATGTGGATCGATTTCCTTGCAAAATGCTTCTGATTTTTCCATAAGATTTACTCAAGTTCAGTTAGGATACGATTAAGAAACAGAGCAATATAAATCTTAGCAGCTATACCAGTGAGAGTTACACCACTATAGTCTATAGCAAGAATCACCAAAATGTTATCACGGTGGGCGGATAATTGAAAAAATAACGAGCGCGCGCCGGATTATTGAAAAAAATAACGAGTGCTATTGTGTTCAATACTTGCTAGCCAGAACGAAAGCTCTGGATCATATGACCTTTAGGCACCCCTTTTGCGATCTCGATTCTTGGGGATAATTTTTCCATTTACACCGTCAAAATCCGGTTAATTGTTTAACAGACGATTTTTAGAGTTTTTAAAATCATAAACTAACCCCTAACCCTAACCCTAACAAACAACCGGATTTTGACAGTGTAAATGAGAAAAGTGTAGTGAGTTGAGGAAGGTGCCTAAAGGTTATATGGTCCAAAGCTCTGAGAAAAAGATGTAAAAAAAATTTATATTTCCATATTATATTCATGGATGAAGCTTATTAATAAATAAATATTGTCGCTTACCAAAATAGTGAGGGGTAATACCGCGGGGTTCACGCCATTTTTGTGCATGCCATACCATGACCTTCGGTTTGTGGGTGGTCCCACATTAATTGGGCCTTGTGTCTGACCCGCATAAGTGGGATGCGTGTTAAACAATATAAATCCAACCCGTTCTACACGAGTAGAATGTGACACAAGTTTCCAAGTATGGGATATTCAGCGAGGATCTAACTCACTATTTTTTGTAATAGATCGGCGAGATGAGCTTGCTAACCATTACTCAACGATGGGACGCCCAATTTTTTAAAATTACAAACACACATTAGACTGATAGAGGGAGAGTAGTTATTTACCGAACCTGTTCGCCACGGGTAGGATGGCATGAGGCATCCATCGAAGATCGAACTCGCTATGCAGCAGTAACGGATCTTTATACAGACCATAATCCCACGATGGGACGTCCGAACTTACTTAGTGGTAGATACCCAGCAGGAGAATAAAAATGCTTATTAATAAAGAAATCTTACTGTCGCGTACAAAAGAATCCTGCATATGGTGGTAATTGAAAAGAGAAAAAAAGAAAAGCAAAGAAAGAAGAAAGAAAAGAAAGAAGAAAAAAGAAAGAAAAAGGAGAGAGATAAAAAGAAATGGCTTATCAAGACTAGATGGCGAATTGCTTGAAATTCTAGAAATGTCAGATGATCCTAGCTCGACTTCTACAGGCGGCTCATATGGAACCGACACTACAAGTTCAACGTTGATAATATACCCTTCACTGTTTGCAATGGCAGGTGACATTGAGCTTATAATCTTAGTGATTGTGACGCTTATCTTGGGGATATTGCTTTTCTTATTCACCTACTATGACGATCCACTGGAAACACCCAGGTGATTGATCACACTTACAAAAAAAACCCAAGAGGTGCAGCTCTAAATTTTAAACCTTTCAAATACCTACATCTCAAATGTTTTATCATTTTTTTTATGACTAGGACTGCTTAAACCTTTTCAACAAATTACAATATCGAAAAAAAATTATTGCTTTTAAAGTATCTTCTGATTCTTCTCTAAATATATTCGAAGAGTTTTATGAAATGTTGCTCATATTTTCTAGATCTCAACTCATCGTTCTGCTTTTTTCTTTTCTCTTTGTACACCTGTACAAAGAATAAAACGAATTCCAGCTCAACTTATTCACTACGTGATCTAGCGATTATTTCCTGAAAAGTAGCTTATAGACTTTTTAAAAAATCTTAATATTACCGACGAGCGAGTCTTGGGGGATCTGAGAATTCGCCAGGTTACTATCCATGTTAACATTTTTTAATTTTAAAACTTATGAAATTGGGCATCTAGCGTTGTGTAAGGGTTAACAAGACCTTTGTTTATGAGTACGATTCTCACGATTGGACCACAACTAAGCTTATTAAATAACTAAGCATAAAATTATTCTTTATAAATTCGTATATTTCTTGAAGTCCGGTGGTTTTTTTTTCTGGGTCTCAAAGAATATTACTTCTTACCTAAAACGCTTAAACTTTTACGTCCCCTGTAAAATATATTTAGCAATTACAGGAAACGATTAACAACGTTGATAAAAACTTCCCAATAATCAATTGATTTGAGTATAATATGATGCCTAAAAAATATCAAGACTGAAGCTTTAATTTTAATTTAACATTTTACATGTTTTATTTGTTCTTAAACAATGCCCGCTACTTCCAATCTTGGCTTGGCTTATGACGTATCAACCTCGATGGGTCATTTAATGCCGATAAAGTTTTGAAATTCATTTTTAATGCATACTCAATTTTTTTATAAACTCATGTTTTTCTATTTAACCCATATATGGGACCCTAACAGGTACTACCACTCCTGGTCAGTGGACCGGCGTGTTCCACATTCTCCAGAACTGAAACCTCACCATTAGTTTAATGTCATACCCAGGACATGTAGACCCTCAGCCTTCTAGCACATATATGATAAAAGGTTGGGGTTTGCCATAAAGGGCAATAGCGTCGGGGCTATCATATCGGTGCTAGGGCTTGGCGTGAACAGCCGATTAATGGGAGGGGGCCTCTCCGACTGCCCGTCTATCCGAAGTAAGAGCGAAAGTGGAGTGTTGCATGGTATGGATTACTCAGCTACCTGGGTTCCATCCTTAGGCATCACGGCTTTCCATCTATGGCCAACAAGTAGCCCCATTGGGTGAGTTTGTGTATTCTAACGTCCCAGCCGACAGGGCGGTTCGTTTCTTGGTGTTTTGGTTTCGGAAAGTCACTTAATAGAACTTGTTGGTTGTGTATTTCTTATGGGTGACATTTTTATACTTAGGGTGGCTTTTTCACACACCCCTGCAATTTTCTGTTAAGAATGCCACCTGGTCTCTTCCTATCTAGACTAAACCAAGTAAAATATTTATCCCTAAGTCTTGGAGAAGGCTAAATCGTTCTAGACCAATGGTTCCCAACCATTTTAGTACCATGCCTCACTTTTTTATCACAAATTTTTTCCTGTCCCCCACGCATTAATTGTTTAGTATGATGTAACAATATCAGTTTTGAAGAAGTATAACATAAATGTTATCTTTGAAATAAAACTAAAGGGTTTAACTTCAAATAAAATCCATTTTATAATGTGTATAATTGCGGTGGAGGCAACAGATGAAGAACTGCAAAGTTAAACAAGTCAGAAGCCACGCATATAGCTGGTGCCATATGCACAATAACATTAGTGGGCGAACACTTGAATTGCACGAGCTGTTGTGCACAGCTAGTTGTAATTACAATTTTACCCTAAGAAATTTATTTTTTACCCATATAGGGTTAAAAAAAATTATTTACTATATTTTTCATATTGCCCCTATTATTATTGAATTCCCCCACGTTGGGAATCACTAGACCAATAATTCATCTTTTTTCTTCAGCGCTTCCCTTTATGATGAAGGCGCCTCCTATGTTAAAATTCACTGGTAAATGGAGGTAAATGACGTAACTCGTTTCTGAGAACATTTATTTATGCACCCTAGGAGAAAAATATTAACTGAAATGTACATTTAAGTTGCTATATGCACAAAATATAACTTTTTCTTTATTTCTACAAACAACGGACTATTTAAAAATTGAGCTAAGGAAAAAAGATACATTTTACAAACCTCCCCAATTAACTAAATCACTTTAAAGAAAATATGATTGCTCCCTAATTTCTTGCTTCATATAAGAATATTTTTATTTTATTCAGTTAAGTATTTTTAATAATTGCCATTTTTTCATAACTTCTTACATTAATTTTAGTTGCTTTTCAAAAAGCCTGGATAAAAACTGATAAATCTAAATTGAGATGAAATTTCTTTGTTAAAACCTTTGATACTTTTTCTCAACGTAAATTTAAATACTTTCTCCTAAGAAAAATAAATTCCCGATTCATTTTCATGGATAACACATTTCAGGTGGTTTATTATCTTAACTTTTCGTCAGCAAAATTAAAAGTAACTAAAGAGAAAATTGAGAAAGTAATTGAAATTAGACGATTTCCCTCATTTTCTTCAAGTTTGGGAATTTATTTTGCTCCCTTTGACAGACTCTTTCATAGCCATCTTGACTAAAACTGATTTCCACTTTTATATCATTTTGCAAATCAATGGGTCCTTCCAGTAGGTTTGTCTCCGCTTTATTTGCCTCGGCTTGAAATAGGTTTAATTTTAAATTTTTCATCATACAACGTGTGATAGCTCGTGCGATACTCTGCCCCCATCAGCCGCCAACTAGGAGTGATAGCACAGTTTCGGTAGCTCAAGGCAGGACTGCCACTCCCAGCGCTACAAAGCAGCTTTTGCTACCGGACAAGGTATTAAAGAAATTATAACATCCGTTCATCATAGGAGTTTCGTTACCAGTGTAGTTTGTGACTACGTTTTGTGACGCGTTTACTTTCGGCCGTTGACGTCATTACGCGCTTGCAGAAACCGTTTGTTAGTGTTATGTAATAACACGGGAATGATGATTCCGCGCACCTATCCTTCGTGCTGAATATTTTTTAACCTCGACCAGATCCAGCTAGATGAATTTTTCACCGTGGTCTGAAGACGATGTGAGGCAAATTTCAAACAGCGGCCAATGAAATAAACGAAATGACTGAGTGTCCTAGAAATCCACGACAACCAGCCTCAATAGGAATCACATTGCATGTCCAACCCTTTTCCACGCAGTCGGCAGGCAGTGACTCATACCGGTTCTTCTTTCGCTCGTTATAACCCAGTTGGGTATTTTCAGTTCATCAAGATTTTTAAACCATAACAACATATCGGCAGTACAGTGTGGTAGAAGAAGTGTTATTCGAGCCAAATACAAACTTCTTCAATATATCTTTCTTCAGTGCCTGAAGATAGCAGTTCACATTCGCATTTAATAATTTGTTTTCTTCCAATGCTTATAAACCTGGATATAGATGAAGGTCCCGACTTACGGAGGCGCGTGGCATAAAGGATAGAGTCGTAGGAAATGGACTCGTCGACCCGAGTTCAAATCCTAGACGAAACTGTTTGCATTTCACATTGCGCTAATACCCTTAGGAAAGGTATGAATCCAACAATACTCCCTTCAGCTATGGGTAAATAGTAGGGCTCTTCAACCTGGGTAAGGCAACCTGTCTAGGAGAAAAATAACTCTGAATTCAAACCTGTTAAACTCCGCTTAAAAAATTGACCTTGTGTCGCATCCTGCTCGTGTGGAGGGTTTGCTAAATATATATATAAAAAAGTATAATGATAGTATTTATCAACAAGTTAGTAATTTGTAAAAAATGGCATAGTTAGTATACTTATAATTTTTCCTTTTCAATGAGGCACATCTTACTTCACTGGAGTTTCATGTTTACTTCATTATATTTTGTGAATATATCAGCAAGATATGTTATATCAATCCTCTTGCTTACCAAATCAATGCAGTTTATTTAATCAACTAATTTTTAAAAAATCTAAAATAGACTCAATAAGGTCATTAAAACTTGTACACCGCCCTGTCGGCTGGGGCGTTAGAATGCACCGACTGCACCTCTGCAGAGGGGTAAGACTCCCCCAATGGGATCACCGGTTGGCCGTGGGTGGCAACCCGTGATGCTTAATGATAGAACCCAGGTGGATGAGCAGTCCATGATTTGCAATACTCCACTTTTACCCTTTCTTGGGCTAGACGGGCGGTCGGGCAGGCCTCCTCCGATCAATCAGCTGGTCATGTCAAGCCCTAGCACCTATATGATTGCCCCAACCCTATTGCCCTTATAGCAAGCCCCAATCCCTTTTTATCATATGGGTGCTAGAAGGCGGTGGCTGAGGGTCTACATTTCCTGGGAATGACGTTAAATACTATCTGATGGTGAGGTTCTAGTTTTGGAGGTTTGGGGAATGTGGAGCACCCCTTCATCACCATTGCTCCCCGGTCCACTCTGACTGGGAGTGGTAGTACCTGTTAGGGTCCCATCTATGGGTTAAATAGAAAAATATGAGTTTACAAACAATACTGAGTATCCATTAAGAATTACTTTATTTAAAACTTCATCGGCATTAAATGACCCACTGAGGTTGATATGCCGTAAAACAAAACAAACCAAACCTATTATGTTACATACATATATTATGTGCAGGTGAGAGTTCACCGTTTGAAAGTCGGAGATAGATCGCTCATTTGCAACACACATTATGTGCAGGTGAGAGTTCTCATTTTTAACCAGGTGTTGCAAGATAATAACGGTCGTAACATTATGGAACACGAGTATTAATATATATATAATATATATATATATATATACTAGCAAATATATGCACCCTCCGAGTGCAAGTATTTAAGTTTTAATGTAATAAAATATATTAAATTAGAAAGGCTAATGAAACTAAATAAGAATGCAGATAAAAATATTTGAAACAGAGGGGGGTATAATCGAAAAATAGAACAACTGAAACTTACTCTTCCATCACTCTCGTCTTTCATTGTTATTTTTTCTAATTTAAGTATTTAGTTAAAAGAGGAAGTAAAGAATAAAATGACAGTTATTTTTTCTTGTTAATGGATTTCATTTAAGATTCATTGAAGAGATTTTTGCTTATATTCATTAAAATAAAACCAAACAGTTAGAAATCAATAATACTAAGCACATATTTATTAAATTCGATTTTTTATATCAATATGCAAATTAGCCTTCCCCTTCACACTGTAAACCGCTATTTTTTTGTATATATAAATACAATTGCATGTTGTTAGTATGTAGACCTGGTCAACACCGGGGGTCCAGTGGCTTCGGCCCTGGATCTTTACTAGTTAATAGCGTCGATCCCAGGGGGCCATCCCCCCAGGCAACACCTGCCCCCTTGATTTAAAGGGGCAGGGCTGGGTTTATTGCCCAGTGCCTGAGGCGCCCCCTTGAGGGGGAATGCCGACGGGATCGACGCAATTTTTCACCTGCCATTCCATGAGCTTCGGTTTGTGGGTGGTCCCACGTTAATAGGGACTTTGTGCCTGACCCGTACAAGTGGGGTACGCGGTAAATACAGTAGACCTGGTCAACACCGGGGTCCAGTGGCTTCGGCCCTGGATCTTTACAAGTTAATAGCGTCGATCCCAGGGGCCATCCCCCAGGCAACACCTGCCCCCTTGATTTAAAGGGGCAGGGCTGGTTTATTGCCAAGTGCCTGAGGCGCCCCCCTTGAGGGGGAATGCCGACGGGATCGACGCAATTTTTCACCTGCCACCCCATGAGCTTCGGCTTGTGGGTGGTCCCACGTTAATAGGGACTTTGTGCCTGACCCGTACAAGTGGGGTACGCGGTAAATATCATGTAGATATGGTCAACAGTGGCTTCGGCTTCTGGACCATTGATATAATTAACGGCGTCGATCCCAGGGGGCCATCCCCCCAGGCAACACCTGCCCCCTTGATTTAAAGGGGCAGGGCTGGGTTTATTGCCAAGTGCCTGAGGCGCCCCCTTGAGGGGGAATGCCGACGGGATCGACGAAATTTTTTCACCTGCCACTCCATGAGTCTCGGCTTGTGGGTGGTCCCACGTTAATAGGGACTTTGTGCCTGACCCGTACAAGTGGGGTACGCGGTAAATATCATGTAGATATGGTCAACAGTAGCTTCGGCCTCTGGACCATTGATATAATTAACGGCGTCGATCCCAGGGGGCCATCCCCCCAGGCAACACCTGCCCCCTCGATTTAAAGGGGCAGGGCTAGGTTTATTGCCCAGCGCCTGAGGCGCCCCCCTTAAGGGGGAATGCCGACGGGATCGACGCAATTTTTCACCCGCCACCCATGAGTCTCGGCTTGTGGGTGGTCCCACATAAATAGGGCCTTGTGCCTGACCCGTACAAGTGGGGTACGTGGAAAATATCATGTAGATATGGTTAATAGTATTAATAATGTAAAACAATTTTATTAATAATAGGTTAAAGTAAAAATCCTTGAGAATGTGATGTCAATAACTAAGGGAATTGTAACTTGAGTAGTGATATAGTTTCGGTTACAGATAGAAAAGCATACAATCTCCATTATAATAAGAAGATATATATATATATATATATATATATATATATATATAAAGAAAATTTGAAAAAACAAGTATTCCGAAATTGGGATGAATTTAATAATCGATGTTTAAAACATTTCGGTTACATTGAACCTTCAGGAACCTAATCAATTAGAAGCTTACTCAATGTGGGGTCTCGCCGTCCTATAAAATCCGAGGCTGGTGTTTACGCAATTCCATGTAAAGATTGCGACAAAAAATACATTGGGGAAACAGCAAGAACTCTCAAGAAGCGTTTATATGAGCACAAACGCGATATTAAATTGGGCAATTTTCAGAACACCCTCCTCCAACATATGTCTGAAACTAATCATAACTTCAATTTCAATGATGCCACAATATTAGCCCATATTCACAACAAAAGACTACGACAGATTTTTGAAACCTGTGCAATTTCGCATTTGCCCTCTCTTAATAATCGACATGGTTTTTTCAATATATCTCCGTTTTTAGCTAAAATAGTGTTAAACAATTACAAAATACCAGGCTTCATTTAATTATTTATTTAGTTATCATTCCCACTTTGTTCCCTTAATAACCGACATGTATTATTTATTATATCCGTTTCTAGTTATATAGTGTTAAATAATTACTAAATACCAGGCTTCATTTAATTATTTATTTAGTTATCATTCCCACTTTGTCTCCCTATGTTCTCTTAAAAATAATCAGTCCATTAATACTTTTTCTCGTCTTTTGCATTTCTTCGAGTGGCGTCACGCGTCATGACACCTTCGCGTGAGTAGATCGCGACTTGCCTTTCAAATTAAAACGCTGATCAAATACTGTTACATAACTAAAAAGATTTTCATCTCCTGTCACATATAAAAACATCCATCATTTTCTTCACCCCAAGAGACATCCTGATGAAGGTTCAATGTAACCGAAATGTTTTAAACATCGATTATTAAATTCATCCCAATTTCGGAATACTTGTTTTTTCAAATTTTCTTTATATTGTCGGATTTAATTTCCATATTTACTCCCATATATATATATATATATATATATATATATATATATATATATATATATATGTATATATATATATGTGTGTGTGTGTGTGTTGGTGTGCATACAATATGTGCGGGTGAGAGTTCACAGTTTGAAAGTCGGAGATAGATCGCTCATTTGCAATATACAGCTCCAGTGATGCAGAAAGAAATTCAAAATATTCTCTGCACGAACCGACAACGAAGATACAGGAAAATGATCTGCTTGCATAGAATCTCAACCACAGACAACAATAAGATTGATTCATTCAATATTCTTAGAATAATAATAAGGATCAATTCACTCAGCCGTATAGAAATGAGAGGAGTAAATATGATTGTATTAAATATTAGCTTATTACACGTACAAGATGTAAAAGCAACGACCGAAAGAAAAAGCATAGAAATAAGATGATAATTAGTTTTATTAGACTTGCCTTTGGCCCTAGGGTGTTTATTAATGGTCACCCATCCAAGTACTATTAGGAGTACCGGAAAATGCTGTCCCGATTTTTGTTAGGAATAATAATTGAAAGAAATATTACTGACAAATATTTACTGCTCAACAAAATAGTCACCATCATTAGATATAACCTTTGTCCATCTACTTGGGAACTTTTTAATCTCTCTTTCAAAAGAAATTAACATCTTTGGAAGAAATAAATGAATTCAACTCCGCTTCAACCTCGTGAACATTTATGAATCTTTTTCCACTGATGAAATGCTCTAAAGAACGGAATAAGTGAAAATCTGATGGAGCAAGGTCTGGCGAGTATGGAGGGTGTGGAAGAATTTCCCAACCTAAGGACTTTATTTTTTCTTGGGTTTGTTTGGCAGAAGGAGATCTAGCGTTATCGTGTTGCAAAATGACTTGTTGCCATTGTGGCTTAGCATACGCTGACGGTATGGCTTGCAGAGACAGGTCTGTCCTGAGTATGACACTAAACTGCATCTAACTTGAAGGCTACAGTTCTGAAAATCTGAGGAGTGTGGTGTATCCCTTCATTTCCATTACTCTCAGGTCAGCTCTGATCTAGAATACTGTTTAACCCTTAGCTGGGGGGTCAGTAATTTTCCCAAGGGTATTAGTCTAAACGTGAACATAATAGCGCGACTAGAGTTCGAACTCGCTTAGTACGTTGTCGCAGTCAAGCACTTTAGCCACTACGCCAAGTAGATTTATAACACTTATCTGCAATACACAAAGATTGTATCCCGAAACCTGTTATAAAATATTCAGTAGTTAATATTTCTTTATACAAAATATGTTCATTCTAGCAGGACCTGTGGATATAACACAGTATTATAATTTAATTATTACAACTTTTGATATGTTTACTTAAGAGCTATTGCAATAATACTTCTATATGTAAAAAGTATAATAATCTTTAACTCTCTCTCTCTCTCTCTCTCTCTCTCTCTCTCTCTCTCTCTCTCTCTCTCTCTCTCTCTCTCTCTCAAAAAGAGGATTGTAAAATATTCACATTGATCTGCTGATAGAAATTGGTGGGTACGTGTGTTGCAAGATGATAACGGACTGAGGATTTAGGAACAAGCGTATTAATATATCATCATCATCATCATCATCATCATGTCGTGCTAGTCGCATGGATATCCATGACAATCTCTCTCCAACCGTCCCTATCACTCATTGTTCTCGGGGGTCTTCTGCCCAGCATCCAGTATCCGCGCAGAGCTGGTCAATGTACGTCTTTGCTGGACAGCCCACACTGGCGTGCCCGTGTGCTGGCTTCCACAAGAGGATGTAACTTATGAGTTCGTCCTTGCTTCTCCAGCAGTGTCCTGTGTATCTTATTGGTTTTACTCGGATGGTTTTGGCTGATATGGGGCAGGTGACAGTATAGCTGTTTTCTCATGGGGTGTTGTCTCTACGTTTTGTTTAGGATCGCACGAGGCATTCTTGTGCAGCTCCCATCTAGTTTATTCTCTAGGCGCTTCGTTAGGGTCGAAGTGGTGGTGCAGCCATACAGCAGCACTGATACAACAAACTGGATAATAAATAGATCAAAATGAGTTTTAAAATGTGTCTACAAAAATGAATTGGATACATACCAAGAATGAATAAAACAAAATGTTTTCGGTATAAAATAACTCAAGGGTTGACATGTCGTAAATCCAACAAACCAACCCAACTCTTAGACGTGTTGCCATTCCAAAGTTAAAGAACCCAGTTTATTCCTATTATTTACCCATACCTTTCCCCAAAGGAAGGTATTTACCTAACCTGTTCACTACGGATAGGATTTAACACAAGGTCGCAAGTATAGAGCATCCAGCGAGTATCGAACTCGCTATTCAGTAATAATGGATCTGCGAGACTAGTTTGCTCATCGTTACAGCATGATGCGACCCCCTCAAAATTACGCATCTATGTGAAATGTGAACATCCTCACTCAAAATTTGAACTCGGGCCGCAGTGTCCATTTCCTACGATAATAACCGTTACACGCGAGTGCCTCCTAACAAGAAAGTAGCGTTAAGATAAGTAACTAACTTTATGAAAGGTGGAATAAAGCTCAAATAAGTAAGTAGAATAAGACAAACTGTCCAGAATATTATTTTGATTATTCGGACTATTGTCCTCATTTTTATTGTTATTTGTACAACGTTTCGGCTGATGTGCCGTCCGGCCTACTTCAGGTATTTCTTGTCGGACTCGGGAGCCTTCTCGAACTCGGGAACCTTTTTTTCGGACTCGTGAATCTTCTTTTCGAACTCAGGAACCTTCTTGTCGTAATCGGGAGCCATCACAGAACTTTGAACTAACCCTTTATTCAATCCACGGGGGTATCCTGTTTTCATTCCGCTAACCATAGCTGGGGTACAGGTGTTAAGCTGTGTTAATTATTATTCTATATTACCTTCAGCCTTGACCCAGAGAAACTATACAGACACTCCAATTCTTGAAATATATCTGGTTCAAATATTAAATGAATAAAGCAAATACAGACCTAATTTGCTTCTCTTTTTATGTAATTCATCGCAAAAATATATAACAAAGGACATTTTGGATTAACACTTTTGACAGTTGACGCGTATGATTGTCAATTCAATATTGTTTTATTTGATATCATGTATTTTTTTTATTTGATATCATGTATTTTTTTATTTGATATCATGTATTTTTTATTTGATATCATGTATTTTTTTTTATTTGATATCATGTATTTTTTTATTTGATATCATGATATTTTTTTATTTGATATCATGTATTTTTTTATTTGATATCATGTATTTGAGATATCATGTATTTTTTTTATTTGATATCATATATTTTTTTATTTGATATCATATATTTCATATATTTGATATCATGTATTTTTTTATTTGATATCATATATTTGATATCATATATTTTTTCATTTGATATCATATATTTTTTTTATTTGATATCATGTATTTTTTAATTTGATATGTATTTCCATAATCTTTTCGCGAGCGTTTATCTTTTCATTCCTCTAAATAACAAATAGATTTTTACTTAGTTCCGTTTTATTTCATTACAATATTTCGAAAGAATGACCTTTCTTTTACAATGATTTTTTAGACTCATCAGATATACCAACAAAGAAGCATACGTGGACTCCACCCAAATATTAACAGCATGTTTGCTATCATCTGTGAGAGGCGCCTGTGCTGGCTTGGCCATGTCAGGAGGACAGACAAAGGCCGCATCCCCAAAGACCTACTGTATGGAAAATTTGTAGAAGGCTCCCGACGGGTAGGGAGACCACGCCTACGCTTTAAATGTCTGCAAGAAAGATATGAAGATATGCCACATTAACACCAACACATGGAAGGTTGGTGTAGAAAACCGAGCGGTCTGGCGCCGCCTTGTCAAACAAGGCACGAAAAGGAGTGAAAAAGAGAGGAAATAAGCCGCCACAGAAAAGAGAGCCAGAAGAAAGAAGAGACAACAACAACAACAGCAAGCATCACTGTTTGTTTGCAGTCACTGCACCAGAGATTGCCATTCAAAATAGGTATGTCAACTTCTCGTGCAGATACAGTTAAAAAAATGGACACTATGCATCATCTTTATTTAGCAAACGGAAGAATCCCAACAATAATATATATATCGGCTTAGCTCAGTCGATAGAGCGTTCGGCTAGAAACCACAAGGTTCCTAGTTCGATACCCGCCCTCGCCAAATCAGCGTATGAGTAGCACAGGGATCTGTGCGGTAAATAAGGAGCTGATGGTAGGTGTGGCGCTCCACCTCAGACGCTAAAATAATCTCCTTGGTCTAGCACTAGTTAAAAGGGGATAGACTCCCTCGCTGCATGGCTGATACCGACATTAGGCCGCCCCGATGACTTTACTTTATATATTATATATATTATATATATATATATATATATATTTCTTGCTATTTATTTTTCGAATCATCCAACTCAATCTGTTACTCTGTTAACAAAATAATCCAGTTGGCTAATTTAAGTTTTTTTTTATCTGCCTTTAGAGTAATTTACCAGTTCGAGGAGAAATCAGTTGGAAAGTTTCAATTAGGTTTCCTCTGATTATTCTTTTTAAATGAAATAGCTAATTCCGAAACAATCACGACCAATTGTGGTGTAATGGTTAGCAAGATAGTCTCGCAGAACCATTATTACAGAATAACAAGTTCGCTCCTCTTTGGATACTTGCTATTTTGTATCACGTGTTACCCGTGGCGAACGGGTTGCGTAAATACCTACCTTTTCCAAGGGTATAAGCACTATGTGAAATTCAAACAGCCTCGTCCAGGATTTGAACTCGAGTTGCCAAGTCTATTTCGTACGACGATAACCATTACACAACGCTCTTCCACAGGACTAATATAGTAAGATAACGTTAAATACGGGCCCTGTTTAGCTCAGTCGGTAGAGCATTCGCCAAGGAATCGCAAAGTTCTTGGTTCGATACCGGCCCTCGCCAAATCAGCGAATGAGTAGCACAGGGATCTGTGCGGTAAATTAAGGAGCTGATGATAGGTGTGGCACTCCACCTCAGATGCAAAAAACAATCTCCCTGGTCTAGCGCTAGTAAAAAGGAGATAAACTCCCTCGCTGTCTGGCTGATATCTACTTTAGGCAACTCTTTACTTTTTTTATATATCAAAATAAAACCAACTATATATATAAATCAATAATACCGGAAATATATTTATTAAAACTTGTTTTAAAAACTGTGAACCGTCAAATGTTGCATAGATAATTTCTGAGTGTATATGATAAATTTATTGTTCTATATTTTATGTATGATCTTGACTTTGAATTAGATACACATTGATAAACACTCTTAATTCCTGATGGTATTGTGACGTAAGCAGTAACGTAGTTTCAGTTACAGACAGATAGATAGGGAATCTCCATTATATATATGTCTGATTGCCACAAAGACTTTTATACGCACAAACGGAAGCTCATGCAGTAGTCAGTTCAAAAAGTACTCGATTCCCTTCAGGGTTAATATAGTATGTTCTGAGTCAGTGAAGGGAACTAGTTAAGTTAAAAGATAGGATAGTGAAGATCAGTCTCTACCCCCATTTTTGGATCATGTTCTATATTGGTTTGTTTGGGGTTTTTTTTTTTGTTTTTTTTTTGTATAATAAATACCAGAATATTGAATGTTCTTCAATATAGTTATTTACTAAGCTTATTTTATATGTGGCACACGGCCAGAAGTAAGGAGCACCCAGTGAGAATTGAACAAAAAGTAAAAATAGTTTGCGAATCTAGTTAGCTAAACATTACACCACGTGAGGTACCCTATTTACTAAGCTAAGCTTAGATGTGGCGCAAAACCAGACTTAATGGGCACCCAGTGAGGATCTAATTCTCTAACAATGTTTTGTGAATATAGCTTGCAAACCATTACACCACGTGAGGTGCCCTATTTACTAAGCTTAGCTTAGATGTGGCACAAAACTAAAACGTAATGGGCACCCAGTGAGGATCTAATTCTCTAACAATGTTTTGTGAATATAGCTTACTAACCGTTACACCGCCAGAGGTACCCCAAATTTACTAAGTTTAGCTTAGATGTGACTCAAGGCCAGAATTATGGGGCGCCCAGTGAGGATCGAACTCACTAAGAATGGTTTGCAAATCTAGCTTGCTAACCATTACACTACGTGAGGTGCCCAATGTTCTTCTATAAAAGAACTGAAATGTGTGTTTATTTGTTTTTATAGTAGACAAGAAAGTCTAGAATTATGGAAACTGTTAATAACCGGAGCTTCGATTCTTTTTTTAACTCTTCTTTTGATACCAGCAAATTCCCAAATATACCAACGGTTAATAAACCGGTGCTACTGGACACTGAACCTTTGACCTATGCATCGATTGCATTTGTACTTCCTGTCGTAACGATTTTCGTGATCGGACTGTCTTGTATTGCGTATATTTCCTTGGCCTGCGGCAGGCGTTCAACAGGCGCTGGACTTTCAGCGAATCAAACACAAATTCTCGATGTTGAGAAATTCTCACTGAACAGCGTCTCAGAAGAAGGCTCAAGTCTCCCTCCTTTACCGCCAACCAAAGGGAATGTGTTTAGCTGGTCAAATCTGTTGAACAAATTGCCGGTTCATCTTGTTTTTAATACTTTTTTGATTTTGGGTTTCATTTTTGTAACCCAAAAATGACTTGTTTATTAATGTTTAAGAATAAGTTTTCTAGAATAAATTATGGTAAATATTTTCTAGAATTAAATTTTACGGGTTTTCTTCTGGTAAAATTTCAAGTGTACTGCATGCCATTTTAGTATATCAAAACCATTAATGATTGTTAACACACTTTAGTCGCTAAAACCTTAAACAGCATTTTTTTTTTTTAATAAGCTTTAGAGCTTCTGAATTTAAGATTAACATTACAACACTAACTTTATATCTATTTTTATGCCACTTATTAGTATTTGAGGCATCAATCTTCTGGAATAAATCATGGTAAATGTTTTCTAGAGATAAATACTACCTTTTTTTTGGGGGGGGGGTGTTTTTTCGTTCACATTTCGGGTGTGTCTACAGGTTTCCTGGCCATTTCATCATCTATCTATACATATATAAAGGGCAGTTGTGTGAATCTGTATGTCCGGAGGAAACATCGAAAATAAAACAATTAACGACAATTAAATATATATACAGATTAAATATCTCCAGGGCTTGGTTTTTGAGCAAGAATAATGATTTGATTTATATTAGTGAAGATAATTAAAAGAATTAAATTAAATGATAACATGGATTTTTCTTTGTTGCATTTAGTATTTTAAATAGGAGACATTAATTTTTTTCTTTTCAGAGTGGCTGGATCAAGGCAAGGTCTTTTTTTTTTTTACACAGGGATTTTATGGGGCCTCCTGCGAGGATCCAACCCCGTGATCCAACGATAATGCAAAACTACCTTTTTTTTTACCCCCTCCTCTACCTAGGCGACGCCGGGTAGCCGCTTCTAGTACTGGATAATTCCTCGACTACACGACATTAGTTCTTTTTGAGGAGATAAAATCTTAAGCACAAGGACTTTGCTGTTTTAAGAAATGGACCCAAGAATTTCTGAATTTAACAGATAATATTGAACTTTAAATGATATTCGCTTATTCTAATTTAGAATCTTCTTTTAGATATCGTGGGAAGCAAGAAAGCATACAATAGACAAAACGTAAGATCCACACTGAAACTTCGTTGAACACTAAATTCTCTTTTTTTTAGTATAAACTCTTCTCCGGTTTTTGTTGGAAGGGCAAATTAAACCGTTTCTTCGATCTAAAGAAACCCATTTCGAACAGACGTCTGTAATTATCGATGCATGAATCTTTAATAACGCTCTCTCTCTCTCTCTCTCTCTCTCTCTCTCTCTCTCTCTCTCTCTCTCTCTCTCTCTCTCTCTCTCTCTCTCTCTCTCTCTCTCTCTCTCTCTCTCTCTTTTTTCTTTATATATATATTATATATATATATATTAGTAGGATTTTCCAATTTTCTGCCCTTTTAAAATTATGGATAATTCCAAAATTAGGTACTTTCGGCACTTCGAAGCGCCATCATCAATGTATTCCACATATTATGCAAGGAGAAGAATTGTGAGAAAGATGTTATAGGCATATATATATATATATATATATATATATATATATATATATATATATATATATTCCCTTTATTATTCGCAACAAACTCAGAACCTTATGATGTTGCCCTAATGTCTGGGACTAGAATACACTGACTGCATATCTGCGGAGGATTAATTTGCTGTGGGTAGGGATCCTTAATGCCTGAGGACAAGATTGGGGAGGCTAAAATTATCTGTATTACGAATACGGTTAAGCACAATCGGTAGAGTATCCTCTGAGGAATTGCAAGATTCCGGGCTTGGTTAATCTGGTATATGTTGTAAAGTGGAGAACTGACGGTAGGTGTAGCGTTCCACCTCAGTACAAACAATCACCCTGGCCTAGCGCTAACGAAAAGGTGTCAGAGTCTTTGGCTGATACCACCAATTGGCCACTCCGTCACTTTAACTTTATAATTATTTACTAAGGATTTAATAGTTACTTATAGACACGTAGCTGTGTGCAAACAAATAACTATTATTAAACAGAAATAATAACTCGATACCATATGATTATTAATATTAGACTAGCGGGATCCGTGAAATTTCCACGAAACGAAACAAAATTCAAGAGGAGCTATTTAAGCCAGAAGTGATTATTTGCAATTTCATTACATATAAATCCTAATGTTGTTTTTGCAATAAATGATACAAAAATAAAAGTGAAATGCAAACAGCCTCTCCCAGGATTTGAACTCTGATCGATGAGCTCATTATCTACGATGATTTTCTACTTTAGTTTTTACCCTTTTTTTTTTTTTTTTTTTTTTAAGGTTTTAGAGCCTTGTAGCATTATCACAGAATGAATGTTGTAGATTGGTCACCGACTCCGAATGAACGTTTGTGGCATTGTCACAAAATGAAATGTCTATGGCGTAAAAGTAAAATCGTCGGGGTGGCCTAAAGTCGGTATCAACAATCAGCGAGGGAGTATATCCCCTTTTCACAAGCGCTAGACCAAGGAGATTGTTTTCGCGTCTGCGGCGGAGGGCCACACCTACCATCAGCTCCTTACTTTACCGCACAGATCCCCGTGCTACTCATACGATGACCGATATCGAACCAGGAACCTTGTGGTTTCTAGCCGAACGCTCTACTGACTGAGCTAACACGGCTGTGTTAGTAGCTATAGCAAAATTACTGTCAATGTGTTCATCTTGGGTTTCACTAAATAAACACCGATAAAGGTTTGCAGTAATAACATTCAGGGCGTATTGCAACCACATTTTGGGATACCTCACATGCTGGATAAGCAGGCTATTATTAGCGAGTTCGATTCTCACTAGGTGCCTTATACTTTGGCTCTGTACTACATCTAAGCTCAACCTAACTTTAAATACGGAGAGAATTCCTCGGGAACGAACGACTTGATTACTTGTCACGTTTTTAAGTTTTATTTTTCAGAACGCGTTAATTTTAGTATTATTTGAACTATTATCCTCATCTTCGTTATCTATATAACGTTTTGGCCGATGTGCCCTCCTGCCATCAAATATTTCTTGTCTGACTCGGGAACCTTCTTGTCGTCATCGGAAGCCATCACGGAACTTTGAACCTAACCCTTTATTCAGTCCACGGGGGTATCCGGTCCTCATTCCGCTGACCATATTTGGGTAAAGGTGCTTAGCTGTGTAATTATTATTCTATATTACTGCTGCCCCTCACCAGGATTGAACCTGCAGTCTAGAGATAAATGTCACTTAGAACTGTCTTAACCTAACTCCTTTATCCACTAGGCCAATTTTATCTGACAACGCTACCATTGGTGTCCTTAATTACAATATATTTTCTTACCTATTCATATTTTGTTTACCCTGACAATTATCTATTAAGATATTTACACATCAACATATTGTAAATAAGCATCCAGGTTTGTTTTTTTTTAATTAACTTTTTAACCACCTTAAAAATAATTATACCCACCCCCCAAAAAAAATGCTTTAGCATTATAGATTGTAAAAAGAAAACTGAATAAGTCGCAAAATAACAAATATCTTAAAAGTGATCACTATGTGCATAGTGCCGATTTAGAAAGTTGAATAAAATCGCAGAAGTTTTCTGCGATTTATATATATATATATATATATATAATGTTTTATTGAACTGAACGGACAATTCTTGTCTGGCGAATTTCTTTTCAATCCTTTCTAATTGTCTAGCCATCTTTTTAATATCAGGGTGGAATTGGTGTATGGATCCAAAGCTTCTAACACGAGTACTTTCTGCACAAATTTAACCCTAAACCTTGTGGTTTCCGGTTCACTACCGGTCCTCGCCAACTCAGCGTATGAGTAGCACAGGGAGCTATGCGGTAAATTGGGGAGCTGATGGTAGGTGTAGCGCTCCGTCTCAGACGCAAAAACAATCTCACTGGTCTGGCGATAGTGAAAAGGGGGATATACTCCCTCGTTGTCTGGCTGATACCGACAATAGGCCACTCCGTCGACTTTACTTATATATATATATATATATATATACATACATACATATACATATACATATACATACACATACACACTATGAGAGCAGAGGCAGATTACATAAATATAAATGGAACATTTTTTTAAATATCATCCATACTTCCATCTAGATAAATGCAGTCCTAAAAAGCAGGATTCAATAATCGACAGTTATAGACGTCGTCCGAAATTGGTTTCTTCAGCACGAAGAATAAAGGCAACAGTTTTATTGTGATATTTCAACAGACACTAAAGAATGGATTTTATATCCAAAGATATTTTAGTGTTAAACGAGGTAGCGGCGCCGATTTTGCTTATATTTCACAAGTCTTTAAATTAAAAACCGGATCAAATTAGATATTAAGGTTAGTTCAGTAATATTCCTTGCATTCAGAAACTATAGAGCTTATTATTTTAGCACACCAACAAATACGCTGTTTAAGGTTTTAGTGGATCAAGAGTACCATTATTGATGGCCCAGAAACAACAAAAATGCATGCAGATACACCCGAAATTTGCCCGGAAGGAAACTGTAGATTTTAATTCTAGAAATCATTGGCAATATTTTGTTCTAGAATATTTTTTTTTTTAAACCTGAAACTTAAATTTTATAACCAAGCGAGAATTTTAACAGAAAAAATCGGTATATTAAAATGCATTTAGTATGTATATAAACAAACATGTACTAAAAACAGATCAATTACCAATTCTTTAAGAATCAAATTTACCGATTTTAACGGCATGGCAACCCGCCTGAAGTTATTTTATATCTAGTGATAAGGAAATCACATTGTTTGGTTTGTTTTGTTTTACGGCATATCAACATCAGTGGGTCATTTAATGCCGATAAAGTTTTGAAATCAATCAATTCTTAATGGATAACACAATTCTTTTGTAAATACATTTTTCTATTTAACCCATAGATGGGACCCTAACAGGTACTACCACTCCGGGTCAGAGTGGACCAGGGAGCAATGGTGATGAAGGGGTGCTCCACATTCCCCAAACCTCTAAAACTGGAACCTCACCATCAGATAGAGTTTAACGTCATTCCCAGGACATGTAGACACGCAGCCACCGCCTTCTAGCACCCATATGATAAAAAGGGGTTGGGGCTTGCCATAAGGGCAATAGGGTTGGGACAATCATATAGGTGCTAGGGTTGATGTGACCAGCCGATTGATCGGAGGGGGCCTCTCCGACCGACCGTCTAGCCCAAGATAGGGCCAAAGTGGAGTATTGAATGTCATGAACTGCTCATCCACCTGGGCTCCATCCTTAAGCATCACGGGTCGCCACCGACGGCCAACAGGTGGCCCCATTGGGGGAGTCTTACCCCTCTGCAGAGGTGCAGTCGGTGCATTCTAACGCCCCAGCCGACAGGGCGGAAATCACATTGTGCATTTATATTTACATTTGTGTAGTTGATTCTAAAAATATTTTTTTAAATATATATGTCAAAATCCTCTTGGATTCTTTTTTAATAATTATTTGTAATGGAATTAATCATGTTTATATAGATCATTTTTTGATAAAATGTTATTACTCTCAAGAAGAGCAAAATTCCGTTCTTGAAAAAAAAAAAAAAAAAAAAAGGTCCTTCGTATCAGTCTCGTTGAAAGAAAAAAGGTGTCTGATGAGAACTCAAGCTCTGCGTTCTATGGGGAAGACGTTTAACAGCGTAGGGCGTTTGATTATTCTATACACTGTGGTTGTTGTTCGAGCACAAACGCGTGCGTAAATATTTGTGTGACCATCACACAGTTGGGATATAGTGATTCAAGGCGCAGATTACAGGTTTCACCTGCTAAACGCATTCTGGTGGAGGAGGTGGGAAACCAGTTTCTTCGAAGGTGGCGTCTTCCAGCGAAATGTTCTCAGAATCGAGAATTTTCGTTCGATTCCCCGAATCCGCCGTTTTTAATTGTCTATCGAAGTAGAAAGTATGAAACACAAACCACGCGATTGGGAACAGGAATGCCGGTAGGGCTAGAAGCATAAAGAAACCCACTCCACAGCGGTAAAGCACAGAACTTGGGAACGCGGGTCTACTAATTTCCCGTACAGTTTCGA
Source organism: Doryteuthis pealeii (assembly GCA_023376005.1). Lineage (NCBI taxonomy): Eukaryota > Metazoa > Mollusca > Cephalopoda > Myopsida > Loliginidae > Doryteuthis > Doryteuthis pealeii. Next base: position 43,608,985 of record CM042150.1, on the reverse strand, counting down.
TTATTCTGGTTAGATTCATGGCTGTGATGTTGGCAGTGGTTTCCATCGTACTAAAACTTTCTTTTGTCAACTGACAAAAATGAATAAATGTGTTACTGACACCTTTCGCCAATTTGACCACTTATATTTATTTATTTATTTATATATCTATATCTATATCTATATCTATATATATATATATAGATATATATATATATATATATATATATATATATAAAACCAAAGGAGAGATAAAAGCTATATGCAAAATGAGAGAGAAAGAAATGTATGGAGGTATGTGGTGTATGGTTAGAGTCGTAGGAAATGAACTCGTCGACTCTAGTTCAAATCCTTGACTAAGACTGTTTGCATTTCACATAAAGGTATGAATCCATATATTTCCCCTTCAGTTATGGGTAAATAGTAGGGAAGACTGGGCACTTTAACCTTAGCTACGTGACCAGTCTAGAAGGAAAATTCTGAATTCAAACATGTTAAACTCTGCTTAAGAAATTGACTCTGTGTCGCATCCTTTGATACACACACACACACACACATGTATATATATATATATATATATATATATATATATATATATAAGGGTGATGCCGCCACCCAAAAAAAAGGCCTGACTTTTAAAAAAGTCTGTTTTTTGGATCACCCTATATATATATATATATATATATATATATATATATATATAAAAAGAAGAAAATTTCAAAAACTAAGCATTTTATTTGGGCCAGCTGCATCCTTTTAAAAGTAAAACCCTAAATAAAACTACTGGGATAGTCATTTACTGTCACCCCACCGTGCCAGTTGGACACAGGACCATTAACGTGAGGTACTAGGCACAAACTGAAGCACATAGGTGGCCAGTGAAAGAATTGCGTGGATCCCTTCGGCATTCCTCTCTTGAGGCGCCTCAGGCTCTGGGTTATAAATCCAGTCCTGTCCTTTTAAATAAAGGGAACAGGTGCTGTCTGGGTGGATGGCTCCCTGTGATCACACTAATATTAACCTCTGACCGGTCCAATGGCCGGAACAACCGGACAGAGGGTTCCGAAAAAACGGAAACCAGAGGAAAAAACTACAGGGGTACCTTGACTTACGAGTTTAATTCGTTCCGTTCCGTATTTACCAACCCATCCACATGAACAGGATGTGACACAGAATCAGTTTGTAAGCTGAATTCAACAGGTTTGAATTCAGAGTTTTCCTTCTCCTGGACTGGTTGCAATGCCAAGATTAAAGAGCCAGTCTGCCCAATTATTTAACTATAGAAGTCTGCCCTATTATTTAACTATAAAATAATTGGATTCCTACCTTTCTCGAGGGTATTAGGGATATGTGCAATGCAAACAGCCTCATCCAGGATTTTAATTCGGTTCGCCGTGTCCATTTCTCACGACGATAACCATTACACCACAATTGCCTCATCTAACTGTATGAAAAAATTGTTAAGTAACTCACAAAAAATCTAAATCTAAACGTACAATGAACACAGTTCTTTAAATTCTTGGAATAAAATAACCCCGGACCGGTTGACTTCCCGTTAAAATTAATCCATCAACTAGATAAATAATTACGCCTTGTTCTTAAAAGCTGATATATATTTGACTGGTGTAGTTCGTTGGTGGTCTTTCTGACTATCTTTAATTGAAAATTTAGTTTATTTGTTGAGAAAATGTCAGACATTCCTGCCTTCCTCACCACATATGGACATAGGGAATAATAATTTGGACACTCATAGTGACTGGTGTGTTTTGGTGACACTAGTGGGAAAGATTTTCAGAATAAATGTGACGTTATGGTGACAGGGATAACGTACGTATTTACCCAACCCGTTCACTCTGGGCAGGATGTCAAAAATACGGGGCATCCAGCGAGGATCGAACTCGCTATTCATTAGTAATAGTATTGCTAATCATTACACCACGGTGAGATGTTTTATTTACTAGGCTGGTGTAAGTTAATGAAATAACTAAAAAATGTTTGTCTCAATTTTATTTTTATTTGATTTGATTTGTTTTGTTTTACGGCATATCAACCTCGGTGGGTCATTTAATGCCGACAAAGTTGTGAAATAAATTAATTCTTAATGCATAATACAATTTTGTTTATAAATCATGTTTTTCTATTCAACCCATAGATGGGACCCCAACAGGTACTACCACTCCGGGTCAGAGTGGACCAGGGAGCAATGAATCAATTTTATTTTTAGATGATGCTTGTAATATTTGAATTTTTCGGACTATTGTCCTCATCTTTGTTGTTATATACACAACGTTTCAACAGACGTCCCCTCCGGTCTTCGTTAAATATTTCTTGTCAAACTCGGATGCCTCCGTGGAACTTCAAACCGAACCCTTTATTCAATCCACCTCGGTAGCCTGTTTTCATTCCGCTAAATATGACGGGGTACAAGTGTTAATCTATGTAAAGTATTCCATGTCATTATCGCCCGTGGTCAGGATTGAACCTTGAATCTACTGATGATTGTTACTTAGTCATAGTTAGCGAAATGAGAACAGTCTACACCGGTGGATTGAATAAAGGGTGCGTTTCGAAGTTACTAGAAGGCTCCCGAGTTCGACGAGAAATATTTGACGAAGACCGGATGGGAAGTCTGTTGAAACGTTGTGTATATAACAATAAAGACGAGGACAGTAGTCCGAAAAATCTAAATAATATAAAGAAAAATTGTTGATTATCTTTGCTGAACTTGAACCCAATTTCGTTGAATTACAAATTTCAGTGTAACTCGTTATTTAGGCCAGCTTCTTCCCTGCATTTGTTAGAGAGTAAAAGAAATCTTGCAAAAAGTCGTTTTATTCCAAAACAAATATGGAAATGCAACCAGTACTGGAGATATTGTTATATCAATAAGTGAGGGGGCCCATATTAATAATCATTTTATCCTCTCACATTGTTTTCTTTTTAATTGTATATATAAATCAAATCACCCCCCTCCCTCACGACAATGTAAATATGGGATTATGTGTAGGTTTGCCATGGAGAGACTGTTAAGTTTTGGTGATTGTAGTGCGAATTGGTTTTATGGTAAATGGAATTGTGTAGTATGAATTGGGTCACGAATGGAATTGTTAAGTTAAAAGTTAGGATAGAATAGACCAGCCTTTCCTGTCACATTTTTGTATTTTAACAAAATCAATAACCAGTACTGAGCATATAGCGTGAAGTAAAATTTCATTGAAACGTCTCCTCGGTGGTCGGGATCCAGTTGAAGAAGAAGAAAAAGAAGAATTCTGATTCGTCAAGACCTTTTACGTATTGGTTATAAACAGGCATAGCTTGGGATTCTTTCGCGTAGACACAACAAATTAATAGAGCAGTATGGCACGGCTTAACAGAGACACAGAGTGGACACAAGCTTATCAGAGTTCTGGAAACGGGTTTCCTGAAGTGGGTTCCATTGTTTACCTTACCATTGCTTTCTTAACGACAGCAGCTGTTTGGTTTGCGTTTCTTTCTCTTTACTTCCGTGGTCACTGTAAAAAACCCAAGTCTCGCACAATTCGGAAAGTCTAAAATTCTGAAAACCTGTTTGGAAAAGCTCCTGGAAGAAGACTCGAACCCATCCTCAGTCTTCTGGACATCAATACATAATCGTTCATTTTCATTTACTCTTTAGACTTGATACGACTTTGCTTTCAAATACACATGTATGCAGAAACCGACGTTAAAGCATTTTTGTATACTTCATCCTATATGTATATGTTTATATATTATATGTAATCATTAGCCTACACCGTCTGTTAATCTGGCTATGACGTGAAACTGGGTCTAGTCGTGAGGTTTTAATTCTGACTCGAAGTGGTAGTACTTTTTAGGGTCCCATTTATCGGTTACATATATGAGTTTTTAAAAAAATTTAATACTCAACAATAATGAATAAGACAAACATCTTCGGCATAAAATAACCCAACAAGGTTTGACATGTCGTAAAATCCAACCGCCTGTTGATGTCTTTAAAGAAATTTCACAAAACGGACATTGTTTCTTGACGGAAGTCTTGATTTTTTTTTTTAGTTTTAACTAGATGTACCCAACTTTTGGTCAGTTCAAAACCCTGGATAATTGGTTAGCGGTTTTGAAACTCTAAAATCTTAATCACCATCTCCTGTCGTCTATTTAAAACTCTAACCCCCCTTGGGATATTTTAGATAACTTTACATCTTTATTTCATCCCACCTCTTAACTAAAAACTCCTTAATGGCGCATTTCTGTCGATGGGACTTGGAAAACACCAACTGCCCCCCCTTGCAGAGACAGACCCCCTTCCAGTGTCCTGAGTATGACACTAAGGCTCCAGTTCACGGCGATTACTTCCTTGTCTACTTATTCGTACACCATAGGACCGTGTGCAAAACGAGACTTAACACAAATGTTTAAGATGGTCTGAAAGTCTTCTCACTCTATGTTGTTAAAACAATTTTTTTTTTGGGGGGGGGGGTTCTAGATAAAATAATTGCATGACTTTATTTTACATGAAAAAATCTTTTTTTTTTTTAAATTTCTAGAATTTCGGATTGCATTATGTAATTTTACCTCTGAAAAAGATAATGTAGTGAGTGACAAGACTTCCGGACCACCCTGTACAATGATCACAATTCCCTAACCTCTAAGCATAAAATAATCTTAGACTGGTTGACATGCCGTTAAAAGCTGTCCTAAATAGCTGGTTCAAAGGAGCTATAAAAAGATGAATTATGTAATAAGCAAAAATATCGGCGCTGAAATTTCCTATAATACTAAACAAGGTCGTGGATAAATTCTTCTGCAATTGTTGGAGAGGAAAATGCAAAATGCATAAAGTGCAAAATTTAAACCATTGCCTCTCTGGATTTCTTCTAAAAGCATGGCTTTATTTACAACAACAAAAATACAGCCATACCTGCGTTTTATTCCCGAAATTTTACTGAGGGTTCGGGGGGGAAGTGTTTTTCCTATACTTCCTTAGTTTTTTCATTCGCTGACCGATCTATGCTGACAAATACTTGCATTCATCGGCTTTCGCAACCTGCTTTCACCATAATACATCGGATCATCTATGGTTCCTCTGGCCAACCTAAACTGATGTATGTCTTCGAGCGCCAAAAGTTTCCGACACCGTCTATAGTTGATCCATTATAATGATATAATATATATACATATATATACGAATCTTTTATAATTATATAATAATGGCGCTTCCTTTTAACTTTACACATTTTTGTATTCATTTTTTTTTAATCATTTCCTTTTTTTCTTTAGTTAGTGCGGTTTATTGAGTTTATTTCCACGATTATTCACAACACCTTCGGAACATTATGACAAATATTCATTCGCCTTCCCCCACTGACCTGCCCTTTGGGGCCCGTTTCCAGTGGCTTCGGCCATTGGACCGGTAATGATCACAGTTGTGTCACAACCTGCTCGTAATGAGGGTTTCGTAAATATATCTATCAATAATGGAAAATCTGTCTCTATTTGTCTTTATCCAAAACTACGTCACAATTACCAAAATCGTCAATACATAGAATAAAGAACAATACTTTGATCTTAGCCAAAAGGCCGAGAAGCCATGAGAATAAAGAACAATTAATATCACTAAAATAAAAGCTATTCCTTATAATTCAACGTTTGAATCCTTTCTATTGCAATAAATGATCTATATATTATTTAAATAAACTAAGAAATTAATTAGAAAATTAAATGGAAAAATTATTTGTGAAATTTGTAATCAATTTTAAAAATCATTTTTTACTCTCGCCCTTTTTTCAGTAACAAGAAGTTAACTAAAAGTTTATGAATAAATAAATACCTACGATTTTATGTAAAATTTATGTGTAAAATATTCAAAATTAATTATTTAATTAATAATAAATTAATCTAATAATAGATGCGCAAAACATTTTATTTGAGGGGTACAGAACTAAAGTTTCATTTCAAATTGTTTTATTTCATTTTACTCCTTTAATAAATTTGATGATTTTACTTACTTATGATACAAACCCTCTGACATTGAATTTCTAACTCCACTCTTCAAAAGCAATATCTTTCAAAATTATTTTACACCACCCGGAGGGTGTTTTTTTGTGTGTGTTTTTTTTTTTTTTGCTAGTATGATTAAATATGAATTGTAACATCCAAAGTTAACTGTTCAACTTTCCCATGTCTTTCTGTATACCAATCAGTGGCATTCAAATTTAAGATCTTTCAAATTTTAGCTTTATTTTGCTTCAGAAATCTTTTTCTATATAAAGATAAAAAGAATAGTTTTTGACTGGTCTAACTCATTTCTGCTATATATGTCGATGGGTGACCATCTTTAATTGTATATTTAGTTTATTTGTAGAGAAAATGTCAGGCATTCTTGACTCCCTCACAACATACTTACATAGGGAATAGTTTAGACACTCATAGTGACTGGTGTGTTTTGGTGACACTAGTGGGAAAGATTTTCAGAATAAATGTGACGTTATGGTGACAGGAATAACATAGGTATTGATTCAACCCGTTCATCCCAGGTAGGATTTCACAAGGAGCATACAGCGAGGATCGAATTCGCTAATTCAGTAATGGATCTACGAGACTACTTTGTTAACCAGCAAGATAGGACTTCGTGGTGCAGGATGTGACAACTCTAAGTGGAGTACAACTGGGTGAAATTTAGTGTACCTTCTGCCCAGAAACAAACAAAAAATTATTACATGGTTTTATTATCATTTATTAATAAAAATTTCTTTTTTTAATTTTTTTCTAAATTGAAATAGATCACTAAGTAGGACTGAGCCCATTCTAGTAGTGACCACGTTTGAATTCAGACTTTTCCTTCTCCTAGACTGGTTGCCTAACCAAGGTTAAAGAGCCTAGTCTGCCTTACTATTTACCCATAGGTGGAAGGAGACTAGTTGGGTTCATACTTTCCCAAGGGTATTAGCGCTATGTGAACTAATACCCTTGGGAAATGTCTGAATCCAACTATTCTCCCTCCAGCTATGGTAAATAGTAGGGCAGACTGGGCTCTTTAACTTTGGTTAGGCAGCCAGTAGTAACTGGCAGGATCTGTGGTTATACCACAGTGAGATAATTTAATTATTGTAACGTTTTATGTGCTTACTTTAGAGCTACTGCTAAATTGTTCAATAAGTAAAAAGGATAATGATATTTATTTAACTCTTACTTACTCTTTTTTTTTCTTTCTTTTCATTTTTTTAATTATGTTCAGTTGAAACTGATTAGCGTTATCGCTTCCGCGCACTCGTCTCTCTCTCTCTCTCTCTCTCTCTCTCTCTCTCTCATTATATTTTTCTATGTAGCATAGATTTCTTTGACATAACCACTGGAGTTCTACAAGCAGATACATTAGCACCATATATATTTATGATATGCCTAGACTACGTACTCCGAACATCATTAGATACCATAAAAGAAAAAGGTTTCACACTAAAAAAAGGTAAGAAGCAGGCGATATCCAGCACAGACTGTCACAGATGCAGACTACGCTGATGCCATAGCACTTCTTGAAGATACACCGGCACAGGATGGTCACTACTACATAGCATGGAGAAGACAGCAATGAACATTGGCCTCTATGTGACGTCCGAGAAAACTGAGATCATGTGTTTCAAAAAGAAAGAAAACATCTCCACCCTCGATGGAAAGCCTCTAAATCCAATAGAACAATTCACATACCTAGGTAGTAATATCTCATCAACAGAAAGTAATGTTAATACACGAATAGGAAAGGCATGGTCGGCTATAAACAGATTATCAGTCATATGGAAATCCCATCTCACTGACAAGTTAAAGCGACAATTCTTCCAAGCTGTGGTTGTATCAGTGCTGCTGTATGACTGCACCACTTGGACCCTAACGAGGCGCATTGAGAATAAGCTAGATGGGAGCTGAACCAGAATGCTGCGTACGGTCTTGAACAAGTCGTGGAAACAGCACCCCACAAGGAAACAGCTGTACGGCCACCTACCCTCTATCTCAACAAACCATCCTTTTTTTTCCTTTTGTTTCTTTATGATAAAAATGGAATGCTCCATTATTTAGCTGAGGTAACGACTCTCATAAGAAATAATTCGACGGATAAGCAACACCTGATAATCAGGATTTACATTTTTGAATTTCATCTTGGATGATTTGAACGGCCTCATTTTTAACCAGAGGGTGTTGCAAGATGATAACGGTCGAAAGATTAAGGAACACTTTTGATTTTAATTTTCTTCCAAAACGGCATCTCAGACCCCAAAAAAAAGGATTTTCTCTCTCTCTCTCTCTCTCTCTCTCTCTCTCTCTTCTCTCTCTCTCTCTCTCAGCTATGGGAAATAGTAGATCATACTGGACTCTTTAACCTTGGTTAGGCAACTAGCCTAGGAGAAGGAAAACTCTGAATTCAAACCTGTTAAAATCCGCTTGGGGTGGTCACTACTAGAATAGGCTCAGTCCTAATTAGTGATCTATTTTCACTAGAAAATAAATATTAAAAAAATAACAAGAATCCAAATTTCTTCTAACGTTATACATAAGTTTTATCTTTTCATTTTTTTTTTTTTCGAGATTAGCAACTATTTGAAAGAATCTTTCTCCTTTCTTTTCTTCCTTTCCTTGTCAGAAACGTAAAAGCGCTTTATATGTCACTATCAAAGCGAAAAGTTAGCTCCAAGGGCCCTCATTAGTGCCATACATTATAGCTAAAATTCTAATCCCTTCTTTTTTTTTTCATAAGCCTGATATATAATTTCATAAGAAAATTCTCATGGCAACTAGAAGGAAAAAAACGCAAAAGACAAATAATAATATCTAAAGTAGCTGTCAGCGTGTTGTTAAATTAATAAATTGTGATATTACGTGTTTCATAAATAATAGGACAATACAAAAAATCTCCGCCCTGTCGGCTGGGCGTTAGAATGCACCGACTGCACCTCTGCAGAGGGGTAAGACTCCCCCAATGGGGCCACCTGTTGGTCCTATCTTGGGCTAGACGGGCGGTCGGAGAGGCCCCCTCCGATCAATCGGCTGGTCACATCAAGTCCTAGCACCTATATGATTTTCCCAACTCTATTGCCCTTGTGGCAAGCCCCAATCCCTTTTTATTATATGGGTGCTAGAAGGCGGTGGCTGCGGATCTACATGTCCTGGGAATGATGTTAAACTCTATCTGATGGTGAGGTTCCAATTCTGGAGGTTTGGGGAATGTGGAGCACCCCTTCATCCCATTGCTCCTGATCCATTCTGACCCGGAGTGGTAGTACCTGTTAGGGTCCCATCTATGGGTTAAATAGAAAAAAAATTGTTTTTTAAAATTGTATTATCCATTAAGAATTGATTTATTTCAAAACTTTATCGGCATTAAATGACCCAATGAGGTTGATATGCCGTAAAACAAAACAAAACAAACAAAAAATCAGCTTGTGTGTTTATAAGTTGGGCTATGAGTGACGAGACAAAATAAGGGGAGTCTTCGTAATGTAGTGGCTAACGTGCTGGACAGTGACATCGTAGTAAGTGGGATCAAACTCCAGTCGCGCTATTACGTTTACTTTTGGACTCAGATACCTTGAGAAAAGTATGAACACCTTTATCCCCCACAGATAGAGGGATAAGGGTGTTCATACCACTATTGTTCTTCTTCAAGGATGGACTTGGTATTAAATAACTCACTTATGTTGATATGCCATTAAACAAAGAAACCAAACAAAATAAAGTTCAAAATTTGGAAGAAAATCTGAGAAAAATTAATATGTTTCCGACAACTTTTTAAAATTTACATTTCTAAAAAAGTATTCTAAAAGCTTTTATTTTATTGCATTTAGTTAATTTTTGTTTTGTTTTTTAGATATTTCTACCGAGGAATATCTATACTAGCAACTGGTATCTATTCCCTCTAAGTATTTATTCATTCACTAGCAACGCCTGGGTAGAGGTTTTTTTAGTCCCGCAGATCCATTATTACTTAATCGTGAGTTAAATCCCGTGGGATGCCCCATTTAAATCCCTATGTAAAAAAAAATCGACCTTGCATTGATACAGCTACTCTGAAAAGAAATGTTAATGTCTACTATCTAAAATATTAAATGAAAAAAAAATCATTTAAACTTTATTTTTCAATTATCTTCACGAATATAAATCAAATCTCTATTATTTTTGCTCAAAAACCAAGGCCTGGTGATATTTAATGTGTATATATATATGTACTTTGTCATTGATTGTTTTATTTTCGAAGTTGCCTCCTGACATACATATACACACAACTGCCCTTTATATATGTATAGATATATTCAAAAATTGATTGATTCAGTAAACCAGTTCCTATACCTCGGTAGCAATATCTCATCTACTGAAAGCCATGTCAACATACGCATATGTAAAGCATGGACTACTATTAACAAGTTATCGAACATATGAAAATCTGATCTCATTGATAAAAAATAAAACTGGAATTCTTCCAAGTTTTAGCCATGTCAGAACTACTGTATGGTTGCATTACTTAGATTCTAACAAGACGATGGGATGAAAAGCTAGCTGAGAATTAGACAAAGATGCTTTGCGCTGTTTTGAAAAAAATTCTGGAAGGAGCAGCTTACAAAACAATAATTGCCTCCCATCCTCTTCACCGACTGCACCTCTGCAGAGAGGTAAGAATCCCCCCCCATGGGATCATCTGTTGGCGATCCGTGATGCTTCAGGACGGAATCCTGGGGATGAGCAGCACTCCACGTAGGCCCTTACTTAGGCTAGACGGGCGGGGGACGCCTCCTCCGATCAATCGGCTGATCACGTCAAGCCCTAGCACCTATATAATGGTCCAAACCCTATTGTCCTTATGGCAAACTCTAATACTTTTTATCATATATGTGCTAGAAGGCGCTGGCTGAGGGTCTTCATGTCCTAGGAATGACGTTAAACTCTATCTGATGGTGAGGTTCCAGTTCTGTAGGTCTGGGGAATGTGTAGCATAATGTTGGCTGTCAATTTGTTTTATGAAGAATTCCTTGTTAGAAAAGAAACACACCTAAAAATAAAAGCACACATCTTGTATGAAAATTGGTCATTATTAAGACCAAAAATTTGAGAAAAATATAAATAAACTTTACCGACATATATATATATATATATATATATATATATATATATATATATATATATAAAGATTCTGTATATGTATATTTGTTTGTACAACGACCAAGCACACATATAAAGGAAGATTGATAGGGACCAGCAAAGACCAAAGTTCACACCCTGTTTTTGTCTGAGACGGATAAACCAGTCTAGGAGAATGAAAACTCTGAATTCAAACCTGTAAAGAAATTGACCTTTTGTCAAATCCTGCTAGTGCAGAGGGTTTGGTAAATATATAGACTTGTGCTACACTAAGTTATATAGCTTATAAAAACTTCTTTTTTTTTAACTTAGTAAAAAAAACTAACTTATAAAAATTGTTAATTTTCCTTGTGCGAACTTGAACCCATTTCCTTTAATTTACAATTTTTTCAGTGTTACTTCCGGAATCGTTTCTTCTGTGACAACAATCCTGTCAAAGAAAATTCTGATTCGTCAGGGACTTTTACTTGTCAGTTATAAAATGTGACACAGGCTGTTTTTTGGTAGCTTATGGAGGAGTAGACAAAAAAAAAAAATTTTTTTTAAGAAAATAAGAAAAAAAATTTTTAATATCTAGTGGAAAATGTCTTACAGGCCGATAGAGGATGACGATGTGTGCACGGCTGCTCCCAAGGTGACAACCAGCATGATGACCCCAACCGAAGACTCTAGATGGATAGCGCCGGGTTATGGCTATGAAGTGGGTTTCTATCTGTTTCTTGTGTTAATCCTTATATTTATCGGAATTGGCTTTTTTGCCTGTTATCTTTTCCACTGTAATAAGCGGTTTAATGCAGTCTCTGATGACCAGCAGGAACTCCTTGCGGAGGACGAAGATGACGAGGACGATGATGACGGCGCATTTGTCCTTGCTCCCTTCGCATATATCTAGCCGGTCAAATTTCTACTTCATCCTTTTAAACGTGTTTTTTTGATCCTCCGCTGTTTTTTTTTTATCTTCAATACACGCTTATTGATGAACAAACCGACCTGGCCGCATTTTTAATGCATTGAAACTCAAAACCGAGGCGATAATCACTTGCTCATACCGTTTAATATCTTTGTCTTTAAAAAAAATTCTAGAACAAATTATAGTACATATTTTCTAGATTTAAATTCTATGGTTGTCTCCAGGTCAATTGACTTCGTTAAATTAGTTAAGTTTCAAGATAAACTGATACCTCAAGAATAGCATTATTGTCCCGTGAAAAGTTTATTCAACTGTCAAACCAAGTGTTGATATTACAGAGCTAAACTTTGATCGGTCATTAGTTGTACACTTAAGTGCCTCCTGTGAAAAAAAAAAGAACGTAATTTTTCAAAAGTAAAATCCGCTTTCAATCCTCAAACTAAAAATGTTTGGGACGTTTAACCTAATCTTCGTGATGAAGACCCCTTTCGAACAATGTCTACAATAGTCGATTTTAGTATTAAAAAAAAACTACCCCGTTCTTTTAAACACGGCTGAGTGAGCATTTTATTTTTCCTTGATTTTTATTCGCAACACCCTCGGAACATTATGCCTGCAAACTATGATTCGGATATCCAAATTGACTTTCATAATGGAACTCTAGAAACTGTTATAATTCACTCTCGGAAATATCTTAAATACTGGAAACTGCCATTCATTTCGCTTTCTAATTTTTATGACCACCCTGTCTGTTGGGGCGTTAGAATGCACCGACTGCACCTCTGTAGAGAGGTAAGACTCCCCCAGTGGAGCCGTGGGTGGCGACCCGTGATGCTTAAGGATAGAACCCAGGTGGATGAGCAATCCATGACTTGCAATACTCCACTTTGGCCCTATCTTGGACTAGACAATCAATCGGCTGGTCACGTCAAGCCCTAGCACCTGATTTTCCCAACCCTATTGCCCTTATGGCAAGCCCCAATCCCTTTTTATAATATGGGTGCTAGAAGGCGGTGGCTGCGGGTCTACATATCCTGGGAATGACGTTAAACTATATCTGATGGTGAGGTTCCAGTTCTGGAGGTTTGGGGAATGGGGAGCACTGCTTCATCACCATTGCTCCCTGGTTCACTCTGACCCGGAGTGGTAGTACCTGTTAGGGTCCCATCTATGGGTTAAATAGAAAACATGAGTTTATAAACGAAATTGTATTATCCATTAAAAATGAAATTTCAAAACTTTGTCGGCATTAAACATTTTTGAATACCAAATTACCAATAGAAGTATTCGGCATAAAATAACCCAAGGGGTTGACATGCCGTAAAACCCAACTAAACATAATTTTTATGAACATGCATGTTTACTTTGCTTCTCATGGTTACATGTTAATTTCAAACTTATAACGTTTTAGTTGTACAAATAGTATATTTCATTTTCCTTCCAAAACTTATCTAAAATTTAAACCGGAATTTTAGTAGTTTTTAAAATTTTTTTTTGTTTCTTTAGCCTGAAAAAGACAAACGAAACATTGCACACTTAAATATGTGCACTATTCTACTTGGTTGGATTTTATGGCATGTCAACCCTTATTGGGGTATTTTATGCAGAAGATTTTTTTTTTAATTTAACTCATTTTAATTTTATTTTACCCATTTCGCTAATAAATGGGGCCCTAACAAGTACTGCGACTCTAGTACAGTGGACTTAGGAGTAATAGTTATAAAGGGGTACTCAACATTCTCTCGGAGCTGCAGAAATTGAATTTCATAACCTGAATGCAGTTTAACATTATACTTAGAACACTAAGACTCTCGCCCACCGCCTTCTAGCACATATGATTAAAAAAAGGGTCGGTGTGTCGTTATAAGGCTAATGGGGTGCCAGGGCTTGATGTCACCTGCCGATTGAGTGTCTAGCCTAAGTAAATGCTCAAAGTGGACTTTTGCATGCCGTGGACTGCTCAGACACCAGGGTTTCATTCTTAAGCATCACGGGTCGCCACCCACGGCCGACAGGTGGCTCCACTGGGGATTTTATTCCTCTACAGTCCTAGCCGACAGGGTAGTGCACTACTCTACGTAAATGGCATTCTATATTCACGTAGAATTCTTTTCTTTTGTAAAAAGTCCGGATAAAATATTTCAACATTTTACATAGAATTGCTTATTAGAACTTAGATTGCTTATAGCGCTTGAGTTTCAACTTGGTCACCCATCTAATTCTTAAACAGGCTCATCACTGCTTAACATCGATGAACTTGAAAACCGATGCTTTCATTGTGACTTGAGAGTTCTAACAATTTTTCCTCTAATATTTCAACACCTATCAAAATATTTACATTATACATATTGTGGTTGAGGATAGAGGAAAAAGTGGATATAACACTAAATTGAATTCATATTTCGCCTCATAGTTGGCAGAAGCTTTTTAAAAATGTATTGGCATAAATGTTTGTACATTCTGCTTTTATAGTGAAAAGTTAATTGGTTAAAGGGAAAATGAAGAGAGGGTTTTGATGTGTGGTATAGAGGAATGAGAAAAAGTAGGGGTGGGCTTAGTATGTGGGAATGGTATTTCTACGGGGTCAGTCGGTTGACTTTGAAGAGAATTTGATATTCAGAGTGTAGGTCAATGTGTGACGTTTAATGTATACCGAGGGGCCAGGGATATTTTTGCTTTAAGATATTTGAGAAATCCATTTCTCTATTCTTAACCACATTTTGTCAGATTTATTCAATCCTTCACCCCTCGTTAAGAGGGGGGGGGAGAAGAAAAAAAGAAAGTATCACCACGCAAAAAAAAACTTAAGCACGTCCGTTTCTGATTTTCGTCTCTGATGATAAAGTTTCTTTGAAATCGATAAGACAAAACAACTTTTTGTTTTTATTTTTATACGCATTGTATTGCCTTCAAATTTTTGTATTATAATATATATATATTGCATCCCAATTCTGTAATAAGGGATTTGACTGATTATATTAATTTTTGAATAAACGACATATTGAGTGTTGAAATTTTATTTTTCATTTTTTTTTAAGAATATGAGCAATTAATGTTTATGTATGCCTGGAAAATAAAATAATTAATGATAAAGTAAATATATATATATTAGATATCACGGGTTTTTGCTTTTTGTGCAAAAAATATGAAGATTTGATTTATATCTGAAGAATTTAGAAATAGCATTGAAATGCTTCTTGGAAATGTCCAGTATTTGTAAATCTAAAAATTAAACAAATTAATACATCAGGGGTTTTTCGCCCCTCTTCTACCCAGTTGACACTGAGTAGCCGCTTCTAGTATACTATAAAGAAACTACATGAAAATATTGACATTGATAATATCTCGTATCTCAAAGCAGCAATATACCGTGTTTCCCAGAAAATAAGACCGGGCATATATTGATTTTTTCCCTCCGAAATATAACACTAGAGCTTATTTGGGGGGCGGGTCTTATTCTTCATATATAAAAAAAAATGACATTTAGAAATTTCGTAATTTTTCTACTTCATAAACAGAAATTACGAAAAACTACATTTTGATCATTGACGAAGATGTGCGTTTGCGTCGCATGTGACTGGGAAGATTGCTTATTTCTTTCGTCTGTCTGCCGCTCTCAACTCGGACTTATTTTAAGGGGAGGGCTTATATTATAATCCTTCTGAAAAATAACGCGAGGTCTTATTTTCGAAGAAACACTATATATCTACATCTACAAAAACATAAATCATACACCTGGTAAGTAAAATTACCAACTTTTGTCGCGTGAACTAGTGATTACTTGATAGGCAATAAACTTACCAAGAAACTCTTCGCTTACAAACCATAGCACAATCCCTGCAAAATTAGGCATCAAATAATCCACAAGGATTGATGAGCCATAAAACCAAACCTTTTCATAAGAACTATTTTTGATGATTTATTTTTGAAAATGTTTTTTGAGCTAGAAAGGGAGTAGTGGTAATGTCAATGGGTTGAATATTGGGGAGATAAAAGGAAAACAGACACGCATGAAATATATCTGATTCAAATTCTTTCGGAATAATAAAATAAAACACAATTTACTAAAAGAAATTTGGACATATTTATTTTTTTGTCAGGTGCGTCCATTTCCCAATTTTTTGATTTAGCTTATTTGTTTAATGCCCTATCAACGTTCGTGGGTTATTTAATGCCAAAGCCATCAGCTTTATTTTAAAGAATGTGTTGTCTATAACGTTTTACCCTTTTGTTTTCTTTATTTTTCTCTAAATGGCAAATAGATTTTAAAGATTGTTTTAGAACTCTTCTTGGTTTAAAAACACAAAATTACTCCACCCTGTCGGCTGGGGCGTTAGAATGCACCGACTGCACCTCTGCAGAGGGGTAAGACTCCCCCAATGGGGCCGCCTGTTGGCCGTGGGTGGCGACCCGTGATGCTTAAGGATAGAGCCCAGGTGGATGAGCAGTTCATGACATGCAATACGCCACTTTGGTCCTATCTTTGGCTAGACAGGCGGTCGGAGAGGCCCCCTCCGATCAATCGGCTGGTCACGTCAAGCCCTAGCACCTATATGATTTTCCCAACCCTATTGCCCTTATGGCAAGCCCCAGTCCCTTTTTATTATATGGGTGCTAGAAGGCAGTGGCTGCGGGTCTACATGTCCTGGGAATGACGTTAAACTCTATCTGATGGTGAGGTTCGAGGTTTGGGGAATGTGGAGCACCCCTTCATCACCATTGCTCCCTGGTCCACTCTGAACCGGAGTGGTAGTACCTGTTAGGGTCCCATTTATGGGTTAAATAGAAAAATGTATTTATAAAAAAAATATTATCCATTAAGAATTGATTTATTTCAAAACTTTATCGGCATTAAATGACCCACTGAGGTTGAAATGCCGTAAAACAAAAAAAAAACAAAAACAAACAAAATTACTATCCCGCACAAATGTAATATGGCACTAGAATTTGAACCATTCCTCACTCACCATATATGTACATATGGGAATACTTTAGAATCTGTGTTTATTTTTTATTTTGATGACTAAAGTTTGAAAGATTTTTTTTAATGAATACGATGTTATGGTGAAAGGAACAATATAGTATATCCGGGTCGGTGAATGGAACGAGTTAAATTAGATAAAGGAGTTTAGTACTCGTGCCATATTTGTAATCATTTTTGCAATAGATATTGTTGGTTGATTGGATTTTACTGCATATCAACCCTTGTTGGGTTATTTTAGCCGAAGACGTTTAATGCATTCTTGATGGGTATTCATTTTTTTTAATTTAAACTCAATGTTTAAACAATTTTTAAAGCAATGTTTTCTATCTAAACCCATTGATGGGAATCTAACAGGTATTACTATTCCGTATCAGAGTGGACCTGAGAGTAATGGCGAAGAAAGTGTACGCCGCGTACACCAGAGCTCTACAGGGTGTCCACAAAGTCTGGGTACATGGAGATTTAACTAGTATCTATTTATGCTATTTTTTCTACCCAGATCGAATGATGGCTCTGTTATGCATTGAAAATGATGGAAATTATATTGAAAATATCATTTATTAACATTATAATTAAATAAAATTGTTTTGTTTTAAAAGTATGTGTTAATCCCCATGTACCCAGACTTTGTGGACACCCTTTAGAATTGGAACTTCCCACTAGATGCATTTTAGCGTCATATCCAGGACACTAAGATCCCTAAGTATGTTAAACAACTATGGTGCGCTCAAGGAATTACGATGAAAACAGGTTGCGAAAGACGATGGACGAGAGTATCTATAAACACGGATCGGTCGGTGAATGGAACGAGTTAGAGTAGAACATAGAAATTGCCTGACTGCTTTTGTCTTTCTGTCCCTTACAATAATAAAACATTAGGCCTTGTGCCAGGCTTGTGAGTTGCGCCGCTTTGACTGGTTTTCGATTAGTTACAAGTTGGTTAATATGCGGAATCGGTTGCAGTGGTGCAACCGAAATCCAAATATAGTCATTTAATAAGCTTAGCTTAGATACGGCACAAGGCCAGAAGTATGGGGTGCCCAATGAGAATCGAACTCACTAACAATGGGTTGCGAAACTAGCTTGATAAACATTACACCACGTGAGGTGCCCCTGAAATCCAAATATATGTATCGGTCTGTGAATGAAACTAACAGAGGAAGACAAAAAAGAAAAAAACAAGATCAATTGTATACCCCTGACATCAGCTCCTACAATAAAATTTCGAACCTTGGGCTCAGGTTTTAATTATACCTCCGTATCCATTGTTTGTTTGTGTTGTTTTTTGTTGTTGTTTTTTTGGGGGGTGGGGGTTGTATTTTGGGGCTTTTTTTGTAAATAAAGTGTGCGAGCTTGTTAAAGCGGATTGGGCGAATTGGCACGGTTCAGTAAAGGATAGCCACTCCCTACTTAAAGGAAGTGATTGGTTTGCTTTCGAACCTCAGAAAACTGGAAGATAGTCGCTGTCTCAGAGGGAAACGCGGAAAACCAAATGGTTTAAATTATATTTTGTTTCTCATTTTGTTTTTGACAATTTCTGGGATCTTTTCACCTCCACTCCCATACATACTCACTTGCATGCGTATTTTTGTTTTGTTCCTGTAAATAATTTATTTCTACGTTTATGTTTGTCTCATGCTAGTAGATTTTAAGTAGGTCAGTAACCGTGAAAATGACCGAGGTATTTTGGTGAAAATGTCCGAGGTATTTTAGTGAAAGTGATCGAAGTATTTTGGTAAAAGTGATCGAGGTATTTTGGTGAAAGTGTCCAAGGTATTTTAGTGAAAGTGATCTAGGTATTTTGGTGAAAATATCCGAGGTATTTTAGTGAAAGTGATCTAGGTATTTTGGTGAAAATGTCTGAGGTATTTTGGTAAAAGTGATCGAGGTATTTTGGTGATAATGTCCCAGTTATTTTGGTGAAAGTGATCTAGGTATTTTGGTGAAAGTGTCCGAGGTATTTTAGTGAAAGTGATCTAGGCATTTTGGTGAAAATGATCAAGGTATTTTAGTGAAAGTGATCAAGGTATTTTGGTGAAAGTGTCCGAGGTATTTTAGTGAAAGGGATCTAGGTATTTTGATGAAAATGTCCGAGGTATTTTAGTGAAAGTGATCTAGGTATTTTGGTGAAAGTGTCCAAGGTATTTTAGTGAAAGTAATCTAGGTATTTTGGTGAAAATGTCCGAGGTATTTTAGTGAAAGTGATCTAGGTATTTTGGTGAAAATGTCCGAGGTATTTTAGTGAAAATGATCTAGGTATTTTGGTGAAAATGTCCAAGGTATTTTAGTGAAAGTAATCTAGGTATTTTGGTGAAAGTGTTCGAGGTATTTTGGTGAAAGTGATCTAGGTATTTTGGTGAAAATGTCCGGGGTATTTTAGTGAAAGTCATCTAAGTATTTTGGTGAAAATGTCCAAGGTATTTTAGTGAAAGTGATCGGGTATTTTGGTGAAAACAGACTGTGGAAGGCGATGAATGATAGTAATTTATTAGCATGGATCGGTCGGGAACAGAACTAGCTAAGATAGAACAGAGAAAGCAGCATGAACAATTTTGTAGCCCTGTGCTCTCTAAAATTAAATTTTGCACCTTGTGCCCATGATTGCAAATTGTATCTCGGTATCGACCATTCTTTTAAAATAAATGACTTTTTATCAGGAGGTCTGGTGTAGAGATGCAACCGTCCTCCAAATATGACCGAGGCTAAATAACTAGTTTAAATAAACATAGTGACTGGTATGTTTTGATAACAACATGTGTAAAAAATTCAGGATACGACGTTATGATGAAAGGAATAATACAGTAGTGTTTGGTCCAATGTGCTTCCTGCATTGTCCCAAATACCTTTTTTATTTACGACAAGGAATAATAGAATACTAGCAGGACCTGTGGATATACTAGAGTATGATAATTTAATTATTACTATGTTTGATAATTTTACTTAAGAGTATTGCAAAATGCGTCCATATGTAAAAAGTATAATAATCTCTCTCTCTCTCTCTCTCTCTCTCTCTCTCTCTCTCTCTCTCTCTCTCTCTCTCTCTCTCTCTCTCTCATTCACTCACATTCTTTTTTTATTTATTTCCTTCGTTTCATTATGTCATTGTATGGAAAAGATAAGCGTTATCACTTCCGCACGCATACCACTCTCTCTACCTTTTCCCTACTCTCTTTCTTACTTCCTTTCTTATATTTTTTCTGTGTAGCATATTATTTTTTCTTCCCTTTCTTTCTTTATTATAAAAACGGAGTGGTCCGTTATTTAACTGAGGTGACGACACTCATAAAAATAATTCGGCAGATAAGCAACATCAGATAATCAGAATTTACATTTTTGCATTTCATCTTGGGTGATTCGGACGGTCTCATTTTTAACCAGAGGGTATTGCAAGATGATAATGGTCGTAAAATTAAGTATCACGAGTATTATATATATATATATATATATATATATATATATATATACTGGTATTTATCTCGTACCCCACTTGTACAGGTCAGGCACAAGGCCCTATTAACGTGGGACCACTCACAAACCGAAGCTGATGGGTGGCGGTTGAAAAATTGCGTTGATCCCTTCGGTATTCCCCCTCAAGGGGCGCCTCAGGCACTGGGCAATAAACCCAGTCCTGCCCCTTTAATATATATATATATATATATATATACTGGATCAGTAAATGGAACTAGTTAAGTTAAAGATTGGATAGTGCGACAAGCCCTCCTCCTACCGTTTTTAGATCACGTGATACATTTGCATTTTTGGTCAATAAATACTGTAAGATATGTGTATACATAAACATACGAGTTCTTTTATTTTCTAATCGGGAACACAACACACTGCAAGGCTCGGAGAGTAACTGTTTGTGATGAATCCTACAGCGGCCCTTGAAAACCAGACCTCGGATTTTCTATCTACGACCATCATGGATGTAACCAGGATAATTTCTACAATACCGACAACTAGTAAGGCTTTTGTACCGCATCCAAAAGGACTTGACTATAACACGGGAATATATTTACTTGTTGGCACACTCGTTTACTCGGTCGCTTGGATATCTTTTTTCTATGTGTTCTGTGGGAAGCGATGTAAAGATGATGAAAAACAGTGGACAAATGAACCATATATTGCCGAGATGGAAAGTTTTGAATTCGAAAATTGAAATTACTATTATTATATCAAGTCTTATCTTTTTGAATATTGGATTGGCAACTAAGTCCCAGCCTTTTTTTTTTTTTTTTTTTTTGTGAGGCTCGTTGATTTGTTGTCACTTAAAGCGAAACTCATCATCTTCTGAACCTTTCCTATCGAGTGAAGATGCTTCTCTATAGCAGTGTGGAAGCCTTCCATTTTCTCTCCCAGTTCCATGTAGTTTGAGGAGAGTTTTCGTGCAAAAGTTAGTTAATCGCTCTTCAACGAATTCAACTTGACGGCCAGAACGAGGTGACACCCTCTCCATACACAGTGCAAAAGTCGCGAGCAGCTTTTACGGCCTTAGAACCTCGATTAAAAGCAAAAAGATCGAAAATGCTCTTTTGTTAAAAACTTGACATACCATTTTAACCTGAAAATTAACTCAAAATAAAATAGATTCAAAAACAGATTGCAAAATTTAATTCCAAAATTTAAAAAAAAAAACGCGGGAACTTAGTTGTCAACCCAATACATGTGTTTGGTTAGGTTTTGTATGCTTGGTGCTCTATCGAGCTACACCAATCAAAAGTGTCCATACGGTTTTTCTTGTGGAACTTTAGCTAGTTCCATTCACCGACATCCATCGCCTTTCCCAGGCCGCTTCAACCGCGGGCACTCAATGTCTCTGTACTATTTAAAACAAATCTAGGAATAAATGTAGAAAGTTCATTTTGGTTGTTGGCTGCACCACTGCAACCGACTCCCTCCTAACCTTACAAAAAGGGTCGGTACGGAGATGCAACCGCGAACCTGGGCACAAAGCCCGAAGTATTATTTGGGGACGGGGAGAAAAAAACTTTTCATGTCGTTTTCCCTGTTCTATTTTAGCTAATTCCATTCGCCGACCGATCACGCCAATAAATATTTACATCTGTCGCCTTTCCCAGTCCGATTTGTTTAACAAGACCTCTGGCACTCCATGTCTTAAAACCAATTGATGTGAACATGAATGTATGTAGAAAGTGAATAGGCGGGAAAAATATAACAAAGATCCGAATCGACGAAACAAAGTTATGGAGAACTTGGTTACCTCCCCTTTTCTCTGGCTATTTTGAGAACCGTCGACTGTTTTCTAGTTTTGAGGACCGAATGTTCCCACAAATTCTTGTGTGTATGCTGACAGATAAACCAAGTTTTTTTTATTTATTCCATGTCAAAAAAATTATTTTACTTCCTCTTTTTACCGACTTTTAAGAATTCCTGTTCTTGAATCACTTCTTAAACGCTTTGTTGAACCAAATTTTAACTAAACTGCATCTAGTAGTGAAACTCCAATTCTGTGGGGTAACCCTTCATCGCCATTACTTCCACATCCAGTCTGACCCGGAGTAGTAGTACGTGTCAGGGTCCCATCTATGGGTTAGATAGATAAAAAATGAGTTTTTAAAAATGTAGTTTAAAAATAAAATTCAATACCCGACAAGAATGAATAAAACAAAACGTCTTTGGCATAAAATAACCCAACAAGGTTTGACATGCAGTAAAATCCAACCAACCAAACTTTAATTATATAAATTCTTGGTAAAAAAAACTATTAATAAGCCGATTGATAGGAGGAGGCCTCCCCAACGTCCGGTTTTGCACAAGTAAGACTCAAAGTGGGTTGTTACCATTCATAGACTGCTCAGCCACCAGGATTTCGTCCTTAAGCATCATGGGTCGCCAACAATTGACCCTATTGGGAGATTTTACCCCTCTACAGAGGTGCAGTTTGTGTATTCTACATCCTCGGCCGATAGGGCTTAACAGTATATAATGTCATGTTGAGTAACATTGTGTCTCTCACATAGAAATTGTATAACTTAAATACATTATGTGGTTCAATTCTGATATTAGATTTGAATTCAGAGATTTGAATCCGGTTAGAAGAATAATTTCTTTTAGCAGCAAAGAAGATATAGTTATTTACTAAGTTGGATGGGACTCAAGGCCAGGAGTATGGGGGCATCCAATGAGAATCGAACTTGCTAACAATGGATTGCGAATATACCTTGCTAACCATTACACCACGTGAGGTGCCCCAGCAAAGTAGATATAGTTATTTACTAAGCTTAGCTTATATATGGCACAACGCCAGAAGTATGGGGCTCCCAATGAGAATCGAACTCACTAACAATGGATTGCGAATATACCTTGCTAACCATTACACCACGTGAGGTGCCCCAGCAAAGTAGATATAGTTGAAAGTAAATCAATTGTATAAGTTTTATTACCTTTACTTTTATTTACTTCTGGGGCACGAGACGCAGGTTTACAAGTCAGTTGTCTGGACGAGTGAAAATTGTTAATACCAACTCGGCTTGGTTAGTGGATAGTGAATAAATAGACTTAATATATAATAAATTATTCGACTGAATCTCGTTATATTTGATACTCCTGATATCACAAGACCCAACACTTGAAGTCTCTCATCTAATTGAATTTAAAATCTCGAAATTGAAGTGGTGATACTTCAAAAGAGATTTTATAAATAAATCTGTTTGAATACATTTCTTAGAAATGTCTGATGGGTTGATACAATGATCAAAGAAGATTGGCGCTAAAACCCCGTGTAACAATATTGACTTATCGAGTGCCTAGTGTGGGCTGGGCTATCGTGCCGTTGGTAGCGAGATCGATTCTATCTGAGTGCCTAGTGTGGGCTGGGCTATCGTGCCGTTGGTAGCGAGGTCGATTCTATCTGAGTGCCAGGTTGTTTCGACAACAATGAATAAAAAATATACATGTATTTACGTTAAAGGTATACAAGAAAAAGTTTACTAGTTAGTATTTTATAGGGGCAAAAAAATTACATAATAAACCCCGAAATTCTAGAAAAGATTTTTTGACTTGTAATAAATTTAAAAGAAAGGAACTTTCCCACCATTAGACGGGGAAAAGAGATGGATTCAGACGTTTCGGTATGATCACAAAATAAAACGCAAACAACCTTGTCCAGGGTTCGAACTTGGCTCATTGAGTTCGTTTTCAATGACGATAACCGTTACGTTATGCGTGCCTCTCTACACAACTTATCGTGTATATCAGTCGTTCTCAACTTTTTTTAAAACTACGGACTCCTTTGATTCCCATTTTACTCAGGTGAACCCCCATAGCCATTCAATGATTAAAAGTCCTATTATTTTTCTGTAATTAAATTTTTTTGCTCTTTTAGTCGTCATGGTGGCCTAATGTCGGTATCAGCCAGACAGCGAAGGAGTCTATCCCCTTTTCACTAGCGCTAGACGAAGGAGATTATTTTAGCGTCTGAGGTGGAGCGCCAAACCTACCATCAGCTCCTCACTTTACCGCACAGGTCTCTGTGCTACTCATACGCTGAATTGGCGAGAGCCGGTATCGAACGAGGAACTTTGTGATTCCTAGCCGAACGCTCTACCGACTGAGCTAAACCGGCCTTCCAAAAAATGTTAAATGGCCCCGGTTGAGACCGGGAATTATTTTTACACTTAAATGAAATCAAACGAATAGATGATAAGATTATAACTTTTTATTATAGAATTGCATAAAGTATGTTATTTTACGGTATTTTTATTAAACTCGGGTCGCCGTGTCCATCTCCTACACCTATTACAATTTTAGAACAAGTGCATGCAAAAATAATAATATATTAATTATTAACGCAAAGAAAATTACTTCAAGCTGCATCATCGTCGAATCAGTCCTTGAACTGGGTTCGATCACATGGATCGGTCAGCGAATGAAACTAGCTAAGAACAAATATGTAAAATATACACACAAATCAAATCAAAATTGTTTATTTTCACATATTACACAATATAAAACAATGACACACCATCAAATACTTATAATTTTTACAAACAACACAACAATTAATTAATAGATTAAGCCACCAGATCTTAGTTGAGCTTGAGGGCAGGTTTTGTGGCATTAATGCTGGTTGTTGTGGTAATGGGTGAAGGATGATCATTAAATAGGACTGAGCCTATTCTAGTAGTGACCACCCCAGCTGATCTAATATTTTTTATATATTTAAAAACAATAGCATGTTTTGTTGGGGTTTTTAAGAAACAGGTACCTGGAAAAAACTAAAACTAGCAAACAAACAAACTTGAACAAAGAGACAAAAAACTTATAAAAACAACAGGTAACCAAGGGAAACAACAACGTAGAACAAATGGGTACAAAACAACAACAAACAAGAGAGACAGTAATGCAGAAAGACACAGATAATAGAAAAGGAGGAGAGGTAAAAATTAGTAAATATCTTTTTTAAAGTAAGTGTAGTGAGATAGCCAATGGCGTGTTATCTCGTTTACATATGTGTATTACAGCAGGAGATATATAGAGACAGTTTAGAGGACTGGGATGAAATTAGCCACTTGAAGCTAAGACCTGAGCTACGATTACGCTCGAAGAATTATTGATACTACTACAACAGAGACTACGAAACCATACCTCACAACAGTAAGGATTTATGGATAGCCAGGGTAGGAGTTTTATATATGTACTCTCTAAACGTGCAAATTTGTAGCTTGTCAAAGTGGTTGAAATGAGCAAAAAAGAATGTTGTTAAAATGCGAGCTTAATACTCAGGTCTGTCTAATTCTTTGTATTTTATTGTAAATAAAGTTGTTCTTTATTTGGTTAAAAAAACAGGGACGCAAGTGTACCAAAAAAGAGACGTCAACGAACGCACACTGTCCAGATATGCGTGTCTGATAGACAGATTTATTGTGACATCAGTCGCCATCGAGATTTTCTGTCTGAGTACCTCTTAAACGTAAATAGAAAGGCTTCTTGCCGAACATAGTGAAGCCTAGCGGAAGATAATGCATAGTTTGCCAACCATTGTCCGCGTCAACACCAACTTTCTGTCAGCAGAACGTAAAGAAGCTGACAGATTATATTAATATTTAGCAAAACCTCTGATAAAAAAAATTGAGCATACAGAGAAAGTTTAAAATCAAAACGAATATTCCATTTATTTTTAGGTCATTAAAAACAAAGTTTGCCTTCGAGGATTTTGAGGATTCGGTAGTATGAGCTCAATGCGTTCAGCTCGTAAATGAAATCAATTTTCCCTTCAATAGAAATAAACTGAAATGCCAGTAATCCGTTTCAGCACCCACACACAAAAAAAACACTTTTTTGTTACTTTCTTTTAATAATAGCACTATTCTATAAAAACAATAAGATAGAATGTAACAAATTATATGCTGTAATACGTTTGTCTTTTTTATTAAAAATATTCTCTTTGACGTGATAAATTTGGAAACGTAAATGCTTTTAGTGATCTTATTAACAATCTTATCTGAAGCTCGCTACGGAAAAACAGGGATGCAATTGTACAAAAAAAAAGAGAGAGACGTCAACGAACGCACACTGTCCAGATATGCGTGTCTGATAGACAGATTTATTGTGACATCAGTCGCCATTGAGATTTTCGGTCTGAGTATCTCGACTATTTCAAAACTTCAATAGAAAGGCTCCTTGCTGAATCAACGAATGTAGTGAAGCGTGACGGCAGATGTTGCGTAATTTGCCGGTCATTGTCTGCGTCAACACCGCTCACAAAAAAACAAAAAATATTAAATAGGTGACAGATCGTAACTAGTTAGCTAGATTTTACGACATGTCAACCCAGGGGTTTATTCTATACCGAAGACTTTTTTTTATTAATTCTTATTGGGTATTCATTTAAAAACTCATTTTTGAGCTATTTAACGCATGGATGGGAATCTACCACCCCAGGTCAGAGCGGACCTTGGAGTAATGTCGATGAATGGGTACTCCACACTCTCTAGATTGGAATTTCACCACTAGACACAAAACCCTCAGACACCGCCTTCTAGCACATATGATGAAAAGGGGTAGGGTTTTGTCATAAAGGCAATAAGGCCGGGACAATCACATAAGTGGTAGTGCTTGACGTGATTAACCGTGATTGATTGGAGCGAGACTCTCCGAACGCCTGTCTAACCTAAATAAGGTATGTTGCATGCGATAAACTCCTCAGCCACCATGATTCTGTCCTTAAGCTTCACGAGTCGCCAGCCACAGCCAACAGATGGCCCTACTGGTGGGGGTTACACCTTTACAGTGTATTCTAATGTCCCCCCAGCCAATAGAAAACTCAAGAAAAAAGTCAAGATAGAGCTGTATGCTGGTTAAGACATTGAAAAGGTTAGAAATTCTGTTAATATTCTCAATGCATTTCACCGGCTTTAAAAAAGTTTACAAATTGAATTTAAAATTAAAAGCCTAACATTAAGAGTAAAGTTTTTTTTTAAAGAAATATCACGTAGAGTATTTGAATGAAATGAAGCAAGTACGATACCGGGGATTCCAGTCCTACCCCTTCATTGCATCAATGGGGTTTGTTTGTTTTTTTGTTTAGTTTTATGGCATATCAACCTCGTGTCATTTAATACCAATAAAATTTTGAAATAAACTTAATTCTGAATGGATACTCAATCTTTTTTTATAAACCATGTTTTTCTATTTAACCCATAGATGGGACCCTAACAGGTACTACCACTCCGGGTCAGAGTGGACCAGAGAGCAATGGTGTGCTCCACATTCCCCAGACCTGGAACCTCAGAGTTTAACCTCATACCAAAGACATGAAGACCTCAGCCACCACCTTCTACCACCCATATGACAAAGGGTTTGGGGTTGCCATAACAACAATAGGGTTGGGGCAATCATATAGGTGCTAGGGCTTGACATAGCCAGCCGATTGATCGGAGGGGTTCTCTTCGACCGGCACCAATTGCAAATTGTATGACTGGATGCGGGAAACATGGTTTTCTTTAGTCTTGTCTGTCTCATTGTCATATGCAGTTAATGATTTCTACGGCATATTAACCTGTCCAGGGTTATTTTATGTCTAGTAATTCGGGAATAGTGTTTATATTTACAGTTTGTGTAGTTGTTAAGGGGTCTTTTCACGGATCTATTGAATAGAAGTAATTTTGAAAGATCCCGTTTACCCATACATGGGACCATAACAGGTACTATTAGTCCAAGTCAAAGAGGACCAGGAAGTAATAACAATGAATGGGTACTCCACATGCCGCAGATCTCCAGAATTTGAGCCTCACCATTAGATTAAGTTTAGTGTAATATCAAGGACACCACTCTCCAGGTGGATACAGTTAGCGTATTGCCGAAAAGGCGGGCTTAGTTTCACATACGGTTAGCAGGAGCTTGTCACCCTTCCAAGTTGAGATCTATTTTAGAGAGTCTTTAGGTCAAAAATAATTTAAAGTTAGCATAAGACCAGAAGTACAAGAGCTTAGTGGGAAACGAAACACTTCACTTGCAATGGTCAGCTAATGTAGATACCACGTAAGACTGCTACCATAGCAAATATGGAAATGAACTTTGAGAAGGAGCAGTAGTTCAACGTATTTTTGACTAACAAGAAGAGAGACCCTTTGGTTGAAATTCATAGTTTTTTTTCTCCTATACCGGTTGTCATATCAACGTTAAGGAACAGAGTCTGCAAACTCCTCGTCCAGGATTTGAACTCGTCTCGCCGTGTCTATGTCCTACGACGGTAACCATTTCACCAGGAGCGTCCAATTAAGAATAAACCTAGGAAGTTTTTGTTTTCCATGCATTTTGTGGATTCAAAAGTTTAAAACTCGATATCATCATAGTTGGGTAAGAAATTAAAATAAAATTTGTTAAAATAAAAGTCGCAATAATTATGCACCAACCGAATACATTTCTGGAAAGAAAAGTAATCTACGTTAATTGAAATACAGACTATTTGGTTAAGTTCTACGAAGAAAGGTTAAAATTTTCAAGCAGTAGCCATAGAGGAGATAATCCGTTGTTTGGCAATAATAACAGCTCTTGGATTTTTATTTAAATCCATACACAAAGTACTCAATTGAGTGAAAAAGTTTAGAAAAGAAATTAATCGATAGGGGTTCAAACTAAATGAACAGTTCGTTTTTATACATACGCAAGAGCCGCCGCCTGCACTTACGGTAGGATCGAAATGATAGGGTTTCTGTAAGCGGCTTCAAGGCAAAGATTTAAGTAGCTTTATAATTATTTATATATATATATATATATATATAATATATATATATATATATATATATATATCTACTTAATATATTGCCTTCTTGAAGCCGCTCACAGAAGCTCTATCATTTCGATCTTACTGTAAAGTGCAGGCGGCGGCTTTCGCACATGTTACGTGTTTACACGTTAAAATCACTATGTGAACCCCCCCCGCCATCTTTTGTATGCCTGAAACAATTGTGACTGGTACTGGATCCTTTTGCAATTGGAAGTAAAAATATAGATGAAATAAGATGGATTTAAATGTAAAGTTCCAAGCCTCCGGTGCCGTTTTAAAAAAAAAATTGTCAAGGATTTTAAGTTATTTTTTTTTTAAATCCAACCCATTAAACAGGGTTACGTAGAATCGATGATTTACCATCTGTAGACCTACAGACGACCTTGTTGTCCCAGCGAGTCTTAATGGCGTGGAAAAGTGAGATGACATGAGAACAGCGACACCCGAAAGACCACAAAGTCACTACGCATAGGATGGACAGTATCAGAAAAAACAAACACAAAAGAAACACCACCGCAACGGTCGCCCAAATATCAGTCGTATAGTGTAGTGTCAACGCAGTTGGCGTGGGCGTGATTCCAACAGTCGTGTCGTCCATTGTTTCGGTCTAAATTTTCTATGCACCTCTAAGAGCATTCTCAGGCCAGTTATATAGATAAAGGATGTATTCGTTTGTTCTAATGGAAATATCTCGCGTGGGGGGATATGGGATTTTTTGGACCGGACTAACCTATATAAATTGTGTGAGGTGTTTACCTCGAATATAGTTTACTTTAGTTTATTTAACCACCCCCTCCATCTCCAATCATCAAACGAATATTGGGAAATTTTTAAGTAGGATAGATACATAGAGCGAATGAGGTATTTTGGTGGAAGGGAACTGCGCAAGGAGAGAATGCAAGATTTTATTTTAATTTTATTTTTGAATGAATCGGTCGACGAGTGAACCTAGCTAGATAGATCAGTGTAGTTTTATGACCAGTTTTATAACCCAACCCCCAAAACCAAACTTCCGGCTATATGCCGAGTCGTGTGCACACTCGATGTATCTCACTTCTGAATGAATAAAAAGTTTATTTGGAGTGAGTGCACGAGTGTGCTCACTTCAAATAAATAGTTTACTTTAGTTTATTTAACCACATATCAATACCTTATGGGTTATAATGCACAAATTCCCAATGTATTTGTAAATGTTTGATTATAATCATAATTATATTGTCTTCGTTCCATTGTTTTAAAAAAGTATTTTCAAACATGAAATGGTTCAATTTATTTAGCTATCAAACGTTACTTATGAGGCAATTTATCCGAAGCCTCTTGGGTGACAAAATATTTCCCAATGTTTTGGGTTTTTTTTATCAAACAGAAGCAACAATTAAAACAAATCTATTATTAAATGAGGAGGTTTCTGTAGAAACAGATAATTTCATTGTAAATGTTTTGAAATTTTGTAAAATTGTCAGTGTCAAAGAAATATATAGTGACATTAAGATAAATGATATACTGAAAAAGGTAATATCAGATGTTCATTCACATCTGATATTTATTTCTGATTTTGCGTAAATGGCAAAAATAATGGGACGAAAGCAAGGAAAAAGAATGAAATCATAACAAGGGATTCTAGTTTAGCCATTCAACAGACTTGCAATGTTTTAATTGATGTCTGTAAATATTCGCAGTGGGTTTAATATTGTTATGCTTAGTGAATTTACTTAATTCACAATTTATTTGTAAATTATTTCTCTAGATGCTTGAGATGAGGCTTGATGATTAGTATTGTCTGCGTTATTCGAACTATTGTCCTCATCTTCATTGTTATCTGTACAACGTTTTGACCGATATGCCCTCCGGCCTTCTTCAGGTATTTCTTGTCGGACTCGGGAACCGTAGAATAATAATTAACACAGCTTAACTACCCCAGCTATGGTTAGCGGAATGAGAACACCCCATAGACTGAATAAAGGGTTAGGTTC
Source organism: Doryteuthis pealeii (assembly GCA_023376005.1). Lineage (NCBI taxonomy): Eukaryota > Metazoa > Mollusca > Cephalopoda > Myopsida > Loliginidae > Doryteuthis > Doryteuthis pealeii. The sequence goes on along the minus strand of CM042150.1, from coordinate 43,577,771 downwards.
AAAGTTCCGTGATGGCTCTCAATTACGACAAGAAGGTTCCCGAGTCCGAAATGAAGGTTCCGAGTTCGAAATGAAGGTTCCGAGTCCGACAAGAAATACATGGAGAAGGCCGGAAGGCATATCGGCCTAAACGTTGGACAGATAACAATGAAGATGAGGACAATAGTCCGAATAACGCAGATCATTTGTAAATGTTTGATTATAATCATAACTATATTTCCATCGTCCCATGAAATAATTTTTCATCGCTCTTTTTTATTTGCCTATAATAATCATTTGTTTTCTCACAGTTATGTAGTATTAAGTATTCCTATTCAATAGTAATAAGTATTCCCATAATATTTATTTTTTGCACAGTTATATGGTATCAAGTATTCCTATTCAATACTATTAATCTATTCACAATTATGTAATTATTCGTATTTGACAATAATCATTTGTTTGCACACAGTTATATGGTACCAAATATTCCTATCTAATACTAATAATTTTCAAACAGAACTATTTGACCTGTAGATGGAACTGTAATACGTACTACCACGCCAGGTTAGAGTGGAACTGGGAGTAATGGCAAAAAATGAGAACTCCATGTACTAATAATCCGCCTTAATTACCCCTCCCCCCATTGGAAATCTGAGATGTATAAAAGTAGCACTCTGAAAACGTCAGTCAGTTCGTAGTCAGCGTAAAGTGTAATAAAGCTTTCCTAAAAGTCTAAGCACTGGTTCTGTTTTTACTACACTGCATACTCCACAGAGCTTCAGATTTGGAATCTCAGAACCGTTTACTGTTTATATCCAGGACACTTCGAAAATAAAACAATAACGACAAAGTAAATATATATACACATTAAATATCACCAGGGCTTGGTTTTTGAGCAAAAATAATGAAGATTTGATTTATACTCGTGAAGATAATTAAAAAATAAAATTTAAAGGATAACAGAATAGTTTTTTTTTTCATTTAATATTTTAGATAGTAGACATCAACATTTCTTTACAGAGTAGCTGGATCAGTGCAAGGTCTATTTTTTACATAGGGATTTAAATGGGGCATCCCACGAGGATTCAACTCACGATTCAATAATAATGGATCTGTGTGACTAACTTAAAAAATCCCCTTCTACCCAGGCGACGCCGGGTAGCCGTCGCTAGTATATATATATATATATATATATATATATATATATATATATATAAGGGTTTTGTAATTTGCTTGAAGCATTGTGTATATATTGGTTTGTTGGTTGGTTTTGAAGGCAGTCACAATGCGAGTGTAAAGAAAAAAGAAGGTAACTATGATTTTTTTGTTAACCTGTCATTTTATTCGTTCTGAACGAATTTAGCAGCCGCTAAGACAACTTCAGTCCCAGTATTCTTCTTCTGATGGGAATTTTCATCCCGAAATATTAAGGAATAAAATGACAGGTTAACAAAAAACATCATAGTTACCTTCTTTTTTCTTTACACTCGCATTGTGACAACCTTCAAAACCAACCAACTAACCAATATATATATATATATATATATATATATATATATATATATAACTATTCTAGCCTTTTGTTTACGCAATGATCTTTCAGATCTTCCTATTTTTCCAACTTATGATGAAGTCAATATTTTACTCAAAAGGAATCAATAACCCAATGAAGTAAAATATGTTTTTAATTGACTGCCCAGATCACAAGATCTGAATACAGAGCAGTTAACCATATTTCAGCTGGAAAGGCGTGATAACGTACATCTCCAGTCTGTCCAAACATCAAAGAATTCTACTTGTTTGGTAAAGTAACTCCAGGAATCTTTCTTGGAGATTTTATTGGCAACTTCACAATACTTCTTTCTTTGTTTGGTTATATTGTTTTAATGGCATTTCAATCCTTATTAAAGTCAAATCTTATTTGTTATTTATAAGTGATTTGTGTTAAATAATGAGGTGTATGGAAGTCAGAGGTGTGACGTCAACAGTGAGTTGATGTGAAAATTGAAAGACTTTAGGAAAGTGTAATAATAGGGAAAAGAACGAAATTTGGTAAGCGTGTGAATGATGAAGTGAAGGTCACTGGCCTTTGCTTTTGATTTGTCGAGGAGTATCAACAAGTCAAGAGTGAAAGAGAAACTTGAATAGTCTTGCCTACGTTTTTGAAGGAGACGGATGGAAGATTCTGGGCTGAGTGTTGGAAAAGGACAGATGCAAGATGATTGTTTGTTCTCCAAGGCATTTTACTTGGGTTTATTTAATTTTATAACTTTGATATTTCGGACTGATGTTCTCATCTTTATTGTGTATAAACACACCGTTCAGGTCACAGTAACCTCAGGCTCTGTTTAGGTGTTTTTAATTACCTTAAAATAAATCATCTTCAGACGATTACCCTGAATTCAAACGTGGTTTCGGAACTGAAATCGTTACCACTAGCCCGAGGTTACAGTGGGCTGAACGTTGTGTTTATACACTATAAAGATGAGGACACCAGTCCAAAATATCAAAATTATTCATATCAAGCCTTATCTCATAAATACATACGAGTATTTGGATTATTTGGATTATTCGGACTATTGTCCTCATCTTTATTTTCATCTACACAACGTTTTCCAATTGGACACATGGCACAACGGATATAGGCGTTGAGTTAATACAGTTCTAAGTGACAGTTATCTCTGGGCTGCAGGTTCAATCCTTGCCAATAGCAACAGTAACATAGAATAATTAACACAGCTTAACATTTGAACCGATCACAGTTAACGAAATGAGAACAGTCTACCCTCGTGGATTGAATAAAGAGCTCGGTTCGAAGTTCCGTGAAGGATCCCGATTGCGACATGAAAGCTCCAGTGTTCGACAAGAAGTTTTCCAGATTCGAAAAAAAGGTTCCTTAGTTCGAGAAGATTCCCGAGTCCGACAAGAAATACATAAAGAAGGTCGGAGAGCACATCGGCCGAAACGTTGTGTAGATGACAATAAAGATGAGTACAATAGTCCGAATTATCTTATTTTATTATAATGGAGATACTGTGTTTTTCTGTCTGTAACCGAAACTATATCACTACTCAAGTCACAATTTCCTTAGTCATTTACGTCACATTCTCATGATTTTATTTTTATTTAAACCTCAATTATTAATAAAATTGTTTTACATTATTAATACTGTCGATCATATCTACATACTGATAACATGCAATTATATTTATATATACAACAAAAATAGCGGTTTACAGAGTGAAGGGGAAGACTAATTTGCATATTGATATTAAATTTTGATTTTAATACGTGCTTAGTAATATTGATTTCTAATTGTTTGCTTTTATCTTAATAAATATAAGCCAAAACCCGAGCATAAATTTTAAAAGAAATTCATTAACAAAAAGAAATAACTGTAATTTTATTCTTTACTTCCTATTTTAACTAAATAGTTAAATCAAGAAAATTTAGCAATGAAAGACGGAAGTGATGGAAGAGTAACTTTCAGTTGTTCTATTTTTCGATTTTACCTCCTCTATTTCAAATCTTTTTATCTGCATTCTTATTTAGTTTCATTAGCCTTTCTAATTTAATATAATATCTTATTACACTAAAACTTTAATACTTGCACCCGAAGTGCATATATTTGCTAGTCCAAATAATACAAATTATGAAGCCTCATCTAAAAAAAACTTCAGAGAAATAACATACAAGTATAAATTCCAATTTGTTTTGATGCTATTACTACCTGAAATCGAAGAGTGTTTTCTCCACCTCTTGTTTGTTTTATTGTGTTTTTGATAAAACATTAACTTTTTAGTTAGGTGGTTCGATTTCCAATAAAGCTGAAGTTGCTGATTCTTGAGAAGATTTAATAAAAACATTATCACAGCCGACGAGAAAATTTATAAAAACTATCAATAAAACAATTTCTCTGAATTTTTTTTTTAGATGAGGCTTGATGATTAGTATTATTTGTATTAGTCAGACTATTGTCCTCATCTTCATTGTTATCTGTACAACTTTTCGGCCGATATGCCCTCCGGTCTTCTTCAGGTATTTCTTGTCGGACTCGGGAACCTTCTTTTCGGACTCGGGAACCTTCTTGTCGTAATCGGGAACCTTCTTGTCGTAATCGGGAGCCATCACGGAACTTATCCTATTCTCATTCCGCTAACCATAGCTGGGGTAGATGCGTTAAGCTTTGTTGTACAGATAACAATGAAGATGAGGACAATAGTCCGAATAATACAAATAATACTAATAAAAAAATCATTTGAAACCTAGAAAAAATGCCTCTTCATCATAAGCACTGAGTTCAACTCCAATGGAATTGTTATGTTCTAACTTCATATCTCATCAAACAACATAGATTATTGTATATTGCGATTCCCTAACCTCTAGGCATAAAATAACCTAGATGGATTGACATACCATTAAAATAATTCAATCAATCAAAATCACCCTGGTGTAGGGTGACCCATCTTGGATTTTGTTATTCGCTACCAGTGGGAGGAGCCTACAGAGATTCTGCTGATGATAAAAAAATATTTTGAGTTGATATATATGTGATACTACGGAGGTGCATGGTTTAATGGTTAGAGTCGTATGAAATGGACTCGTCGTCTCGAGTTCAATTCTTGGACGAAGCTGTTTGCATTTCCCATAGTGCTAACACCTTGGAAAGGTATGAATCCAATTCTCCTTCCAGCTATGATTAAAATAGCAGGGCAGACTGGGATCTTTAACCATGGCTGGGTAACAAGTCAAGGAGAAGGAAATCTCTTAGTTCAAACCTGTTTAACTCCGCTTAAAAGATTGACCTTGTGTCACATCCTGCTTGTGCTGAGGGGTTGGCAAATATATATCTATTAATAATGGAGATTCGCTTCCGGTTTTTGTCTGTAACAAAAATTACGTCACTGCTTACGTCACATTACCCAAAATCGTCATAACAGAATAAATACACTCAAAATTTGAACATGCAACATTAGACAGTCCTCATTGTTTTTTTTTAAACAAGTTTTAATAAATACATGACTGGTATTATATATCTATATATAGTTTGTTTTATTTTAATACATATCTAAAGTTTACATTTCAAATTGTTTTTTTTTTTTAATCCTTTAATGAATTTGATGATTTTCCTTACTTAGGGTACAAACTCGCTGACATTGAATTTTTTACTCCCACACCTCAGGCAATATGTTTCAAAAATCTATTTTACATCGCCCGTAGGTGTGTTTTTTATTTTCTACTAGAGTATATAATGCTACGATTATTTATAAACATATTCTAATAAGCTTTGATGCTATTCTTAGCTCAGTCGATAGAGTGTCCGGCTGGTGAACCTCGAGCTTCCTGGTTCAATTCCGACCCTTGCCAACTCAGTGTATGAGTAGCACATGGATATGTGCGGTAAAGTGAGAAGCTGATGGTAAGAGTTGCGCTCCGCCCCAGACGCCCAAACAATCTCCTTGGTCTTGCGTTAGGGAAAAGAGGATAGACTCTCTCGCTGTCTGGCCGATACCGACTTTAGGCCACTCCGGTGACTTACTACTTGAAATCGAAGAATATTTTTGTACTAACCCTGTATATTTATAGTAATTTTGATTTTTTAAGTTAATACAATCACTTATTAAGAAACAAACAAAAAAGAAAATTTCTCAATTGGACACATAGTTTAGTGGATAAAGGAGTTAGGTTAAGACAGTTCTAATTGACAGTTATCATTAGACTGCAGGTTCAATCCTGGCCATGGGCAGCAGTAACATATAATAATAATTAACAGAGCTTAACGCCTCTATCCCAGCTATGGTTAGCGGAATGAGAACAGGATATCCCCGTAGACTGAATAAAGGGTTAGCTTCAAAGTTCCGTGATGGTTCCCGATTACGACAAGAAGGTTCCTGAGTTCGAAAAGATGGTTCCCGAGTCCGACAAGAAATATCTGAAGAAGGCCAAAGGGCACATTGACCGAAACTTTGTACAGATAACAATGAAGATGAGGACAATATTCCGAGTAATACAAATAATACTAAAAAAAAGAAAAAAAAGAAAAAGAAAGTTATCTGTATATTTAATACTGGTGTCCCTAAATCTTCCGTTCGTTATCATCCTGCACCACCCTCTGGTTAAAAATGGGACCATCCAAGTTGTTAAAGGTGAAAAATGTAAATACAGATTATCTGGTGTCGCTTAATTGCAGATTTCTTATTTGTACCATTTTATTTCACCCAATTTTTAAAATGAAACATTCCAAATGGCATTGCGTTACTTAAATGCCCAACGTAAAATTAAAATGAATTGAAAAAAAAAAAAAAAAAAAAAAAAGAAGTAACATGTTCGTTTTATTTGTAATACTGAAATTGTGAATTACGGAAGATATTTTTGCAATTTTGATCTTATGTTGACCCTGTCTCCTGTTTTAATTTAGGCTATGTTTTAGAGAGTCTGCGTCAGGCGAATTTCTTGTCCAACTTAGATATTTACAGTATGGTGTTTTTGTCACTTTCTTGGCGGCAAATTAATGTAGATATTTTAAATGCCCCCACCCAGATTTTTATCGACAAATCAATGTAAATATTTTACAAACCCCCTAGTAAGAAAAAGTGAGAGAGAGTAAAATCAATATTATTATATTTTTACATATTGAACTATTTCGCAATAGTTCTTAAGTGAACATATCAAACGTTGTAATTATTAAATTATCATACTGTGGTATATCGACAGGTCCTGCTAATAAGAAATAGAACTGAAAAAGAATAAAATAACATTAATTTCCAATCTGTTTTTTTTTTTTTTTTCAAAACTAGATTCCTTTTCTTAAATAGGCGAATTTTAAAACGGACATTACAAATAAGTAATAAAAATAAAACATTTGGAAAACACCGCTTTGTCGGGTCATATAGCAGACTACCTCAAAAACTTGTCTGGGGCGGGAATAAAAGGTTGTTGTCGTTGCACAATGCTATATATACAGAGGGGGTGCAAAAGTAGATATACAGTTATAAAAAACATGTGCTTAGTATTATTCATTTCAAATTGTTTGGTTTTATCATAACGAATATGAGCAAAAATCTTTGGGATAAATCTTAAAAGAAATCCATTAACAAGAAGAAATAACTAATTTTATTCTTTACTTCCGATTTTAAATGAATAGTTAAATTAGAAAAATTTAGCATTGAAAGACTGTAGTAACAGAAGAGTAAATTTTAGTTCTAATTTTCGATTTCAAGCTTCTGTTTCAAGTCTTTTTACCCACATTCTTATTTAGTTTCATTAACCTCTAATTAAATATAATCTTATTACATTAAAACTTGCATCCGGAGGGTGCATATATTTGCTAGTATTTTAATGCGTTATTCCAGTCAGGTTACCGTTTCTATAGTTTCATCGAAATAGGATAGTTACACTTTTAAAAGTAATACTCCAAACGAAGAATATTCTAAGGAAATTAGAATATTAAATGTAGGTGCAGGAGGAGATAATTATTACATTTATGTAATAGTCAAGTACAAGGTCAATTTAGTGAGGCATTGATGGAAATCCAGCATTATACTAGCGAATTTGTTGGAGTCAAAAAGTACATCTCAAGTGTTCCATGTTTTCAGAACTAAAAATTAGTTTGGTTTGTTTTACGGCATATCAACCTCAGTGGTCGATAAAGTTTTTGAAATAAAGTCATTCTTAATGGATACACAATGTTTCTTATAAACTCATTTTTATATTGAACCCATAGATTGGACCTGGGAGCAATGGTGATGAAGGGGTGCTCCACATTCTCCAAACCTGGAACCTCACCGTCAGATAAAGTTTAACATCATTCCCAGGACATGACACTCAGCCAACGCCTAGCACGCATAGGATAAAAAGGTTTATGGCTTGCCATAAGGGCAATAGGGTTGGGAAAATTATAGGTGCTAGGGCTTGATGTGACCAGCCGTAAGGGCTAAAGTGGAGTATTGCAATTCATGGACTTCTCAACCATCTGGATTCTATCCTTAAGCATCACGGGTCACCATCCACGGCCAACAGGTGGCCCTATTGGGGTAGTCTTACTCCTCTGAAGAGGTGCAGTGGGTGCATTCTAACGGCGCAGTCGACAGGATGGAACTAGAAATTAAGTGGGATTTCTTTTAAAGAAGTCTAAAAGAAATATATAGATAAGGAACTTAGAACACCACTTACATTGAAAACATTTTCACAAGAGAATAGTTACATTAAAAAAATGTTGTACAGACTCGGTTCTTAAATGATATTAAACGTTCATAAAAAAAAAAATTAAAAAAAAAAAAAAAAAAAAAAAAAAAACATAGTTGGCATCCTTCCGTCTACTTAAGACGATGGGGTTGTGTCAACAAATTATATATATATATATATACACACACACACATCTGTGCAAGTGTCTGAGTGGGTCAATGATTGAATGATCATCTCTAGGGCACACAAACAGTGGCTATTGTCTCCTTTCTACCTCTCTTTGCTGTATAGGCAACTCATCTGCCTCACTCCTCTTTGTGCCTGGTTTGACATGGGGACGTCATGACCCTCCGTTTTCTGCACAGACTTCCCTTGTGTTGATGTCAATGTGACAGGTCTCAAATGATCCACCCTCAAGAGCAGCGATAATTGTTAATGTTTTCAATGCATCTCGCCGATTTAAGAATACAAACTGAATGCCAGTATTTAGAAGAGATTCCTTTCTACAAGAAAATGAACATGCATCGGTTGAAATATGAAAGTTCTACATTAAAACAAGCGAAACAATATTCCATTTCCAGCAGTTATCAATTAGGGGGTTCACTTTCAATTGGTAAAAAACTTCAGTGTCTAAAAATATACTACATTGTCAAATTATCCGTACAGGACGTTTACAATAAATGATAACCCCCACAGAATAGGAGTTTTCAAAAGTCGCTAAGACGTTCGGACGGATTAAGATTAAAGACTAAGAGGCATTTGTAAAGATGCCGGATTAAAAGATTAATTAAAAGGATCCATTGAAGCTTTTATAAAGCTAAGTAACAAAAAAAAAAAAAAAAAAAAAAAAAAAAAAAAAAAAAAAAAAAACGAGATAAAATTCATCGTAATGAATTTAAATAGTTAGTACTATGGTCATGTCTAAGGATAAGACATTTCTACAAAAAAAAAATTTACAGATTAAAAAGATGAAGAATTCGAGAACATCCAGTTTGTTAAATCGTGTGCGGACATTCCTAGCCATCACTCGGTAGTGGTGTCGGCAACGGCATCGTTTTCTTTTGGATCATCAGCTTTACGACACAGAAGACTACAATCAGTACACGGAGGATTGCAGGAGCAATTGCAGGTCCTACACGGAACCTTCATTGCGAATATCAAAAATACTAAAACAAGTAGCATCCCGCCCATTAGGATAAGCAACTGTCTATTTAGACCAATCCCCGCATAGACAGAATAATGGTGGACTATAGCGCTATCAGTTGCGGTCGACGGATCATCCATTGTGCTCAACACAAAAACAACTTCTACTAACATTAAAACCGTGTTCTTTTATAGTAAAGGACGTACAAAAAAATGTGAGGTAAATGGATGATGGGTCAGACTAATCTAACCGAATAAAAAAATTGGGAGGGGGTTGTTTTGTTTTTTCGTATGCAGAATCTATATATTAATACTGGTATTCCATAATTTTCCGTCCGTTATCATTTTGCAACACCCCCTGGTTAAAAATGAGATCGTCCAAGATTAAATGCAAAAATGCAAAAATTTAAATACTGATTATTTGGTGTCGGTTATCCATCGAATTATTTTTTCTTATGAGTGCGGTCACCTCAGCTAAATAATGTACTATTCTGTTTTTTATTATATAAAAACAAAGGCCATGTTGCACAGAAAACTATGACAAGAGAGAGAGAGAGAGAGAGAGAGAGAGAGAGAGAGAGAGAGAGAGAGAGAGACGTTTCTTCTAATGTCGAGTGATAGGCTGAAAAAAAGAGTATGTATGTGGGAGACAGAGAGAGAGAGGGGGGAGACGTTTCTTCTAATGTCGAGTGATAGGCTGAAAAAAAGAGTGTCTATGTGGAAGAGAGAGAGAGAGAGAGAGAGAGAGAGACGTTTCTTCCAATGCCGAGTGATAGGCTGAAAAAAAGAGTGTCTATGTGGGAGAGAGAGAGAGAGAGAGAGAGAGAGAGAGAGAGATCCATCCATTAGCCTTCTCACAAAGCGAAAAGACAGTCGCTAAAGAAACAGTCGTTGGAATTATGATTAATATACTTTCTATATATTGATCTATTTGCAATAGCTCTTAAGTATACATATCAAACGTTTTGGTAATGCAAAAACAATAACGTTAATCTGTTTCAATCGATGATGAAAAGAAGGAAAAAAGAAAAAAAAAAGAGTGAGAGAGAGTTAAATCAAGATTATTATACTTTTTACATATTGAAGTATTATGCAGTAACTCTTTGGTAAACATATTAAACGTTGTAATATTTAAATTATCATACTGTGGTATATCCACAGGTCCTGTTCGTGTTTGAATTATGTGAAATAGTTTAAGAATCAGGGAGAATTTATCCAATGTAAAGAGTGGAATTTAATGCGTGAGCCATTTTGCGTTTCCCTTTTGGAATAAGTCAGCCAATAACAATTGACACTGAAAATATTGCTTTGTCTACAATGGAGGAGTTTATCTTTTGAGAACGATTCCGTGAAACTGGGCGTTTTGGGATTCAATCTACCAAGATGAACAACGATTGAAAAAAGCTGATGTTTACAATAATTCATTTTTTAATACAGAAACTATTTTCTTAGACATTATATCAAAACGTTATTGAGATGGGGTGGTCAGTTGTAAGATCATTAATCGACCATTTGATTGGTTGGTTGTTGGCATATGTGAGTTATTTAACGCCAAATCCTATATACATATATATATATATATATATATATATATATATATATATATATATATATATGTGTGTGTGTGTGTGTGTATATATATAACTTTCAAAGAAAGAAAAACTTAACAAACCGTCATTCTGTAATAATTTATTTCGTTCTGAAACTCAATTTTTTTTTTTTAACTTTGTTTCAAAATTTTAAAACATTCTTAAGAGCCCAGCCTCATCAGACGGATTTTACAAAGAAAAAAAAAGATTTTGAAGATCCCAAATAGAATCATCCCTTACAACCAGTCATTTAGATACCTTATATATAGAGCCGGGTTAGCTCAGTCGGTAGAGCATTCGGCTAGAAACCACATGGTTCCTAGTTCGATTCCGGTCCTCGCCAACTCAGCTTATTAGTAGCACAGGGATCTGTGCGGTAAAGTAAGGAGCTGATGGTAGGTGTGGCGCTCCACCTCAGATGCCAAAACAATCTCCTTGGCCTAGCGCTAGTGAAAAGGGGATAGACTCCGTCGCTGATTGGCTGGTACCGACTTTAGGCCAGCCCGACGACTTTACTTACTTATATATATATATATATATATAATTTGCTTAATGAAAATTATTTAACTTTATGTGTATTAATAAATTGTTAGAAATAATTTTCATTAATTTCATGTGTATTAATAAATATTGGTGGTTGACCCTCAGCCACCACCAAACAAAATAACCAACCGACTGACCGCCTTGCTTAACTAAGGACCGAAGTGGAGTGTTGAATGTCACTGAACCACAGGCTGCTCAGCTACCACAATCCTGTCCTCAGGCAATACGTATTACCAGCCACGGCCAACAGAGGGTCCCATTGAGGGGGGATGTCTTACCTCTGCAGAGACGCAATCGACCGTTTGGCTTGGTTATGGAGATATACATTTCATTGTTGCCTCGGACTTTTCTGATGAATTAAGTTTAAGTTTCGGATAAACTCTGCCATCAGCGATTGACCTTGTATATATATTGCTTTATGTGCAATGGAGTGGTGCAACCTTGGAGGAAGACTCCTTGAAAACAGGGCGTTCGGGACTGGAGGCACCAGGTTGATATACAACAAGATAAAAACTGGAGGCGCGTGGTGTAATGGTTAGAGTCATAGGAAATGGACTCGGCGACCCGAGTTCAAATCTTAGACGAGGCTGTCTATATTTTAACTTTACCACTAGATGTAGTTTAATATCATTCTCAGGACACGATTAGAATAAGCTTCCGGTTCAATGTGTTTTCTGTTTTGTTTTTGTTTTTGTTGTTTTTTTCTTTGGGGGGTGTTTTGTTGTTTTTTGTTTGTTTGTTGTTGTTTTTTTTTGTTTTTGTTTTTTTTTTTGTTTTTACTTTTATCTTTTAGTCTAGATTCTTATAAATGCCTCTATCTTTTTCCAAGTTTAACTGTCTAGCGATAAATATAATCTTCCGAAAGATCAATATATATCGCAAACTTCATGTACAGATAACCTGTCACACTTAATAAGTTCTGTGAACCGAATTAGACATTGATATATATTTTTTACAGAATACATCTCTTCGGTTACTGCTGAAACTGTAAGATTTGTTCGTTTTAAGAGGAGATTGTTATTAATAAACATGTAATAATATTTCTCGTTTCCTGGGTTGTAATGACATTCTATTTGGTAATAAGCTTCACTGTTTCATATGCAAAAGGCTAATACTACTGCTGTGGTCGTTGGTGTTGGTGTACTGACAATTGCTCCAAATATTTTCAGTGAACTTTTATATCAATACATTCTTTCCATTTTGAATTACTCAACTAAAATACAATGCCTGACCAAGAGTAAGTGTTTAAGATTTATACAATCAGTACATTTGTGCATTTTGTGGTACGACAAAGAAAACAATAAAATACTATCTTGTAACAAATAGTAAAGTCGTCGGGGCAGCCTAAAGTAGGTATCAGCCAATCAGCGAGGGAGTCTATCCCCTTTTCACTAGCGCTAGAGCAAGGAGATTGTTTTAGCATCTGAAGTGTAGCACCACACCTACCATCAGCTCCTTACTTTACCGCACAGATCCTGTGCTACTCATACGCTGATTTGGTGAGGACGGGAATCGAACTAGGAATCATGTGGTTGTCTAGCCGAACGCTCTACCGACTGAGCTAACCTGGTCCTACCCAAATAATACGCCCCATGGGCATAAGTATTTGAGTTTTAATACACTTAAATACTATATTGAATTAGAAAGACTAATAAAATTAAATACGAATACAAAAAAGATTAAACTCATTTTTACTTTATTCTAATTGATTTGAATATAAAATTACAGATAGGATTGCTTTTGATACGTTTGACAATAAAAACAATAATAATAAAAATCAATGAAACCAAATGATTATTTATTAAACACGGTTTTATTAAAACTTGTATGCAAATTATTCAAACCATATACTATGTAAACATTTATTTCTTAATACTATATAACATAAGCGAAATAATTGGGCCTGTGTCTATTAATGAAATTAACGGCGTGATCCCAGGGGCCCATCTCCCCAGGCAATACCTGCCCCTCGATTTAAATGGACGGGACTGGGTTTATTGCCCAGTACCTGAGGCGACCCCCTTGAGGGGGAATGTTGACGGGATCCATGTATTTTTCGCACCTACCACCCATGAGCCTCGGTTTTTTATTTTTGTTTTTATTTATTTATTTGGTACTTAGCACTTATACAATAAGGTTCCGGTTCAATGTGTTTTCTGTTGTTGTTTTTGGTTTGTTTGTTTTTTTGTATTGTTTTGTTTTGTTTCTTTTTTGTTGTTTTTTTTCTTTTTTGTTTGTTTTTTGGGGTTTTTTTTTTTTTTTTGGTTTTTTGTTGTTTTTTTTTTTCATTTTCTTTTCTTTTTTTTTTTACTTTTATCCTTTAGTCTAGCATCTTATAAGTACTTCAATTTTTTTCCAAGTTTAAATGTCTAGTGATAAATATAATCTTCCGAAAGATCAATATGTATCGCAAACTTCCTGTACGGATGACTTGACAACGTAGTAAATTCTGTGAACTAATTTATACATTAACACATTATTTTATTGAAAATGAATACATTTCATTGGTCGGATGACCAATGTGTATTCATTTGGCCGTGGATTTATGTCGATATTTGTGGCTTCGATCAATTATCAGTGCTCTCTAAGAAGTTTTAACAAACGAGAGGAGAGCCTTCTCCTAGACTGGTTTTCATACCAAGGTTAAAGAGCACAGTCTGTCCTACTATTTACCCATAGCTGAATGGAGAATAGTTGGATTCCTACCTTTCCCAAGGGTATTAGCGCTATGTAAACTGTAGCTTCGTCCAGGATTTGAACTCGGGTCGACGAGTCTATTTACTACGACTCTAACCACTACACCACCGCGCTCAAATATTTAGACATCATTTACTATAAAATAAACACGATACTGCGCGTTTAATTCCTTTTTCAATAGAATTTTCACTCATGTGTAAAAATAAACATTGATTTTCGGACTTGTAAATGTCTTTTCTGCATTTTCAGGGATACATATATATTCCATTCATTTGCATATGTGTGTGTATATATGGAAAAGTGTATGTTTGGGCATACAGCGTGTGTGTGTATATGTGTGTTTGTGTGCAGACACTCCAGGGGCGATGACCAATATAAAAATGCCATTAAACTAAATCCCATTCCATGCATCTATTTCTGATCATAATGGAGATTATGTAAATGTCTGTCTGTAACTGAAACTATGTCACCACTGACGTCACGATTTCCTTAGTTATTTCAGTTATATTCTCAACGATTATGAAATAGTCATTAATTAATTAGCATCTCATTTGTTAACGATGTCTCTATAAAAGTCTAAGTTACATTTGTTGTAAAACTGCCCATATGTGTTATATATCACTAAGAAATAAAGATTTGTATAGTATGTGGTGGGAATAATTTCCACAATGATTTTAACAAAACTGGGTTTAATAAATGATTATTTGCTGGTGCCGATTTCTAATATCATCATGCCATTCTCAAACGAATTAAAGCAATCATATATATAATTTGATATAGAAATAGATTAAAATAACATCAAAATGAGTGTAATATTTTTATACTTGTTCTTATTTAGTTTCGTTAGTCTTTCTAATTTAATATATCTTATTACATTAAAATTTAAATACTTGTGCCCAGGGGTGCATACTTTAGTACATGTAAATATGCTATTATCCAAGAATTTGAGGTAATTCCAGTAGACATGTGTCAAAATGTTACACAAGGGTTGGTTGGCAGCCTTTCGTCTACGAGAGACGATGGAGCAGTCTCAAAGTTTTTTTTCTTTGAACTACATAGCCTGGGCGGGTTCGCATGGAGGATAAGCTGTTGCCCATGCAGCAAATCCTCCCTCTCCACACTACCGCTGTGATCCAAAGGAAAGTTAAGATACCGATGCGGTTTGGCAACGGTAGTGTCGCAGGAGTTGATGGGTAGCACTGGATTTCAGCATCACGTCACCTTAAGGACACCGGCTCCAGATTTATTTTCGGGGTTTATTCCCCTAGCCTTTCGTTGAAAGGCAGCAGAGGTTTTGTGTCGGACTTTTCCTTGACTGATGGGTTGCCGACCAAGGCTAAAGAGCCCCTTTTAAACCATGCGAGTTTGTATTGCAATAGAAGAAGTCACAGTTAACCATGAAATGGAAAACTAATTTAACTCAATTATACATTAATTATACTAGCAAATATATGCACCCTCCGGGTGCAAGTATTTAAGTTTTGATATAATAAAATATCATATTAAATTAGAAAGGCTAATGAAACTGACTAAGAATGCAGATAAAAAGATCTGCAACAGAGGGGGTATAATCGAAAAATAGAACAACTTTGAAACTAACTATTCCATCATTTTCCATTACTCCCGTCTTTCATTGGTAAATTTTCTTAATTTAACTATTTAGTTAAAATAGGAAGTAAAGAATAAAATAACAGTTATTTGTTTTGTTAATGGATTTCTTTTAAGATTTTCGTCGAGATTTTTGCTCATATTCATTAAGATAAAACCAAACAATTAGAAATCAATAATACTAAGCATATATTTATTAAAATCACATTTTTAGGATCAATATGCAAATTAGCCTTTCCATTCACAATGTAATCCGCTATTTTGTTGTATATATAAATACAATTGCATGTTATTAGTATGTCGATATGGTCAACAGTGGCTTCGGCCTCTGGACCATTACTATAATTAACAGCGTCGATCCCAGGGGGCCATCCCCCCAGGCAACACCTGCCCCCTCGATTTAAAGGGGCTGGGCTGGGTTTATTGCCCAGTGCCTGAGGCGCCCCCCTTGAGGGGGAATGCCGACGGGATCGACGCAATTTTTCACCTGCCACTCCATGGGCTTCGGCTCGTGTGTGGTCCCACGTTAATAGGGACTTTGTGCCTGACCCGTACAAGTGGGGTACGCGGTAAATATCGATATGGTCAACAGTGGCTTCGGCCCTGGACCATTGATATAATTAACGGCGTCGATCCCAGGGGGCCATCCCCCCAGGCAACACCTGCCACCTTGATTTAAAGGGGCAGGGCTGGGTTTATTGCCCAGCGCCTGAGGCGCCCCCTTGAGGGGGAATGCCGACGGGATCGACGCAATTTTTCACCCGCCACCCCATGAGTCTCGGCTTGTGGGTGGTCCCACATAAATAGGGACTTTGTGCCTGACCCGTACAAGTGGGGTACGCGGTAAATACAGTAGATATGGTCCACAGTATTAATAATGTAAAACAATTTTATTAATAATTGAGATTTAAATAAAAATAAAATCATGGAGAATGTGATGTCAATAACTAAGGGAATTGTGACATAAGTAGTAATATAGTTTCGGTTACAAACAAACCCACAATCTCCATTATAATAAGATTATATGCTTACCGTTTTTTGTTTACGAATTTATTGTTCGTAAGATGTTGTGTGAAGAGAACTATCTACAAGAAAATGAGTCATGAATTCTGTCGCACTCTGTGTGTGTGTATAAGCATGAGAGAGAGGGATGGAGTGCAAACATCCCCACAATGTTCTATTAGATTAGTTTAGCCCAAACCCGCCATTTACATCAAACTTTTAGACACCTTTTCCTATAAATTAGTCAAGATCTTCTTTTTAAAGAAACGTTTCTTTGAAAGGACATTTGAAACAAGAACAATGACTCTAGCGTCGACCACTGCTGAGATGACAGCACCCCACCCATATTCGTTCTATGAGGGCACTGGCCTTAATCCCTATTTTATTATTTTTATGGGTTGCCTCTTTTTGGTGATGGTGTGCTCTGTAATCACCCTGATTGCAGACTGTCCAGAAAACGTTTGCTCCGGTCGTCATCACTGTAGTAAATGTCATCAAGCGGATAAGAAGAAAAAGGCAGTAAAGAACATCACTGCCACACCACTGATGTTGAATAGATAGAAATATATAATTACCGCATGTTTTTATTCCTAAAATATTTTTTGTAGAAATGTCTATTTTTAGACATGTGCGTAGTTTGTTTGTTTTTTAACTTTTGGACTTACACTAGTAAATCTTATCATATTTTTTTATTTTTAGAGTTCTATAAAAAGAGCTTGGTTATTTTATTTTTACTTTTTTTAATCCGACATCTTTACAAATGTCTTAAACTTTTTTTTGACCAGATCAAACGTCGTGGTGATTAATGGAAACTCTGAGGTCAACATTTTGTACTGCAGACCACCTCTACTGATCACCTGGCGATGTAGTGGTTTCTATTAATTTAGACAATGAAGTGAATACCTCATTTGTTACGGTCAGAACTGGAAAATTTTTCGCTTTTGTCTTTTAACCTAGAAATTTATCACAAACTATGTAGCGTTTCTTTTCTTTCTAGGAAATTAGTTTTTCAGCTAACGAAATTGAATTTTTATAAATTCTTGAATCGGTGAAATGTATTGAAAGCATTAACAAATACCCAGCAACCTCCCACATGTTTTTGTTTTTTTTTTTTTATTACGTTCTCTTCATTCCTATTCCACGTCCCGTTTTTCTGCATGTCTTCGTAACCAAGAATGAGGACTTTCCTTCTCCCAAAGCAAAAGATCCAGCCTATGTCCGCCCAGTCGGTGCGGCGTTAGAATGCACCTATGAGAGGAAAACTCCCCCAAATGGGGGCCACCTGTTTGCCGTGGGTGGCGACCCGTGATGCTTAAGAATAGAACCCAGGTGGATGAGCAGTTCATGACTTGCGATACTCCACTTTGGCCCTATCTTGGGCTAGACGAGCCCTAGCATCTATATGATTTCCCAACCCCTTTTTATCATATGGGTGCTAGGCGGTGACTGAAGGTCTACATGTCCTGGGAATAACGTTAAACTCTATCTGATGGTGAGGTTCCAGTTTTGGAGAATGTGGAGCACCCCTTCATCACCATTGTTCCCTGGTCCACTCTGACCCGGAGTGGTAGTACCTGTTAGGGTCCCATCTATGGGTTAAATAGAAAAATGTATTTATAAATAATTGTACTATCCATTAAGAATTGATGTATTTCCAAACTTTATCGGCATTAAATGACCCACTGAGGTTGATATGCCGTAAAACCTAACCAAACCAGCCTATGTGCAGTTTGACTAATACTGGTTGAATATTCAATTCCCTGACTCTACGTCTGCATACATCTACATCGAGTGTAGAAGAACAAAAGAACTACTTAAAATTACGACTTAATTACCGAACACTTTCAGAAAAACTTTGCAAATAAAATATTTAAATTTCAAAATAGTGGTATTATAAGATAACTTTGAGAGGAGGGGATTCTTTCTTTTTTTTTCTCTCTCTCCTTTTGGTCAATTCTCTGAAATTTTCAACTTGGGAATAAATCGTGAAAAAAATATTTCTATAAGAAATACGGCATTAGCGAATAAAATGTAAAGTTTTGAAATAGCTGTATTAGCAGCATGACACTATTGAAAACTAGAAATATCCTTTTAATAACAGAATTGTCTTATAACTGAAATTAGTTATTATCCGTGTCAATCTTATAAAAATCCTGTGAATATAAATTACATAGTCTTCATTTTTATAAAAAAAGGACGTTCCATCATAGCTAGCAATCACGGATATTCATTACGATTGAATAGCGAGTTCGATCCCTGCTGAATGCCCCATAAATGTAACTGTATCTCATATCCTACCCGTAATGAGTGGGTTGGGTGAATACGTACTCTTCATTTAGAGGATTATCACAGCACAATCTTTTCTATCCCTGCATCACATAGATGTTTCGTAAGCCAACTCGAGAATAATATCACACGAGGATTTGGGATATATTTTAAGTGGTTAGTGTTAAGTGGCTCTCTTTAGATATTCAGTCTCTTTTTTTAATCTGTGCTCGGACCGCCCTGTCGGTGGGGCGTTAGAATGCACCGACTGCACCTCTGTAGAGGGGTAAGACTCCCCCAATGAGGCCACCTGTTTGCCGTGGGTGGCGACCCGTGATGCTTAAGGATAGAGCCCAGGTGGATGAGCAGTTCATGACATGCAATACTCCACTTTGGCCCTATCTTGGGCTAGACGGGCGGTCGGAGAGACCTCCTCCGATCAATCGGCTGGTCACGTCAAGCCCTAGCACCTATATGATTTTCCCAACCCTGTTGCCCTTATGGTGCTAGAAGGCGGTGACTGCGGGTCTACATGTCCTGGGAATGACGTTAAACTCTATCTGATGGTGAGGTTCCAGTTTTGGAGGTTTGGGGAATGTGGAGCACCCCTTCATCACCATTGCTCCCTGGTCACTCTGACCCGGAGTGGTAGTACCTGTTAGGGTCCCATCTATGGGTTAAATAGAAAAATGTATTTATAAAAAAAATTGTATTATCCATTAAGAATTGATTTATTTCAAAACTTTATCGGCATTAAATGACCCACTGAGGTTGATATGCCGTAAAACAAAACAAACCAAACCATCTGTGCTCGGACCGTCTGACCATGCCAAAGACCCAATCTGACAATGCATTTAAACATTTCTCCGTAGCTTGTCATTTGTAACTATCATGAAGATAGACATTAAATTGCAAATATTAAACCTGAAGATATTATTTGAATGAAAACTTATATAGAAGCCTGTAATATCAAAGTTTAGAACTTATTGAAGAATAGAATAAACAAATTCAGATTCAGATTTTTTTTTTCTCTCTAAAATTTGTTTTGTTTTTTTAAGTCACCTTTAATTACTTTGATTCGATATAAATGGCATTGTTCAGATCAGCAGAATCAAATATAAATTAATATTGAATTGAACATCAAATAAATTTTTTTACAACAAAATCAAATATTTAAAATGTATCATAGAAATCAACAATGAGTTATAATAATAGTAATAATAATTAAGTGGCTAGTGTTTACATCCCTTTAAATATTATGTCCCCTTTTTTTCTTTTAGTTTTTTAACCTATGCTTGGATTCTCTCTGACCCCCCCCCCAAAAAGAACACAATTTCGCAAAGCATATTAAACATTTCTTCATAGCTTTGATTCGTAACAATCAGAAATACAAGAATCAAATTTCGATTACTTTTAAAGTGAATTCATTATTTGAATGATAATTCATATAGAACACTAACAAAAAAGGTGAGTAGCACATCGAATACTCTTTAAAAGAAAGTCAGACTCTATTCTTCATGTGTCTAACACTTGTCTAACCTTACTTGAAACTTCTGGTGGTGAGCACTGAAATCCAGTGGAAACTTTTAAAACCATAAATTCCTCATCTCAAAATCTCTGTAAGACTTCAAACAAAAATAATTCAAAAGAGAATCTTTAGTGAGCCAAAATTAATTTTTCTCCGTGGAGTTTTCTACCTACAAAATCAATTATTAAAAATAATATCGTAAAAATCAAATCAAACACAAATAATACGTTATAATAACTAGCAAATATATGCACCCTAAGTATTTAAGTTCTAATGAAACTAAATAAGAATACAGATAAAAAGATTTGAAACAGCACAGCTGAAACTTACTGGTATTCAGTTATTTTATCTTGTTAATGGATTTCATTTAAGATTCATTGAAGAGATTTTTGCTTATATTCATCCAAATAGTTATAAATCAATAATACTAAGTTTTATTAAATTCCAAATTAGCCTTCCCGTTCACCGCTATATACCATAGTTAACAGTATTACAATTCATGCGAGAATTGTGACTCGACTCTCCACTCAGGTTCTGAAATTCATTCTCTGACTTATGTTTATTAAGGTCTCCTTACCGTACCGTATATACTTGTGTATCATGCGATTTATTGAGATCTCTTACAGGTGGAAATTGTAGGTGTACTAGTTGGCCTAGGACACACTTTGGCTATCTGTTTGCGCACTAAGTTTGTATATTGCATATAGTAAGCCCCCTGTAATGTTTGTAAAGTTAACTACACCATGTATTATGTAAACCTTTATTTCTTAGTGATATATAACGCACATTCTAGGGTTTTAAATGCACTAATAATATCGTCTGTTTTGAGGCAAATCTAACTCAGATTTTCATGGTAACATCATTATTAAAATTTATTCTACGTATTAAGGATTTTGACTAAGTTGCATACTCATTGATAAACTTACGAAATTCTTGGGGATATTGTGACGTAAGTATTGACGTAGATTCAGTTACAGACAGACACCGAATCTCTATTATAAGATTGCTGTCGTTGTTAGATTTAAATATAACAAAGAGGAAGAAGAAATAGTTGATAAATAACGTAAGATCTGTCTCCTCAGAGAAAGATACACATTAACTAGCTCCTATACCTACCTCGCATCAGTAATCCCCTGATACCAAATATATTTTTTTTTTAAACTCAAAGGTATACAATGAAATGAATTTGTATCATGCGACTTATGGAGACTTTTTTCTGATGGGAACTGTACGAGTACCAGTTAGCCTATGACAAACTTGGCCAACTATTTGCATACAGTATATACGAGGGGCGTTCAATAAGTAATGCCCTGACCCACTTTCAGTTGTTTGATCTAGCTGAAATTTTGCATGTGCAATTATTTATATCTCTATAGATTAAGCGGCAAATTACAGCTCTGAAATAATTATGGTTTCTCATTTACAGGTGTTTTAACTGAGTCAAGTGTGAAATGGAGCCTGTTGAGTGTCGAGCAGTGATCCGGTTTTTGTATTTGAAAGGACGCATACCACGGGAGACTTTTGATGAAATGAAAGTAAATTATGGGGATGATGCCCCATCATATGACCTTGTAAAACGCTGGCATCGTGAATTCAAACATGGTCGGAACTCTGTGGAAGCAGCTCCCAGATCTGGTCGAAAGGAAAGCGTTTCCCAGATGATGCAGTCTTGATTTCTGAAGTGACGTCGTGGTTGGAGGACCAACCTGGGGTGTTCTAAAAAACGGTCTCTAGAGTTGCATCAAACGATGGGAGAAATGCGTAACTCTGGTTGGCTCCTATGTAGAAAAAGACTAATAACTGTGCCAAGTTTCGTTGCTCTACTCCTATGGGAAGTGGACCAGGGGCATTACTTATTGAACGCCCCTCGTATAGTATACGACTAAACTGCACTCGCATGTGGAATTTCAGTTTTCGAGGTCAGGAATGAGTGGTTTAGCCCCATTGTTACCCTTACTCCTAAATTTCCTCTGACTTGAAATTGCACTGAGTTTTCTTGATCTCTCGTTCAAACCCGCCCCATATATAATTGAAATCTGGAGAAGGATGTTACTTGATAAGTACCGAAACTCACCAGAAAGCGAGCGGACTGTAGAATGCTACTCGATCCACTTGCATAACGAGCAAGAAGTTCAACTCAATGGTTGTTTTGTTAGGTTTGTTTTGGTTTTGGTTTTGGAGCACGTTCTCTCCTGATGACCCCAAAACAAAAACGAACATAACAAAACAATCATTGAGTTGAACTTCTTGCTGGTTTTGCATTTATTATTTAAAGGTGAGTAACGTCCTCTCACGTCTTACTAGATGTTACCAGATTCCACGCATTACTGTTTTCAAATTTCTTAAAACATTGAAGAAATGTCTTATTCTTAGATATATTCCTAGATTTAACTTTAAATTTTGTCCAGTTAATTTTTTATCATTTTTCGATTTTTTTTCGTTTTAAACTTAACTCAATAAAAAGCAGGTTCAGTGTTTGTCTTTTTTAATTTTTAAGAGGAAGAGGAGCGGTAGGAGGAGGAGGAGGAGCTCTTAAACTAGTTTTGACCATGAGAAGAGAGACTCTTTGGTTTTATTTCCTTCTTCTAGACTAGTTGCTATACCAAGGTTAAAGTGTCTAGTCTGCCCTAATATTTACCCATAACTGACGAAGAATAGATGTATACCTTTGCCAAAGATATTAGTGCTATGTGAAATGCAAACAGCCATGTCCAGGATTTAAATTTGTCTCGTGTCCATCTCCTACGTTTTTACCTTTATTTTTTAGCTTGACATCTGAAATGCCCCTGATCCTGGAAGATCAATATCTATCGAATACGTTGATAGATTTTCTTTACAGATTGAAAGGGAATACATCTCATTATTTGCAGATAGAATTGAAAGATTGTTTCGCTCTTTATATTTCAATTGATGTAGCCTTTTTTCCACAGGAAAGTACAATAATTGTTTTAGCACTAAAATTAAAGTATTGATATTTGAAATATCAAAATAGTGGAAGATCTTGACCTCTGATATTTAAATGAACTTTCGGTTGACCTTTTTAATTTCTGATTAAAATCTTAAAAAATCTATGAATTCAGCAGATTTCCTAAACATATGTGTCTTCTTTTCATAATATTTAAAAAAATAAATTTACGAATAACCCACAATCAAATGTCCTTGTCATGAGTCTTTAAGCACCAAAAAAGGTCAAATAAAGGAATTGATAAAAATTCTTGGCGCTTTTTCTTGACCAACCCTTTAAGCTTCAGTAAGTTTCCTTATAAGACATACGATCTTTTAATGTCAGGAGTTAATTTTTTTTGGGGGGACACCCCTCAAAAGCATCGAAGCGATTGCATTCAGATAAATGTACCAGTCCTAGTCTGGAGGACATTCCGAAACACCCACTAAATGAGTCAAATGTAATCGTGAGTCATTTCAACCCGTTCAGTAGAGACCACAAGCAGTGATATTCCTTATAGCGATATTGTCTTAGAACTAAAATTAAAGTATTGATATTTGAAATAT
The DNA here is from genome assembly GCA_023376005.1 of Doryteuthis pealeii. NCBI lineage: Eukaryota > Metazoa > Mollusca > Cephalopoda > Myopsida > Loliginidae > Doryteuthis > Doryteuthis pealeii. Next base: position 43,553,720 of record CM042150.1, on the reverse strand, counting down.
CTAAAAAGTGGAAGATCTTGACCTCTGATATTTAAATGAACTTCCGGTTGACCTTTTTAACTTCTGAGTAAAATCTATGACTCTAGCAGATTTCCTGAATTTACATGTTTTTTTTTAATATTTAAAAAAATAAACATACGAATCACCCACAATCAAATGTCCTTGTCATTAGTCCATGAGAATTTATTTAGATAAAAAAAATGTCTCAGCACCAAAAAGGAAAAATAAATAGATAAAACCTGTTGGTGCTTTTTTCTTGACCAATGGAGACCCCTTAATCTTCAGTAAGTTTCCTTATAAGACATACGATCTTTTAATGTTAGAAGTTAATTTGGAGGCAGACTCCTCCAAACTATCGAAGCAATTGCATTCAGATGAATGTACCAGTCCTAGTCTGGAGGACATTCCGAAAAAACCACTAAATGAGTCAAATGTAATCGTAGAATTTCAACCCGTTCAGTAGAGACCACAAGCAGCGATAATCCTCCAGTGATGATGATAGCTTTTTGATTTAGTGCGTCCTGAAACGCATGTATATGATTTGAATGAGTCGCTGGGAACTTTTATGGGTCACAACTAAACTTTCTTAATAAATTATACAATTTTCATTTATGAACAACTAATGCCGTCTAACCCCTACCTTATACCTGATACAGTGTAATTCGTTTCCAAGAAAATATTGAAATGTATTTACAGTTAGCTGGAAATTATAGGGGAAGAAAAAACACTGGGATACGATTTTTCTGCGTCCTTTTAGATTTTTATACGTCAGTGACGCAGGACGCGTAACAATCAGCATCTCTGTTCCTCTATTATCAAATCAAACAGATCTCACAAATATTTTTAACAACATTTAGTGAATGTTTCGGAATGTCCAACATTGTAAAAACGAAAAGAAAAAAGGAAATCAGAAAAAACATTCCCACAATGTTCTATTTGCTTCGATTAGTCAAAATCCGCCGTATGTTTTATACATCATTTACAATAAAATAGACATGATATTGCACGTTTAATTCCCTGTTCAATAGAATGTTCACTAATGTGTAGAAATAAAATTTAATTTTCAGACTTATAAATGTCTCTTTATATCAATGTCGGGAATATGACATATGGGCACCTCACGTGGTGTAATGGTTAGCAAGCTAGCTTAGCAGACCATTGTTAGTGACGTGATTCGATTCTCACGCCCATTGTTGACATCCTGGCTTCAGCTTTAATAAAATATAATAAACATGCATCTAAGTTAAATTATACTCTTTTACATACATGTGTGAACATGTAAGTGGATATTTGAAGTGAGCACACTCATGTACTCACTCCAAATTCTTTATTCAAAAAATAAGAAGTGAATACATGAGTGTGTCACAACTCGGCATATAGCCGGAAGGTTAGGGTTTTTTTTTGGGGGGGGGGTAACAAAGCTGGTCGTACCACTACATGGATCTATTTAGCTAGGTTCACTCACTGACCAATCCATTCAAAAATAAACCTGGCATTCTCTCCTTTCGCAGCCTACTTACACCAAAATGCCTCTTTCGCTCTATGGCTTTATCCTACCTAAAATTATCCCTTTCGAGTGATTTGAAAAGTTTTTAAAGCATAAGCTTCGTATGAGAAGGAAATGGAGGAGTGTGTGAACATGTAAGTGTGTATGTTTGTGAATATGTATGTATATATATGTGTGTGTGCGTAAAGCCATTCCAGGGGCGAGGACCAATATAGAAAATGCATCTAAGTTAAATCCTATTCTGTACATCCTTATGTGTATATGTATTTGTGTGTGAGCAAGAGAGACAGAGCAAACACCCCCACAACCTTCTATTTGCTTAGATTAGTTTCGCCCAAACCCGACATTTACATCAAATTTTTAGACATCCTTTACTATAAAGTAGTCAGGGTCCTCTTTTTTTAGAGAAACGTTTCTCTGGAAGGACATTTGAAACAAGAACTATGACTCCAGCATCGACCACTACAGAGATGACAGCACCTCACCCATACTCGTTCTATCATGGTGTCGGGTTTGATCCTTATTTCATGCTTCTAATGGGCTTCCTCTTTCTGGTGTTGGTGCTCGCTATTGTCGCCCTGGTTAAAACCTCACGAGACTTCAGTTGCTCGTGTTGTCGTCGATGCACTAAGCGTTACCAAGTCGAAAACAAAGAAAACGAGACTGTCGCAAAGATAACTGCCGACACCCCTGACGCTGAATAGCTAGACATTTCTGTCTTAATTCCTAAAATATTTTTTTGTAGAAATGTCAAATTCATAGACATATCCGTAGATTGTTTTTTAGCTTTTAGATTTACATTAGTAAATCTAAATTTTTTTTCGATTTTTATAGCTCTATAAAAAGAGCTTGATTGTTTAATTTTAACTTTTTTTTAATCTGGCATCTTTACAAATGTCTAAACCTTTTTTGGACCAGTTCAAACGTCGTGACAATGGAAACTTCGAGGTTAACATTTGTACCAGAGACGTTCTCTACAGATCATTTGACAATGTAGTGATTTTTATTCATTTTTACAATGAAAATGAATACCTCATTGGTTACTGCTGGAACTGGAAGATTTTTTTTTCGCTTGACTTTTTAACCTAGAAATTCATCTCAACAGATGTAGCCATTTTTTTTTCTTTAAATTAGTCTCTCGGCTAACGAAACTGAATTTGTATAAATTCTTGAATCAGTGAGATGTATTGAAAACATTAACAAATACCAGCTACTTCCAGGCCTGATTTTGAAAAATTTACGTTTACTTCATCTTTCCTATTCCACGTCCCGCTTTTCCGCATGTGTTTGAGACAACATTATTTCTCCCATTGCGAAATATCCAGCTGAGTACAGTTTCTGACTAGTACTGTTGAATATTCAATTCCCTGAAGGACTGTATGCCACCATACATCGAATGGGCAAGAACAAAAAAAATGTACTTGAAGTTACGACTTGTAAATCAAACGCTTCCAGAAAAAAATACTTTAAATGAAATATTAAATGTCATAAGCATGACTGTAAGACTTTACTTTTAATGGGGGGGGGGTCTTTTTTCTTAATTTTATTTTACATTTTTATTTATTTTCATTCCCTGTTGACCTTTTCAACTTGGGAAAACCGTAAAAAAATTAACTACGTCCCTAAATAACCATTTAATTGTCAATGTTTTTAAAAATAAACTTTGACAATGTCATTACCAATGTTGTGATTAATCCTTTTATATCTAAGAAATGTAAGAAAATTATTTCAATCCTAAATTCTGCCGTGATCTCTTTAAAAATTGATTCTGACCATTCTCCAATTTCGCTAAGGAAAAATGACATTTGTGAATAAAATGTTAAGTTTGAATAAAAACTAGAAATATATCCGTTCATTAAAATAATTATCTTAGCTGTGAAATTAAAACCTTGACAGACGTAATTGGCTTTTTTTTTTTTTTTTTTTTTTTCTTAAACCAAACTCTAGATTTTTACATGATATTTAAATGAACTTCTGGTTTGACCTTTTTAACTTCGGATTAAGATGAAAAATATCACTCTATATCAGATTTCAGGAATTAATTTTTTTTTTTTTTTTTTTTTTTTTTTTTTAAGAATAAACTGCCGAATCGCTCACAAGCTAATGGCCTTGGCATTAGTTCTTATTCGTGTCAATCTTCTAAAATCCTGTGACTATAAATTACGTATTCTTCATTTAGTGGAAGAATGTCCCATCGTAGTGTAATGGTTGCAAACATTCTCGGATATTCATTTCTACTGAATAACTAGTTCGATCCCCGATGGATGACTCCTAATTGCCCGTAGTGAGTGGGTTGGATGAATACCAACTCGTCATTTAGGGAATTGGCGCAGTACAATCTTTTCTATCCCTGTATCACATAGAGTTGTAAGCCAACTCGAGAATAATATCACATGAAGATTTAGGATAGATTTTAAGTGGCTCTATTTGAATATCCAGTTTCTTTTTTTTTTTTTTTAACTGTGCTCGATCTTCGTCTGACCATGGCAAGGACCCAATCTGGCAATGCATTTAAAACATTTCTCCGTTGCTTGAGATTTGTAACTATTATGAAGATAACCATTAAATTGCAAATATATTAAACCTGAAGTCATTATTTGAATGAAAATATATATAGAATCTATAAATAAATATTGAATTGAACATCAAATACTCTTTTAAAAAGAAATTCTGTCTCTATTGTCTAACCTTAACATCAACTTCTGGTGGTTCGCACTGAAACCCAGTCAAAACTTTTCAAACCCTAAATTCCTTATCTCAAAATCTCTTGTTACCAGTTTGTAAGATTTCAAACAAAAATGATTCCATCACTGGTTGAATTCAAGCGGAAAATTTAGTCGGATAAAATTAATTTTTCTCTTAAGAGTTTTATTCCAACAAAATTAAAAATGGTATCGTAAAAACAACCAATGACTTATAATAATGATAACGCAGAAATATTTAATTCACATTCTGAATCCGTTTCTGATTCATTCACTGACTTAAGAGGTATGTCAGAAAAGTTCCAGGTTTCGAGGTCCCCGAGGGGCATCGTCCACTGCAAGTTCTTGCCACGGGACCAGACGATCAACCAGTATATCTACAAGGAGATACTGCGGTGTTTGCTTCGTTAAGTGCGCGAGAAGAGGCGAGAGATGTGGCAGGACAACTCAGGGTTGCTTCACCCTGACAACGTACCTGCCCACACTGCCGTGAGTATCCGAGACTTCCTGGCCCAGAAACACATCACTGGGCGGGAGCAATATCCCTACTCGCCCGACAAGGCTCCATGTGATTTTCCCTCTTCCCCAAGCCCAAGGGGGTCATCAAGGGAACCAGTTTTGAGGATATGCACGACATAAAAAAGGCCGAGACGACAGAGCTACGAAGAATCCCGGAAGAATCCTTCCAGCAGTGCATGCAAGCGTGGCAGAGAAGGATGCGAAAGTGCCTTAGACTCCAGGGGGGTTAATTTGAAGGTGATAACTTGTAGTTTAGATTTGAAATAATTTTTGTGACGCCAGTCCTAGAACTTTACTGACATACCTCGTATTTCATTAAAGTATCCTTACCGTGCCGTATTTACTCGCTTATCATGCGATTTATGGAAACCTTTTTTTTTCTCTGGTTGGAATTGTAGGCATACCAATTGGCCAAGGACAAATTATTGGCCAACTATTTTCTATTTTCATACATTGTCCCAAGTATAACGTTAAACTGCACTCACTTGTGAAGTTTCAGTTTTACTATTGTTATCATTACTCCCAAATCTCCTCTGACTCAGAGTTGTTCAGAGTTTTCTTCTTCTCTCACTTAACTGCGCTCCACACATAATTAAAATCTGTGGAGTTAGGTGGCCAAATGTTAGAAGTAATATGTTCACAGAAACTCTCACAACCAACACTGGGTTCTTCTACTTGTGTAGAATGGCACCGTGTCTTGTTGGCAACCATAGAGTCTTCCATCAGCTACTCTCTCAATCCAGAGCAGCAGTACTTCCTTCAGGAACCTCATTTATGATACCGTGTTGAATTTGAGGCCATGTGGGAAGATGAATGCAGACATAACGTCACCATCGCAAATGACCAACCCAGCCACCATGATGTTGACTGGATGTTTGCTTTTCATCACTATCGGTATATCTTGTTGTGACAGATAGTTCAACAGTTCTGTGATTTACGATCTGATCCAGGCAGAATTGTTTTCTTATCTGGGGAAAAATCAAAGCATATTCAGTTGAGAGGAGCTTCAAATTTTCTGCCTATAAATCATCACTTCTTTTCGATGTAAATTTCCCGCCAATAAACCTTCGATTCTTTTTGTTGTTATTTTTTTAAATAATTTCTAAAATAAAAATAGGGATTTAATTAAATCGTAAATTGTTGTTAAAACAACAAACTGATATTCATCGATGATTTCTTATGTATACAGAAACCAAACAGGAGGGACATGGTGAATTAGTTTTTATCGTTGGAAAATGAACACAGTGAACCAAGTTCAGATCCTGGACGGGGCTATTTGCATTTCACATAGCGCTAATACCTTTGAGAACGGTATGAAGAAACCTACTATTCTCCCTATATATATTAGATATGGGTTAATAGTAGGACACACTGAGAACTTTAACCTTGGTATGGCAACCAATCTAGAAGAAGGAAAACTGAATACAAAACAAAGAATCTGTCTAAACTACTTTGAGAGCTACTCCCCCTCCTCCTGATGCCTGAGCATTACAATTGGCAAAAAATATTTTTTTGTATTGACAGTAATCTGTATCCCCGCCCAAAAGCTCACAGGAACAACAGGGCTGTCACCGAGATTTCTGTAAAAAAAAAGATTGCTGGGGAACCAAGTTCAGATCCTGGACGGCGTTGTTTGCATTTCACATAGTATAATGAATCCCACTCCTTTCAGCTATCGTTTGATAGTAGGATAGGCAGATTTAGGTAGGATTTAACAAAGTCGAAGAATCAAGAAGTATTTATCCAATTCCTTAAAAATGGAATTTAATGTTTTGGACCATGCTCCTCTTTCCATGTAGGCATAATTCAGCGACTGACCCTTACTATAGTGCTTTTGTGCAATTGAGGGATGCAGCCTTGGAAGATAACACATTGAAAAATGTTGTTTGTGGCCTGATGCCACCAGATTGATAAAAGGTCTTAAAATATAATAGGAATTCCTTCTTTTTTTTTTTTCATAGAGAAATTTATTTTATCATGTGTTATATCAAATGTTAGTAAGGTGCGACCATTAGAGACGACATCATTGATCGTTCCATTTCCCTTGGCAAGAGATGTGTATCCTCTTTGTCGCCATCGAAGTCTACCTCATTGATCGTTCTGTTTCAATTAGCTGTAGATGTATATAATTCTTTGTAGTGCCGATCACTCGTCACTGATTGACCCTGAATTTATTTCTTTGAATGCAATGAAGAAGACGGCCCCGTGAAACTGAGCGTTTTGGCCTCAATGACATCAGGATGAGAAATGATAGAACATTTTGGAATATACTATTAACTTTTATCATTGGGCTTTTCTATTTTCTAACATATCTTTTTCTTAGGTGTAATATCAATAATTAATGCGGTGGGTTTGGTTGATCTGTAAAGGAATACCTTTGGAAATGGTATAATGAATCCTACTATTCTCCGTTCAGCTATGGTTTGATTGTAGGATAGACTGTGCTCTTTAACCCTTGTTTTGCAAACTGTCAAGAAAAAAGAAAACTCAATTCAAATCTGTTATATCCCGTTTAAGAAATTGACCTTAGGCCACATTCTGCTCTTGTGGAAGGGTTGCTATATACATATACGATAACCGAACTGAATATAAGTTATACGCCACGTTCAACGCAAAAAGAAGAGCGCCGCGATCAGCACATCTACACTAATCCGGTCGATCACTGATTTGTTATGTAAACTGAATTTTCCTGACAACGATAACCTTATTGCAGCAGGGTAAAATCTGTGTCACTTTTAATGAGACGCCCTTCCTCTAAATCAGACGTTCTCAACCGGGGTCCATATGGACCCCCGGGGACCATATAACATTTTTTGGGACCCGGGCAAGTAAAATATATTTAACTATAAAAATACAATGGGATTTTTAAACAACGAATGGCTATGTGGGGTCCACTAGAGTAAAATAGGATTAAAAGTGGGTCAATAGATAAAAAGTTTGAGAACCATTGCTCTAAATGAAGATTTAATATTCGTAAAAATTTAAAATTGACACTGTAAAAAAGTAAAGTCGGTATCAGCCAGACAGCGAGGGTGTCTATCCCCTTTTCCCTAGCACTAGACCAAGGAGATTGTTTGCGGTGTCCGAGACAGCTCCTTACTTTACAGATCCCTGTACTACTACATACGCCGAGTTGGCGAGGACCGGTATAAAACCAGGAACCTTGTTGTTTCTAGTCCGACGCTGTACCGACTGAAATATACCGGCCCTATTTCTAAAAACTTTGGTAAATGCATTAAACGTTGGTCTAGAAACGTACTTTTAAATAATTTTAGCGATTTAATCCTAAGTTGAAAAGATCAACAGGGAATTGATCAAAGGCAAAAAATAAATAAATAAATAAACGAAAACAGCCTCCACCTAAAGTCAAAGTCTTTACCAGCCGGGGGTCCAGTAAGCTTCGGCCGATGGACCGATAAAGTAATTAACATCGTTGATCTCAGGTAGCCACCCCCAGGCAACACATGACCCCCTCAATTTAAAGGGCAGGGCTTGGTTTATTGCCCAGTGCCTGAAGTGCCCTCCTTTAGGGGGAATACCGACAGGATCAACGCATTTTTTTTTACACCCGCCACCCATGAGCTTCGGTTTGTGTGCGGTCCTACATTAATAGGTCCTTGTTCCAAACTCGTACACGTGGGGTACGTGGTAGATATCATGCTTAGGATATCGCTGTTATGAAATTTAATATTTTATTTACAGATTAAAAAAAAAAAAGTATTTTTTTTGTTCTTGTCCACTCAATGTCTCGTGGCTTAGAGTCTTTCAGGAAATTGAATATTCACTAGAGTAAATCTAAAAGTTAATAAAAAAAAAAAAAAAACTACGTACACGTCTAAGAATTAGACATTTCTATAGAAGGGCCGGGTTAGCTCAGTCGGTAGAGCGTTCGGTTAGAAACCACAAGGTTCCTAGTTCGATAGCGACCCTCGCCAACACAGTGTATGTGTAGCATGGGGATCTGTGTGGTAAAGTAAGGAGCTGATGGTATGCGTGGCGCTCCACCTCAGACGCTAAAAATAATCTCCTTGGTCTAGTTCTAGTGAAGAGGGGATAGACTCCCTCGCTGATTGGCTAATACAGACTTTAGGCTACCCCGACAACTTTACTTTTACTTACAGAAGATATTTTATGAATTAAAACATGCGAGTAATTAGAAATTTTCAACATCAGTGTTGTCGGCAGTTATATTCGCGACAGCCTCGTTTTCCTTTTTTTCGGCTTGGTGACGTTCATGAAAACAGCAGCAATTTCTTTCCCGAGAGATTTTAATCAGTGCGATGATAGAGAGCACCAACACCAGAAAGAGAAAGCCTATTAGGAGCTTAAAATAGGGATTATATCCCGCTCCTTCATTGAACGAATATGGGTTTGGTGTTGTCATCTCTGTGGTGGTCGATTCTAGAGTCATTGTTCTTGTTTCAAATGTCCTTTCAAAGCAACGTTTCTCTAAAAAAAAAAAAAAAAAACCTGTTTATTTCATAGTAAATGGTATGTAAAAATTTGATGTAAATGGCGGGTTTGGGCTAGACTAATCTAAACAAATAGAATATTGTGGGGGTGTTTCCTCCTCCTCCTCTCTCTCTCTCTATCTCCCTCTCTCCCCACTCTCCCTCTCTCCCCCCCTCTCTCTCTCTCTCTCTCTCTCTCCCTCTGTCTTTCTGTCTGTCTCTCTTTCTCTCTCTCTCTCTCTTCCATACATACGGAGGTTTAGATTAGATGCAATTTTTATATTGATCCACGCCCCTAGAATATCAGTACACACACGCATATATATATATATATATATATATATATATATATACATACATACACGGTATAAGTACAAACATACACACTTACATGTTCACACATGTATGTAAAAGAATAGGATTTAGCTTAGATGCATTTTTTATATATAAAATTCCTGACACTGAAATAAAGAGACATTTATAAGTCTGAAAATTAAATATTATTTTTACACATTAGTGAAAATTGTATTGAACCGTGAATTAAAGGCGCAATATCATGTCTATTTTATTGTATATGATTTCTAAACATTTTGAATATTCGGCGAATTTTGACTAGACTAATTCAAGCAAATGTTCGTTTTTGGCCGCAGATGTATATACATATTTACCAACCCCTCCGCACGAGCAGGATGCGACACAAGGCCAATTTCTTAAGCGGAGTTTAACAGGTTTGAATTCAGAGTTTTCTTCTCCTAGACTGGTTACCTAGCCATGGTTAAAGAGTCCAGTCTGCCCTGCTATTTACCCATAGCTGAATGGAGAATTTCCCAAGGATATTAGTACAATGTGAAATACCAACAGTTTTTGTTTTTGTTTTTACAACGTTGTTAAAAGCAACGTTTCTTTTTCTTTTATGAAATCTGAATAAAAAAAAATAAAGAATTAAAAGAATTTATCCAATTCCTTAAAAGGGGAAATTAATGTTTTGGATCACACTCCTATTTCCACATTGGGCCAAGTCAGGCATCAGAGACTGACCCTGAATTTCGTTCTTTTTGTACAAAAAAAGAGGTGCAGACTTAAAGGAAAACTCATTGAAAACTGGTGTTTTGGGATAATTTTTAAAATATTATAGACATCTCCCTTTGAATGGATCGGTTGGCGACCGAAACTACCTAAGTTACAAGGAAATAGGCATGACCAGTTTTGCCCTTTGTCTCCCTAAATAATACTTCGGGCCTCGTGCACAGGTTCGTTGTTGCATCCCTGTGCCGACCCTTTTTGTAGATAAAAGCAACCGATGGATTCATCAGGTGGTCATGTCGAGCAACCAGAAACCAAATGTATTCTATAAGAATTTTCTTTTGCTTCATAGAGAAATTATTTTCTTGTGTGGGATACCAAGTTTTAGTAGGGTGCATCGATTTGGGATAACTTCATTGATCGTTCCGATTTACTAGGAAAGGGATGTGTTGCATAGCGCCTTCTTTACCGGCACTAAATAGGTATATGTTATATACTGGTCTTTTCACTAAGCCAAATCAGCATATAACGTTATATACCTTTCTTTAATTCTTACTCTGGTCGTCCATTCCTCCGACCGGCTCTGGTTCTGATCGTCTATCATCTATCTTGGTCTGGTATATCTTCTAAGGTCTCGTCTGGTCTTCTATTGAGGATTCCGGGTCTGGTTCCTGTTGCTAGGGATTTCTTGTTATCAGAATCCCTGTGTCATTGTTAGTTTTTAGTAATAAACACAAGACTTCGATTTACGATGATGTTACTTTATTCGTAGATCCCGAGACCAGACAATGCGCGCGGATCCTTACATCTTGCTAGCTTGGCTTCTAACTTCTAACTCTAACTAACTGAGTTGCTTACTCCTTAAACCGGAAGGGCCTTCTATCGGGGTTCCTGGTTCTCACGGTTTATCCCGCAAGGCAAGGTCAGAGTGAGGTCAAGCATTGTCACTCACTCTCAAGGCCATCAGCTGTACTGATCGCCATAATGATTTCTACACTACCTTTAAAATGTATTAGGGATCCAATTATTATGTAACAGATGTACATTACTCTTTTGATCAATTGTCACTGACTACCAGTGAATTTCTTTCTTTGTGTGCAATGAAGAGGACGGCCCTGTGAAACTGAACGTTTTAGCTTCCGGTCGACCAGGATGAGAAACGATAGAACATATGAGAAAATAGTACTAATTTTTATAATTAGGCTTTCTTATTTTTTAACATATTTTTCTTAGGCGTCATACCAAGAGTTAATGAAGTGAGATTAGTTGATTTGTTTGACTTGATAATGGAGGACTATCGCTGCTTGTGGTCTCTACTGAACGGGTTAGAATGCCTCACTTACAATTACATTTGACTCATTTAGTGGGTGTTTCGGAATGTCCTCCAGACTAGGACTGATACATTCATCTGAATGCAATTGCTTCGATAGTTTGGAGGAGTCTCCCTCCAAATTAACTTCTCACATTAAAAGATCGTATGTCTTATAGGAAAACTTACTGAAGACTAAGGGGTCTACATTAGTCAGGAAAAAAGCACCAACAGGTTTTATCTATTTATTTTTTCCTTTTTGGTACTGAGACATTTTTTATCTAAATAAATTCTCATAGACTAATGACAAGGACATTTGATTGTGGATGATTTGTAAGTTTATTTTTTTTAAATATCATAAAAAGAAGACATGTAAGTTCAGGAAATCTGCTGGAGTCATGATTTTGCTCAGAAGTTAAAAAGGTCAACCGGAAGTTCATTTAAATATCAGAGGTCAAGATCTTCCACTTTTTAGATATTTCAAATATCAATACTTTAATTTTAGTTCTAAGACAATTATGGTACTTTCCTACAGAAAAAGGCTACATCTATTGAAATATGGGCCGGGTTAGCTCAGTCGGTAGAGCGTTCGGCTAGAAACCACAAGGTTCCTAGTTCGATACCGGTCCTCGCCAACTCAGCGTATGAGTAGCACAGGGATCTGTGCGGTAAAGTAAGGAGCTGAGGGTAGGTGTGGCGCTCCACCTCAGATGCTAAAACAATCTCCTTGGTCTAGCGCTATTGAAAAGGGGATAGACTCCCTCGCTGACTGGCTGATACCGACTTTAGGTCGCCCCGTCGACTTTACTTACTTACTTTTTACGGTAAGACTAAAGCAAAATAATCTTTCAGTTCTAGCTGCAAATAATGAGATGTATTCCCTTTTAATCTGTAAAGAAAATCTATCAACGTATTCGATAGATGTTTATGTTCCAGTTGCCAAAACTGGCCAGGGGCAATTTAAATTGGTCAAACTAAAAAATAAACGTAAAAACGTAGGAAATGCTGTTTTCATTTCACAGAGTGTTAATATCCTTTGCAAAGGTATACACCCAACTGTTCTTTCGTCCAGCTATGCGTGAATATTAGGACAGACTACACTCTTTAACCTGGGTATAACAACCAGTCTAGGAGAAGGAAAACTCTGAATTCGAAACCAAAGGGCCTCTCTTCTCGTTAGTCAAAACTAGTTTGAGAGCTCCTTCCCTTCCTCCTCTTTCCTCTGAAAAATTAAAAAGAAAAGGACTGAACCTCCTTTTTCTTAAGTAAAGTTTAAAAAGAAAGAAATCGAAAAAAGATAAAAATTCACAGGAGTGAATCTAAAGGTAAATCTACGGAATTATCTAAGAATAAGACATTTCTTTAATGTTTTAAGAAATTTGAAAAAAGTGATGCGTGGAATTTGGTAACATCTTATTTGTTAAACGTGAGATGAAATTACTCGCCCTTAAACAATAATGGTCTCATTCACAGCCATGTTATTACTGTGAGTTTCTGGGTGGGGATTTGGTTTGGTTTGGTTTGGTTTGTTTTACGGCATATCAACCTCAGTGGGTCATTTAATGACGACAAGTTTTGAAATAAAATCATACTTAATGGATACTCATTTTTTAATAAACACACTTTCCTATTTAACCCATAGATGAGACCCTAACAGGTAGTACCACTCCGGGTCAGAGTGGACCAGGGAGTAATGGTGATGAAGGGGTGCTCCACGTTCCCCAAACTTCCAAAAATTGAACCTCACTATCAGATAGAGTTTAACGTCATTCCCAGGACACGAAGACCTTCATCAACTACCTTCTAGCGCCCATATGATGAAAAGGGTTGGGGCTTACCATAAGAACAATAGAGGCTGTGTGGGGACACAGATCACAGGCAATATTCAAACAACAGTGAGTACAACAAATTAAATTTTGACAGTTGTAAGGCTCAGGTAAAAGGAGGAGGGGAGGAGGAGGGGATGAGCTCTCAAGGTAGTTTTGAAAAATGAGAAAAGAATCATTTGGTTTGAATTCAGTTTTCCTTTTTCTCGAACGGTTGCCATACCAAGGTTAAAGATATCAGTCTGTCCTACTATTTATGTTGTGTACTGGCATCAAATTCTATATGTTATATAGCGGCTTTTTCTTCACGTTGCTAAATCGCGTATCTGTATACGTAGCGGGTATGGTCACGGTACCCAAAGCGATGTATGTTAGTAGTCAGCTACGACCGACTACTAGACTTCAATAACAACAGATACGTACGTACAAAAGAAGACCCTTCTTTATTTTCTTCGGTGTGTGGGTGGTGAAGGCACGGAGCTTACAATGAGTGCACGAGGGGTGGTTGCTGACGGGAGACGTGAAGTGTCCTTTCCGCTGCCGGCTGGCGACTGATTGCTGTCGGCTGACCCTCTGGCTTTTTGTATTGACGACACGCCTACACATCTTTATCTTTTTGATCTGATAACGGACCTTTGTTATATATTTCTTTATCTTCACCCTGCTTCCTTGACCGGAAACCATCTCTCCCGCTTTCTCTTTCTTTTCAAATATATATTTTTATCTTTCTCTTTGTCTCTCAGCCGGAAGTTCCATCTTCCGGGCGAGGACAATACATTTACCTATAACTGAAGGGAGAATAGTTGGATTGTATATCATTCTCAGGGCTAATAGCGCAATGTAAAATGCAAACAGAATCGTCCAGGAGGTAAACTCGGGTCACTATGCCTATTTCCTACAGCGTTAACCATTACATCACAATATATTCTAATATATGTACACCATCAAGGGGGTCACAGTTTTTTCCCTGCTATAGGGAGGATATCGTTGCCAGGAAAATGCTGTTCACATAACCAATCAGGGATCGGCCCGATTAGCGTAAATGTGCTGATTGAGGCGCTATATATATATATATATATATATATATATATATATATATATATATATAGAGAGAGAGAGAGAGAGAGAGAGAGAGAGATAGAGAGAGGGGGCATTTTTAAGCAGAGTTTATCAGGTTTTGATTCAGAATTTTCCTTCTCCTAGAATGGTTGCCTAACCAAGATTGAAAAGCGCAATCTGTCCTACTCATAGCTGGAGGGAGTTTATTTGGATTCATACCTTTCCCAAGGGTATTTGTGCTATGTGAAATGCAAACAGCCTTGACCAGGATTTGAACTGAGATCGACGAATCCATTTCCTACAACTCTAACCATTATGCCACGCGTCTCCAATATATGTATATACCAACCCTCCCACAAGAGCAGGATGTGGCACAAGGTCAATTTCTCAAGCGGGGTATAACAGAGTTTTATTTTTCCTTGACAGTTTGCAGACCAAGGGCTAAAGAGCAGAGTCTATCCTACAATCAAACCATAGCTGAGGGGAGAATAGTAAGATTCATTATACCATTTCCAAAGGTATTCCTTGACAAATCAAACAGATCGATCAATCCCACTTTATTAACTCTTGATGTGACGCCTAAGAAAAAGATATGTTAAAAAATAGAAAATCCCAGTGATAAACGTTAATACGGTGCTCTTCCAATATGTGATCTACCGAATGGTTTCTAATCCAATATGTGATCTACCGAGTTGTTTACATTCCAATATGTGATCTACCCATTAACTATCCATTATTTTCCTATTAAACTACACAGACTGCACCTCTGCAGAGGGGTAAGACTCCCCCAATGGTGCCACCTGTTGGCCGTGGGTGGCGACCCGTGATGCTTAAGGATAGAGCCCAGGTGGATGAGCAGTTCATGACATGCAATACTCCACTTTGGCCCTATCTTGGGCTAGACGGCGGTCGGAGAGGTCCCCTCCGATCAATCGGCTGGTCACGTCAAGCCCTAGCACCTATATGATTTTCCCAACCCTATTGCCTTTATGGCAAGCCTCAACCCCTTTTTATTATATGGGTGCTAGAAGGCGGTGACTGCGGGTCTACATGTCCTGGGAATGACCTTAAACTCTATCTGATGGTGAGGTTCCAGTTTTGGAGGTTTGGGGAATGTGGAGCACCCCTTCATCACTATTGCTCCCTGGTCCACTCTGACCCGGAGTGGTAGTACCTGTTAGGGTCCCATCCATGGGTTAAATAGAAAAATGTATTTACAAAAGAATTGTGTTATCCATTAAGAATTGATTTATTTCAAAACTTTATCGGCATTAAATGACCCACTGAGGTTGATATGCCGTAAAACAAAACAAACCAAACCAAACCTATTAAACTAACCCTAACCCTAGTAGATCACATGCCATGAATAGTAGATCAATAGTAGATCATAAACCTTCGGTAGATCACATATTGGAAGAGCACACTTAATAGTATATTCCAAAATGTTCTATCGTTTCTCATCCCGGTGGCATTGAGGCCAAAACGTTCAGTTTCACGGGACCCTCTTCCTCATTGCATACAAAGAAATAGATTCAGGGTCAATCAGTGACAAGTGATCGGCACCACAAAAAAACTATATACATCTACGGCGCGAAGAGGCGTGTGGTCTAATGGTTAGAGTCGCAGGAAATGGACTCGTAAACCCGAGTTCAATTCCTGAATGAAGCTGTTGGTATTTTACATTGTACTAATATCCTTGGGAAATGGATGAATCTAATTCTCCCTTCAGCTATGGGTAAATAGCAGGGCAGACTGGACTCTTTAACCATGGCTAGGTAACCAGTTTAGGAGAAGGAAAACTCTGAATTCAAACCTGTTAAACTCCGCTTAAGAAATTGACCTTGTGTCGCATCCTGCTCGTGCGGAGGGGTTGGTATATGTATATACATCTACGGCTAAGTAAAACGGAACGATCAATGCAATAGTCTCCGATGGTCACAAAGAGGATATACATCTCTTGCCAAGTGAAATGGAACGATCAATGATGTCGTCTCTGATGGTCGCACATTACTAAAACTTGATATAATACATGAGAAAATAAATTTCTCTATGAAAAAAAGAATTCCTATTGTATTTGTAAGACCTTTTATCAATCTGGTGGCATCAAGCCACAAACATTTTTCAATGAGTTGTTTTCCAAGGCTGCATCCCTCAATTGCACAAAAGCACTATAGTAAGGGTCATTTGCTGAATTATGCCTACGTGGAAAGAGGAACATGGTACAAAACATTAAATTCCACTTTTAAGGAATTGGATAAATACTTCTTGATTCTTCAACTTTTTCAGGTGTCGTAAAAGAAAAAGAAAAAGCTATTTGTAACACTATTGTAAATAAAATAATAATTTGAAAGAAAACTCAATAGAAAAGACACCCCTACAATCTTCTCTTTGCTAAGATTAGTCTGATCCAAATCCCCCATTTACTTCAAATTTGTTTAGTCATCCTTTACTATAAAAAAGACATGAGCTGATTCAGAGTTAAAATTGTTTTTGCGAGACCATGGCTACACTGGCGAACATCACGGAAATGGCAACAGCCGCACTCAATACTACTCAGATGGCAGCGGCTGAACTCAATACTACTAATGTGGCAACAATCGCAATCAATACTACTGAAGTGGCAACAGCCGCACTAAATGCTACCAAAGTGGCTGCAGCAGCAGCTTTCAATACTACTAAGATGGAACCAGTCGAGCCTTATTCCTTCTTTGATTATGGTATGAACTTGTATATCCTTGTTTTCATGGGCTGGCTGGCTTTGCTCATCATGACCATTCTCATCCTCTTTGCGATTTACTGTCAGAAATGCCACGATGCCTGTATTCACCCATGTAATGACTGTCGAAGTTGTCGCCGTGCCGATGATACCAAGGAAGAGGAAGTCACCGACACTGGTGCCTCCGACCCCGCTGTCGACACCACAGCCGTTTAAATGGCTAAAAGCATCCTCACACAATTTAACAAATTGGATGTTAATTTTCTCGCAATTTTTTTTTACTTTTAAGAATCTCCGTAGAAAATGTCTAAATTTTTTTTAGACATGTTCGTAATTTTAACTTTAGACTCACTCCGGTGAATTTTTAACTTTTTCGATTTTTATTGTTAAGGTAGCTCTATAAAAAGAGCTTTAATGTATTTTTTTTTTTTTTTCAATCTAGTATTTTTACAAATACCTTTTTTAATCTTTTGACCAGTTGAAACGTCTTGGCGATTAATGGAAAGTCCGTTATGGTCATTGTATCATCAACTTCCTTTACGGATCTATTGACAATGGAGTAAATTCTGTTAATCGATTGAGACAATGAATGCGAACACCTTATTGGTTACTTCTGGAACTGGAAGATTGTTTCGCTTTTGTCTTTTAACCTACACCTCTATCTTAACCTATGTAGCATTCTCCTTTGTTTTTTCTTCTAGAAAATTAGTCTTTTCAGATAACGAAATTCAATTTGTCTAAATTCCTGAATCTGTGAGATGCATTGAAAACATTAACAAATACCTAACTACCTCTCAAACATGATCAGAACTTAAGTTTTTTTTTTTTTTTTTTTTTTTTTTTTACACCTTCTACCTGTCTAAACGACTAAAGAATGAGGGGTTTCATCTTCCCAATAGAAGGCCCGTATAGTTACAAAAAGCAAACCTGTGTTTTTTACTTTTCTTTGTTAGAAACCCAATTTCCTGAAAGACTAGATAAGATGTGTTTAACAAACTACTTCACAAGCCCTGGCTTAAACCCTAATCCCCTAATGATAAAAATTTGCAAATAAAATGTTTTATACAAGCGAGTTAAAGCGAAGTACTTTTTTAATCTCCTCCTGGTCAACTCCCAGTTAACCTTCGAAATCTTTAATATTGTTGTTGGCTATATTAATGTTACGAATATCACTTCAATGCTAAACTGTTTCTATATTTTTAATAGAGTAATTGTACAGCATCTTCCCAGAAACCGCAAGGTTTTGGGTTCAATACCACTCCTCGTCAACTCTGTGCATCTGCAGAACGGCTTAGATAATATGATCAGCGAGTTAAAGCATCTGATTGCTGGCACCACCGCAGCAAAAAGCTATATCCCTGCTTTAAAGGAAAATAGGACACTCCCTCGCTGTTTGGCTGATACTAGCAATAGGTCACTCCGTATTCACAAACTCTCCCACTTTTTTTAATCATAGTTTCCCGGGGAAATGGCCGTATTACCAGTATGATATTCCAAAAGGTCAAACTAGAAATCTCCTTTATATACCATAATTGATTTAACACTAAAAATTAGAGCATTGGCATCGAAACGCAATTTATTTTTATTTCAATAGATTTTTTACCTCCTGATATTTGAATGAACTTCCGGTTGACCTTAACTTCGGATTAAATTCTAAATAAAAAAATTGAGAATCGTACACTATATAATAGAACTACCATTTAGTTTCTATCGGTGTCATTATTACGAATATGAATTACATGTTCTTAATTTAGAGATACGACTTCCATTGTAATGAGCTTGTTAGCAAGCTAGGCTCTCGTATCCCTTAATAGTTCGATCCTTGCTGGAAGCTCCATAATTTCGATCTTGTTTGACATCCTACCAGTAGCAAACGAGCCCAACGTTTTTCTATTACCACATCCTTCCGAGTTTTGCTCGGACCTCGCACCCCTACAATTTATACTTTTGTTCAAAAATGTGAATCCATACTACAGTTTTATCAAAAGATCATATATATTTGACTCTCTAAATAATAATAATCTGAAAAATGAAAATATAAATATTTAATTACAAAAGAAATTAATCTAAATTTGAAACGGACGCTTCTCGTGCGCTTGGTCGGTAATTTCTAAATGCCTTATCTCCGAATCTCTTGACAGTATGTAGGACTTCAAATAAAAATTCAAGCGTTAGTCGAATTCAAAGGGAAACTTTAGTCAAACAAAATTAATTCTCTGCCGATTTTTTTTCTCAAATAGAATCGGTCATTCAAAATGATATCGTAAAAATCAAATCCAAAACAACCAATGAATTATAACTCGGTAATAATTAATTCTAAATCGAACGGGTTGGATAAATTTAAGCAAATGGCTTACAGACACCCCACATTTTTTTTTTTCGCCAATTCCTCACTGACACCCACTCCCGTCTTAGAGAAACTGACCGGCTTGCTTTCCAACCTAAAGATAGGAAGACATCATGAAGTCTTACACATTAGCTGAGGGGAAGGGGGCAACTAAAATGGGGCCCCAATTTTATTTTGTTTTACATTTTCAGTTTCTTGGGATTTTTATTTTTATTTTGCCCTATCCCTCTATCGCAATTCATCCGAGCACTTATGTGCTCAAAACCAAAAATCACTCGAAATTGGGATATTTTAAGTAGGATTAAACCATAGAGAGAACGGGATATTTTGGTAAAAGTAGACTGTGCAAGGAAAGGAATGCAAGTGTTTATTTTCGGATGGATCGGTCGGCGAGTGTACTTAGCTAGCTATAGACCGAATAAAAGTATGACCAGTTTTGTTACACCTCCCAAATACATCTTCCGGCTATATACCGAGAAGTGATGTACATCTCTGTAACCCATTTTCAAGTAAATAAAAAATATTTGAGGTGGGTGCAGAGGTGTACCCACATCAAATAGTAAGCTTAAATGTAAGCACATTCTGTTAAGTACAATGTTATTACACCCACTATATTTAGATATCACACAGATTCTATGAACCATATGACCTTTAGGCACCCCTTTTTGATCTCGATTCAGGACCTGTTTTTCATTTACACCGTCAATATCTGGTTGTTTGTTAGGGGTTTTATAATTTTTTTTAAAAACTCTAAAAATCGACTGTTAACAAACAACCGGATATAAACGGTGTAAATGGAAAACATGTCCTTCTGAATCGAGATCAAAAAGAGGTGTTTAATGGTCCGATTGTATAGCCAAAATTAGAATATAATGCTATTTCGAAAGTGGTTTAGTAATTTAGTTTTATTTTTTAATAAAATATATTAATTTTTAGCACTGGCTGAATTGGTGCCATTTTTATGAAGATCTCGAGTGAGATTTTTGCGAGACATTTACTTGCTAACAAGGACGTATGGAACTCGAAAAATTAAGACTAAATTTTGCTTCGAAGCTTCAACTCTGGATTTAGCAGAGAACAAACAATTCCATCCACACTGGTCTGTGAGGTTAACTCTAAAAAGTATATAATCTTTCCCCCCACCACCATACACACACAAAATATCACCTCTAAATCTATACACTTTAGTCTAGAATAGTTGTTTTCAAACTTTTTTTTTTTTACTGTGACCCACAGCCAGAATAACACTTTGAACTGCGACCCATTAAACCTAATTTTAATAAAATGAGTAAAAGACAAAAAACTGTTTTATTTTAGCATCAACAAAATTCATGTAAATTTCTACTGATCCATTTCCATTTGAATTATATGTAACAATTTGAAAATAAAAATATTATGTTAAGAAGTAATCTAGATTCTCTCCTTGCAGTTTCTTCCTTAATTGGGAAGTGTACATTAAAATAACTAAGCATAAATTAAATACATTTATTTTATTTTCTCGGTCCAATTTATCAATTTCGCGCCCCACTGAAGGGTTAGGACCAATACTTTAAAACACCCTGGTTTAGAAGATCGAGAATTTATTGACATGGAGATATAATTTTACCTGACAAAATGATCAAACTAATTATTTACCCAGTTCAACACGGATGGGATACAAGGTCGAAAGGTTAGGGCATCCATCGAGGTTTGTTTTGTTTACGGCATATCAACCACAGTGGGTCATTTAATGCCGATAAAGTCATTCTTAATGGATACTCAATTTTTTATAAATACATTTTTCTATTTAACCCATAGATGGGACCCTAACAGGTACTACCACTCCGGGTCAGAGTGGAGCAATGGTAATGAAGGGGTGCACCACATTCCCCAAACCTTCAAAACTGGAACTTCACCATCAGTTAGAGTTTAACGTCATTCCCAGGACATGTAGACCCTCAGCCACCGCCTTCTAGCACCCATATGATAAAAAGGGTTGAGGCAATCATATAGGTGCTAGGGCTTGACGTGACCAGCCGATTGATCGGAGGGGGCCTCTCCGACCGCCCGTCTAGCCCAAGAAAGGGCCAAAGTAGAGTATTGCAAGTCATGGACTGCTCAACCACCTGGGTTCTATCCGTAAGCATTCACATTAAAAATTATTATCAGCTACTATGTCTGTAGTTAATGTAAAAAATCGTATTTTTTAAAAAATCTAATTTTAGAACTATTTGTCAATAACACAGTCCAAATTTAATTAATATGTACCACTTAAAAGAATTGAAAAATCTTTATAAGCTTTTTAATGACATCTTTTAAGATTGCTTGCTTTTTAAAAAAAAACTTTTTGATATCGGATTCTATAGTGGGGGTATGTGATTTTAATTGATTTTTCGACAAGGCTATCGAAGAATTTGAAGACAGCATTTTACAACTATCGAATTCCTGTATTGAACATACTACTAATATCTTATCTAGATACCATACCTACCACCCTGTAATCAGAGTGTGAGTGGGAATCATATCTACTAACACATACCACTTGAAAAAATTGCCAATAGTATTTTTTTTAATATGTTATGAATCTGGGTGCCGCAAACCCAAACCCTAAGGCAATCTGAAATTTCACTTCAAAGGAATAATTCCTGATTATTCAATTTTTTCAGATATCTTAAAAGAAAAATTGTTTTAAAAACTAGCAAGAATATGCGCCCTCCAGGCGTAAGTATTTAAGTTTTAATACATTTAAATATATTAAATTAGAAAGACTAACGAATTTAAATTAGATCGCATACAAAAAGTTTACACTTATGTTAATTATATTTTAATTGATTTCTATATAATATTCATAGGATTGATTTTAATACTTTTTAATACTTTGGAGAATAAAACAATAATATCAAAGATCAATAACATCAAGTAATTATTTATTAAACCCGGTTTTGTTAAAACCAGGATGCAAATTATTCACACTATATATTATGTGCAATATAATAAAGTGAAATAAATCTAAGTTACATGTTACTGGAAAGTAACTAGGTGACCTGTCGATTTCTTATTTGTCAGGAAAAGGCAAGGAAGAATGAAAGAGGAGCGATACATCAGTCTGGACTAAGCTGTTGAACTGAACAGACGCAAGATATCTGCTTGTTGCCCAAGGCATTTTGACTTGAGGATAAAATAAAGGAGATCAGGAGAGAAAACAAGAATCTATCATGTTGTTATTTTTTTTAAACTGTGAACGACACAAGACACTATCCTCAAGAGATTCTCAAGATGTTCCAGACTCAAACAGCGATAATGCCATCCAGCCCAACAACCGAACAAAAAATACTAGATACTCTGGTCCAAAACAGAAGATGGCAACTCTGATACAGTCTCGAGGAGTAGAACAGGATTATCAGAAAATAAGTATATTAATACAACCATTATTACGTCATCACTCCTTTTTAGATCGAACCCCACAACGCTACATATGTAAATATTTATTTCTTATTAATATATGACTCATTGCAGGATTTTAAACGCATGGGCTGTTTTGTGACAAATCTAACTCTGATTTTCATATAGACATCATTAATGAATAAGATTTATTCTATGTATTAATGATTTTGACTATAAATTAAATACTCATTGATAAACTTACGCAATTCATGAGGATATTGTGACATAAGCTGAGATGTAGTTTCGGTTTCTGACAGACAGACATCGAAGTTCTATTATAGTAAGATGTCTATTATCTTAAATAATCAATGTTAGTTTTTAATTGCTGGATAAGATATTCTCGTGATTTTGTGAAGTGATATAGTTTTGGTTACAGACAAACACCAATCTCTATTATAATAATAAGAAGAGAAGATATATTGTAAACACGAAAATATTTTTTAGAACAACAGAAAACAATGCACCGCCCTGTCGGCTGGGGCGTTAGAATGCACCGACTGCACCTCTGCTGTGGGTTAAGACTCCCCCAATGGGGCCACCTGTTGGCCGTGGGTGGCGACCCGTGATGCTTAAGGATAGAGCCCAAGTGGATGAGCAGTTCATGACATGCAATACTCCACTTTGGCCCTATCTTGGGCTAGACGGGCTGTCGGAGAGGCCCCCGCCGATCAATCGGAGGGTCACGTCAAGCCCTAGCACCTATATGATTTTCCCAACCCTATTGCCCTTATGGCAAGCCCCAATCCCTTTTTATCATATGGGTGCTGGAAGGCGGTGGCTGCTGGTCTACATGTCCTGGGAATGACGTTAAACTCTATCTGATGGTGAGGTTCCAGTTTTGGAGGTTTGGGGAATGTGGAGCACCCCTTCATTACCATTGCTCCCTGGTCCACTCTGACCCGGAATGGTAGTACCTGTTAGGGTCCCATCTATGGGTTAAATAGAAAAATGTATATATAAAAAAAATTGTATTATCCATTAAGAATTGATTTTTATTTCAAAACTTTATCGGCATTAAATGACCCACTGAGGTTGATATGTCGTAAGACAAAACAAAAAAAACCAATCTCTATTATAATAATAAGAGAAGAGATATTGTAAACACGAAAATATTTTTTAAAACAACAGAAAACAATGCATAACAGAATTTTTTTAAAATAACAACACCAACAAAACAAACACCCCCACAATCTTCTATTTGCAAAGATTAGTCTGATCTAAATCCCCCCCATTTATTTGATATTTTTTAGATGTCCCTTACTATAACATAGACATGATTTTATTTTTTAGTAGAAATTGATTTACGCGCCTGTTCGAAACAAGAACAATGACATCTACTGAGACGCCAAAACCGCATCCTTATATGCTATTTACGTGGGCGGATGCTGAGTTGCTCATTTTCGCGGGCTGTGTTTCCCTTTTTATTTTTATTATCATGGCCGTGAGTGTTTACTGGAGGAGATGTCGCTGCTCCTGTCGTCATATTACTAAATGTGAAACACTTTGTCACGAAACTGGCTATACAAGGGAAAATAATATTGCCATTAACCCCGATGTCGACACTACTGCCGTTTAATGGCTAGGAACGTCCTCAGACTATTTATTTTAACAAACTGGACGTTTTCAAACTTCTCACATCTTTTTGATTTCTAAAAATCTTTTGTAGAAATGTCAAATCCTAAGATGTTTGTAGTTTTAACTTTTTAGATTCACTCCTGTGAATTCTTATTTTTTCGATTTTTATTCTGTTGCTTAGCTCTATAAAGAGCTTTACTCCTATCATTTTTCTTTAATCCAGCATGTTTATACCTGCCTTTTTTAATCTTTAGGGGCCAGTTGGAACATCTTCATAATTAACGAAACTCCGTTGAAGCCCCTATTATATCGCCAACATACTGATCGGATTATCTGTCAATGGAATACACTGTTAATTGATTTAGACATAATAGGCGAACATCTCATTTATTTACTGCTGGAACTGGAACATAATTTCGCTTTTGACTTTTAGCATAGGGCTTTAAACTTATGTAGCGTTTTTTTTTCTTTGGGGGGGGAGCTCGAAAACTAGTATTTCAAATAATAATACTCAATTTGTATAAATTCTTTAATCTGTGACATGCATTGAAAACATTAACAAATATATAGTTACTTTGGGTATCATCTACAAATTAACATTCGCTTATATTTTCATTCCACTGGGAACCTCAAGGTTCCTGGTTCGATACCGGCCATTGCCAACTCAGCGTGTGAGGAGTAGATGGTTGTGTGGCGTTCCGCTGTCTGACTGATACTGATTTTAGACCACCCTGACGACTTTACTTTTTACTTCACACACACACACCGTATGTGTTTGGGACTAAAGAATGAGAATATTCCTTCACCCAACGGTATGGTTTCAAAGAAATACCATGGGTGCAGTCTTTTTTACTAAGATAGGTTGAATATTCATTTCACTGAATGACTGTATTTTTTTTCCATACATCTACAGCAAATGTACATGGAAAAACAAACTTGACAAAACTTAAACATCAAACTACACGTTCAAATAAAATTGGAAGTTTTCTGATAGCGCTATGTGAAATGAAAGCGACATCGTCCAGGATATGAACTCAGTTCGCCGCTATCCATTTTCTACGACATTAACCATTTATGCAATAAACACCTTTTTTTTAAAGATTACATTGTCAAAATGCTTGACCTCACCAGATAAACACTCCCGAAGTGCTCTAGTCTCTCTTAAATCATCACTAATTGAACCTTAGCAAAAATTAAACTGGCTCCAGAACACATTTAATGCACGTATTTTTTTTGGGGGGGGGGCTTAAATTTTATAAAAAATCTAATGACAGTAACTAGTTCCTACCTATCATTTTTTTTTACTGATATCATTTCAATCCTGAACTGACATTACATATATTGGACAATATGACCTTTAGGCACCCCTTTTTTCGATCTCGTTTCATCAGGACATTTTTTTTTTTATTCACACCGGCAAAATCCGGTTGTTTGTTAACAGATGATTTTTAGTTGTTTTTTTTTGTTTTTTTTTGTTTGTTTTTGTTTTAATTATAAAACTAACCCCTAACAAACAACCAGATTTTGACGGTGTAAATAAAAAAAATATATCCTGATGAAACGAGATCGAAAAAGGGGTGCCTAAAGGTCATATGGTCCAATACATATTTTTTTAAATTATGGTAATTCCACTGAAGATTAGCTGTTTAACCAAAAAGTTGATTTTTTTCTGGGTTCATCAGGAAACCACACCAAAAACCACATTGTGTGTGTTTTGTTTTTGTTATTTTGTTTTTTTTACAAACTCTAAACCGTTCGGTGTAGTGCTATTAAAATTGAGCGACCATATCACATTTTTAAATTATCCTTTAAATACTGGAACTTTCTTAGCTCTAATTTTAAAGTATTAATGATTTGACGCGGTTTGTCTCTTGTTTTATCAAACTAGAGATTTCTACCCTGATATTTAAATGAACAAACAGTTGAACTTTTTAAAACTTTGGATTAAAATCTTAAAAAAAAAAAATATTACCCCGGCAGATCTTAATTCAATTCATTTTTCCATATTTTTCATAAACAAACTTAAGAAACGCCCGTAATATAATGAACTTGTCATTTCTTATCAGATTCAATCTTTATAAAATTCTGCGAATATTAAATAACATGCTCATTTAGAGGAAGGAAGGGGATCGCAGAACCATTACTATTGAATAGCGAGTTCGATCCTAGCTGGAGACCTCATAATTTTGACCTTATGTCACATCCTACACGTGGCTAAAAATATCTATTCTTGATTTATGTTTGGCGCGGCACAGTCTTTCTATTCCTGCATCATATACATGCATCGTAAGCCAAAGCCGAATAATATAACATCGGGGTTTACACTAAATTGTAAATGGCTCGTGTTTACATCCCTTTATTATAAGTCTATCTTTTTCTTTTGTCTAGTTTCATAAGTTTTCTGCCCACGGTTATATCAAATATTCCATTATAATGGAGATCATGTAACTGTCTGTCTGTCTAACCGAAACTACGTTATCATTAACGTCACGATTTCCTTAGTTACTTAAGTTATTCTCAACGATTATGAAATAGTCATTATCTAATTATAAGCATCTTATTTATTAACGATGTTTTTTTCTTAAAGTCTAAGTTGGATTTGCTGCAAAACTGTCAACATTATTAATGCATTTAAAAACCTTTTTTAACCTATGCTTGACCTACAGCAAAGACCCTAACCCTGCCAATGCGTACTAAACATGTTGTAGCTTTGGCATTTGTAGCAATCAGGAAGATAAGAATCAAATTTATATTACTTTAAAAGTGAAGCCATATTATTTGAATATTTTTTTTATATAGAAGTATTAAAGGAAAAGACAATAGCACATAGAATATTCTTTAAAAAGTTTGTCTTTATTATTTGTGCCCTATACTTGTCTAACCTTACTTGAAAAAGTCTTTCTCTGTTCTTTATAGATTCAACACTTGTCTAATCTTACTTTAAATTTCTGGTGGTGAGCACTAAAATCCAGTCGAATCTTTTAAAACCCTAAATTCCTTATCTCAAAGTCTCTTATGTAGACTTCAAACAAAAATAAGTCCATCGTTGGGCGAATTGAAAGCGAAAATTTAGTCGACTTAAATTATTTTTCTCTGAGTTTTACTCCTACAAAATCAATAATTTAAAATGATATCATTAAAATCAAATTAAAAAACAACAACCAATGAGTTATAACTGTAATTAATATATAATTTATTATTAATAATATAATATTTAATTCACATTCTGAATCCGTTTCGGATTCATTCTCACTTATTTTCATTAAATTCTCCTTACCGTGACGTATATACTCGCATATAGTAGAACTCATTGATACCTTTTGCTCTGGAAATTGTAGCCACCCGTCCCTATCGACATGCAGAGCTAATTGATACGGGGTTTTGTCTACACTGGTGTCCAAGTGGTGTAGCCATACAGTAGCGCGTATATGGCTACAGCATGTAAGAATTCTCGCTTTATCTTATAAAGGAGATCAGATTTCCATATAATCGATAATCTGTCTATAGCAGCTCATGTCTTTCTTATGCTTATATTAACATCGCTTTCTGTAGATAAGATATAACTACCTAGTTATGTGAACTAGTCTATTAATTTAAGAGACTTACAATCCAGTGTGCAGATGTATCCATCTTTTTAAAGGACATGAACTGCACATGCACAATGCCTCTTGCTACCTTCTCTAGGCTATTTAAAAGTGATTCGACTAGTTCAGGTGTATTTGCCAGTAGCGCTAGATCATCAGCGTAATCCGAATCTGTAATTGTCTCTGCAGGATATCGCAATCTTCTTGCCTTTTTTAGAATGAAACCTTTTTTTTTTCTTCTTTTTTATGTCTAATTACGTTCGCTGTACGTTGTCTAGGCATATTATGAATAAAAATGCTGTAAACGTATCTCCTTGTAGGACTCCAGCGACACTGTCAAATAAATGTGTGTCTCTAACAGGTGAACGAACCATTGCTTTCATGCCTTTGTAACGCATCATTATAGTGGTAACAGTTTATTTGGGAAGGCCAAATGCCAGAAGTATTCACTTGATCATTCCTTTTGTGTATGAAATAAAATGCCTAGGAAAAACCTACGAAACAATAGTGTTGCCTTGCCTCGAGATTTTTTGCTCGAACCCCTTCTACGATTCGATGAAGAGTTTGCATCTGAAAAATTAACGAAACTCGTTTTGATTTTTTCTTAAGGATTTTCTCTACTACGGTTCGGATGGGATTGAGAAAAAGGACAATATAAACCTGAGTAGCAATGACAGTAAGGGGTATACCCGTGGATTACCATGGCTGGCTGGCTGGCTGGCTCTCTCTCTCTCTCTCTCTCTCTCTCTCTCTCTCTCTCTCTCTCTCTCTCTCTCTCTCTCTCTCTCTCTCATCGTGGTATCCAGTCTTTCTCTACTTCAGCTCGGATGGCATTGAGAAAAAGGGCATTATAAACCTGAGTAGCAATGACAGTAAGGGTTATACCAGTGTGGATTACCATGGCGCTCGCTCTCTCGCTCTCTCTCTCTCTCTCTCTCTCTCATCGTTCTTATCGGTAATTGCGCTTGGCCAGTCCTCATCGCGGTATCCAGTCTTTCTCTACTCAGCTCAGAGGTGAATGAGAAGAAGGCTTATAAACCTAAAACAGCTATGACAGTAAGAGTTATACCTCGGTAATTCTGACTGCGAGGTCGACTTTGTTCGTGTTCATTGGGTTCTCCTGCTTATGTGGCATGGTACAGAGTCCTGTTGCCAGATGGAGTCTCTTCTCTTGATGCAAGGCAAATAATACAGCTTCACTTTTAAAGTAATCGATATTTGATTTTTGTCTTCCTGATTGCTAAAAATGGCCAAGCTACCTCCAGTCGGGATCGAAACCCGACCGATTTCATCAGTTCCGAGCTACAGGGCCATCAGTACACCTACAAGCGAGAGGAGAATTTAACTGATAAATACATACATGCTTAGTACGCATTGTCAAATTAGATCTTTTTTTATGATCAAGCACGGATTGGCTCTTTGCTGGAGATCGAGTTCATGTTAAAAAAGAAATACAAATATTGACTTAGAATACAGAGATATAAACACTAGCCATTTATAATCTAGTATAAATCTTCAAGACCCGGTTTGGCTCAGCCGGTAGAGTGTTCGACAAGGGACCACAAGGCTCCTGGTTTGATACCGGTCCTCACCCACTCAGCGTATGAGTGGTACAGGGATCTGTGCTGCAAAGTAAGGAGCTGATAGGTGTGGCGCTCCACCTCAGACGCAAAAAAATATCCTTGTCTAGCGCTAGTGAAAAGGGAGATAGACTCCCTCGCTCTCCAATTGATACCGACTTTAGGTCAACCCGACGACTTTACTTTATAAATCTTCAGTTGTTATTATTCCTGGTTTGGTTTACGAAACATGTGATGCTGACAAAGAAAAGATTGTGTTGCGCCAAACATCTAAATAAAGAATAGGTATTTACCCACCCGTTCGAAACGAGCAGGATGTGACATGTAGATATTGGGCCTTCGACAAAGATCGAACTCGTTATTCAGTAGTAATGGTACTGGGATTCCCCTCTAAATGAGGAGTATATAATTTAATATCTACAGAAATTCATAAGAATTAATGACAACGCCATTCTTAAGTTTATTTTTTGAAAAAAATATGAAAAAAAAAGGGATTTAAATCCAAATATGTCGGAGTAATATTTTTTACGTTGAAAAGTGGTCAATTGAACGTTCATTTAAAATATCAGGAGGTATAAATTTCTAATTTGATAAATCAAGGGACAAACCGCGTCAAATCACCAATGCTTTAAAATGAGTGCAATGAAAAATACGGTATATAAAGGATATATCAAAATGTAATATGGTCGCTCAGTATTAATGACATTACACCGAACGGTTTCGGGTTAATGATAAAAAATAAAAAAAACTCAATACAGTTTTCAGCGTGCAGATGAAACCGAAAAAGAATCTGTTTTTCGGTTAAACAGCTCAGAATTAGAATTATTAGGGTTTTTTTTTTTTTTTTTACTATGTAATACCAGTCCATGATTGAATTGATATTCGTACAAACTTTTAAGTGGATATAGAGACTAGTGATAATGTCATTAGATTTTTTTTTATCAATGTTATGTATATCCATCCTCCCCCCCCCCAAAAAAAAAATTAAATACTTTAAAATGTGTTCAGGAATCAGTTCAATTTTCGCTAAGATCAACTTGGTGTTAACACCAGAGAGAGAGAGGGGAAAAAAAAGCTATTATGAAACGTCAAATTTTATTTGAGAGTGGAGTTTGGTATTTAATTTGGCTTTTGGTACATTTTTAGATTTATGCAAACATCTAGTTATTTAGTGAAGCGTATATTCAATCTATCAAAAACTGCACCCATACTCGCTTTCTGTTGGTGAAGGAAGTTTTCCATCATTTAATCACAAACATGCAGAAATACCGGACGTGAAGTAGGAAAATATATTAATCAAACGTAAGTTTGTAGATCATGTGAGGCAGCTAAGTATTTGTTAATGTTTTCAATGCATCTCAAATTCGAGAATTTATACAAATTCTATGTCGTTATATGAAAACTAGTTTTCTAGAAGAAAAATAAAAACGTTACATAAGTGGAGAAAGTTCTAGGCTAAGAGACACAAGCGAAACAAACTTCCAGTTCCAGAAGTAACCAATGACGTATTCGCCTTCCATGTCTATATCAATTAACAGAATGTACTGTCAAGCAAGCCGTACATGACATTGGGGGGGGGGATACAATTTTGAACTCATTGGAGTTTCCATTGATCTCCATGACGTTTCAACAAGTCAAAGGATTATAAAGGCATTTGTAAAGATACCGGATTTTTTTTTAAAATCTGAAACACGTGGAAGCTCTTTATAGAGCTAAGTAACAGAAAATGCATTAAAAATCACCGGAAAGAAATTACAAACATCTAAGAATTAGACACTTCTAGAAACATTTTCAAAAATTAAAAAGATGTGAGAAATTTGAGATCATCGCGTTTGTTAAAATCGTGAAAGATCGTTTCAAGCCATTAAGTAGCAGTGGTATCTACAGCGGGGACTGTAACATCTTTGTTTTCCCTGGTATCATCGGTTTTTTGACAAAATTTACAGTTAGTACACGGATGATTAGTGGAGTTGCGACGCCGCCTCCAGTAAACACTCAGGTCCATGATAAGGGAGATGGCGAGCGTTATAAGGCAACATGAGAAGATTAGCACGTCAATATTTATCCCCTTGAAGAACGTATAAGTGTCGGGTATTGGAATCTCAGTAGCAGTCGTCGGGATATTCATTATTCTTGTTTCAAATAGGCTTGGTTATCAATTTCTACTAAAATAAAATTAATATTATATCTTTTTTTTTATAGTAAAAGGACGTCTAAAAATTTAAAGTAAATTGGGGATTTGGATGAGACTAATCTTAGGAAATAGAAGATTGTGGGGATGTTTTGTTTTCTGTTGTTTTTTTTTTAATTCTTTTTATATTTACAACATTGTTAAAAGATTTTTTCTTTTACGACATCTGAAAAAACCTGAAGAATCAGGAATCATTTATCCAACTCCTTAGAAGTAGAATTTAATATTGACTTGGGCTTGAAGCTATCAGACTGATAAAATATTTTTTCAAATGCTACCAATTTTTTTTCATAAAAAATATAACCTTTATTCAACTCCTTAGAAATCTATTTCGATGTGGGGACAAATTCATTATCGATTGACCCTGAATATATCGCTTTTTGTGCAATGGAGAGGTGCATCCAGTCAATGGATGTATATTGCTCATTGTGGTCTCGACCAATCATCACTAAATTTATTTATTTGTGTGTAATGAAGAGTACGGCCCCGTGAAACTGAACCGTTTTGGCCTTCAGATGACCAGGATGAGAAACGATAGAACATTTGGGAAAATACTATTAACTTTTATAATTAGGCTTTTCTATTTTAACATGTTTTCTTAGGCGTTATATCAATAATTAGTGAGGTGGGATTAGTTGATCAATTTTGTCAGGGGAAGAATATGGCTGTTTGTGGCCTTTACTGATTGGGTTGAAATGCCTCACTCTTACACGTCACTCATATGGTGGGTATTTCGGAATGTCCTCCAGACTAGGACTGGTACATTCATCTGGATGCAATCACTTCGGTATTTTCGAGGAGTCCTTCCACAAATTTCCTTATGGCATTACAAGATTGAAAGACTTATCGGAAAACGTACTAGTGATTAAGGGATCTGCATTGGTCACGAATAAGTATTCGTTTAGAATGTGCAACACTAGCAGAAGTGACACTCTATTTTCTCAGTAGTGATAATGGCGTCGTTGTTAGATAAATGTTGTCAGCCAAATGCGCCATTGGTTGGCATGATTCCCATATATTGGCCGATTGGTCGCTCTTCTTGTTGTGGATTGAATACTGCTTTAAAAAAATATTTAAATTTTGGATTTACAAATTTAAACAAACGTTGGAAGATAACTCCTTTCGATTGAGGAGATGCATGGAAAGAATTTGATGAATTGTGACAGGTTAATTGAAACGAAATTCACATACACACACACATTAATACCAAGGATACCATTGATACCATTACTCCCAAGTACACTCTGTCACGGTGTATATATTAGTGTAAATATGTACGTATATAAATATGTATCAAAATTATTTGATAATTAAAATTCAATACATAAATATAAAAAGTGTACGTTATTTTGAATTTTTATATATTCATATTTTTGGCAGCAATTTCAAAGTGGTAAAGTTTGGTAATAAATAGCAACTAATAATATCCGTTAAGTACGTTTAAAGTGAACATATTATTGGAATGAAAATTTATATGTAAGCAATCAAGAAAAATTGAATAGCACATCAAATACTCTTTGAAAGAAAGTCTAATTCTATTCTTTATGCGAGCACTAATAGTAACCCTAAATTCCTTATCTCAGAATTTTGTGTTACTAGTCTGTAAAACTTCAAACCGCCCTGTTGGCTGGGGCGTTAGAATGCACCGATTTCACCTCTGCAGTGGGGTAAACTCCCCCAATGGGGCCACCTGTTCGCCGTGGGTGGAGACCCGTGATGCTTAAGGATGAATCCAGTGGCTGAGCAGTCCATGACTTGCAATACTCCACTTTGGCCCTTTCTTGGGCTAGACGGGCGTCGGAGAGGCCCCTTCCGATCAATCGGCTGGTCACGTCAAGCCTAGCAATTATATGATTGCCCCAACCCTATTGCCTTAAGGCAAACCCCAATCCTTTTATCATATGGGTGCTAGAAGGCGGTGCTGAGGGTCTACATGGCCTGTGAATGACGTTAAAATCTATCTGATGGTGAGGTTCCAGTTTTAGAGGTTTGGGGAATATGGAGCACTTCTTCATCACCATTGCTTCCTGGTCCACTCTGACCGGAGTGGTAGTACTTGTAAGGGTCCCATCTATAGGTGAAATAGAAAAATGTATTTATAAAAAAATTGTGTTTCCATTAAGAATGACTTTATCTGTGCGGTAAAGTAAGGAGCTGTTGGTAGGTGTGGCGATCCACTCAGACAAAAAAAATCTCCTTGGTTTAGCTCTAGTGAAAAGGGGATAGACTCCCTCGCTGTTTGGCTGATATCGATTTCAGGCCACCCTACGACTTGACTTTGGATGGACCAGGTTAGCTCAGTCGATAGAGCGTTCGGTTAGAAACCACGAGATTCTTAGTTTGATACCGGTCCTCGCCAACTCAACGTATGAGTAGCACAGTAGTATCTGTGCGGTGAAGTAAAGCGTTGATGGTAGGTTTGGCGCTCCACCTGAGACAAAAAAAACAATCTCCTTGGTTTTGCGTTAGTGATAAGGGAATAGACTCCATCATTGATTGGCTGATACCGACTTTAGGCCACCCCGACGACCTAGTCTAATGAGTTGGATAAGTAATTAATTTATTTATGAAAAAAATAGCTAATAGCATTTTTTAAAATCTTTTATCAATCTTGTAGCCTCAAGCTCAAGTCAATGTTAAATTCCCTTTCTAAGGAATTGGATAAATGATTCCTCATTATTCAGATGTCGTAAAAGAAAAAATATTTTAACAATATTTTAAATACGAAAATAAATTTAAAATGCAACAGAAAACAAAACATCCCCCACAACATTCTACTTGCCAAGATTAGTCTCATCCAAATTCCCCATTTTCTTCAAATTTAT
The DNA here is from genome assembly GCA_023376005.1 of Doryteuthis pealeii. NCBI lineage: Eukaryota > Metazoa > Mollusca > Cephalopoda > Myopsida > Loliginidae > Doryteuthis > Doryteuthis pealeii. The sequence goes on along the minus strand of CM042150.1, from coordinate 43,519,083 downwards.
AGACGTCCTTTACTATAAAATAAACATGATCTTATTTTACTTAATAAAAATTGATTATCGGAAGCAAGAACAATGCCTCTACCGGCTAAGTTTACTGAAATAGCAGCACACAACTCTAATACTTTCTACGATGTGAAAGATGCTGAGTTGCTCATCTTCGCTGGATGCGGTATTATGTTTGTGTTCGCCCTTATCATCGCCCTGAGTGTTTTCTGGAGGAGGTGTTGCTGTTCCAGTCGTCCTCTGTGTCATACCTGTGAACTTCCTTGTCATGATACCAGGGACAACAATGACACCGACCCCGCTGTCGATAACACTGCTGTTTAATGGCTTAAAATGAACTCCCACTATTAAAAAAAAACAATGCTATCAAATGTTAACTTTTAAAAAAACATTGAAATGTCTAATTCTTAGACATGTTTGTATTTTAAACTTTTAGATTCACTCCGGTGAATTTTTATTATCCGTTTTTCATTTTGTTACTTAGATCTATAAAGAGCTTCAATTTATTTAATTGATCCAGACATAAATAGTATAAAATCTTGAATATGAGATGCATTGAAAACATTAACAAATACATAGTTACTTGATATATGATCTACAAAATTACGTTCGCTTGATATATTTTCCTATTTCACCTCCCATGTTTCTGTATGTGTTTGTGACTAATGAGGATCTACCTCACCCAAAAAAGGTTTCCCAACCCTATTGCCCTTATGGCAAGCCCCACCCCTTTTTATCATATGGATGCTAGAAGGCGGTGCTGCGGGTCTACATGTCCTGGGAATGACGTTAAACTCTATCTGATGGTGAGGTTCCAGTTTTGGGGAATGTGGAGCACCCCTTCATCACCATTGCTCCCTGGCCCACTCTGACCCGGAGTGGTAGTACCTGTTAGGGTCCCATCTATGGGTTAAATAGAAAAATGTATTTATAAAAAAATTGTATTATCCATTAAGAATTGATTTATTTCAAAACTTTATCGGCATTAAATGACCCACTGAGATTGATATGCCGTAAAACAAACCAAACCCAAAAAAGGCGAATGAAGCTAGAACTATGTAACAGTATGACCAGTTCTGTACTCCCTTCCCAAATACAGCTTTATGCCGAGAAGTGTTGTATCTCCGTATTTCATTGTTTCGAAAAAAAATATTTGAAGTGAGTACCGACCCCGCTGTCGATACCACTAGCGTTTGATGGCTTGTTAGAACCGGGTTAGCTCAGTCGGTACAGTATTCGGCTAGAAACCACGAGGTTCCTAGTTCGATACCAGCCCTCGCCAACTCAGCGTATGAGTAGCACAGGGATGTGCTGTAAAGGAGCTGATGGTAGATGTGGCGCTCCATCTCAGACACAAAAACAATATCCTTGTCTATCGCTAGTGAAAAGTGGATAGACTCCCTCGCTGTTGGCTGATACTAACATTAGACTACCCTGGCGACTTTACTTTACTTACAGAGATATACACACTTCAAATAGTAATCACTGAAACACAGTCGAAACATTTCAAACCTTGAATTCCTCATTTCAAAATCTCTTGTTACCAGTCTGTAAGATACACAAAGATAATTCAATCAATTCAAACGGAAACTTTAGTCGGACAAAATTAATTTTTCCACCAATAAAATCAACCATTCAAAATGATATCGTAAAAAAAAAAACACCTAATGATTTTTTTTCTCTTAAGAAAACGCTCCTTCAACGCAAATATGAAATATCTATTTAAGAATGTCAACATAGATGACATTTTGTCTTCCTATAGAATTAAAAATTATACCAAAGATTATAAACATAAACCATACAAAGTAATCTCTCAACATGAAGCCGAACTATTTATTAGAACGCAATCCCAGATTAAGCTGACATATCGTTAAAAAGAAATAACTCTTAACTCCATAAAAGTGTAAATATAGAGGAATGATGTATGTTGTCCCCTTAACCTGTGGGCCAAAAATTGACGGGTTGACATATCAAAATCCATCCATCAATAAGTTCTTATTATATAACTCAGTAATAATTAATTCTCTGATTCAGTTTCGAATTTATTCTGAATTATTTTCATTAAAGTCTTCTTTATTAAATGATCAATATTAATATAGAAAAAAATAGACATACAAATTTGGCACGAAGTTTCGCCCTTCACTGTCCAATCTTTTACTTAACTAATTAAATAGTTATTTACTCAACTTAGCTTAGATATGGCACAAGACCAGAAGTATGGGGTGCCCAGTGAGAATTGAACTCATTAACAATGGTTTGTAAGTCTAGCTTGCTAACTATTACACCACGAGAGGTGCCCTACTTCCCTTCCCCTCGGTAAAGTACAATTAATAGCGTCGATCCCAGGGGGCTTTCCCCCAGCAATACCTGCCCCTTTGGGGGCAGGGCTGGGTTTATTGCTCAGCGCCTGAGGAGTCCCCCTTGTGAGGGAATGCCAACGGGATCGATGCAATTTTTGTAAGACCACATAAAAATTAGACCTTTGTATCCAGCCCATACAAGTGGGGTATGAGGCAAATACCTACTTACCTAATTAAATAACTGGCGCAAAAACATGCTATATATATTTATAGTAAAATAATAAAAAAATTTGGAGGAGGGCAGCAGGGGTGGTCTTCACTATCCTATCTTCAACAAAATTAGTTCCATTTACTGCCCGAAAACGTCTATATATTAAAACTCTTGTCCCTTAATCTTCCGACCGTTATCATCTTGTATCATTCTGGTTAAAAATGAGAGCGTCCAAATCATCCAAAATCAAATGCCAAAATGTAAATCCTAATTATATGGTCTGGCTTATCGCCGAATTCTTATTTCTTATGAGTGTCTTCAACTCCGCTAAATACGGGACCATTCCGTTTTTATTATAAAGAAAGAAAGGGAAGGAAAAGAACATGCTACACACTAAATATAATAAGAAAGAAAGAGGGGGTGAGCATTTGGAAGTGATAATACTAATTTGAACCAATCGAACATAACGAAAAACTAAAAAGAAGAAAAGAAGAAAAAGAGTGAGAGAGAGTTAAATCAAGATTATTATACTATAATAGTTCACTATAGTTCACTATATAACATAGTGAACTATTTGCAATAGCTCGTAAGTAAACATATCAAACGTTGTAATAATTAAATTATCATACTGTGGAATATCCATAGGTCCTGCTAGTACTATAATATTCCTTTCGTCAAAACAAAATCAATAATTCAAAATAATATAGCAAAAATCAAATCCACACCAAGCAATGACCGCCCTGTCGCCTGGGCGTTAGAATGCACCTCTGCAGAGGGGTAAGACTCCCCAATGGGACCACCTGTTGACCGTGGGTGGCGACCCGTGATGCTTAAGGATAGAACCCAGGTGGATGAGTAATCCATGAATTGCAAAATTCCACTTTGGCCCTTTCTTGGGCTAGATGGGCGGCTGGAGAGGCCCCCTCCGATCAATCGGTTGGTCATATCTAGCCCTAGCACCTATATGATTGCCCCAACCCTATTGACCTTATGGAAGCCCCAAGCGATTTTTAGCATATGGGTACTAGAAGGCAGTGGCTGAGGGTCTAATGTTCTGGGAATGACTTAAACTCTATCTGATGGTGAGGTTCCAGTTTTGGAGGTTTGGGAAATGTGGAGTACCCCTTCATCACCATTGCCCCTGATCTACTCTGACCCGGAGTGGTATTACCTGTTAGGTTCCCATCTATGGGTTAAATAGAAAAACATGAGTTTATAAACAAAATTGTATTATCCATTTAGAATGAATTTATTTCAAAACTTTGTCAGCATTAAATGACCCATTGAGGTTGATATGCCGTAAAACAAAACAAAACAAACCAAGCAATGAGTTATCATCATAACACCATTAAGTTAAAATAGTGCGTTGGTTGATGGTTGGTTGGTTGGTTGGTTTTTACGACATGTCAACACTTGTTGAGTTATTTTATGCCGAAGACTTTTTGTTTTATTCAGCTACTTAACTTTTTAACTCAATTTTTTAAACAGATTTTATTAAAACACATTTTTTCTATTTTACCCATAGATGGGACCCTTACAAGTACTACCACTCCGGGTCAGAGTGAACCTGGAAATAGTGGTGATGAAGGGGTACATTCACATTCACCGGAGACTCAGAATTGGAACTTTACCATCAAGTTTAACATCATACCCAGAAGATTAAGACCTTCAACCTCCGCCTTCAAGCACACATATGATAAAAAGGAATGGCATTAGATAGGGATAACCATATAGGTGCTAGGGCTTGACATGATCGACAATTAATCAGATGGGGATTCTCTGTCTCTGTGTGTGTGTGTGTGTGTGTGTGTGTGTGTGTGTGTGTGAATTTCGTTTCCATTAACCTGTCACAAGTTTTTTCATACATCTCTGCAGTCGAATGGAGTAATTTTCCAACGTTTGTTTGAATTTTAAATTCAAATTTTAAATATTTTTCAAAGCAACATTCAACCCTCAAGAAGAGCAATCGATCGATCAGTCAATACTGTTAGTGTTACTTCTTTTAGTGTAGCCCATCCAAACTAGACGTAAACCTGTCCCCGACCAATTCAGACCCATTAAACTTCAGTAAGTTTTCTTATACGACATCTGATCTTTTAATGTCACAAGGAAATTGGGAGAGACTCCTTAAAAGTAACGAAGCGATTGCATTCAGATGAATGTATCAGTCCTAGTCTGGAGGACATTCCGATATACCTACCATATGAGTGACGTGTAATCGAGAGTGAGGCATTTCAACCCGATCAGTAAAGGCCACAAACAGTATATTCTTCCCCTGACAAAATAGATCGACCAATCCCCTCACTAATTATTGATAAGAAAAAAAAATGTCAAAAAATAGAAAAGCCTAATGATAAAAGTTAATAGTATTTTCCCAAATGTCCTATTGTATCTCATCCTGGTGGCATTGAGACCAAAACGTTCAGTTTCACGGGGCCATTCGCCTCATTGGACACAAATAATTAGTTTACGGTTAGTTAGTGATGATTGATCGAGGCTACAACAGCAATATACATCTATTACTCGGCTGCACCTCTCCATTGCACAAAAAGCAATATATTCAGGGTCAGTCGCTAATGTATGACTCGTCTACACATGGAAATGGGAGCATGGTCCAAAACATCAAATTCCACTCGAAAAGGAGTTGGATAATTGCGAGAAAATTGCCAATAGTATGTTTTAAAAGGTCTTTTATAAATCTGGTAGTCTCAATCCCACGTTTTCCTCAAAGGAAATATTAAATTCCACTTCTACGGAGTTGGATAAATGATTCCTGATTCTTCAGTTTCTTTTTCAGAATTATTTGATGTGGACGACTGCACCTCTGCATCCGACCCCACCAAACAAATCTTGCTTTTATTTACAATAAGGTCAGTACAGAGATGCAGTCGTACACACCTGGGCACAAGGCCTGAAGTTTTATTTGGGGGGATGGGTGACAAAACTGGTCATGGAGTAAGCTTTATGTTCTATCTTAGCTAGTCTTATTCGCCGACCGATCCATGCTGATAAATACTGTCGTCCATCGCCTTCCGCAGCAGCTTTCACCAAAATTCCGCTGGCGCTCTTAATAAACCCTACTTTGACCCCAACAAGAAAACGAAAAGTCTATTTATAAAAATGATCAAAAGGTATTTTCTAATCATTCATGGTGGGAGGGAAGGGACAAAGAAAACAAAAGTCCCCAACATAAAACAAGAAACAAAACAAAAGTGGGGCCATTTGATTACCCCCTTTCCCTCATCTAGAGCACTGGGACCCGGAAGGCCGAAAACAAGTCGATTCGTTTCTCTAAAAAGGGAGTGGGTGTCCTTAATATGGTCTAGGGGAAAATGGAGAAGATGATATCGGGATGATTCTATACAAAGTGTTGACTCTCCAGATTCTTCAGATTTTTCAGATGTTGTAAAAGAAAAATTGGAACCATATGACCTTAAGGCACCCTTTTTAATCTCGATTAAGAAAGCGCATGTTTTTCATTTACACCGTCAATATCCGGTTGTTTGTTAGGGGTTAGTTTTATAATTTTTTTTAAAACCCAAACATCGTCTGTTAAAACAACCGGATATTGACGGTGTAAATGAAAAACGTGTCCTTTCTTAATCGAGATTAAAAAGGGGTTCCTTAAGGTCATATGGTCCAAAAATTGTTTTAACAATATTGTAAACACGAAGAGAATTTAACATAACAGTAGAAAACAAAACATCCCCACAATCTTTTACTTGCTAAGATTAGTCTCATCCAAATCCCCCATTTAATTCAAATTTTTAGACGTCCTTTACTATAAAATAGACAAGATCTTATTGACTAAAGTAGAAAATTTTAAAAAAATAACCAAATAAAATAATGCCTGTACCGACTATGTACACTGGTATGGCGACACCCCAACGTTATTCGTTCTACAAGGGGGTAGACATTGATTGGGCCATCTTTGCTATTAGCCTTTTTTTCCTCGTAATCGCAGTAGTCATCGGCATGAGTATTTCCTGGCGATGTCGCTACTTCAGTTGCCAACCATGTACTACTTGCAAACCACCTTTTATCGAAATTGATACCAAGGAACCCCGTGTCGTCACCGACCCCGCTGTCGATACTACTGTCCTTTAGTTGCCTCAAACGACCTCACACGATTTTAACAAACTGGACGATATCAAATTACTCCCGTTTTTTTTTAATTTCTAAGGAAATCTCTGAAATGTTTAATTCTTAGATGAATGTTGATTTGTTAGTTAGATTTACAAAGAACTCCAATGAATTTAATTGATATAGACATGGAAGGCGAACACATCATTGGTTACTTCTGGAACTAGAAGATTGCTTCGCTTTTGTCTATTAGCATAGAACTTTAAGATTTTATGTAGCGTTTTTTTTTTCTCTAGAAACTAGTCATTCAAATAACGACATACAATCGGTATAAATTCTTGATATGCATTGAAAACATTAACAGTTCGCATTTCAATTTAATCGAACTACCCAGAAGTCATTATGTCACCAACGTCCTGCACAAATCGCTTGAAAATGAAAGGAGTCATCGGGGTGGCCTAAAGCCGGTATCCTCCAGACATCGGGGGTCTATCCCCTTTACACTAGCGCTAGACCAAGATGTTTTTAGCGTCTGAGAGGAAAGCCACACCTACCACCAGCTCCTCGTCTCACCACATAGATCCCTGTGATACTCGTACGAAGAGTTGGTGAGGGTCGGTATCGAACCAGGAACCTTGCGGTTACCCAGCCAGACATGCTACGACTGAGCTAAACCGGCCATTGACAATGGAATACATTCTATTAATTAGTGCCCTCTTGAACTGGAAAGTCGTTTCGCTTTTGTCTCTTGGCATAAAGCTTTTCTAGAACTAGTTGGGCTTTTTTTGGGGGGGGGTTCAAATGAGGACATTAAACTTGCCCAAAATTATTGAATTTGAGATCCATTGAAAACCTTAAATACATCGTTACCTCCTCTGCTCTACAAATTTATGTTGGCTCCGTTTTCCTAATTCACCTTCCGTACGTGTTTGTGACTAAAGAATTAGGATCTTCATTCACCCAAAAGACCTGTATGCTTACGAAAATAACATGGATGCAGTTTTTAACTGACATAGGTCTAATATTCACTTTACTGAATGACTGTTTGTATACATCTACAGCGAATACACAAGAAAAAACGAACTTTATAAAACTTAAACATCAAACTCCACTCAAGTTTTGATATCACTGAAATGAAAATAGCATCATCCAAGATTTGAACTCTGATCGATGTGACCATTTTCTACTACGATAACCATTACGCAACAAATACCTTTAAAAATGACATCGTCTAAATGTTTGTCCTCATGAGCTAAACACTCCTTAAGTGCACACCTGATCCTCGTCTCCGGCCTTGCGATTTTATTGGTGAAAACAATCTTTCAGTTTGCTGTGAACTACGCTTGAAGTTTTTAGCCTTCAGTTATCACCAAAGTAATCGGAAGAGGGTAGATCTGCTGGGTTAATCTGCCACATAATGTTACCATGTTGTGATATGGCGTTTGTTACTATAATGTATAGTAACCTATCTATTGTGGTGTAAGGAAGTTTAGAAATATTTGAATTCAAAAGCTAACTGGTAATCCGTTAGTAATGGAAAATAACCAGTGGTTTAATTGGCAACCATTGACCCCTTATTGGAACTGGACGTGATATTCTGATTTGTTTACAATATCACTTGACTGAGATCGGCGATAAAAAAACCTGGCAGTTAGGTAAAGTTTAGGGAAAAGGATTGTGTGTATGGAGTTTTTTTGTCTCGAATTCTTTTTTTTTTTTTTTTTTTTTTTTTTTTTTTTTTTTTTGTCTCTTTTCAACCACAAGCTAAAGTCGAACTATATTCTAAACACCTTTTAATCCATTTATTTTTGGGGGTGGGTGGGTGATACTTAAAACTCAGATACAAAATCTGATGACATTGTTCCTAGCCTCTACCTATATCAATTTAAGTTTGAGCGAATATCATTTCCATCCTGAACTGGCATAACATTTTTTGTTTTGCCGAAAAAAAAACCCGATTTCATCTACTCACAGAAAACGCATCGCGATTTGATTTATTTTTATTTTTTTTTTTTTTCCTCTTTATTTATTTACAAACTCAAAACTGTTCTGTCTAGTGCCATTAAAATTGAGCGACCATATCACATTTTGAAATCTACTTTATATACAGTAATTGTATTAGCACTAATTTTAAAACATTGATTTGACGTGCTTTGTCCCTTTTTTTTTTTTTTTAGCTTCGGATTAAAATCTATAGTATTACGCCGACAGATTTTAAATCCTTTAATATCTTTTAAAAATAAACACTATCGACGTTCAATTGATATTGTGGAAATCTTCCAAATTCTTCATAAATGCAAAAAGACCCGCTATAATTTAAATAACTCGCCTTCTCATTGGTGTCGTCCAGGTGAATATAATTAGCCATACGGTGCCTTCGAAGATATAGGAAGTCAACTGTCCGACCGAAGATCAAAATGTATCCGCGCCCGGAACCCGCAAAAGCTTCTCGCTTGATTCCAGGAATCGTCCACCGGCAGTGCCTGCTTCCTCGCCTGAAAGTGGCAGGGTTGGGTTTATTGTCTAGTGATCGATGCGCCTTAATTCTTAGACCGGACTTGGTCATCACCTTGTGCCACATTTGGATTGGGGTGTTGTCAATACACAGTCGAAGATCCTTTAAAATAGAATACCGAGTTCGATCGTTGCCGGAATCCCCATACTTGTGTCACATGCTACCTGTGGCGAACAAGTTGGATAAATACAACTCTGCTTTCAGTAAGTGTCGATAAAGCTTCGCCGTAATCCAATTTCTGTTGTCAGGAACAATATAATTACAGCCAGTTTGTTTAAATATCACACAGATTTCGTAGGTGAAATTTGAATATAATGCTTTTTCTAAATTTGAGTAATTTGGTACTAATTATAAAAAAAGATTTAATTAAAACTAAAGAAAAATAAGGGTTTATTTCTTGGAATAAAATATATTAATTTTTAACATCGGTTAAGTTTGACGCTAATTTTATCAAGATTCCGAATTATATTTTTACGTGACACTTACTTGCTACTAGAGAATAACCCTAGTAAGAATCTGGATTACTTTGCAGGAGACTCGAAAAACTAAGACTGTAACATAAACAATGTAGGGTCGAAGTTAGGAGACGTTTTTATTTGTGGGATTTCAACAATACCACAACGAAGACTAGCAAAACTCTAGATGATTTTGTAGGGGCACGAAAACTAAGACTGGATTGCAAGGCATAGCTATGAAATGGAAACGCTTTAGTCTAAAACACTCGAAATTTATTGACATGGAGATAGCTACACTATAAGTTGACAAAATTATCGAACCAAGTAAATATTTACCCAACCCGTTTGCCACGGGTAAGATATGACACAGTTCGCAAGTATGGGGCACTCTATTCTTTAGTAATGAGTTTTCAAGTCCTAGTTGCTAACTATTACCACAGGAAAATTATCAGACCGAGTATTTATTATATATGGCGTGCCAAAGATTTAAATACGAAACCAGAAGGTTGAGGAAAATATGCATTGATTATTCACTAACTATAATTATATAAATTGAACTTGATCCGTACCGGGTGCAGAGGAATGCTGACTTAGTTACAAATCTTGCAAATTATATGTATTTCACATATTGACTTAAAAAAAAGCCTTTTTCTAAGTTAGAATAGAACATCCCAGAAAAAGGTATACGGCTTTCGAAGCCAATGATCAACTTTATCAGTTTACTAGGCTTCCATATGGGATAACAGTGACCCTGCTTTTCAACAATCAATTGATAAGACAATAGAGAAGAAAACCTCAAAGATACGTTTCCTTATCTAGATAATATTATCATTGTGGTGATATTATCATTGAAAGTAGGACGATTTTTTTATCAGTTGATTACAATATCACTCCGGGAAAGAAAGTGCTTTGATGCTAATACTTTTGCTCACATAGTTTTTTCAGTTTTTATTTACACGCCCCACATTAGATAATGGAATAAAGTTCGGAGATGTAAATATAGTTTCGATTTTTTTTCTTAGACATTCACACTCCAATTTGGCACTTACTTAAGCAAGACAGGCGGTCGGAGAGGCCCCCTCGGATCATTCGATTGGTCACATAAATCCCTAGAACCTATATGGTTGCCCCAACCCCATTGCCAATCCCCAACTCTTTTTAGTATATACATATTTACCAACCCCTCTGCACGAGCAGGATGCGACACAAGGTCAATTTTTTAAAGCGAAGTTTAACAGGTTTGAATTCAGAGTTTTCCTTCTCCTAGACTGGTTACCTAGCCATGGTTAAAGAGTCCAGTCTGCCCTACTATTTACCCATAGCTGGAGGGAGAATTGGATTCGTACCTTTCCCAAGGGTTTTAGCGCCATGTGAAATGCCAGCAGCTTCGTTCATGATTGAACTCGCGTTGACGAGTCCCTTTCCTACGACTCTAACCATTAGACCACACGCCTCCACTTTTTAGTATATGTGCTAGAAGGCGATGGCTTATGGTCTTAATGTCCTGGGTATGACGTTAACTGCATCTAGTGAATTCCAATTCTGGAGCTGTCTAATACTCCTTCATCGTCATTACTCCACGGTACACTCTGGCCCGGAATGGTAGTGCCTGTTAGGGTTCAATGTATGGGTTAAATAGGTAAAAATAGTTTTTAAATTAGGGTCTGATCGTTCTAGGAATGACGTTAAACTCTATCTGATTGTGAAGTTCCAGTTCTGAGCTCGGGGAATGTGCGTACCATTGCTCCCAGATCCACTCTGACCCGGAGTAGTAGTGCCTGTTAGAGTCCCATCTATAGGTTAATTGTTGCACTCATTACAGATGCACCGTTGAGCACGTAAAAAAATGCACCACTAATTATATTTGCATCTAGCTAAAGTGATGTTAATTTTTGAACACAGGGAAATCAATATTTCTAGATTTTGAGTTCTTTATCTTTCATTAGTCAGAAGTATTCAATATTTTAACATGGGACAAATTTAATTTAATCTAACTGGACTCATTCTTCTACTTCATTAGATGTTATTATTCTTGATCTGGGATTGTTCACACTAAATATTGTCTTAAATGCCATTCCTTATTGATAGGTAGAATTATACATGCAATCACTTCTCAATGCAAATTATCAGTGACGGTGTGGAAGAAAGGAAATGTTATACTTTGGTCATAATAACTACATTAAAAAAATGGCTTCTGTTGAGATTTATATATATATATTTTCTAAAAAAGATGTGTTTAGGACAAGACTGAGCCAAAAGGAAAAAATGATCACCCATCATGAATGAATAAAACAAAACGTCTTCGGCGTGTAATGTCCCAACAAGGATTGACATGCCGTAAAATCCAACCAACCATCTTAGTTTTTCCATTACTAACATCATTATTTCGAGCAGTGAACTCCTCTATTTCGCCATTTTTCTTGGGGGGGGGGGTCAGTACTAATTATTACCATTAAGTATGATTTTATTCATCAACGGATTTCTAATTTTGTTTTCATCATATGCGTGTAGCTTAGGATCTCATTTAGTGACTGACGTATTTTGGTACCTGTAGTATGAACGCATTTTCAATACGTCTGACTTTGTCAACGGAAGTTAATGTTAGGATAGGGAAGATTACCCCAACCTACTTAGCTATGTGCTACATTTGTAATTTTTACAAGAAATACCTAATGTTCCCTTTTCGTTTGTAGTATACACATAATTCAATGTTTTGGCTCCATTAATATTACGACATTATTTTATTTATTGGCATCTCAGTCTCGGAAGACTATAATAAAGTGTTTGTGCCCCTGAAGTTACAGCGCCTCCTGTGACTGTGAAATCCAATGTTTGAAAAACATTCTCGACAACGGATGTCGCATTTAAAGGCTGTCCCTGAAGATGTTGATGTGCCGTTGCTTTGTGACAGCTGCTTTCTTCTGGACCTCTTAGCTTCATAGTGTTGCGCCAGGGTGACTTTTGACATGAACAGAAGTCACCCTGACGCAACACCATGATATTAATGGCGTTGCATGTGAAAATGATTCTATAGGTAAAATTTGAATTGAATGCTTTTTCGAAAATTGTTTTGTAATTTAGTATTAATAGTAAAAAAAAAATCATAATTTTTGGGAGAACTAATAATCGTTATTTTTTTTTAAACCAAGAGTATCTTTTTAAAAATCTAAACAAAATAAGAAATCGCAATACAAAAAATGTCACATATAAAGAACAAAATCAGAAATATTAACCAAAAATATTTTTATCGATAACTCGTTATTTAGAAACTTTCGTATTTCTAGAATAAAATTGTCAACTTTTAATTAAGTTAAGATAACATTTTTAAAAAGAAACTATTCATGAAATAAACAAATAATTTAAGATAAGACGCGAAATTTTCTACAAATAAGGACATGTTTAGTTATTAGCTTTGTTACACTTTTAGGGGCCAAACATTTAACTAATACATTTTATCCATTGAAATCAGCAAGCGAAAGCCCTGTCGCTGAAGCTTTAGAATACACAGACCTGTTGGCCGTGGGTGGTAACCAGTGATGCTTTAGGATGGAATCCTGTGGCTGAGAAGTCCATGACATGCAACACACCTTACTTAGGCTAAACGGGCGGTCGAAGAGCCCCCCTCCCCTGCGATCAATCGGCTGGTCACGTCAACCCTAGCACCTATATGATCGTCCCAATCTTATTGCCCGTATGGCAAACCCCAATCCTTTTATCATATATGTGTTGGAAGGCGGTGATTGAGGTTCATAATATCCTAGATATGACGTTAAATTCTATCTGATAGTGGAGTACCCGTTCATCACCATTACTCCTAGGTCCACTCAGACCCGGAGTGGTAGTACCTGTTAGGATCCCATCTATAGTTTGGATAGAAAAAATGAGTTTAAAAATTGTGTTTTAAAAAAAAATTGAAAAGTGTTGACATGTTCCACTTTAGCCCGTTCTAGGGCTTGTCTGGCGGTCGATCAATCAGCTGGTCATGTCAAGCCCTAGCAACTATATGACTGCCCCAACCTTATTGCCGTTATGGCAAGCCCCAACCCTTTTTATCATGTGGGTGCTAGAAGGTTGTGACTGAGGGCCTACATGTCCTGGAAATGATGTTAAACTCTATCTAATGGCGAGGTTCAAGTTTTGGAGGTTTAGGGAATGTGGAGCGCCCCTTTATCACCATTGCTCCCTGGTTCACTGTAATCCGGAGTGGGGGTACCTGTTAGGGTCCCACCTATGTGTTAAATAGAATATTGTATTTATTAAAAAAATGAGTATCCATTAAGAATGAATTTTATTTCAAAATTTTGTCGGCATTAAATGATCCACTGAAAACGTTTCAAAATTGTTTTTTAAAAAGTTGAAAAGTGTTGACATGCCGTAAAGTCCCACCAACAAAATAAACAAACAATTAAGAACTGAAATTAATTTTTTCTATGTACAAAAATTGTTTCACAACATTCATGAGTTTAGGGTTGCCTTTTAAAAATATAATTCTAAATGTAAACAAAAGAAAACAATTTCTAAAATAAACGAACATTTTCATACGCTAACTCTTAGCGATCTTTTAAAAAATTGATGAGAACATTAAAAATTCTTCCTATGTAATAAAACCAATCCAACTAAGGCCTCTGTACAAAATCTTAAAGTCCAGAAAGAACTAAAACTTGCAAAACAGAAAAATATAAAATTAGAATCCATCAAAGGCATTCTTCGGGTATTTTTTTGTCTGACTCAAGAACCGTCTCGAACTCAGGAGTTTTCGTGTCGTAATCGGAAGCCTTCACGAAACTTCAAAAGAACCCTGAATTCAATCCACGGGCCGGAGGGCATATCAGCTGAAAAGTTGTATAGATAAAAATAAGGATGTGGACAATAGTCCGAATAATCCAAATAATCCAAATTATCAAGTCGCATCTCAAAAATTCAGAGGAATAATGTTTACTGAATGTTCATTCTTTTATTAGGCAAGTCTATATTTTCTTTTTGTATATAAAAAAAGAAGGAATATATTTTATTTTTTGTGTTGGTTGGTTGGATTTTACGGCATGTCAACGCTTCTTGGGTCGTTTTATGGTGAAGACGTTTTTGTTTTATTCATTCTTGATGGATACTCAATTTTTTAAAACACTATTTAACCTATAAATTTTACCATAACAGTACTACCACTCCTGGTCAGAGTGAACCTTGAAGTAATAACAATCAGCAATGCAGACCGTAAAGATTGTTGGTGGTAGTAAAAGCATCTCGTGATAAAAGCCAAAAACCATCCATCAAGATAGACTTATGAAGTGGAAAGAACTCTTCAAGAATCTGCTTAGGGACATTCTTAAGTCACAGATAATACTAAAAAATTGATTTCCAAGTGGATATCAATTAAGATTATAGGTGAATCCGACGAAATCCTAAAAACATTTTTTTTTAAATAGAAAAGCCGCAGGTCTCGACGAAATACCACCACCACCGAAGTATGGAAGATAAGGACATTTGACAACATCATGCAATGCAGTGTATAATAAAAATTCAATAGATAAATGGACGAAATTATGCATTTTCCCATCCTACAAGAAAGGCAACCTCAGAATCACTAAGAACTACAGAGGTATAATTCTTACTGCCATAGCTGATATGGTTTATAATGCCTTTCTCAATCGCATCCGATTCGGAGCAAAACAAGTTTCGTACAAATCCAGCCACAACTTCTCATATCATGACTATTTGACAAATGTAGAAGGGGTGAAGGCGCGAAATCTGGAGACAAAAATAGTTTGTAGATTTCTTCAAGGCATTTGACTTCAAACAGAGGAAGTAAAGATGGAGCAAATACTAATAGCATATGGTCTCCCCAAAGAAACTTACTGCTATAATGATACTTTACACAAGGAATCACCAAACTTTTTTCACGGTGGGCCGGATAATTGAAAAAATAACGAACGCGTGCTCATTATTATTGTATTCAATACTTGCTAGCCAGAACGAAAGCTCTGAGAAAAAGTATAAAACAAAATTCATCTTTCCATGTTATATTAATGGATGAGTGGTGTAAGATGCACAAAAACAAATTTAACTAAAATATTTATTTTCAAAACATTATCAAAGTACGCAATATTAGCAGAAAGATTTAGTGATATTTGTGATACTGAATTCAAGTACCGTCAGCGGGCTTGATAAAATGCCTTCACGGGCCGAATCCGTAGTTTGGTGACCCCTGCTTTACACAGACATGAAAGCAATGGTTGGTTCACATGATGATGACAGGTTTTTTGACATTGTCGCTGGAGTCCTACAAGGAGATACATTATAATTTACCTAGACTAAGTATTACTAACATCATCAGATCTAATGAAAGAAAAAGGAAAGATGCGGGCGATATCCACAGAAACTATTACAATCTTGACCACGCAGATGATCTAGAGATTCTCGCAAATACACCTGCACAAGTGAAATCACTGCTGCATAGCCAAGAAAATGCGACAAGAGGTATATTTCTCTATGAGAGCTCAGATAAAACGGAGTCCATATGGAGACACTGTTAAGTCTCTCAAATTAGTAGTAATATCTTATCAACAGAAAGTGATGTCAATATATGCTTAGGAAAGGCATGAACTGTTTTAAACAGATTGTTGATCATATGGAAATCAAATCTCTGTGACATAACGAGTCTTCTTCCAAGATGTGGGAGTGTCAGTGCTACACTAAAAGGAACCTAGCGGAATTCTGGATTTTATTGCCCGGTTCCCGAGGCGTCCCAATAGGGGAATGTCGACGAAATTTTAAGCAGATTTTTTTTACCCGACTCGAGCCACATTGTCATATTTGACCTTGTACATAATCAATAAATAACCCGTCGAAGATTCTTCACAACTGAATATCAAGTTCGATCCTCGCTGGATGCCCCATACTTGTGACACAACTTACCCGTGTCGAACGGGTTGGGTAAATACCAACTACCTTCAGTAGAGTTCGATAAGTCTTAGCTGTAAGCCAATTCTGTTTTGAGTACAATATTGTTTCATTCACTATATTTAGATATCAAGGTTGCTAGAATGGGGCATACAACGAGGATCGAACTCACTACTCAGTAGTCATGGATCTGTAAGACTAGTTTGCTAACCATTACACAACGAACATTATTAAACGAGGTATTTCGCCATGGTGTACCCAAATTGTGGTTGTTAAAGACGAAACCAGAAGCATATGAAATAATTACTTTAAAGTTTATAAAAGGAAAAGTAAAACATTTTCAGTTTTGGATTTTTACTGATTAAATGATATTCCTGGATCGTTGTAAATCATAGTCTGGATCTCGGTCACTAATTCGGGAATTCTTCCGAATAGCCGTACCTTCGTAATCAACATTGGACTAACCCAACCCTTATCGAATTTTTCCGGAGTGAATACCAAGCAGTACAGCAATTTTCTGGAGGATTGAATTGTGCCATGGTGCTACTTTTTCGCACAGTATCCAACTGAGAGGTAGTTGGTGTCCTAAATTCATTTGAATAGGCCCCTTTGATGCGAACTCTTATTTTGGTGTCTTCCAGCAGTAATCTGACCAGTCGCATCTCATTCTCCTTACTGCTAATTTGATATAGCACATACAAGATCTTTGATCTTTTAATAATGTCAAAGTCCCGGGTCATGCCTATGCACATTTTGAAGAAATCCTATCGTTTGGACATAACTAGGGGAGTAAGCATGCGCCGAGACCATACAATGTCAGTCCGTTTGCGTTACTACTTTAAGCCACTCTGGTAGGATCCTGTGAAGTGGTCGATTTTTCAAAGATGCGGTTGAGTATAACAATGGAAAGGATTTTCCAGAAGATCTCTAACAACACGATGGATCGCAGGTTAGTTCGTGGATCTTGTTGTTTCTTGAGTATAGGTGGTCCGATTAGACTGCCCTGACCAATGGATTCAATCAGGTGGTGTTATCTAAATATAACGTTAATGATCGAAGCAATTGATGATAATGCTAGACAAAACGTTACCCGTTGGGTCACCCATTGAGCTATGGGAAGATAATTGGGATTAGGAAAAGTGATTTTGCAAAGCGTATGAAATTTTTTTAATAAATCCAACCGGAGAATTAAAAAAAACATTAAAATCATTTTGTAAAATTTCTAAGAAAGGGAACGTTTGACCTAATTTAGATGGTTCGATTAAGATGTTGAGAAGCTACAGGCTAGATGCTTCTGAAACTTAACATACAAATATATTTCACACTCTCTAATCACTATCTTTACGTTACAGAGAAACTAACATATATAACGAGGAGGTAATCAAGATATGCATAGAGAGAAGGAAAGTGACAGGTAGAATGTAGTGTAAGAGACGGGTCAGTTTTTTTCCAATTAAAATGGAGTTTTTTTTTCAAACATAACTCAATCCTTGAACTAAGGAATATTTTGATATGAATTTTGTGCCATTAAACTAAATAAGAAAAAAAGCCTTTAGCAAACAATCATTGATTCACTCAGCTTTAGTATCATAATAGATGTCAGAAGTGGCAATATGTGTATTTTGATTGTGTCAAATTTCAACAGTTGTGCAACTCCAAACCAGGACACCATCATCGGACACCAACCGCCCTGTCGGTGGGGCGTTAGAATACATCAATTGCACCTCTGCAGAGGGGAAAAACTCCCCCAAATGGGGTCACTGTTAGCCGTGGTGGCGACCCGTGATGCTTGAGGATGGAGTCTTGGTGGATGAGCAGTCCATGACCTGCAACACTCCACTTAACCCTTACTTGGGCTAGGACGGGCGGTCGGAGAGGCCCTCTCTGATCAATCGGTTGGTCACATCAAGCCCTTGCACCTATATGATTCCCCCAACCCTATTACCTTTATGGCAAGCCCCATCACTTGTTAACATATGGGTGCTAGAAGGCGGTGACTGAGGGTCTACATGTCCTGGGAATGACTGAGGTTACAGTTTTGGAGATTTGGGGAATGTGGAGCGTCCCTTCATCACCATTGCTCCCTGGCCCACTCTGACCCGGAGTGGTAGTACCTGTTAGGGTCCCATCTATGGGTTAAATAGAAAAACATGAGTTTATAAACAAAATTGATTATCCATCAAGAATTGATTTATTTCAAAACTTTAGCGGCATTAAATGACCCACTGAGGTTGATATGCCGTAAAAACAAACAAACCAAACCAAATCGGACATCGATGGCCAAACTGCCTAATCTCAAACAAGTCTCTGTACAAGATGTGCACCACAATCAATAAAGGTGGTGCAACTACGGTGGTTCATGTTTGGTCATATATCCCGCCCGAGGAAGCAACTTCACAAAAATCTCTGGAATTTACTATAATAGGGTAAAACAACTACCAGGAACGAAGGGGCTACCATTGCTCAAACTTGCTTGGTAAGCTGTGAACAAACCTCTAAAATATAGAACAAGAAGCCCTAAGATCTAGAAAGCAACTGAGGAGGCTAAAGAATATCGTTAAAGAAAGGATAGATTAGTGATATATCCAGGTTAAGGGATATATTCTGACGTTGGTATTTGGTATATTATCGCAGTAGTAGCTGGTGCATCGAATAGCAATACGTCTTCCGAGCAGGCGTGGTGTAGTCTAGCGAGTAAGATTAGGTTGTAGGTGTAGGTCTAGGTGTAGGCGCCTGTACCAACACAGTGTCGACTATTTATACATGACACTGTCCAATCAGATTATAGTGAGGGGGTACCAAGGTATTTACATATTCATTACATCAATTAGATTCAAATGAAGAAGCTCTGAATGATGCTGTAGGCTATTTCAAACTACTACAGCGACTTAAGACAGTAATTTATCATCGTACCTAGTGTGTGTGTGTGTGTGTGTGTGTGTGTGTGTGGTGTGTGTGTGTGTGTGTGCAATAGAATAGAGTTATCTTCCAAAGTTTGAATGTTAACATCCAAATTTAAAATATTTTTCAATGCATCATTCAATCCACAAGAGGAACTTATATATATATGAATCGGGCGAATCAATATCGTATTTGGCGAACAACATTTATCTGACAATGACGCAATTATCACTGCTAGGAAGATAGTGTCACTTCTGCTAGTGTTGCACAAGACCGTCGCATCCTAAACGTGTTCGTGACCAATTCAGACCCCTTAAGCTTCACGAAGTTTCCCTATACCACAACCGATCTTTTTATTATATAAGTCGACTGTAAAAGTTAGTAGTATTCTCCAAAATGTTCTATCGTTTCCCATCCTGGGGGCCTGGAGAACAAAATGCTGTCGACTGGGGTGTTAGAATACACCGACTGCACCTCTGCAGAGGGGTAAGACACCCCAAATGGAGCCACCTGTTAGCCGTGGGTGGCGACCCGTGATGCTTAAGGAGGGAGTCTAGGTGGATGAGCAGTCCATGACCTGCAACACTCCACTTAGATCCTTACTTAGGCTACCAACTCTTTTTATCATATGGGTGCTAGAAGTCGGTGGCTGAGGGTCTACATGTCCTGGGAATGACGTTAAACTCTATCTGATGGTGAGGTTCCAGCCTTTGAGCTGGAAAGCCTGACACACCCCTTCATCACCATTGCTCCCTGGTCCACTCTGACCCGGAGTGGTAGTACCTGTTAGGGTCCCATCTATGGCTTAAATAGAAAAACATGAGTTGATAAACAAAATTGTATTATCCATTAAGAATTGATTTATTTCAAAACTTTATCGGCATTAAATGACCCACTGAGGTTGAATATGCCGTAAAACAAAACAAAACAAACAAACAACAATAAATAAATAAATAAAACTTTATCTGAAATAAATTTGTTTCAGTCTCTTAGCTTTTTCAGATCTGATTCCAAAATTTCAAAATATATTCAAATATATTTCTGACTGAAATAAATGCAAATCTGATGAAAAGGAAAAAGGTATTCTCCCTTCTCAATTTTAAGATCCTTATTATGTCAAGAGTTTTGGCATTTTCTAGTTCTTACCCTCCCCAGTACTGTTTACGACACTTCGGTGACTACTACTTTTTTGTACTAGGGTACGTAAAATAAGTTAATCCCTAGCAGTATTTTATAGAACATGACATTTTCATAGGGAGAAAGATGAATAGAACGAAAGAAAAAAGATTTACTTACCATAGTTTAGGGCCGGTTTAATTCAGTCGGTAGAATACCCGCCTAAGTGACGCCCTGTCGGCTGGGGCGTTAGAATGCACCGACTGCACCTCTGCAGAGGGGTAAGACTCCCCAATGGGGCCACCTGTTGGCCGTGGGATGCGACCCGTGATGCTTAAGGATAGAACCAAGGTGGATGAGCAGTCCATGATTTGCAATACTCCACTTTGGCCCTATCTTGGGCTAGACGGGCGGTCGGAGAGGCCCCCTCCGATCAATCATCCCTAGCACCTCAACCCGCCCTGGCAAGCCCCAGCCCCTCTTTATCATATGGGTGCTAGAAGGCAGTGGCTGCGGGTCTACATGTCCTGGGAATTACGTTAAACTCTATCTGATGGTGAGGTTCCAGTTTTGGAGGTTTGGGGAATGTGGAGCACCCCTTCATCACCATTGCTCCCTGGTCCACTCTGGCCCGAGTGGTAGTACCTGTTAGGGTCCCATCTATGGCTTAAATAGAAAAATGTATTTATAAAAAAATGTATTATCCATTAAGAATTGATTTATTTCAAAACTTTATCGGCATTAAATGACCCACTGAGGTTGATATGCCGTAAAACAAAACAAACCAAACCAAACCGCCTAAGTGATCACAAGGTTCCTAGTTCGATACCTGTCCCTGCCAACAGCGCATGACTAGCACAGATTGAGTAATCTGATCTGTGCGGTAAAGTGGTTGAAATAAATGCAAATCTGATAAATTTAAAGGTTTCATTTTATATAGAGAGAGACAGAGAGATAAATAATACTAGAAGTAGCTACCGGCGTCGCCTAGGTAGAGTAAGGAAGTAAAAAAGGTAGTCTCGTAGATCCATTATTGTTGAATAACGGGTTGGATCCTCGCAGGATACCCCATTGAAATCCCTATGTAAAAAAGACCTTGCTTTAATCCAGCCAGTCTGAAAAGAAAAATTAATGTCTCCTATTTAAAATAAAATGCAAAAAAAAATCCATGTCATCATTTGAATTCAATTTTTTTAATTATCTTCACGAATATAAATCAAATCGTCATCAATTTTTGCTCAAAAACCAAGCCCTGGTGATATTTAATGTGTATACATATTTACTTTGTCGTTAATTGTTTTATTTTCGAAGTTTCCTCCGGACATACAGATTCACACAACTGCCCTTTATATATGTATAGATAGATTACATTCGGACATACATACATACAACTGCTCTTTATATATGTATAGATATAAATATATGGGTGCTATATTCATAAGTAAACATTGCTAAATGTCATTGATAGAGTATTTATATCTAAGCTAAGATAGCGTGAACATAGTCAGTAAACAACCCCCCCCCCCGCCTCATAGTCTTCTATTTGGATAAATGTTTTTTATGATTCTTCAACTTGTTTAGAAAAAGAAAAAGAAAAGTTGCTTTTTACAACATTGCAAATACAAAAAGAAAGAAAAACAACAGTAAACAAAACACCCCCATAATCTTCTATTCCTTAAGATTAGTCTGATCCACCACCCCGTTTACTTCAAATTTCTATTCACCCTTTACTATAAAATAGATATGCTATAATTCTTAATACACAGAATTTTTTGTGAATCCAATTGAAACAAGAAACATGGATGCCCAGTCTCCAGCTACTGCGATGCCACCACAACATCCCTATTCTTTGTATGCAGACGTTGGGATGAATAACCAGCTATTGATCTTTCTAGCCTGCCTGTTTATATTGGTTTTGGTGGTATTCGTTGGCGTAATATTTGCCAGGAACTGTCGGTGTTCCTGTCGCCACCCCTGTACGGACTGTGAGGTCCTATGTCACCAAGATGGTGCCAAGGTGGACAATACCGTCACCAACAGCAGTCCTGACACCAGTGCCAACACCACTCAAGTCTAATGACTTACCAAACTGGATGTTTGCATTATCCTTGCATGTTTCAAATCAAAGAATCATTGTAGAAGTGTCTAAAGAATTGAATTCGACACGTCCGTAGTTAATAACTTTAGATTCACGCTGTGAATTTTTATCTTTTTTCGATTTTTAACTTGTTAGTAAGCTCTAAAGAGCTTCATTTTTTTTTTTATTTCTATCTTTTTTCTTAATCCGGTATTTTTTACAAATACCTTTTTAATCTTTTGACCAGTTGGAACTACTTGGCGATTAATGAAAACTCCGTTGAGGTCATAATTATATCACCAACGTCCTGTAACGGATCACTTGACAATGGAGTATATCCTGTTCATTGCGTTCGACAATGAAGTACCCAATTCACTGGTTACTTCTAGAACTGGAAGATATTTTCGCTTTTGTCTTTTAACTTAGATTTTAATCAATGTAGTCTTTTAATTTTTTTTTTTTTCTAGAAATTTTTTTTTTTCAGATAACTAAATTGAATTTGTTTAAATTCTTGAATCTGAGATGCATTGAAAACATTAACAAAATACGCAGTTTGAACAGGATCTACAAAATTTATGTTCACTTGATAATTTTGTCCAACATCACCTGCGTTTTCTGCACTTTTTGTGTGACTGAAAAAAATATCTTCATTCGCCCAACAAAGCCTGTATGGGTACAGATTTGGATTAGTACTGGCAGAATAGTCAATTCTTTGACTGTATTTTTGCATCTGCTACTGTACTAAAACCTGACTCCATCCCCACACCAAATGGAGCCACCTGTTGGCCATGGGTGGCGACCCGTAATGCTTAAGGACAACCCGGGTGTTGAGCAGTCAATGACATGCAATACTCCATTTTGGCCCTTTCTCGGGCTATACGGGCGGTCGGAAAGTCCCCCTCCTATCAATCGGCTGGTCAAGTCGAGCCTTAGCACCAAACCTTTTTATTATATGGGTGCTAAAAGGCGGTGGCCTACATGTCCTGGAATGACGTTAAACTCTGAGGTTCCAGTTCTGGCGGTTTGGGGAATGTGGAAACACCCTTCATCACCATTGCTCCCTGGTCCACTCTGATCTGGAGTGGTAGTACCTGTTAGGGTCCCATCTATGGGTTAAATAGACATTTTTTTTATAAAAAAACATTGAGTATCCATTAAGAATGACTTTATTTCAAAATTTTGTCGGCATTAAATGACCCACTGAGGTTGATATGCCACCTACTTGACAAATTACGATACAAAACTTCCCCCCAGAAAATATTAATTTTATAGCGATATTGGAAGCATGGTAGATGGATTTTTATATATATTATATATTATATATATATTATAACTCCCTGCTAACCTTCTCATCGTGGTTTATTACTAAAAATTAATCGATAACTGTATAATATCTTAATGCATTTTATAACTTCCTGCAATTTATTATAAAATCCAATGACCTTATCATTAGTTCTTTTATTACTGATTTGTATGAATATCACTTCCCGTCCTGTCGACTGGGGCTGTAGAATTTCTTTAGAGGATCATGCCCACGACCATCCTCACCAATTGTGCCACCTGTTGGCTATGGGTCGCCATTACTATGAATCGGAGTGGTAGTACCTGTTAGGGTCCGGTCTGTTTTTTTTTTTGTTTTTTTTTTTATCTAAAATGTTAAATACATATCAATGAATTGAACAAAATGTCTTCGGCATAAAACTTCCAACAAGGGTTGACATGCCGTAAAAACCTAAAAGAAAGAATATCACTTCAATTCTAAACTTTTTTGTCAACCCTCTCGTTTTTAATGCAAAATCTCCCGAAGAAAATGGCATTTGCTAACAAAATTTTAAGCTTTAAAATAGCTGTATTAACAGCATGACACTCTAATAAAAGCTTAAAATTTTCAAATGTCCTTTTTTATATACACCATAATTAGCTCTGAAATTAAAGCATTGATATTTAGAACAAATTGACCCTTGTTTGATAAACGAAAGGTTTTTTTTTTTTTTTTTTTTTTTTTTTTTTTTTCTGACATTTTAAACTAACTTCCGGTGACCTAAAGAAAGAATTGTTGATTTCATGAACTCAAATCCTCTTTTCATATTGTTTTCAAAATAAACTTCCGAATCTCTCGCAATCGAATAGCCTTGACATTAGTTTTTTTTTTATTCGTGTTAATCTTAAAAATTTGTACGAATATTAAATTACATCCTCTTTCACAGGATGGACGTCCCGTCGTGTTGTAATGATCACCTAGCTAGAATCTAAATCCCAATATTATTGCTAGAGTTTGATTCTATCTAGATGCTCCATAGTAGCTACTTTGTGTCACATCCTACCTTTTGACGTTCCAGTTGGTTAAATACCAACATTTCATTTAGATGATTCGTGCCACACAATTCTTTTTGTTAATGCCCATATCACATGTTTTGTAAGCCAATCCGGGAATAAACGCATGAGGATTTATGCTAAACTTTTAAGGGGTCACTGTTTATTTCTTTTAACCTCTCCCCTGATTATCTTGTATTCACGGGATAGGCATTCTGAACATTTTTTTTTTTACAATCCCAAGTATTTGCGTTCTTTCACTGAAACTAAACTTACTATCCCGAGACGCTTCGTTTGCTCATGATTTCCTATTTTCTATGCGTCTTGGGTAAAAAAAAATTTTACTAATTGTGGTGCGTTTTAGTTACTATTTTCAATATATAAAAATACTTTTTCACTAGTTTTGTCTGTATTGTTAAAAATTCCACATTGAAACAGATATCTAGAAAAAGATAACTTTTTTTTCTCATGAATGTAAATGATTTTATTTAAATGTAAAATTTCACTTTACAAAATAATGCTGTGAGAGATGTAATATTTTTTTGGCAGAATTACAAATAAAACAAACTTAATTTGTTTCATTTTTCCTTCCATTCTCTATCTATCGATGTGTGTGTGTAATGCCTATATCGGGATAACAGGATAAATTTTAAACTCGTATAACTTCAAAAATATTATCGAATTCACTTAAATATAAAGGGATAATCAAGCAAATAAAAATACCTGTGTTTTGGGCAGGTAATTTTTAAAAAGTGAAAGGGAAGAGGTTAAGTATTCAAGTCTTTTTTTTTCTACCCGGTCTCCGTCTGACCACTACAAGGAACCAATCTGGCAATTCAAATTAAACATTTAATTCGTTCCACTCGTAACTCAATTTCCTTGTATATCAGATCAATTTCCCCTATTTAAATAAACCGAAATGCTATAATCCATCCCATCCCCACAAAAATACCTTATTTTTAGGTTTTTTAAATAAGAAATATCACAATATTGTATAAAATCATAATGAAATATAAGGTAATTATGTGCTGTAATATGTTTTAATATTTATTTTTATAAATATTTTTTTTTTTTTTGTGTAATAAATTTGGAAACTTAGATTTTAGTGAACTTATTAACATAAGATATCTGAAACTCGGTCATACCTCAAATTTTAGCTCACAACACAAAGTAAAAAAAAATCGACCTATCGTCAGCTCGTAACTCGCGAACGTTGGGGCACTCGTAAGTCAATGTGCCATTGTAATTTAAAAGTAAAGACATAATTTGAAGGAAAATTTATATAGAAGCAAAAATAAAAAGTGTATAAAAATTTCTTCGTAGATTTAATTCGTAACAATCAGAAAGACAAGAATCAAATGTCTATTGTTTTAAAAGTAAAGCCATATTATTTAAATGGAAACTTATGTAGAAGCAGTAAAGGAAATGTTAAATAGCACATCAAATACTCTTTAAAAAAAGTCTAGCTCTACTCCTCAAGTGTTCAATACTTGTCTAACCTTACTTATAATTTCTGATAGTGAGCTCTGAAATCCAGTGATAACTTTTCAAACCCTAAATTCCTTATCTCAAAATCTCTTGTTACCAGTTTGTAAAACTTCAAATAGAAATAATTCAATCGCCGGTCGAATTCAAACGGAAATTTTGATCGGCCAAAATTAATTTATTTTATTTATTCTTGATGGGTGCACAATTTTCAAAACACGTTTTTATTTAACCCATAGCTGGGACCTTATCATCTACTACTACTCCACGTCAGTGGACCTAGGAGTAATGGCGATGAAGGGTTACTCCACAATTCCCTGAGCTCCAGAATTGGAACTTTACCATCACAATAGGGTTGGGACAATCATATAGGTGCTAGGGCTTGACATGACCGTCCTATTAATTGGAGGAGGCCTCTCCGACACCCGTCTAACCTGAATAAGGGCCAAAGTGGAGTGTTGCATGTCATGGACTTCTCAGTAACCAGAATTCCATCACGGGTAACAACCCATTGTCAACAGGTGACATCATAGTGAAAGGGATTATCCCTCTGCAGCGGGGCAGTCGGTGTATTCTAAAACCCCAGTCGATAGGGCGGTGAATTTTTATCACTTTTTTTTATTGTTACTTAGCTCTAAAAAAAAATAGAGCTTCAATGTATTTTCTTTTTTTTTTTTTTTTTTTTTTTTTTTTTTTTTTTTCAATCCAGTATTTTTACAAATGCCTTTTTAATCTTTTGACCAGTTGAAACGTCTTGGCGACTAATGGAAACTCCGTTGAGGTCAGCATTGTTTCACCAACGTCCTTTGCGGATCTATTGACAATGGAATAAATTCTGTTAATCGATTGAGACAATGAATGCGAATACCTCATTGGTTACTTCTGAAACTAGAAGATTGTTTCGCTTTTATATTTTAGCATAGAACTTTATCCCAACTTATATAGCTTTTTTTTTTCTTTTTTTTTTTTTTTTGTAGGAAATTAATTTTTCAAATCACAATATTCAATTAGTATACACTCTTGAATCTATGAGATGCATTGAAAACATTAACAAATACATAGTTACCTCATTTCTACATGTGTTTATGACTAAAGAATAAGGATCTTCTTCATCCTACAGAAGACCTGTATGGTTACAGAAAACTAGCATGAGTACAGTTTTTCACTGCTGTTGGTCTAATATTCACTTTACTGAATGACTGTATATTTGCGTACATCTACAGCAACTGTACAAGGAAAAAACACTTGACAAATTAAAACTTAAATACCAAACACCATTCTCAAATAAAAACATTTGCGAATAAAATTTGAAGAGAAAACTGACTTAAAGCGTTTAATGGACAAATGATGTAAGTCGCTTCACAAACAAGACTGGATCTCGGTCGGAGAGGCCCGCTTCGATCAATCGGCTGGCCACGTCAAGTCCTAGCACCTATATGATTGCCCCAACCCTATTGCCTTTATGGCAAGCCCCAGCACTTTTTAACATACGGGTGCTAGAAGGCGGTGGCTGTGGGTCTACATGTCCTGGGAATGACGTTAAACTCTATCTGATGGTGAGGTTCCAGTTCTGGAGGTTTGGGGAATGTGGAGCACCCCTTCATCACCATTGCTCCCTGGTCCACTCTGACCGGAGTGGTAGTACCTGTTAGGGTCCCATTTATGGGTTAAATAGAAAACATGAGTTTATAAACAAAATTGTATTATTCATTAAAAATGAAATTATTTCAAAACTTTGTCAGCATTAAAAAAAATTTTTTACTAATAGAAGTATTCGGCATAAAATAACCCGGGTTAACATGCCGCAAAAAACCAACCAAACCAAACCAAACAAGACTGGATCTAAGCTATGAAACGTGTTATGAGCACACAAGGTAAATTTGTTAAGCGGAGTTTAAAAGGTTTGAATCCAGAGTTCTTTCTCTGGTTGCTTAACCAAGGTTAAAGTGCCCAGTATGACCTACTGGAGGGAAAGTATTTGGATTCATACCTTTCCAACAGGTATTAGCGCTATGTAAAATACAAACAGCCTCATCCAGGATTTGAACTCGTTTCATTTCCTACGACTCTAACCATAACACCACGTGCCTCCCCATACCATATAACTGTGTGCAAACAAATGACTGTTATTAAATAGAAACATTATTTATTCAGTGCTTTTTAGATGTTTTTCTCGTGATTCTATGTAGAACTAGAATTTGCAACCAAGTTGCAAAGATAAAATTACATTATTTTTCAAGACACATAAGTCGTTAGAGTTCCTATCGGTATGTCTCATTATATTAGCAGAATCTCTTGTCAGCCAATCCGAAAAGAAAAAAGAAATTTCTCGAACGATATCTTCTCAGCCAATTACAAATGGGGAAGTGAGATTTGAAATTTCTACCGCATCCAAGTGTAACAATCCCCAATAGACAAACAAAGCACTATCTAAATTGAAAGCCAATAAAACTGCAATAAGATTTCCTAATCCAAAACAAATGAAAGTCTATGGGGTAGCAAGAGGTTTTTTGTTATAAGGTTTAAAAAGGTGGCTGTTGTTATTCTTGGTGTGTGTTCTTGGGTTTTGCTTTTAACCCCATCTTATTTGGTAGTCGCGCTGAAAATGAAGATATTCAAGGAAGGAAAAAGAAAGAGACAATGACAAAAGGTGGTTTTATGGTTTCAGCTTTATTCACCGGTCATAGCCACCATGTGGCAAATAAATATTTCCTTGGCCAATAGTAGTAGCGTTTAGACACAGTTAAGGTCTCAACTCGAATGGCCGAGAGACTCTCTTGAGGGTCAGAAGCGGGTCCTGTGATGAACGAGCTTACTTACCTCCGGCGAAACGCATCTGCTTATCTTGTCAGGTTTTGCCTGAACTAAGCTGAAGAAGCATAGTCGCCATTGACGAGCAGATTTCTAAGGTGTGGTCTCGTTCGTGGCGTGAGTATAGCGTCGCCCATGCAAATTATGCCGACAGTATAAAAGGAGCTCGTTTTTTTGCCATAAAACAGCAGCAATTTAAGTAGGAAGAAAGACTGTAAGCGTGACGTTATTTCTACTTGAACTCACAGGTCCTTTTTCCGTGCATGCGTGGAGGGTTCTTCCGGGAGTTTTTTTTTTTTTTTTTATTTTAATCCCCACAAGTTTTAGAATATACAGATGCTACATATACTAGCCTGGAAGATGGGTCATCTCAGGGTGGTATGGTTGTCTTTATTCAAGGCGAGAACAAGGTGACAATTGAGATTTCTAAGACAGTCACAAATAGTCCATTAGCATCTGAAAATTAGGGCATTAATTGAGACAGCAGATGCAGGATTATTAACTCTTCTTTTGTGCAAGAAATCCTTGGTATGACTGTATTGCTAATAGCACAATGCTATACAGGCAATGAATCACTGACTAGTGATTTGGGGAATATAGATATTGTAAATGACAAAAGATTGAGAATGAACATGACAAGATTAAGGTTTGGTTTTGTTTGGTTTTGTTTTACTGCATATCAACCTCAGTGGGTCATTTAATGCCGATAAAGTTTTGAAATAAATCAATTCTTAATGGATAATGCAATTTTGTATAAATACATTTTTCTATTTAAGCCATAGATGGGACCCTAACAGGTACTACCACTCCGGGTCAGAGTGGACCAGGGAGCAATGGTGATGAAGGGGTGCTCCACATTCCCCAAACCTCCAAAACTGGAACCTCACCATCAGATAGAGTTTAACGTCATTCCCAGACATGTAGACCCGCAGCCACCGCCTTCTAGCACCCATATGATAAAAAGGGTTTGGGGCTTGCCATAAGGGCAATAGGGTTGGGAAAATCATATAGGTGCTAGGGCTTGACGTGACCAGCCGATTGATCGGAGGGGGCCTCTCCGACCGCCCGTCTAGCCCAAGATAGGGCCAAAGTGGAGTATTGCATGTCATGAACTGCTCATCCACCTGGGCTCTATCCTTAAGCATCACGGGTCGCCACTCGCAGCCAACAGGTGGCCCCATTGGGGTAGTTTTACCCCTCTGCAGAGGTGCAGTCGGTGCATGCTAACGCCCCATCGACAGGGCGGACAAGATTAAGGGAAATGGTATCAAAAGGGGATTTTCTCAATCATAATAAGCAATATCAGAAAGAATAGTTCAGGTAAAGGTGTTTTATGTGTGTGCCGTGTTTTTGTCTTCTGTTTATTCCACCCACCCACCCCCCTCTCTCTCTCTCTCTCTTTCTCTCTCTCTCCACATATACGTATGCATACACATCCCCATACATACACACATTTATACACATGTACATATACATGCATACATATATACCCTCATCTGTACATCTATTTCTACATTACGCTATATGATAAGTAAATACACAATAGCGATGTGTTTATGATATGGCTTTTTTTATACCCGACAATTTTGGGGGGAATATGTGCTTAATTGAAGTCGTACCTAATTTTTGAAAGTTAATTAATTAATTAATTAGGCGGGCATACCTATTTAAATGTAAGGCTAACCAAATTATCGGCTAAAAAAAGCCATATCATTAACACATCGCTAATGTGTATTTACTTATCATACTGTCGTGTAGAAGAAGTCACTATAAGAGGAATAGGAACCTACTTCTAAACAAAACGAAAAAATCTAAGAGGGTCCTTTTGGTGTAGGGGTTACAGTCTTCGCCTGTCAGCTTGACAGTCGGATTTCGAATCACGCACAAGGCGGTCTTTCTATCAATAGCTCTGCTGATGAGGCCTAATAGGTCGAAATGTACATACAGAGGTTGATTTTTCTCGATTTGTTTAGCCTTACATTTAAATAGGTATGCCCGCCTAATTATTTAATTAATTATTAATTAATTAACTTTCAAAAATTAGGTACGACTTCAATTAAGCACATATTCTCCCATTACGCTATATATATAAAAAAATATATTATTTCCTTTTTATTTGGAGGGCGGACATAGGGTCCCCATACATGCTGTATACCTAAATCGGAGGTGGTTATGTATTATTTAACCATCCATATATATAAGAAATACACACATACATATGTATATGTAAATAAATATCCCTCTACATATTGTTTGGAATATATTATAAAGGCATAAGTTATATTGCATTACGTTAAATAAAGCCCCTAACTTTGATTAATATAATTATTATTACTATTAGTATTATCATAATTATTATTATGGTTATAATAAGTAATTTTACAGAGCAAGATAGATATGTATATGTATATGTATGTGTGTGTGAATGTTGATGATGTCTTATAGAAAAACCCTGGCCCCATAACTTAAATCAAATTTAACGTAATGCAATATAACTTATGCCCTTATAATATATTCCAAACAATATGTAGATGGATATTTATTTATATATACATATGTATGTGTTTTTGGGGAGGTTATGTGCTTACTTAAAGTCATACCTAATTTGAAAATGAATTAGTTATAATTAAACGAATTAGGCGTGCATATCGGTTTAAATGTAAGGCGTAAACAAATCGAAAAATGCCAATCTCTGTATGTACATTTCATCCTGTTAGGCCTCATCATACTGTCGGGCTGTAAGTCAACCAAAAAGTGCGATATATATATATAAGTTTACAATAAACGATAAATCAGCCTGACAGGCAGGGTTCGAATCACGCACAAAGCACAGCGTTGTCTATAACTCTGCTTGATTTAGAAAAAAATATTAAATAAAAATAGATAAAAAAATAAAATAAAATAAAAAAAATAAGGAAAATATGAGGAAGAAATAAACAAGTAAATAAATGAATTCTAAATGAACTGGGGTGGTCCCTTTAGTTGAAATCTGGAATAGATTGATTTAACAGAAATTCCTAACAAATTACCAAATGGTCAAATATCTTTATTACCCCACAGCTGATGGAAACAGGACAATAAAAATTTTTTAATCTGTTTTCAAATGCCTTAAAAGTAATAAAGAATTCCTCATTGGCATCTGATGATTTGGGAGAGTTGGACACTTTGTCTAAGCTTCCTGCAATAGACTATAATGCAAAAACTCTAAGTCTTTTGTTATATTTTTACTTATAAATTTGCTCTGTGACTAACAATCAGAGCACACATTGAGCTCTGCAAACTGCGACAGGTCTTTAAAAAAAACTCCTATGTCTTAAGAAAGATTTCTTCTCTGGACTTTTGGTATAGGTATAGGTATATATATATATATATATATATATATATATATATATATATATTAGTGTACATATATATTAGTCTAAATATATATATGATAATTTAGTTATTATAACTTTTGATATGTTTACATCACACATAAAAAAAAAAATTTCTCTACGAAAAGTAATATCCTATCGTATTTTAAAAAAATCTTTAATCAATCTGGTGGCCTTCAGGGTAATCTGAACATTAGTTACATAAATGAGAGTAACCTTCCCTTGTTTTTTTCACTTTGATGGAGCCCTATATTTTGGTCGGCCATTTTCATTTCACCGTAAATCTACACTGAAAATATGAATTTGTTTAAATCAATACAATTTCCATTTTTAAACAAGAAAATATCATAAAATGTGTTCTTAATAACAATTAAGTTAATTTCAAATAATGCGCAAACACAATTAAGAACACATTTTATGATATTTTCGTGTTAAAACATGCACTTGCATTTATTCGAACAAATTCGTATTTTCAGTGTAGATTTACGGTGAAAGGAAAATGGCCGACCAAAATATACGGCTTCTTCAAAGTGAAACAAACAAGGGGAGGTTACTCTCATTTATGTAACTAATGTTCAGATTATCCTATATTTAGCTCTTACCATCCTGTTGAGATTTTTGTAAGTCCAGTGCCCCATTCATATAAGCCTTATAGATTAAGGTTTTAGTATAAGGATTTTTCAAAAAATGGCTAAAAATGACCTTTATATTTCAAGTTATCTGTTAAATTTCCTTTAACTTAAGACTTCTAAATATGTTTAATGTTATATTTAAATAAAGGCTATCATTTGGGGTAGATTAGGTAAACAATGTGACTTTAGCCCCGGTAGAATAAGGCGGTATAGGATGTTAAGTTAGGGTCAGTCGCTGATAGCTGACTTTTCCCCACGTGAAAATAGGAGCATAGTCGAAATCATTAAATTCCACTTTTAAGGAATTGGATAAATAGTTCTTGATTCTTCAACTTTTTTTTTTTTTTTTTTTGGTCGTAAAAGAAAATGAAGTTGTTTTTAACAAGACGTCAGCTTTAGACACACGCAGATATCTTAACCAATCCGGCAGAAAATCTTTTTGATAAAGAGAAGAAAAAAAAATCTCATTTACATTTACTTAGAAATAACATTTGTTTTATTTTTCAACTTTTCCAGATGTCTTAAAAGAAAAAAAGAAAAGTTGTTTTTAACAATATTGTAAATACGTAAAGAAAATGTCTCTAGGAGGAACAAAATAGAGGGGGGAAAATAAATATTTAACTCAACAGGTCTTTGTTGAGGGAGGGCAAAAAAGAAGCGAGTTCAACGCCGCTGCCGCCGCCACGATCCTTAACAGCTAATGTTGCAACACTCGTTAATGCCGTCACACCACTTCTGGGTTTTGCCTTCTACATATACACCGTTTCCCCTATCATCCGGGCGTCTGTGCCCCATATACGGGACTGTCAACCCAATCCGAGCCGCCGGAATGCTCGCAGCTATCATCCGGGCACTTGGAGCTTATATACGGGACTGTGGCATCTCTACTCCAGTGCCCGCGCCAATGTGTCGCCCTTTCGCATTCTGAAGGACGCGGTTTCGATTCTAGTTCAGTCCTACATGCCAGGCAAAGTCTAGCCCGCTTCCTTCGAGAATACGGCAAGCCTTCACGCCCACCACTCACCTCATGTTCTCTGTCACACCGTGTTGCATGATGTAGGTCTGTTCTCTCACTACAGAAAAAAAGATCAACAGAAAATAAAACACCCACAACATTTTAGTTACTTAGATTACCCTGATCCATTTTCAGTTTCTTGGGATTTTTGTTTTGATCTTACCCCACCCCACCCTCTCCCATAATTCATTCGGAGCACAGATTATGTGCTCAAAATCAAAATCAAATTCATTCGAAATTGGGACACCTTTCAGTAGGATAAAGCCATAGAGAGAACGAGGCATTTTGGTGGATGTAGGCTGCGCAAGGGACAGAATGCAAGAGTTTATTTTTGGATGGATCGGTTGGCGAGTGAACCTAGCTAGATTATCCATATAGTGGTATGACCAGTTTTGTTCCCCTCCCCAAATGAATCTTCCGGCTATATGCCGAGATGTGATGTACACCTTTGTAACCCATTTTCAAGTAAATAAAAAAGATTTGATGTGTGTGCAGAGGTGTACCCCATCAAATAATAAATAATAGATTATCCTGACCCACCCTCTGCCACTTCAAATTTTTAATACATCCTTTGCTATAAAATAGACATGATCTTATTCTGTGGAAAGATTATCTTATTAAGAGTGGAGCAGTTCAGCCAAAATCCAAATAAATTTTTATCTTCGGGTGATTGAAAAACAAAAGAAGAACATACACCATGTCGACGCGTCCACCGCTGCATCCAATGCTTCCGATAATACCCAACGCTTATGGACTCTATGAAATGCGTCTCCGGAACGAGATGTTCATTTTTTTTGGCTGCCTATTTGGGTTGGTGATCTTGATAATCCTCGCGAATCAATTTAAGAAATGGCGGTGTTCCTGTCGTCATCCATGCACTAAATGCGATCTTTTTTGTAATCAAGCTGATGACACAAACACTATCAACGTCCCCGAGACCCCTGTCACCGAGACAACTACCGTTTAATGGCTAGAAACGTCTCCACACGTCTTAAATTGGATGCTATCAAATTCCTTGCATATTTTACTTTCTGAAAATCTTTGTAGAAATGTTTTAATATCCGTAGTTTTTAACTTTTAGATTCACTCTAGCGCATTTTTATCAATTTTCGATATTTTTTCATTTATCTTGGCTCTATGAAAAGGGCTTCAGTTATTTCTATCTTTTATTTCGACCTTTCTAATCTTTTGACTATTTTTGAATGTCTTAACGATTAATAGAAACTCTTTTGAGGTCAACATATCACCAACGTCCTGTATGGATCACTTGACAATCGACTACATTCTATTAATCGGTTTGGACATTGAAGGCTAACGCCTCCATATGTTACAACTGGAAATGAAGATTATTTCTTTTTTTTTTATTACGTAGAATTTCATCTCCACTGTAGTTTGTTTTTTTTTTTTTTTTTCTAGAAAATTAGTTTATCAGAAATTCAATTTGTCTAAATTATTTGAATCTGAGATGTATTGAAAACATTAACAAATACTGATTAACCACAGACTCACAAGATCCACAAATTTACGTTCGCTGGATATTCGATTATTTTTTTTTTGGGGGGGGGGCGACTTCACTTATATCTTTCTGCATGTGTTTGTGACTAAAAAAAAAAAAAAATCTTCCTCTCTACAGAAAGCTACAAAATTCCAATCATAGAGGAAGTCTTTGACTAATACTGGTTGAAAATTCAATTCCTTGTTGCCATACATTTACAACAAAAAACAACTTAACAAGACCTCGCATGCACCAAACCGCCCAGAAACAAAACTTTGCAAATGTTGAATTTCAGTATAAGCTGTGCTGTTAAAAGAAAGTAAATTTTAGAGAAGGGAGGGTTTTTTTTGGTTTTTTTTTTCTCCTTAGGTCAAATCCCTGTTGACCTTTTGGCTAAATCACTAAAATATAAAACTATGACTCTAGAACACCTCTTACTGGACATGATTTTGTTGGGGTTTGCAAAAATGTGTTATCTAGATCAATCCTACAAATTTGTACGAATATCATTTCGATATTAATTCTGATATTAAATGTCTAAATAACACATTCTACCATCTTCGTAAGAAAAAATGACATTAGCGAATAAAACGCAGTAAATCTAAGGAAAGATTTACGTCGAATATTGAAATGAACTTCCGGTTGACTTTAACTTCGGATTGAAATATTTATTTTTTAAAATAGCAGATTTCAGGAATTTAAAATTCAGCTTTTCCTATTTCGAAATAAACTTAAGTATCGTCCACAATCAAATGGTCTTATCATTGTCAATCTTACAAGTTTGTTTTTTTTTTTGTTTTTTTTTTTTTTTTTTTACGAATATAAATTACGTTTTCTTTATTTAGAGAACTGGCGCAGCACAGTCTTTTCTATGCCTGCATAACATAGACGTTTTATAAGTCAACCGTGGAATAATATCACCTGAAGACTTATGGGTGCCGTTATGTGGCCTACCCGGTTTGAATGTGCCCTACTTCATAAGAGTATATTCATAGATATAAATAGTAGGCAATTTATTGAAACTATTTTTTACATATATTCAATTTCAAGAAATGCAATTCAGTCCTAAGCTGTATATAGTAATTAAGAATAATTAAAACAAAATTTATCCATAATTTACATGAATCAAATCTATTTAATTCTAAAGTATTCTGAAATATGGTTAGGGTTATAGTATGTGACCCACCTTTTTGATTCTGTTATAGTATGTGGCCTATCTGATTTGAATGTGTCCTACCTCAGTAAGAGTATATTTATAGATATAAGTTGTAGGCAATTTATTGAAACTAATTATTTGTCACATATATTCAATTTCAAGAAATGCAATTCAGTCATAAGCTGTATATAGAAATTAAGAATAATTAAAAAAGAATTTATCCATAATTTACATGAGTCAGATCTATTTTATTCTAAAATTCTGAAATAGGGTTAGCAGTTATTATAACTTTATAATATGCTTTTTATAGTAGGCCACATACTAGAAAAGAGTCATGATTTTGTATGCCACATTCAAAAGTTAGGCCACATATTATAATGATACCTATTTAGCTAAATTTTAATTGGCTAGTGTTTACATCCCTTTGAATATTCTAAGTCTCCTCTTTTTTTTTTCTTTTAGTTTTTAACCTATGCTTAGATTCCGTGTAATACCAGCAAGAACCCAATCTAGTAAAGCGTATTAAACATTTCTTCGTAGCTTTGATTCGTAACAATCAGGAAGACAAGAATCAAATTTCTATTATTTTAAAAGTGAATCCATATTATTCGAATGGAAACTTATGTAGAAGCAATAAAGGAAAAGTGAATAGCACATCAAATACTCTTCATGTGTTCAACACTTGTCTAACTTTACTTGAAATTTTTAGTGGTGAGCCCTAAAATCCAGTGGAAACATTTTAAAACCAAAATATCCGATCTAATGATAAACGATAGCACCGATAGACTTTGGAAAGCTTTATTCTACTGAGAATAATTGGTACACTTATTAAGAGTTTATATAGTCTAGTATTCACTAGAGATTTCTTCAAAGGGACGGTAATCATAAAATATGTGAGGTAACTCTCAATTACTTATTATACCTTATCTCAAAATCTCTTGTTACCAGTCCGTAAGACTTCAAACAAAAATCTTTAAAATGGTTTTGTTTTCTCATAAGGGTCTAAGTAGGGTTTCATTCACAGAGTGCCAGCGGAAGTTTGGTGAAAGCTGCTGCGAAAAGCGATGGACGACGGTATTTATCGGCGAATGAGACTAGTTAAGATAGAACATAAAATTTACTGCAGGGCCAGTTTTGTCACCCGTCCACCCTCCCCCCCCCCCAAAAAAAAATTCGGGTCTTGTACTCAAGTGTGTATGACTGCATCTCTGTACCGACCTTATTGTAAATAAAATGCTTAACGAGTATTTTTTTTTCGTAGGATCGGATGCAGAGGTGCAGTCGTTCACATTAAATAAATTAATTCTCTGATTCATTTTCATTAGTCTCCTTACCGTACCGTCTATACTCGTGTAGTATGCGACTTATTAAACCCGCTTATAACTGGAAATTATAGGCATACCCGTCGGCCTAGGCGAAACTTCAACCAAGTAATTGCGTCCATAAAGAATGTGTATATCGCATATAGTGTGTTACCGGGTGCTAAGGGTTGGGTCATGGTAACAGCAGACATCCCTATCTGCGCAGTCGATGCCTCTAAATATACATGTATTTACCAGCCCCTGCGCACCGACAGGATTTGACACAAGGGCAATTTCTTAAGCGGTGTCTAACAAGTTTGAATTCAGAGTTTTCCTTCTAATAGACTTGTTATGTTAACAAGTTTAAAGGGCCCAGTCTGCCCCGTTTTTCATAGCAGGAGGGAGAATAGGTGGGTCCACACCTTTTCCAAGAGTATTAACACTATGTGAAAATGCAAACAGCCTCATTCAGGATTTGAACTCCCCATGTCCATTTCCTACAACGATTACCATTACACCACGTGTCTCCACTGGATAAATACATATACGGAAACCAAACTGATATACACAGAGGGGGAGAAAGTGATAGGCGGAATGTGAAGTGAGAGACTGGTCAGTTTTTACTTAATTGCAAATTACGACTAATTAGAAACAATTAAAAGGGATTTTTTCATATATAAACTAAGGAATAATTTAGTATAATTTTCGGTCATTAAACTAAACAGTAAAAAAGCCTTTAGTACGTAGAGATTGGTTTGGTCAGCTTTACTATGATAATAGATATGTAGAAACCAAGCCGAAGACACTGAGAGGAGTAGGTGGTAACCCTTGATGATTAAGGACGGAGTCTGGTGGATGAGCAGTCCATGACATGCAACACTCCACTTAGACGCTTACTTAGGCTAGACGGGTGGTCGGAGAGGCGCACTCCGATCAATCGGCTGGCCACGTCAAGCCTTAGCACCTATATGATTATCCCTACTCTATTGTCGTAATGGCAAACCCCTCAACCCTTTTTACCATATGGGTGCTAGATGGCGGTGGTTGAGAGTCTTCTTTTCCTGGGTAGGACGTTAAACTCTGATGGGGAGATTGCAGTTTTGGAGGTTTGGGGAATGTGGAGCACCCCTCTGACCCAGAGTTGTAGTACCTGTTGAGGTCCCATCTATGGGTTAGATAGAAAAATGTGTATCCATTAAGAATGAATTTTTCACAACTTTGTTGGCATTAAATGACCCACTGAGGTTGATATGCCGTAAAATAAAACAAAACAAAGCACTGAGAGGAGTTAAGTGATGGTTAATACATTTCAAGAGTGGCGATAAGTTATATGCTACGTTCAACACAGCTACTAACCCAGAAGAGGCTTCAATCAGCTCGTCGGTGTGAATCCTTCGCTGTCTGGCTGATACCCACTTTAGGCCACCTTGATTACTTTTTTGTATTATTATATAATAGCTCTGTCACAGATATTGAGCACTCTTCTAATAATACCGCAAATATTGACCCACCACTGACTCACCAATTGAGACAGTGATCACATACACTATTGCAATATATATATATATATATATATATATATATAATATATATATATATATATATATGTGTGTGTGTGTGTGTGTGTGTGTGTGTGTGTTGTAACTGTTATCGCAGTAGGTAATGAGCTAAGAGCAAATACCGGATGAGGCTGTTTGATTTTAACTTTGTGATAATACTTTTGGGAAAGGTATGCATCCATTTCTTCTGTTTCATGTTTCTAATATACATCTATTTACCTAATCCACTCGAATGGGTAGAATGCGACACAAGGTCAATAATTAAGCAGAGTTTTAACAAGTTTGAATTCAGTTTTCCTTCTCCTATACCCGTTGCTAAACTAGTCTATCCCACTCTTTATCCATAGCTGGTGGGAGAATGGTTGGATACATACCTTTCCCAAGGATATTAGAACTATGTGAAATGAATCGTCCTGGATTTGAACTTGTGTCCATTTTCTATAACGATAACCATTATACCACGACATATTCCAATATATATGCACCAGCAAAAGTGACACTTTTTGCACTGCTGCAGTGATGGTATCGTTGTCAGTAAAATGTTGTCCGCGTAAGAATTCACATAGATGAGCTGATCGAAGCCTCTTCTGGTTTAGCAGTTGGATTAGTATTGAACTTATCGTCACTCTTGAAAGGTATTACTCACCGCCTGACTCCTCTCAGTGGTTTGGTTTGTTTTACGGCATATCAAACTCAGTGGGTCATTTAATGCTGACAACGTTTTGAAAAATTCATTCTTAATGGATACTCATTTTTTTTATAAATACATTTTTCTATTTAACCCATAGATGGGACCCTAATAGGTAATACCACTCTAGATCAGTGAGGGTATCGTTGCCAGAAAAATGCCGTCCGCGTAACAATTCGACCGATTCACGTAGATTGGCTGATCAAGGCGTTATTTCTCTTCTGGGTTAGCAGCTGTGTTGAACGTAGCATATAACTTATCGCCACTCTTGAAATGTATTACCCACCGCCTAACTCCTCTCAGTGTCTTCGGTTTCATTTCTGTATATTTACTATACTAAAGCTGAACGAACCTATCTTTGTGTAGTGAAGGCTTTTTTACCGTTTTGTTTAATATCCCCAAAATTATACTAAATCATTCCTTAGTTCAAGGATTGGGTTATATATGAAGAAAAGTCCATTTTAATTGTTTCTAATTAGTCGTAATGTGCAATTAAGTCAAAACTGAGCATTTACATTCTGCCTATCACTTTCTCACCCTCTGTGTATATCGGTTTGGTTTCCGTATATGAATTTATCCAGTGGAGACACGTGGTGTAATGGTAATCGTTGTAGGAAATGGACATGGCGAAATGTGTGGCTAGTCGATTATTTGTTTTGTTCTTCGCTGAAGACAGAAGGAATTGAATATTCAACACGTGACCATGCTTAGAGTTCCTTAACCATACAGGCATTCAGTTGGGAGAAGGAAGATCCTGATTGTTACAAACAGGCAGTTGAAGAATAAACGAACGTAAATTTGTATATGACGTTAATGTTTTCAATGCTTCTCACAGACTCAAGTATTTAGACAAATTGAATTTCATTATATATATATATATATATATATATAAATAAAATAAAAATTTAAAAATGAATAAATAAATAGATTTAAAAATTTTTTTTTTTTAAATTCTAGAAAAAACTAAATTAGTTGAGACAAAGTTCTGTTAAGACAGACACGAAACAATCTTTCAGTTACAGAAGTAACCAATGATGTGTTCGCATTCATTGTCTCAATCGACTAACAGAATTTACTCCATTGTTAAGTAAAGGACGTTAATGATACAATGTTGACTTCAACGGAGTTTCCATTAATCGACAAGACGTTCCAACTGGCCAAAAGATTAAGGGCATTTGTAAAAAATACTAAATTGAAAAAAAAAAAAAAAAAAAAGTAAATACATTTAAGCTCTTTTTACAGAGCTTCAGTTGGGAGAAGGAAGATCCTCATTCTTTAGTCACAAACATAACAGGAGAAATCTGGAAAATAATATCAAGCGAAAATAAATTGGTAGATAATGTCTGGAGGTAGGTATTTGTTAATGTTTTCAATGCATCTCACAGATTCAAGAGTTTAGCCAAATTGAATGCCATTATGTCAAACTATTTTTTTTTAGAGAGAAAAAAACACTACAGCCAAGTTAAAGTTATTTGCTAAAAGACAAGGGAAACGATCTTCCAGTTCCAGAAGTAACCAACGAGGTGCTCGCCTTCATTGTCTGGGTCGATTAACAGAATGTATTTCATTGTTAATCCAGCCGTACAGGACGTTAGTATTACAATGTTGACCTCAACGGAGTTTCCATTAATCACCAAGACGTTCCAACTGGTCAAAAGATCAAAGACATTTGTAAAAATACCAGATTAAAGTAGTAAAAACACTGAAGCTCATTAGAGCTAAGTAATAAAAATCGAAAAAAAAAAAAAAAAAAGTCACCGAAGTGAATCTAAAAGTTAAGATTACGGGCATGTCTAAAAATAAGACATTTAAAAAAGTTAAAAGATGCGCGGAATAACGTCTGGTTGAATCGTGTGAGGACATGTGTGACCATTAACCGGAAGCCGTATAGGCGACGGAGTTTTCATTCGTATCGGAGTTTTGGCGACACAGAAATCCACTGCATCTCTGCATCCGACCCCACGAAAATAACGCCTCACGACACTGTTTATTCACGTGAAGTCGGTTACAGAGATACAAATCGACCAAACACCTGGGCTAAATGCCCGAAGTTTTATTTGAAAAGGGGGGAACGGGGTACAAAACTGGTCATCTTGTAGAACTGTCTTAGCTAGTCTTCATTCACCGACCGATCCATGCCAATAAATACAGTCGTCCATCGTCTTTCGCCTTTCACTGCTGCTGCTTCCACCAAAATTCCGCTGCCACTCTGTGAACGAACCCTACTTAGACCCATATGATGTAAAACAAAAGCGTTAAAATTAATATATACAGAATATAATAACAAACAAAAATTTTGGTGAATATTTTCGAGGTGGGAAGGGTAGGGGCAAAAAACAAAAAAGTCCCAACATAAAACAAGAAACAGAACAGGATGACTGGAGCAGCGACATTTCCGAAAGAAAGCCATGGCTGTGCCAACGAGGGCTAACGTCAGGAAGATGCAGCCTAGTACAATCACTAGGTACAAAGTATGACCAACCCTAACATGCGGATAATAAGGGTAGTCTAGTGGTATCTCAGTTGAATTCATGTTCCTTGCTTATAACGTCCTCGTAACACATGCTAATAGGATTGTGTCTATTTATAATAAACGAGGTATAAAAAAAAATTAATATAATGGAGGGGGATTGGATCCGACTAATCTCAGTAACTAAAAGATTATGGGGATGTTTTGTTTTCTGCTGTTTTGGGGTTTGCTTTTTTTTGTTTTTTTCCTTGGTTGGTCGGATTTTACGGCATGACAATCCTTGGATTATATTTTTCTATATTCTAATTTTGTTCTATTTCCTTTTATATACATTAATTATACTAGCAAATATATACACCCTCCAGGTGCAAGTATTTAAGTTTTAATATAATAAAATATCATGTTAAATTAGAAAGGCTAATGAAACTGAATAAGAATTCAGATAAAAATATTTGGAACAGAGGGGGTATGATTGAAAAATAGAACAACTTTGAAACTAACTCTTCCATCATTTTCCCTTACTCCCGTCTTTCATTGGTAAATTTTCCTAATTCAACTATTTAGTTAAAATAGGAAGTAAAGAATAATATTACAGTTATTTCTTCTTGTTAATGGATTTATTTTAAGATTTATCCCCGGATTTTTGCCCATATTCAATAAGATAAAACCAAACAATTAGAAATCAATAATACTAAGCATATATTTATTAAAATCAATTTTTTAAGATCAATATGCAAATTACCCCTCCCATTTACACTGTAATCCGCTATTTTGTTGTATATATAAATACAATTGCATGTTATTAGTATGTAGATATAGTCAACAGTATTAATGATGTAAAACAATTTTATTAATAATTGAGGTTTAAATAAAAATTAAATCATGGAGAATGTGATGTAAATAACAAAGGGAATTGTGACTTGAATAGTAATATAGTTTCGGTTACAGACATACAAACCCACAATCTCCATTATAATAAGATAAGCACTAAAATTGAAACCTTTTGCCTAATCTTATCTTATTATAATGAGAGTTTTTTCTGTCTGTAACCGAAACTATATTACTACTCAAGTTACAATTCCCTTAGTTATTGACATCGCATTCTCAATGATTTTATTTTTTATCTAAACCTCAATTATTAATAAAATTGTTTTACATTATTATTACTGTTGACCATATCTACATGATATTTTCCACGTACCCCACTTGTACGGGTCAGGCACAAAGGCCCTATTTATGTGGGACCACCCACAAGCCGAAGCTCATGGAGTGGCAGGTGAAAAATTGCGTCGATCCCGTCGGCATTCCCCCTCA
Organism: Doryteuthis pealeii; assembly: GCA_023376005.1. Classification (NCBI taxonomy): domain Eukaryota; kingdom Metazoa; phylum Mollusca; class Cephalopoda; order Myopsida; family Loliginidae; genus Doryteuthis; species Doryteuthis pealeii. The sequence continues at coordinate 43,474,912 of CM042150.1, read as the reverse complement.
AGGGGGGCGCCTCAGGCACTGGGCAATAAACCCAGCCCTGCCCCTTTAAATCGAGGGGGCAGGTGTTGCCTGGGGGGATGACCCCCTGGGATCGACGCTGTTAATTATAGCAATGGTCCAGAGGCCGAAGCCTCTGTAGACCATATCTACATGGTATTTACCGCGTACCCCACTTGTACGGGTCAGGCACAAAGTCCCTATTAACGTGGGACCACCCACAAGCCGAAGCTCATGGAGTGGCAGGTGAAAAAATTGCGTCGATCCCGTCGGCATTCCCCCTCAAGGGGGGCGCCTCAGGCGGGGGCAATAAACTCAGCCTGCCCCTTTAAATCGAGGGGGCAGGTGTTGCCTGGGGGGATGGCCCCCTGGGATCGACGCTGTTAATTATAGCAATGGTCCAGAGGCCGAAGCCTCTGTAGACCATATCTTTTATTTACCGCGTACCCCACATGTACGGGTCAGGCACAAAGTCCCTATTAACGTGGGACCACCCACGGCCGAAGCTCGTGGAGTGGCAGGTGAAAAATTGCGTCGATCCCGTCGGCATTCCCCCTCAAGGGGGGCGCCTCAGGCACTGGGCAATAAACCCAGCCCTGCCCCTTTAAATCGAGGGGGCAGGTGTTGCCTGGGGGATGGCCCCTGGGATCGACGCCGTTAATTATATCAATGGTCCAGAGGCCGAGGCCACTGTAGACCAATCTTTTATTTACCGCGTACCCCACATGTACGGGTCAGGCACAAAGTCCCTATTAACGTGGGACCACCCACGGCCGAAGCTCGTGGAGTGGCAGGTGAAAAATTGCGTCGATCCGTCGGCATTCCCCTCAAGGGGGGCGCCTCAGGCACTGGGCAATAAACCCAGCCCTGCCCTTTAAATCGAGGGGCAGGTGTTGCCTGGGGGGATGGCCCCCTGGGATCGACGCCGTTAATTGTATCAATGGTCCAGAGGCCGAAGCCACTGTTGACCATATCTTTTATTTACCGCGTACCCCACATGTACGGGTCAGGCACAAAGTCCCTATTAACGTGGGACCACCCACGGTCGAAGCTCATGGAGTGGCAGGTGAAAAATTGCGTCGATCCCGTCGGCATTCCCCCTCAAGGGGGGCGCCTCAGGCACTGGGCAATAAACCCAGCCCTGCCCCTTTAAATCGAGGGGGCAGGTGTTGCCTGGGGGGATGGCCCCTGGGATCGACGCCGTTAATTGTATCAATGGTCCAGAGGCCGAGGCCACTGTAGACCATATCTACATGGTATTTACCGCGTACCCCACATGTACGGGTCAGGCACAAAGTCCCTATTAACGTGGGACCACCCACAAGCCGAAGCTCATGGAGTGGCAGGTGAAAAATTGCGTCGATCCGTCGGCATTCCCCCTCAAGGGGGCGCCTCAGGCACTGGGCAATAAACCCAGCCCTGCCCCTTTAAATCGAGGGGGCAGGTGTTGCCTGGGGGGATGGCCCCCTGGGATCGACGCCATTAATTATATCAATGGTCCAGAGGCCGAGCCACTGTAGACCATATCTACATACAAACAACATGCAATTATATTTATATATACAACAAAATAGTGGTTTACAGTTTGAAAGGGAAGGCTAATTTGCATATTGATATTAAAAATTTGATTTTAATAAATATCTGCTTAGTATTATTCATCTATAATTGTTTGGTTTTATCTTAATGAATATAAGCAAAAATCATTTCAATGAATCTTAAATGAAATCCATTAACAAGAAAAAATAACTGTAATTTTATTCTTTACTTACTTTTTTAAGTAAATACTTAAATTAGAAAAGATAACAATGAAAGATGAGAGTGATGGAAGAGTAAGTTTCAGTTGTTCTATCGTTCGATTATACTCCCTCTGTTTCAAATCTTTTTATCTGCATTCTTATTTAGTTTCATTAGTCTTTCTAATTTAATACAATATTTTATTGCATTAAAACTTAAATACTTGCACCCGGAGGGTGCATATATTTGCTAGTTATAATTATGTAATTTCTCTTGTTTTATCAAACTAATTTTATTTTATTTTTAAATGAACTTCCTTGCTGACCCTTTTAAGTTCGGGTTAAAATCTAAAAAGAAAAAAATACTACTGATATAGATCTCTTCGTCAGAACATTTCAGAAGGTCCGGAGCTGTTAACTTGCTACAAGGTCTGTCCATTCTGTTGAATTCTTTCTTGAAATTCTGTGTGTCTGTATCATAAAGACACACACACGCAGAGAATTTCAAGGAAGAATATAACAGAATCTGACAGCTCCGAACCTTCAGAAATCTTCTGACGAAGAGATCTTTATCTCGAAATATTAAGAATAAATCAAAGGGAAACAAATATCATAGTTACCTCATTTTTCTTTACACTTGCATTATGATAGGCTTCAAAACCAACCACCAAACCAATATAAACACAATGCTTTAAGCAAATTATAAAACTTTTACTACTGATATATTTCAAGAATTTTTAAAAATCCTATTAAAATGAACTTCCGAATCTATCACAATCTAATGGCATTGTCAATCTTACAAATTTGTACGAATATAAATTACATACTCTTCATTTAGATGATTGTGGCTGCACAATCTTTTCTATGCATACATCACATCGATGTTTTGAAATCCAACCAGAGAACAATATCACACGAGGATTTATATTGAATTTTAAATCCCTCGTCTTTACATACGTTGAAGTATTACGTCTCTTTTTCTTCTTTTTTTAAACTTGTGCTCGATTTTACTGGGAACACAATTTTCATTGAGTTGGATCTGACTTGTTTTTGACAATTTTTTTTTTTTTTTTTTTACCTGAATTAAAAAATAATCCCAGTTTTTCTCTATCACATCAACTTTTTGAGCTACATGATTTTTTTTCTAATTCCATGTCCGTGCGGGTCGTCCAGCAAAGACCTACATAGACCAGCTCTGTACGGATACTGCATGCTACGCGGAGGACCTCCTGGAGACAAGGAATGATAGGGATGTTTGGCGAGATATTGCCGTGGATGTCCGTACTGCTGGCGCGACATGATAATGATGATGATGATGATGAAATACGAAAAAATAACCCCCCACCAAAAAAAAATACTTTATTTACTTAGATTAGTCTGATCCAGGGGATAGAAGACGACCAATGTGCCGCGCTGATCAATTTAGATCAGTCCAAGGCATTCGATAGGGTGGACCACCGGTTTCTGGAGGCTGTTCTGGAGACCGCCGGATTCAAACCGGATAAAGATCATGTACCAATCCCCTGCGGCAGTGGTACAAGTGAATGGGAAGCGCTCGGAGGTCTTTCCGATTGAGCGATCTGTGCGACATGGTTGCCCCCTGTCTCCTCTTCTCTATGTCCTCGCTTTGGAGCCTCTGTTCCGTATGCTTAGAGACGGGGAGGCATGTCTGGTTCTGTGCGGAATTGTTGTTCCTGGCCCAGTGAGAGCCAAGGTATCCGCGTACGCTGATGATATCCCCGTGTTCGTGTCCTGTGTCTCGGACATAGTTGCGGTGAAGAAAGCGCTTGCAAGGTACGAGCGAATCACTGGGGCAAAGATCAATTTGGAATAGAGCGAAGGGCTGTGGCTGGGCGCCTGGACAGGGTCCGTTACCCTGCCCGGTCCCTTCCGCTGGAGTGACGGTCCAGTTAAAATCCTCGGTGTATGGTTTGGGCCGGATCTCCAGGTCGATAAAAATTGGTCGGAAGTACAGGCAAAGGTGGAAGCTCGGATACGAAGATGGTTTCCAATGAGGTTGTCCTTAAAGAGCAGGGCGGGGGCATGTGCCACCTACATCTTCCCCCTGATCCTTTACCGGCTGTCTGTACTTCCTCTGTCTGCGGCTCGGTTATTGGCGTTAGAACCGTCCCTTTTCCGATTTTGGTGGAGGGGGCACCGGCCAATGGTACCTAGGCAGGTTTGTTCCCAGCGGCCTTGTAATGGAGGTTTAGGGATGCCGAACTTGGCAGCTCATCGAGACGCTGAGAGGTTGGTATTTCTGAATCGATCGTTGCACACCGAAGCCGCGTGACCGCAGCGGATCCGGGCCATCTTCCCGGACCTCCACTTGGAGCGGCACGGCTCGTTGTTGGAGGAGGTCCGCTCTCAATGGAATTGGGCGCCAGGTGCTGGGTTCATGAACAATTCCAAGTTCTCCCTCACCTGGCGACTTGCTCGGAATGCGTTGCCGCTCGCAAGCGTGCTTTACAAAGCGGACGCTATCGATTTACCGTTCTGCACCTGATGTGGCAGTGAGATAGAGGAAACGGCTCAGCACGCCTTCTTCAACTGTAGCAAGGTGCGTCCGTTTTGGGAGTACGTGAACGAGGTTACGGCTAGTATCGCATCCAATCAGTGGGTGCCGCTCGATGTTGGGTACGTCGTTGACAATGTCAGTCCACCATTTTCTGGTGAAAAACGAAAGGTGTTTTTCGCTGAACTAGCCGTAGCTAGAATGGTGATATGGACGTCACGAAACAAGGGATTGCATGAGGGCGAGGAATTTTCCTGTCACGATCTGATCTGTTATTTTAAGCATCAGTTTAAGATAAGGATTAGGTGCGATAGGAGGATGCTAGAACCCATGATATTCAACGAAAGGTGGATAAATGCCGCAAGCTTGAGTTGAGAACGGGGGCAGGATTAGAAACATTGTTTCCTGTCCTTCATGACCAACACTGACGGGTTTGCAGTTTGGGAACCCATCCCTAGATAGACAACCAAAGTCTATAAAATAAGGAAAAAAAACAAGACCCAAAGGCATGCAAAGGCAAAGGTTCAAAACTACATACACCATAGGTTCTCGTAGTTAGGTGGCTGAATGATCATTAACCCAAGTTTCTTCACTTAGGACATATCCAGGATCCAAAACCCAAGTTTTTTCTAGACCTGCCGATTTACCCTAGTACTTTTAGTCCCGGAGAGTCAGCATTTTCTATTAGGCCCAACCCATCCGAACTACAGACAAACCCCAATTTTTTCACCAACACCCCACTAAGGACACCCACTCCCACTTAGAGGAACTGACCGGCTTGCTTTCTAACCCTAAAGATCGGAAGACAGTCGGCGGTCCTACATACTAGTTGAGGGAAAGGGGGGGGCAACCAAAATAGCCCACAATTTTATTTTGTTGTATATTTTCAGTTTCTTGGGATTTTTGTTTTGATTTTACCCCACCCCTCCATCTCCCATAATTCATTCGGAGCACAGATTATGTGCTCAAAATCAAATTCATTTGGAGCACAGATTATGTGCTCAAAATCAAATTCATTCGAAATTGGGACATTTGTAAGTAGGATAAAGCCATAGAGAGAACGAGGCATTTTGGTGGATGTACACTGCGCAAGGAACAGATTGCAAGAGTTTATTTTTGGATGGATCGGTCGGCGAGTGAACCTAGCTAGATTATCCATGTAGTGGTATGACCAGTTTTGTTCCCTCCCCAAATGAATCTTCCGGCTATATGCCGAGATGTAATGTATACCTTTGTAACCCATTTTCAAGTAAATAAAAAAGATTTGATGTGGTGCAGAGGTGTACCCACATCAAATAATAGATTAGTCTGATCCACCCAATTACTTCATATTTCATGTGAATATTTTACTATAAAATTAGTAAAAGTTGTTGTACACGCCTTCCGATTACAAGTGAACCAAAAACCATGACTGCACAATCAACAGCTACTAAGATATCACCACCGTACACTGATTCTCTCTATGTTCATGTTAATAAGAGATTACAATTACTCATGTTGATGTGCGGGGTATTATTTGTATTAATCTGCCTGACAATAATCCTGAATATTCGTTGTCGAGAATGGAAATTTTTTTGCCGTTATCTGTGTACTGGCTGTGATGTTTGTCACCGAACCGATGATACCAATGAGGACGACGACAAGTCTACCATGAACATCACCACCTTTAATGGCTAGAAACGCCCTCACACGTTTTAACTAGATGTTATTGAATTTCTAGAAACTTTAATTTTTAACGATTTTTAGCAATTTTTTTTTTTTTTTTTTTGTTACTTAGCAATTATAAAATGGAGCTTTTTATTTATCTTTTAAATCCGATATATTTACAAATGCCTTTTAATTTTAATCAGTTCGAACGTCTTAGCGATTAATTAAAACTCCATTGTAAGGTCATTTGTATCGTAGACGTCTCGTACTGATAGCTTGACAATGTATTTAAATTCTGTGGACCGATTTAGACACTGAAAAGCTTTTACCAATTGAAGCTAAACGCTTCTCATTGGTTATTGCTGACACTGGAAGATTGTTTCGCCTTTGTCTTGATACAGAACTTTTATATTTCAACTGATGTAGGTTCTTTTTTTTCTTGTGGAAAGGAATCTTTTCTAAATATTAGCATTCAGTTTGTATTAAATCTGCGAGATGCATTGAAAACATTAACAATTACCACTGCCGTAGAGGATTCATCACTTGCAATTTTACTACTTTTTCACCGCTAGACAAGGCTTCCCATTTATCAACCTCGTCGGATATTTGAGGTTCTTTCATCTTTGTCTCTTTTTACCTGCCCTGTAGAATAAACTGGCTACACCCCTGCAGAAGGGTACCTCTCAATGGGGCCACCTCTTGGCCGTGGCCGGTAACCCATAATTCCTGAGGACAGGATTGTGATGGCTGAGCGGTTTGACTCTAGTACTAAGTGGTTCCGTTACCTATAACGCTCCACTTGGGATAGACAAGCATCTTTACAAATGCCTCTCAATCTTTAACTCTAATCAGTTTGAACGTCTTGGTGATTTTTGAAAACTCCTATTTTGTGGGGTGGGGGGGGCGATCATTCATCGTAAACGTCCTGTATGGATAATTTGACAATGTAGTAAATCGATTTTAGACACTGAAAAGCTTTTACCAATTGAAGGTGAACACCCTTAATTGGTAACTGCTAGAAATGGAATAATGTTTCGCTTGTTTTAATGTACAACTTTTTCAACAGCTGTAGGTTAATTTTCTCTCCAGAGGGATCTTTATCTACAAACCTAATGTTTACTTATTTTTATTCTAATCTAGGGATAACTTTTCCGTTCTTTACCCTCATCACTGCATGTATAGTAGTGATACCGAGCGTGCAAGAATCCCCCACTTAATACCAATCTACTACGCAGGAAAAACAAACCGTATTGAATCTTATTTCTAGTTTATTTACAGTTTGTTTTGGGGAGGGTACTTAATGATTTTTAGAAACACACACACACACACACACACACATACACACAACACTCACCTTTTCCTTTTAGAAGTCCGTCAGAGACGACAATGACGTCATTCCATGTCTTCAATATTTGTGGACCCTCTGGTGGTTAATTAGTCCAATTCTGGACTTGCAGATGCGGTAACATACATTGCAAGAGAAATTCCCATCTCCATTTGGTGGTTCATGACGACGAAGACTTCACCGCTCTGCAGCCCTGTTAATCATGTTATTGAGCTGCTTAACTCCTGTGCGGCACGCGTCTCGCTAACCCTGTCTGCTGGAGGCCAGATCTTCCAGGATAGGAGGTGTGATAGTGCATTTCTTCAGCGTTATCTTAATATGGTCTTTGAATGTGTTTTTTTGGGGGGTCTCCTGTCCTTCGCGTGCCATCTGCGAGTTCAATATAAAGTATTTTACGAGGGAGTCAATCTTCAGGCATGCGGATTGTGTGACCCAACCATCAGACACGCGCACACACAAATAGAATAACTAGGTGCTGATCTATTTATATTTGTCTATAACAAATCATAAATCCCGACTTCTAACACGAATACCTTCTCCAATTGTCTTGATACTCGATGCAGTTTTATTTAGACGTTTATTCTCCTGATTTATTAACTTCTGATTAAATTAAACCCTGACTTTAAAATTAATCACTTTTTTTTCTCAAAATAAATCGGAAAAACAATTGTTAATCTATTTTTGTCCATACCAAAATCACTAATCGCGACTTTAAACAAAAATACTCTCATCAACTACATATATTTTCAACTGAGCTTTCCTCCCATTTTAAATATCCTTTTAAGATTTATTATGGTTTTAACACTCAAGGCAGTTTTAATCAAACGAGATTTCCTTTTTATCAAACTGACAAGACGTTTTATTATGATCTATTATACGTTGAACTCCTGATTAAATTGAAAACTTTAAACCCTGATTTTAAAAGGAGTTTCATTCATTTAACTATTTTTCTCTCAATTTTTTTATTTAATAAATTGAAAAACAAATGGCGTTCTAATATTAATCCTTATTTACATCTTACAATTTTCTTTCTTTTTCTGGCTTTGAAATTTTCTCAACCCTCATTTTTTTTTTTTTTTTTTTTTTTTAACTTTTATAGAATTTCAATTTTTATTTTAGGTGCAGTTTTACTTCATTGTCTTATCCAAATCCTGAATAACAAATACGCTCATATATTCCTTAGAAATCCTCTTTTAACAAAAAAGTGATTTTATTGCACTTCAGCGGGGATATCTGTACAAATGTTTAAAATGGATTTTTTTTTTTGGGGGGGGGCATACTTATCTGGATTCCACCGGAAAAGTGAGGTAGAAAGTAATCGTATCGTTTTAGGGGATGTCCTCCTCCCACTGGCAGCAGCTACCCTTCCGCCTAAACGGGTTAAGGGACGATTTTATTGCCTGGGCATTAGAGCACCCCTGAAGGCGAATGTCGACAGGACCACGCAAGATAAGCGTTTGTTTTTGTTTTTTGTGTTCCCTACGTTAAATAATTGAGTATACTTTAAGAATGAATTCATTTCAAAACTTTGTCGGCATTAAATGACCCACTGAGATTGATATGCCGTAAAACAAAACAAAGCAAACCTCTATAACATCCGATCTTTTAATGACAGAAGACGTTTTGAGAGAGTCTCTTCGAAAGAAGCAAAGCATTTGCATTCAGATGAATGTATCAACACCATTAGAGAAGACCCTTCCGAACCACCAACTGTATGTGTGATGTATCAACATGAGTGAGACTTTTCAGCCCAAATGTTCTAGGTCCAAAAGAGCCATATACAGTGATATCTTGATTTACGTGTTTAATTCGTTCTGCTTGTAACTCAATTTCCTAGTATATCAAATCAATTTTCTCCATTGAAATAATCTGAAATGTCGTTCCTGACCCATCTAATAAAAAACACTAATTTTTTAACAAAAAAATTAGTGTTTTTTAATAAGATAAATAGCACGATATTATATAAAAACATAATAAAATAGAATGTAATGAATTATGTGCTGTAATATTTTTAATGTTTATTTTACATATATAATATTTATGACGTAATAAATTTGGAAATTTAAATGTTTTTAGCGAACTTATTAATAAGTTCGCTAAAAACATTTAAATTTCCAAATTTATTACATCAAATTCAGACACGCTTATATTAATATAAGCGTGTCTGAATTTGATGTAATAAATTTGGAAATTTAAATGATTTTAGTGAACTTATTAATTTAAGCGTGTCTGAATTTGACGTAATAAATATGGAAATTTAAATGATTTTAGTGAACTTATTAATTTAAGCGTGTCTGAATTTGACGTAATAAATATGGAAATTTAAATGATTTTAGTGAACTTATTAATTTAAGCGTGTCTGAATTTGACGTCAGCGTGTCTGAATTTGACGTAATAAATATGGAAATTTAAATGATTTTAGTGAACTTATTAATTTAAGCGTGTCTGAATTTGACGTAATAAATATGGAAATTTAAATGATTTTAGTAACTTATTAATTTAAGCGTGTCTGAATTTGACGTAATAAATATGGAAATTTAAATGATTTTAGTGAACTTATTAATTTAAGCGTGTCTGAATTTGACGTAATAAATATGGAAATTTAAATGATTTTAGTGAACTTATTAATTTAAGCGTGTCTGAATTTGACGTAATAAATATGGAAATTTAAATGATTTTAGTAACTTATTAATTTAAGCGTGTCTGAATTTGACGTAATAAATATGGAAATTTAAATGATTTTAGTGAACTTATTAATATAAGCGTGTCTGAATATCACTCGTCCTTTAAATTTTAGCTCTCAATACAAATAAAAAAATCGACCAAGTGACAGCTCCTAACTCAAAAAATTGGTTAGTTGAGAAACTCGTAATACAAATTATCACTGCAAATCCCTTGCCTAGCAAAACATAACGGTCAATAAAGTTTTCACCAAACTAATGATTGACCTAAAAAACAGTTTCTGTATAAGAAAGAAAGAAAAAAGATTTTAAAAAACCTAATTCTAAATATCATTGATTTTTTTATCTCTAAATATCAATGTTTTTTTTTAACCTCTAACGTTGCTCTCGGGCTCAAAAAACTCATTTTTTTTCAAGGGGCCGTCTACTGAGGCTGAATCTCTCCATTGCACAGACAGCAATATATTCAATCTCTGGTGCCAGAGTATATCCCGGGATGGTAGTATCTGTTAGGGTACACCTATAGGTTAAATAGAACAAAATGATTTTTTTAAATGTGTTTAAAAAAAATTTTTTTTTTAAACAAGTTTTAAAAAAAATTGACTTTAAAAAAATTGACTTTAAAAAAATTGACTTTAAAAAAATTGAGTACCTATCAAGAATGAATAAAACAAAAGTTCTTCAGCATAAAATTACCCAATGGGTTAATATGCTGTCAAATCTAATCAACCAGCCAGAGTATATCCAAAAGTTAAGCAAGTCCCTCAGAACGTGTGAGGCAACAATGAGCAGTGTGTCTCCCTCGCTCAGCCAAATGGTCAATCAGTGTAGTCACTGCCGACAATTCCATCTCAATAACAGTTAATATCACGAAGAAGAAAACAAAAGAAAGAAAAAGAAAAAAGAAAAATTTTATAGTAAAGGTGAGAAGTTTTGGGGTGTTTCTTGTGGGAGTCAGTTGTTTATCATCTTGGTGGATAAGCCCAAAATGCTCAGTTTCACGGAATTATCCTTCAAGGCTTCTCCTCTCTGTTGCACAAAAAGCGATGTATTCAGGGTCAATTGTTGATGCCTGATAGGCTCCATAAAGGAAACGGAGGAATTGTCCAAATATTAAATTCCAGAACCCTGTCGGTGGGGCTTTAGAATACACCGACTACACCTCTGCAGAGGGTAAGAACCCCCTCCCCCAATGGAGCCACCTGTTGGCCGTGAGTGGCGACCCGTGATGTTTGAGGACAGAATCTTGGTGGATGAGCAGTTCATGACAGGCAACACTTTGGTCCTTACTTAGGCTAGACGGGCGGTCAGAGAGGCCCCCTCCGATCAATCGGCTGGTCACGTCAAGCCATAGCACCTATATTATTGTCCCTAACCTATTGTCCTCATGGCAAGCCCCATTGTCTTATGGGCGCTAGAAGACGGTGGCTGAGGATCTTCATGTCCTGGGTATGACGTTAAACTCTAACTCTAACTGATAGTGAGGTTCCAGTTCTGGAAGTCTAGGGAATGTGGAGCACCCTTCATCACTATTACCTCCAGGTCCACTCTGAGTGGTAGTCTCAGGGTCCCATATATGGGTTAATAGAAAATTTGTTTATAAAAAAAAATTAGTTGGAGACCCCTGATGCTTAAGGATAGAACCCAGGTGGTTGAGCAGTCCATGACTTGTAATACTCCACTTTGGCCCTTTCTTGGGCTAGATGGGCGGTCGGAGAGGCCTCCTCCAATAAATCGGCTGGTCGTGTCAAGTCCTAGCACATATATGATTACCCGGACCCTATTGCCCTTATGGCAATCCCCAACCCTTTTTATCATATGGGTGCTAGAAGGTGGAGGGTCTATATGTCCTGGGAATTGACGTTAAACTATATCTGATGGTGAAGTTCCAATTCTAGAGGTTTGGAGAATGTGGAGCACCCCTCATCACCATTGTTCCCAGGTCCACGGGGAGAGGTAGTACCTGTTAGGTTCCCATCTATGGATTAAATAGAAAAATGTATTTATAAAAAAAATTGTATTATCCATTAAGAATGAATTTATTTCAAAATTTTATCGGCATTAAATGACCCACCGTGGTTGATATGCCGTAAAACCAAACCAAACAAACCAAACCAAACCAAACCACCTTTTACACTTCCAACTTTAATAAATACTTCCTTGTTTTCCAACTGTTTTACATAATGCAAAATAAACGTTGCTTTTAACAATGTTGTATATGCGGAAAAAAATAAACACCCCCATAATATTTTATTTGATTAGAATAGTCAAATCCACCACCCCCAATTTATTTCATATTTTCTAGACATGCTTTTCTATGAAATAAAAAATATCTTATTCTTGGTATAAGTTGTTTGTTTTCACGGAAAGCGGAAAAGCAGAAAGCAGAATTATGGCCGCACAGAATATCACTAACTGGATGGGACCATTCAAAACTCCTGTATACAGCGAGGATATTGCTTTGAATACAAAATTGCTCATTTTACTTGGCTCTTTGGTTATCGCATGGTTCTTACTAATATTCGCCATGACTGTTAACTTTCGAAATTTGCTGGTGCTGTTCTCGTCTGCGTCGCCAAACGGATGATACTTATGAAAACGAGGTTATCGCCAACATTCATTCCATTTAATGGAGAAGAACGTCTTCATACTACTTTTAATTTAGCAAACGGAATTTTATTCCTCGCGTCTTTTTTTTTTTCATTTTAAAGACTTTATAGAAATGTTTAATTCTTTAGACATGAACGTAGTTTTAATCTTAAATTCACTCGTGAATTTTTATCTTTTTTTTTTTTTCTTTTCGACTTTTATTGTTACTTAACTCTGTAAAGAGCTTCAATGTGCTTACATCTATCTTTCTTAATCCAGCATATTTACAAATACCTCCCTTAATCTTTGATCAGTTTGAACGTCTTAACAATTAATTGAAACTCCGTTTTGGTGTCCTACTTCTATCGCAAATGACTTATTCTTTAAACCGATTTAAACATCGAAAAGACTTTTTTCCGATCGAAGGTGGAGACCTCTCATTGGTTACTGCTGGAATTGGACGACTTTTAGCTTGTCTTAATGTAGAACACTTACATTTCAACTGATGTAGCTTTGTTTTTCTTGAATTTCTCCTTCAAATACAGAAATTCAGTTTTTATTCTTGAAGCGAAGATGCATTGAAAACACTAACTGACTAACGCCTCAACCTCTGGAATTCTATCTACAGACTTAATGCGTTTACATTTTTAATCCTCTATGGATAACTTTACCTTCCTGTATGTATAGTAATTATGTTGAGCGTGCAACAAACTCCACTTAACGCTATCCATCTACCACGACGGAAAAATAATTAAAATTAAGTTATATCTGGGTGCTTAATTTTACCCTAAATAATGAATTGGCTTCAGTTATTATTTTTTCCGATTTCGTAAAGTCGTCTGTAAAATAATTCCGTCGCGCCAATTTATGATTGTCAAAACCCTATTGCTCATATGGCAAGTCCCAACCCTTTTTAACGTATGTGCTAGAAGGCGGTGTCTGAGTCTTCATTTCCTGGGAATGACGTTAAACTCTGAGGTTCCAGGCCTGGGGAATATGGAATATCCCTTCATCACCATTGTTCCCATATCTACTCCGACCAGGTGTAGTAGTGCCTGTTCGTGCCCCATCTATGGGTTAAATAGAAAAATGTGTTTAATAAAAAAAATTGAATATCCATTAAGAATTCATTCCAAAACTTTGTCGGCATTAAATGACTCAAATGAGTTTGATATGTCACAAAACCAAACAAACAAGCTGTAAAATAATTCTAAGTGGATCAACCCTAATTTTTATAAAATCCCAGAGAATCTCCCGCAAATTCTTATTTGGATGCTAATCTATCTTTGTCCATAGCAAATCGCTAACCCCATCTTTGAACAAAAATACTTTCTCCAATTACTCATAATTCCAACTTAACCAAAAATGAACTTTATTCCCATTTAAATCACCTTTCTAATTTGTTATTATTTTAACACTTGAGGCAGTCATTTAGACGTTTGACTTTTTAAGTGATTCTCTGGCAACTTTATACTTGCACGACGTTTGCAGCGGGTGCGAGAGAATTAACAATTAATTATTCCAGATAGTGGGGACTTTCCCGCCATAAAGTCCCTCCATCTACTCTAAAAGGAGTAATGGCTGGGTTTTGTCATAACCTCAGAAATACAAATAACAATTAAGATAGAAAAACAATCCAGGCAGACAAGTCTGACATTAAGTTTGCAAATCCCCAAAATCCAGTCTAGATCGTCCGCCTGGATACATGGCTGAGAGAGTTAAATCAATTCAAATATCCTTGGAGTCTGAAAAATATAATCTTTTGGTCCCGGCTTCAATAACTGAAAAAGGCAAAAAGTAGCTGATGTAAAATACCCACTAGGCATGGACGGTGGAATGAGAACATTCTACCCCTATGGTTTACATAAAGGGTTAAGTTCTGAATTCACTTATACGACGAAAGGCATCTGAAGATGGGGAAAATACAGCAGTCAAAACGTTGAGTAAAGTAACTAAGATTATTATACCAAACTACAATATGCAAAGTTTAAATAAAATAAAATCTATTCCAACAAATCAAAACTTTTGTAAATCAACAAAAAAGCAGATATACCAAATAGTCATTTATTAAGCTTAGCTTAAATGTGGTACAAGATCAAATCATAGAGCGTCTAGTGGAAATCGAACTCACTAACCATGGTCTGCGAATCTAGCTTGCTAACAATTACATCACATGAGGTGCCCAACAGATATACCAAATAACTAATGTTTAGGAAGGTGCCCATGGTTTAATAGTTGTCGTCGAAAAAATTGACATGCTGACTCCAGTTCAAATCCTGGATGAGGTTGGTTGCCTTTCATATGGCACTGATACCTTTGGAAAAGGTATGAATCCAACCATTCTCCATCCAACTATGGGTAAATAACAAGGCCGAATAGGCTCTTCAACCTTGGTACGATAACTGGTCTAGGAGAAGGGAAACTTTGAATTCAAACCTGGTAAACTCCGCTTTAAAAAAAATTGACCTTGCGTCACATCCTGCTCGTGTTGAGGAGTTAGTAAATACATATACCTAATAACTAAAATCATTAATACAACAATATCAGGCATACCTCATAGGACCATAAGTAAACCTAAAACTCGACAAACACGATAACAAGCACGTGCCCTCTTATTTTCCAAGAGAAAATTAAAGGAAGCTACAACGAAAACTACGAAAATAGGCCAAAGTCCCAAAGCGATTTTTGTTCAGTTCTATCGGATGTAAAAGATGACTCAATAATTTTACGTAATGATTGAGATAAAATCACAAAAGAGTATAGTTACTTTTTGCCCATAGGTTTCTTGGTTTCATAATTAATTAATTAGTTAATTTTATCTTAATCATTACGTAAAAATTATCGAGTCTTCTTTACATCCGACGGATTTTAAAAAGTAAAGCACTTTTCGCCTCTGGCCTTTATTGGAAAATAATAAAGAAGCCCCCTTCTAAAATAGACTTTAATCTTCATGTAGTGAAATAGTGTATACCTCACCGAAAAAAAAAGGGCTTGTTCGTGGTGGCTGCCACAAGAAAGGAGGCGCTCGCGAACTTCTCATGGTCTATACCAACAACCACCGGACGAAGATATGAAAGTTGGGAGCGAGCTACCGGAAAACAAGGGGTGGAAGTTGGGGATGAACACATGCACATGAAGATGACAGGGCAGTAGTGTATAAAAGATCCTGGCTGAGCGGTTAGTGAAGTGGTGAAGTGGTGTTCGTCCTACTCCCTACTTAGGGGAACTGATTGGTTTGCTTTCGGGCCTCAGAAAATCGGAAGAAAGTGAGTGGTCCCTATATTTAGAGGGAAATGGAGAGACAAAATTACCAAATTATGCTCTGTTTTAGGATTTTTCCCCTTCCACTCCCACTCTTGTTTGTCTCATGCGAGGGGGTTTAAGTAGGTCCGTAACCGTGAAAGTGACCGTGGTATTTTGGTGAAAGTGGCCGAGGTATTTTGGTGAAAGCAGGCTGAGGAAGCTGATGATGACAATAATTTATTAGCATGGACCGGTCGGCAAATGTAACTAGCTAAGATAGAGTACAGAATGCGACATGACCAGTCTTGTACCCTGTACTGTACTCTCCCCACCAAAAAAGAAATCGGTTTTGGGGCCTTGTGCCCAGGATTTCATGTTGTATCTCTGTGCCGACATTTTTGTAAAATAAATGCCTTTTCTATGAGGAGACCGGTTGCAGACAATCGTACTCCAAATAATTAAAGAGATGTTTGTTGAGACCATACACGGATTTATTTTGGCACAGCTCCAAGGACAGTAAAAAAAGGCGTCGGGGTGGCTTATAGTTGGTATCAGCCAATCAGCGAGGGAGTCTATCCCCTTTTCAGTGGCACTAGACCAAGGAGATGGTTTTTGCGTCTGAGGCGGAGCCACTCACCTACCATCAGCTACTTACTTTACCGCACAGATCCCTGTGCTACTCATACGCTGAATTGGCGAGGGCCGGTTTTGAACTAGGAACCTTGTGGTTTCTAGTCGAACGCTCTACCGACTGAGCTAATTTCAATTTAACGTCGAGTTTTTTGGGGGTGTGGGGTTACAATAGACCTGGTACTAAACTTCATATCTGAAAACAAAATTAAAACATGTAATATTTCTGACGCTCTATTAATTATAATAAGTCGTCGTCGTCGGATGGCCTAAAGTCGGTATCAGCCAGATAGCGACGGAGTCAATCCCATTTTCACTAGCGCTAGACCAAGGAGATTGTTTTGGGCGTCTGAGGCGGAGCGCCACTCCTACCATCAGCTCCTCTCTTTACCGCGTATATCCATACACTGAGTTGACGAGGGCCGGAATCGAACCCGTAACCTCGAGGTTCCCAGCCGGACAATAGCAATTAAAAGATTTTTATATACTCGACAACCCACAGTAAATAAATTATTATGTAAATTAGATTCACTATTAAATAGCAAAGATATACTATGTTGAATCCCTATCTAGTTGCCTGGCACATGTGTCCAGTGACTTCGACCATTGAACCGGTAAGATATTAATATCAGCGTGATCCCGGGGGCGATCCCCTAGGCAATACCTGCCCCCTCGATTTAAAGAGACAGGGCTGGGTTTATTGCCCAGTGCTTGATGCGCCATAAAGAGAATGCCGATGTGATGGATACACGCAATGTTTAGCACTGACCACGCATGAGCTTTGGTTTGTGCGTAGCTCCCCTGGTTAATTGACCATTGGTTCAATTGACATGGGATGTCAGTAAACTACTTACCCAACCTTCTGGTCCTGTGTCCCGTGCCTTTGGCCTCTGGGCGGTAAGAGATATATAATATCAGCGTGAATCCCAGGGGCTACCCGTAAGAAACACTTGCCCCCTTGATGTAAAGGGCAGGCTGGGTTTATTACCATTGCTTGAGGTCCATCAAAAAAGGAATGCCGAGGGAATAGATGGAATTTGTAACACTGGTCGCCGCAGGAGCTTCGGTTTGTACATGGCTCTCCTCAATAATCAGACTTTTTCTTGATCTGGCACTATGAGATATCAAAAATACTTACTATGCTGAATCTCAAATCACACAGGAATTAGGGAAATCAATCAATCAGACTCATCCTCAAAATGAGCCCTAAACGAAACCCCTGATAATAGCCCAAGATCCCATATCCGGGCCTCAGAAGGAGAATGAATAATTACGCCAAGTGGGAATGGCATAAACGCTGGAACAATAATAATCTTATTATAATGGGGATTGTCTGTCTGTCTGTAATCGAAACCACGTCACCACCAACGTCACAATTCCCTGGGTTATTTACGTTATTGTATAAATGGTTATTGAATAATCAATTATTTAATCTTCATTGGCATCTTATCTTTTAACAATGTTCTCCATTAAGGTCTAGCTGAGATAGATTTGCTTCAAAACAGCCAATATTATTTAGGATTTAAAATTCTGAAATATGAGTTATATATCCCTAAGAAATAAATATTTACATAGTATAGATGTAAATAATTTGCATACCAGTTTTGATAAAACCGTGTTTAATAATTAATTACTTTGTGTGTTAATATTATTGTTTTATTCTCAAACGTATTAAAAGCAATCCTATTTATAATTACATATTGAAATCAATGAGAATAAAGATCAAATAAGTGTAATCTTTTTTATGTTCGTATTTAATTGCATTGGTCTTTCTAATTCAATATAATATTTAATTATATTTAAAACTGAAATACTTGTGCCCAAAGGGCGCATATTTTTTATTTTTTTTATTTTGTACACATAATAAACTTTGCTTTGTCAAACCCATCCTAGGAGAATAAAAAAAAGTCCAAGAAGAGTAAAGAAAATAGAAGAGTAAGAAAAATATTATTAATAAAAACTCAACATTAAAACATACCCTTGGGAAAGGTACGCATCGCATCCAACTTCTCTGCATCCCGCTATGGGAAAATAGTAATTCTTTAATGTTGGCTAGGGTCTAGGAGAAGGAAAACACTAAATTTAAACCTGTTAAACTCCGCTTAAGAAGTTAGACCTTGTTTCACATCTTGCTCGTACAAGGGTGGGGTTGGTAAATATATGTGTATTTATATATATATATATATATATATATGTGTGTGTGTGTGTGTGTGTGTGTGTTGAAAGCAACATGTCATATTTCAAAGCAGGAAATATACAGTGTTACCTTGATTTACTAATTTATTTAATACTCTCTGCTCGTAACTCAATTTACTCGTATATCAAATCATTTTTCCCATTGAAATAAACTGAAATGACATTAATATGTTCTAGCCCCACTTCCCCCCCAAAAAAACACCGTAATTTTTTACGTTTTTTAATAAGAAAAATAGCACTCTATTGTATAAAACATAATTAAAAAATAGCACGTAATGAATTATGTGCTTTAGTAGTTTTAATGTTTATTTTTTATTAATATTTTTCTTTGGCGTAATATATTTTGGAAACTTAAATGTTTTTAGTGAACTAAATGTTTTAGTGATACAAACAAATTTGGCACAAGACCGCAAACATGGAGGGGAAGGACTGGTCATCACTATCCTATCTTTAACTTACTTGATCTATTTACTGACACAAACCACTATAATAATCATTTCACCACAAGATCACTTTTGTTCTGAAAAACTTACGCACTACAGTCGCCAAAACATATCAGTTCTATTATTTATTGAAGTATATAAAATGCATCAAATGTGGCACAAGGCCGTAAAAAGGAGAGGGTATTAAATTAGTAACCCCCCCCCTCTCACTGACTGATATAACAATCTGTTTCGCGTAATGCAAAAGAAAAGTAAATGTTGCTTTTAAAACAATTGTAAATACGAAAAAATAAGTTGTCCTCCAAGTCTTCACCTCTCTATTGCATGAAAATAAATATATTCAGGTTCAATTGCTGATGTCTGTCTTGTTTCACAAGGGAAACGCGAGAATAGTCCAAACATTAAATCCCACTCTTTACACTTCTATGGAATTGGATAAATTCTTCCTGATTCTTCAACTGTTTCCCATAATTCAAAAGAAAAGAAAATGTCTCTTTTATCAACATTGTCAATACGAAAAAATAAAACACCCCCACAATCTTTTATTTGCTTAGATTAGTCTGATCCACTAACACCCACCCACCCCCATTTATTTCACATTGTCTATACATCTTTTTCTATAAAATAGACATTATCTTATTCTCTGTAGAATTAGTTTGTTTTCGTGTACAGCAGAAACAAAAAACCATGGACGTGCCGACAATCACTACAGAGAGATCACAAAACAACAATTATATACTTTATGAGGATGTTGGCATGAATACAAAGTTGCTTATCATAATGGGCGGGATGATTCTAGTGATCATCTTTTTGATTTGTGCCATGAACGTTCGCTGTTCCTCCTGTCGTCAAAAATGTAATCGATCTTACCAACCCGATGAGACCGATGACGAGGACAAAGCTGTCAACGACACGACGACCGTTTAATGGCTAGGAACGTCCTTCCACACGTTTTTTAACAAACTGGATTCTTATAGAATACCTCGCATATTTTCATTTTTTTTAAAGACTTTTATAGAAATGTCTTCTTAGACATGACAGTAGTTTTATCTTTCACTCCGGTGAATTTTTATCATTTTTCGACTTTTTTTCTTTTTGTTGCTTAGCTCTTTAAATAGAGCTTCAATGTCTTTCTTTTTTCTTTTTTTTTTCTCTCTTAATCCGGCATCTTTACAAATGCCTGTTTAATCTTTACCAGTTCAAACGTCTTGGGATGAATGAAACCTGTTTTTGAGGTCCTCATTGTATCACAAACGTTCTGTGCGGATAACTTGACAATAACTTTGAAATGCCTTTTTTACCGATGGAAGTGAAGACCTCTCATTGGTTACTGCTGGAACTGGAAGATTGTTTCGCTTGTCTTTAATTTTTCTTGTAAAAATGTTTATTTTTCAAATACTGATTCAGTTTGTATTAATCTGCGAGATGCCTTGAAAACATTAACACATTACCGATATCCCCTCGGAATTTTATTTACAAACTGTTTCCTCTTAAAATGAATTTTTGCTCCCATCAAATTTTCAACGCAAATAATGAATTCTCTGTTTGAGAACACTAACATGAATATCTTTTGAGAAGAAAATATACTGAAAATTATTAATCTGATATAAACTATTCACAAAAGTATCTACAAAAATACACCTGTAAAGAAAACTCTAGTTCCAACATTAATCTCGCACTCTGCCAATTTTGGCATTAAATAACCCGTAAGGTTGATCTATGCCATTTAAACAAACGCATCAATCTGCCACGGTGAAATGTGTTGTTTTTGTTTTTGTTTTTTTTTGTTTGTTTGTTTTTTTTTTTTTTTTTTTTTTTTTTTTTTTTCATTGCTGTTCTACTTCTCAAATATGAAAATATTGTTTCAATTAATTTTGTTCAATTTCGCAACTAGTCATCGAAGAAGTAGTTTTAAATCAATCGGCCATAAGTGTTATAGAATCGAAAATCCACTTTTGGATGCCTATTTATATTTATCCATACCAAATCCCCTAACCCAAATTTTAACAATACTCCTCAACTAACTTGTAGTTCTCACTCAACCAAAATTGAGCTCTTCCTTCCATTTAAATATTCTTTAAGCCTTTTTGTCTCGAGAGTAAAGATCGTTTTACTAGAACACTTTATCAAACTGATAAAAGACCTTTTTATTTTTATGATCTAATTATCCTTTCAACATCTGATTAAGTTAAATTTAAACCCTGACTCTAAAATGAATTTTATTCAGCTATTTTCTTTTTGTCGGATTGGCTTAAAAATTTGACAAATAAATGGCCGTTCTACATTAGTCCTTATTTTATATCAATTTTCCCCCAACTTCCGTGGCTTTGAAGTTGCTCAACCATAACTTTATGAAACCTAAATTCTCATTTAGATGCTGTCGTTACTTTTATTCTGTCCGGAAACCTGAATAATAAGTAATCATCTTAGACATCCTCTTTAACCAAAAAACTGTTTATCGCATTTCAGCTAGGGGTTAATTAACTAATAGTACTATTTTAAACTGTTACTCAGGCAAATTTATATTTGCATGACGTTTGTAATGAATCTGGGAGAATTAACAGCTTAGCCTCAGATCGAAAGGGCTTTTCGCCCAGAAAGTACCTGTCCTCTCATCTAAAAAAAAAAAGCAATTGCTGAGTTTACTGGTCGGTGCATCCGAATGGGACTGCCGATCGAAGTAAGGTTCTCCCATACTAACCCGACCTGTCATATTTGGGCTTCATGAGGAACCCAAATAAATGTGTTGTGGGCACCACAGAAGTTTTGCGAATGTTTAGATTTTGCTTCATCAAAAATTAATTTTTACACCACACGGAGGGTGTGTGTTTTTTTTTTTTTTTTTTTTTTTTTTTTTTGTTACGCTATACTTGATCTCCAAACACCAAGCTGATAAAACGCATATTAAAGATGTTTCCACAACTTGGAATTTATTGGTCACATTCAAGAGGACAAACTGCTATTACTTTAAAAGTGGAATTGTACTTTATTTAAATTTTACAAAGTGGTAAAGAAAATTAACAGCACATCAAATATTGTTACCGTGTTTCTCCGAAAATAAGACCGGATTATATTCATTTTCACTCCGAAATATAATACTAGGGCTTATTTTCGGGATATGTCAAGTGTTTTCGTTGCCTGATGTGATTGTGGTGAATGCTTATTTCTGCCGTTCTCAACTAGAGCTTCTTTTAAGGGGGAGTGCTTATATCAAAATCATCTTGAAAAATCACAGGTCTTATTTTCGGGGAAGCACAGTAGTATAAAAATGCTATAATCAAGTTCAACCGTTTTAATATCTACGGTTTTACTCCCTTGTAACCAATATACAAAAATTCAAACAATTTGATTGCTGGTTGATTGATTGATACTAAAGGCATATCAACCCGTCTAGGGTTATTTTATGCATATAGGTTTGTGAATCAGGTTCGTTGTACATTTAAGTTTTACATTGTGTGTAGTTTCTTAAAAGTTGTTTTTTTTTTCACGCGGTCTTATCGAATACGAATAATTTTTAAACAGAATTATTTGTCCCATAGATGGGACCCTAACAGGTACTACCACACCGGATCTGAGTGGTCCTGCGAGTAATGGTAAAATAGAGGTATTCTATACTCCCAATAGCTCCAGAACCACCCACCAACAAACTTTTCTTCCTGTCCATTTCATTGAAGCATGTCGACCCTTGGGTTATTTTATGCCAAAGAAATTTTGTTTTATTCATTCTTTTTGAGTATTCAGTTTCTTTTAAACACATTTTTATAACTCTCTTTATCTATTTTACACATAGATGTAACTCTAATAAATACTAACACTCCAGGTCAGCGTGGACCTGGGAGTAATGGTGATAAACGGGTACTCCACATTCCCCAGAGTTCCATAATTGGAACTTCCCTATTGCAGTTTAACGTCATATCCAGGACACTTAGACCCTCAGCCTCTGTCTCTAGCACATATATGATGAAAAGGGTTGCGGGTTGTCATAAGGACAATCATGTGCTAGGGCTTGCCGTGACCAGTCGATTGGTGAGAGAGAGAAAGGGAGAGAGAGAGATCCGACCGCTCATATAGCATGTTAGAATCAAAGTAGAGCATTGCATGTCATGGACTACTCAACCATCAGGATTCCGTCCTTAAGTATCACGGCAGCCAACAGGTGACCCCATTCGGGGGATTTTACCCCTCGACAGAGATGTAGTCAGTATATTCTACAGCCCCACCGACAGGACGGATAAATCATATGTAAACCATCTCTTAAAGAATTAATTATTCTCTCTTCACTTCCTCTACCTAATGATAAATAGTAGATCTGGTCTCTTTAGCCTTAGTAAGGCAACCCCTCTAAGAGAAGGAAAAAATCTAGATCCCAAACTAGGGGACGTAAGGCTAGCAAGACTCACTCAATACCAAGAGACTATCTACTGAAACCACAGCCCATTGTTACATATTAAGTGGTGTCATGGGTTGTTGACAATACCCTGTAGTTAGTTTGAAATAGGTTCGTTGGAGTTAAAAGCTTAGGAGGGTAGGTTTCCGTTGGATGACCCCAAATGACCCCTAGAGAGGCGAGAATCTCACGCGCCATGAGAAAAACATAACTAATTAGATTTCGTTTTCAACCTGACGTTGAGCAGAGTGGAGGCCTATCCTCTGCTGGGGTTGTTGACTCACCGCGCGGCGAATAAGAATGGGTTAAATAAATCTTGATCAAGGAATACAAGTCTTGTGAGTTAATTAATTGCATGACTAAAAGTTAGCCCTTAGATGAAGCAGTTCAAAGAACATGGAAGACTAGACAACATGACGGTCAGAGAAGAAGAAAAGGAAACAGCCACACAAGATAGAAGGAAGAAATGAAGTAACAAGTAAGTCTCAACTCTCTCTCTCTCTCTCTCTCTCTCTCTCTCTCTCTCTCTCTCTCTCTCTCTCTCATGTATATACCCGATGTTTGACGTACGATGTTATAAGGAGTATACACCACCATCTCAGTTGTGGTATAGCTGTGGCACTCTTTGACTCAAGAGCGCCAGACATTTATATTTATAAACAATTCAATGTTTTAATCGAGATCATTACAATGATTGAATCCGCACTGTCGGTGGGGCTGAGATAAACCGACTACAGATGGGTAAGAAAGCCTCCTAGGAAACGGATGTCTTAGGTATGACTACACTTTAAGTGGAGTACTCCTTCATTGCCATTACTCCCAGGTCCACTCTGATCCAAAGAGGAAGTACCTGTGGGAATCTCCTCTTTGGGAGCAATACAAACATTTTTCTATCGTTGCACACAAAACTAAAAACAATGGTCGTCTTCACAGACTGCATCCCTCCATTGCACAGAAAGCAATATATTCAGAGTTAATTGTTGATGCCTAACTGGTTCTAAGAGGAAACGCGAAAATGGCCAAAAGATTAAATCTCACCTTGTGCCATACTTGATACTTCAAATTCTTCAACTTTTTCACATAATCCAAAAGAAAATTGGTATTACTTTTCACAATATTGTAAATACGAAAAACTGCCCTGTCGGTGGGACTGTAGAATACACCGACTGCACCTCTGCAGAAGGGTAAGACTATTCCCCCAAATGAGGTCACCTGTTGGCTTTCAGTGGTGATCTGTAATACTTGAGGAAAGGATTGTCGTGTCTAAACGATCTGTGACCCGGGTACTAAGTAGTACTGGTATGCATATCCATTTCGACCCTTTACTTAGGCTAAAATGGCGGCCGGAGAGGCATCACCCGATCAATCGCATGGCCATGTCAAGCCCTAGCAATTATATGATTATCCCGACCCTATTGCCCTTATGGCAACCCCCAATCCTTCAAATCATATGGGTCCTATAAGGCTGCGGGTCTACATGTCCTGGGAATGACGTTAAACTCTATCTGATGGTGAGGTTCCAGTTTTGGAGGTTTGGGGAATGGTGTAGCAGCCCTTGAAGTTAATGAAAATTATTTCATAGCAAATCAAATAAAAACAATATCATTAAATGACCCACAAAGGGTTGATATGCCATTAAAACAAACAACCAATCAAATTAACTTTTTCTCATAATGCCAAAAAAAAAGATGTTGCTTTTCCAACAGTAAAAATTTTTTAACGAAACTGTGTTTAATAAATAATTATTTGCTGTTATTTCTAATACTACCATGTTATTCTCAAACATATTATAAGCAATTCTATATATAATTTCATATAGAAATCAATTAAAATAAATTAGAATTAGTGTAACATATTTTTTATATTCGTTCTTAGTTTTGTAAGCCGGCTTAGCTCAGTCGGTAGAGCATCCGGCTCGGTACCACAAGGTTCCGGGTTCGGTACCGGCCCTCGATAACTCAGCGTATGATTAGCACAGGGATCTGTGCGGTAAAGTAGGAAGCTACTCCAAATTCCCCAGATCTGAAACATCATCAGATGAAATTTAGGTTCATACCCAGGACACCCCTTTTGGGGGGAGTATTAGCTCAGTCGGTAGAGCGCTCGGCTAGAAACCACAAGGTTCCTAGTTCGATACCGGTCCTCGCCAACTCAGCGTATGAGTAGCACAGGGATCTGTGCGGTAAAGTAAGGAGCTGATGGTAGGTGTGGCGCTCCACCTCAGAAGCCAAGACAATCTCCCTGGTCTAGCGCTAGTGAAAGGGGATATACTTCCTCGCTGTCTGGCTGATACCGACAATAGGCCACTCCGTCGACTTACAACTACAGAACAGCACATACGCACGCATATACATACACATTAAAATTTAATTTGCATTTCGAAACATAGTAAAATTAGACAAAAAAATGTAAAATATAAAACAAAATAACAATTGTCTAAGATGTGAAGATAATAACTTCTCTTTAAATTTTAGACTATATAGTAGTAGGTGTTGGTTTTTAATAGATAACAAAAAAGTAGTATAGAAGGGGAAAATATGGGGCGAAATAGACCTTCGAATCAACAAGCTCCCCCCAAAGGGGAACCAAAAACAAGCGAGTTCTCAGTCTTCTCACAAGTCAGACCCTCTGTTGGTCAACACATTCTTCGTCTAGCAGCTAAAAAAATCCGTCGTCGTAGTCGAAATGATCTTTAGCAGTTCAAAATCACATTTCCTTACTGAAAAGCGCTTCGTCGTCGACTGCTTCTGCTGCTGCTGCTGACTGTTGATTCGCTTGTTTTTGGTTTCCCCTTGGCGGGAGCTTGTTGATTCGAAGGTCTATTTCGCCCCATATATCCCCCCCCTTCTATAAGCTATTTCGGCTTTGGAGTTGCGATTTTTCAGCTGCTGAAGATATTTGAGTTGGTGATTTTACGACAACGACGGATTTTTTGTGCTATAGATTTTGTGACGGCGACGACATTGTTGACCCCCCCTCTCTTCAACAAGTCGAATTTATTTTTCCCCTCTATTTCTTTTTCTTTTTCATTCTAGAAGTAGATAACAAAAAAAGTTTAGAGCATGTTATGAGTTAGAGTAGAGCCTTTTTATAAACATGGACAGGCACATTTTAATTTTTTTAAATGATTTTCTTCCTTTCAGGCTTAGAGTCAAAAATAGTTTGTTGCTTGCACCAATGCCAACAGCTTCTACCGCCCAAATTCTAGGGAATAATGGGAAAAAGAAAATAAATCTGCCCCCATGTCCTGGGAATGACGTTAAACTCTATCTGATGGTGAGGTTCCAGTTCTGGAGGTTTAGGCAATGTGGAGCACCCCTTGATCACAATTGCTCCCTGGTCAACTCTGACCCGGAGTGGTAGTACCTGTTTGGGTTCCATCTATGGGTTGAATAGAAAAATGTATTCATAAAAATATTGTATTATCCATTGAGAATTGATTTATTTCAAAACTTTATCGGTATTAAATGACCCACTGAGGTTGATATGCCGTAAAACAAAACAAAACAAACAAACCAATCAAAAAACTGGTAAGTTGAGAAACTTGTAATACAAATTATCACTGCAAATCCCTTGTCTAGCAAAACATAACGGTCAATAAAGTTTTCACCAAACTAATGGTTGACCTAAAAAAATAGTTTCTGTATAAGAAAGAAAGAAAAAAAAACGGAGTGGTAGTACCTGTTTGGGTCCCATCTATGGGTTGAATAGAAAAACATGAGTTTATAAACAAAATTGTATTATGCATTAAGAATGAATTTATTTCACAACTTTGTTGGCATTAAATGACCCACCGAGGTTGATATGCCATAAAACAAAACAAACAAACAAACAAATCTGTCCCTCCCCCCGAATCTTTTATTTGCTTAGATTAGTCAAACCCAACACCCCATTTTCTTCACTTTTTTTTCTGTATGTCCTTTACTATAAGATAGAAATTCTCTTACTGTTAGTATTGCAAGGACAATGGACACAATAAACATAACTGCAGCGCCGAACATTACCGATATAGTACAATACCACCCTTATTCCCCATACACGGACATTGGTTTAGAAAAACTCTTGCTCATGATACTGGGCGGAACGTTACTGTTTGTATTCCTCTTGGTAATCCTCCTGATTTTCCGCTGTCGGAACTGCCGTTGCTCCTGGACTTATCCGTGTGTTGAGTGCGATCTTGTCTTGGCGCCAAACCGATGGTAACCATGACAACGCTGACACTACTACCACAAAATGGCTAGAAATGTCCGTTGAACAAACTGGATTTTACAGAATTCCTCGCATTTTTTTACCATATGACCTTTAGGCACCCCTTTTTATCTCGATTAAGAAAGGACATGTTTTTCATTTACACCGTCAATATCCGGTTGTTTTAACAGACGATTTTTAGATTTTTTTTTTTAAATTATAAAACTAACCCCTAACAAACAACCGGATATTGACGGTGTAAATGAAAAACATGTCCTTTCTTAATCGAGATCAAAAAGGGGTGCCTAAAGGTAATATGGTTTTTTTTTTGTTTTTTTTTTTTTTAATTTTTAAAGACTTCTTAGACTTTGGATTCCACTCCAGTGAATTTTTATCATTAACGATGTTTTGTTACTTAGCTCGATAAAAGGAACATCAATGTGTCTTGGTTATCTTTTTATTCCGGCATCTTTACAAATACCTCTTGATGTTTGGCCGGTTCAAACATCTCCGTTAATAATGGAACCTCCATTTTGAGGTCAGTGTATCGCAGACGCCCTGTACATATAGTTTGACAATGGAGTACATTTTTGTGAACCGATTTAGACTTTGAAACGCTTTTACCAATTGAAGGCGAAAACCTCTCATTGGTTACTGCTGGAACTCGATTGTTTCGCCTTTAAATTCATATTTCAATTGATGTGGGCATTTTTTTTTCCAGAGAAAAGCATTGCTTACCAAATAGTTAAATTCAGTTTGTATTAACTCTCTGATCAGTGAGATGCAATGAAAACATTAACAAAGTATCCCTACCTTCGTAGGTGTTGATCCACAAGTTACTGAATTTAAGGTGTTATATATATATATGATGAAAATTTTTTTTTTTTAATAACAATAATTCATTCACTTATACATAATTGTAATATTAATATATATTAATCGTCAGATAATCAGTTCCAACAATACAGAACTCTTTCTAAAAAAAAAAAAAATAAATAAATAAATAAATTTTCATTTTTTTTAATCCCCAACCCCACACAAACACACCCAAACTTCCTTCTCTTCTCTTAATATAAAACATAAAATATATATATATATATATATATATATTACTGGTTGATTCATTATCGTCGGTTTTAAAGCCTTATTTATTTATCGTCAAATAAATCGCCTTGTAAATAAATATACGTTATGAATAGCGTTCTCGCTTTATTTGACGTCGTGTGATGTTAAAATAACAAGCGGAAAGATTTTCTCTAAGTGTATTCATTTTCTGTTATATTTTCAGTCCAAGATTTTTATATATATACCTCCCCGTCCCTCTCTATTTGTATGGTAGTCTTGACGGTAAAATAATAACCAGAAAAGTGTTATTTCTAGTTTATTTATTGTATGCTTACATTTAATACAAGTAAATATATTCCGTTCACTAAACTCAAATAATCAGACTTTAGTGAAATATTTTGGTTGGTTTTCATAAAAATTTACTAAGCCAATAATTTTACTTATCTTAAGTATAACTCTATTTCTTTTAAAGAAAATTATAAATTCGCCAGGCTAAGCAAATATTAATACATAACAAATGTCAACTGCTATATTATATGGAAGTTAATAGGAACTACGTCGCATTATCCGTGATTTTATTTAAATCTCTCTAAAATTCCGTTATATAATTAATACTGTTGGTCTTATTCACGTGTATGTATGCATATATAATAAAATAGCTGTTTACAATAAAGGCTAAAAGAAAAACAAGTCTTCAGTATTAATTAAAAAAGAAACGCACAGACACCAAGCCCGAACAGAAAAGAAATCAACCGACAGAAGAAACCCTAAGGAAAATGACAGACGAAGTAGAAGAGTCATCATCATCATCCTCTCTCTCTCTCTCTCTCTCTCTCTCTCTCTCTCTCTTATATACCCGACTTAACGGGTATATAACATATGCACCTTGTATCCATCCCCCGACGGCAGTGGTACAGGTGAATGAGAAGCACACGGAAGCTTTTCAGACTGTGTGGCTGGTTCGCCAGGGTTGCCCCTTATTTCGCTCTCGTGAATGGTCAATGTTTTGAAGACAGTCTTGTTAGTTTTGTTATCGGCATATCAACAACGGCGAGTTATTTAATGCCGACAAAGTTTTAAAAGATTCGTAGTGATAGTTTGGAAGAAAAAATTCTAAACTCAATTTTTTTTTTGTAAATACATTTTCTATTAACCCATAGATGATACCCCAACGAGTACAACCACTCTGGGTCAGAGTGGACCAGGGAGCAATGGTGATGAATGGTGCTCCACATTTCCCAGATCTCCAGAACTGGAACCTCACCATCAGTTACAGTTTAATGTCATATTCCAGGACATGAAGACCCTCAGCCGCCACCTTTTAGCACCCTTATGATATAAAGGTTTGGGCTTGCCATAAGGGCAATGGGGTTGGGACAATCATATAGGTGCTAGGACTTTACGTGACCAGCCGATTGATCGGAGAAGGGCCGGTTACATGTCTTCTCATCCACCAGGATTCCGTCCTTAAGCATAATTCGTATGAAGTTAAATGAATCATATATCAAAAAACGATTTGGCATTAAATAAGCCACAATGTTTGATCTGCCGTTAAACACCAACTAAGTAACCATTGTTCCAAGAAGGAAATGCAAGATTGACCTAAACATTAAATCTTACCTTATGCAATATTCGACACTTCTAAGTAGTTGATTTGGTTAGGTTTGTTTTGTTTTATGGCATATCAACCTCATTGGGTCATTTAGTGCCGACAAAGTTTTGAATTAAATTTATTCTTAACGGATAATCAATTTTGTTTATAATTTCATGTTTTTTCTATTAACCCATGGATGGAACCCTAACAGGTACTTCCACTCCGGGTCAGAGTGTACCAGCAATGGTGATGAAGGGGTGCTCCATATTCTCCAGACGTCCAGAACTAGAACCTCACCATCCGAGAGTTTAACGTCATTCCCAGGACATGAAAACCCCCAGCCACCGCTTTCTAGCACATATATGATAAAAAGGGTTTGGGTTTCCCATCTAAGTAATTGGTTAATTGCTTCAAATTCTTCAACATTTTCACATAATGTAAAAGAAATTCATGTTTCATCTTCGGGGAGCTGTGTCCAGTAGGTTCGGCCACTGGACCAGTGGCCGAAGCTACTGGACATGTATGAAATTATAGGCGTGATCCCAGTGGGCCGTCCCGTCCCCCCGGGCAACACCTGCCCCATGATTTAAAGAAACAAGTTTGTGTTTATTGCCCAGTGTCTAAAGCGCTCCTTTAGGGAGAATACCGAGGGAATCCATGCATTTTTTGTATTGCCATTCCATGAACTTCGGTTCGTGGTTTGGCCCTCACAAAAATGGA
This sequence comes from Doryteuthis pealeii, assembly GCA_023376005.1. Classification (NCBI taxonomy): domain Eukaryota; kingdom Metazoa; phylum Mollusca; class Cephalopoda; order Myopsida; family Loliginidae; genus Doryteuthis; species Doryteuthis pealeii. The sequence continues at coordinate 43,443,939 of CM042150.1, read as the reverse complement.
CCTTGTGTCTGACCTGCATAGTGTGATACGGGAAAATGTCAAAAGAAAACCTCTGCAGTTGGCGTAAGAGCCCCCTCCCAATGGGATCACCTGTTAGCTGTGGGTGGCGACCCGTAATGCTTAAAGGCGGAATCCTGGTGGATGAGCTGTCAATGACATGCAACACTCCACTTAGACCCTTACTCAGGCTAGACGGTCGGTCGGAGAGGGCCCTTCGATCAATCGGCTGGTCATGTCAAGCCTTATGCCTTAGCCTATATGTTTGCCCAACCCTATTGCTCTTATGGCAAGCCCCAACCCTTTTTATCATATGGATGCTAGAAGGCGTTGGCTGAGGGTCTTTATGTCCTGGGAATGACTTTAAACTATATCTGATGGTGAGGTTCCAATTCTGGAGGTTTGGGGAATGTGGAGGATCCCTTCATCACCATTGCTCCCTGGTCCATTCTGACCCGGAGTGGTGGTACCTGTTAGTGTCCCATCTATGGGTTGAATAGTAAAATGTTTTAATAAAAAATTGTATTATCCATTAAGAATCAATTTATTTCAAAACTTTGGTGGCATTAAATGACCCACTGAGGTTGATATGCCATAAAACACACCAAACCAAACCAAAAGAAAAATATGTTGCTTTTCATAATATAGTAGAATTATTTGATGAGGACGACTGCACCTCTGTAGCCGACCCCACCAAACAAATCTTGTTTTTATTTACAATAAGGTCAGTACAGAGATGCAGTCGTACACACCTGGGTACAAGGCCTGAAGTTTTATTTGGGGGGATGGGTGACAAAACTGGTCATGCAGTAAGCTTTATGTTCTATCTTAGCTAGTCTCATTCGCCGACCGATCCATGCTGATAAATACAGTCGTCCATCGCCTTCCGCAGCAGCTTTCACCAAAATTCAGCTGGAACTCTGAATTTCCGGCCATCACCGGGGGATCCAGTGAGCTTTGGTCGCTGGACTTGTTGAGAGTAAATTAATAGCGTCGATTCCAGGGGGCTATCTCCCCATGCAATACCTGCCCCTTTGATTTAAAGGGACAGGGCTGGGTTTATTGCCCAGCGCCTGAGGCCCCCCTCGAGGGGGAATGCCGATGGGATCGACGCATTTTTGTGAATACCACCCATGAGCTTCGGCTTGTAGGTGGGCCCACATAAAAATGCCCTCATAAATGGGATGAGAGGTAAATACCTTACCCAACGCCTGAAGGGGAATGCCGACGGGATCGACGCAATTTTTCCACCTGCCACCCATGAGTCTCGGCTTGTGGGTGGTCCCACGTAAATACGAGCTTGTGTCCAACCCATACAGGTGGGGTATGAGGTAAATATCTCCTCTGAATGAACTCTACTTAGGCCCCCACGAGAAAACAATAATTTAAAAGATTTTTACAATATAGTAGATAGGAAATAATAGATAGGAAAAAACACAATAATTATTTGTTTAGATTAGTCTGACCTAAACCCCCCATTTACTTTATATTTTTGTACGTCCTTTCTTATAAAATAGACATGATCTTACTGTTAGTTAAAATCGTATTTCTAGTTTTCAGAGGACAACTGCAAAAAAGAAACATGTCTGCCCCACCGACCGCTACTGATATGACAATACGTCACCCTTATTCTCTCTACGCTGAGATGGGTGTGACTAAAATGATGCTCGTCGTCGTGGGAGGAATGATACTCATCCTCATGATTGTGGTACTCGTCGTTAATGCAAGATGTAGGCGATACATCTGCACCTGCCATCATCCCTGTTGTAAACGTGACTGCCTTCGTCACCAAGGTGATGACAAGGCTGTCACCGACACCACCACAACCACAACTTAATGGCTAGAAACGTCCTCGCGTTTTAACAAACTGGATTTTAATTCCTCGCATCTTTACATTTTAAAGACTTTGTAGAAGTGTCTAAATTTTTTAGACATATTCCGTAGTTTTTTTTTTTTAACTCGACATTCACTCCAGTGAATTTTTATCTTTTTCGTTTACTTTTTGTTACTTGTGCTCTATAATGAGCTTCAATGTGGTTACCAGATCTTTTTAATCTGGTATTTTTACAAATGATTCTTAATCTTTTTTTACCAGTTCGAATGTCTTGGCGGTTAATGGAAACTCTTTTTGCGAGGTCAACACTGTATCGCGAATGTCTTGTACTAATTGTTTGACAGTGTAATGAACTTTGTTAACTGACTTAGACATTTGAAAACTTTTTGCCGCTTGAAGGTGAATACCTATCATTGGTTATTGTTGGAACTGGAAAATTATTTCGATTGCGTTAATGTAGAACTTTTAAACTTCAACTTGTGTAGCATTTTTCTTTCTAGAAAAGCATTGCTTTCCAAATAGTCAAATTCAGTTTGTATTAGTTTTAACCTGCGAGGTGGAATGAAAACATTAACAAATTACATCTACCTTTCACCAGATGTTTTTCTACAACTTACTGAATTTGAAGTTTTTTTTTTTTTTTGTCTCATCTCTTTGCATGCGTATTAACTAATGTCTAGCATGCAATAACCCTTAACTTAACGCCACCAATTTCGGCGGGGAAATAGTAAGGATTTAGTTCCGGCATAACTCTTTGCCTACCAAAAGTTTCCCTTCTGACAGAAACTTTTTTTTTTTTTTTTTTTAAACAAAGTCATTACGTAATTTTTCAATGTAAAAGTCACACGTGGGAGAGCCGCCAAGAGCGACTTTAAGTAGACGGTTAATTATAGACTTAATTTTACTACTAAGTATTCCATTCATTAAAATGCTTTCAAATTTCAGTGAAATAGTTTGATTTTTCGTCACAAATCAATCTGGCTGTAATTTCATTTAAATTTCAAAACAAATTATTTAATTTAATCCTGTTGGCCTTATTTAAGTATGTAATGCATATATAACAAGACTTTTTTTTTTTTTTTTTTTTTTTTTTATTTGCTTGGTATTACTTGGTTTTAATTTTTTTTTTTTTCTAATAAATGCGCTAATCCCGTTGATCTCTTTTAAAGAAATTCATTTATAAAGAAATAACTTTATATTTTGCTTTTTAATTTAGTTTGATTTGTTCAATTTAACAATGAAAGCTGGGAGTTTTGGAGCGCGAGCGTCGAAGTCTTTCTATTCTTCGCTTATACCAGTTCTTTCAAATAAATTTGTAAAGGAATTTAATCTTAAATGATATGAAATGCGTTTTTCTTCTGTCCAATATTGATCTTAATTTACACGCCCCGTCGTGGTAGAAATGGTTAACTAATTTTACAACTACATTAACGAGTTCGATCCTCGCTGGATGCCCCATAAAAATCCTTAGGTAGAAAAAACCTTGTGGTAATCCCGCTTGGTGGAATGTCGGGAAAATATTTCTTTACATAAAAAGTGACTTTATATGCGTTCTTAATTTCGTTAGTCTTTGCCATTTTAATATTTTATTGCATTAAAGCTTAAATACTTGTGCTCGGAGGGCACCTAATTTTGCTAGTATTCATTGGCTAACGATCATCCAAAATTTTTTTTTTTTTTTTTTTTTTTTTTTTTCCCTTTTAATCTTTGTTCCAACGCGAATTTTCTAGACTCTCGCGAGGAGGAGTTGTATTTTACAGAAATGAAATAAGTTCAGTTCTAATTTGTATTGGAAGAGTCGACCCCACCTCCCTGACTTATCTAGCTTATGTGCATCTACAAGGGTTCACCCCTACCCGTGGTGAATGGGTTGGGAAAATACTCTCTCTACCTTTTTAGAGTTCAGTAAAGCTTCGGTATAAGCTAATTCTGTCAAGTACAATATTATTGCAACCGCCATGTTTAGATATCACAGATTCCATCGATGAAATTTAAATGTAATGACTGTTCGAAAATTGTAAAACAAACTTCTTAATTTTGGGAGGAACAAAAAAAAAAAAAGTTCTTTCAATACCTTATTTTAAGTTAAATAAAATTTTTGTTAAATGAAAAATTTCAATTTTTTTCTAAGTGTTAATTTTTTTTTAAATTTTTATTGACCTTTTTATTCTTAGCTTGTTTGTAAAATTATAATAAATGAATAGAAAATACGTCGTGTTGGACAGCCGGATCTTTCCGCCGAAAAAAGACGTTCTCCCAGCTTCTCCTGACCAACTCCTTGTGGCCTGCAACAATCTTTTCTAGCAGTCCTTCGCCAAAGCTCACTCCTTGTTTCCTTGTAGTATGTCAGTGCCCTCGTCAGCAAGACTGGAACGCAACTCCCCGGTGTGTTAAGGCAGGCCTTAAATAATCATACCAAAATCCCACATCCGGATCAATTGCGTAGTGTAGTAATTTACATGCGCACCGACGCCATGCCACGACTCGCGATCAGGAGGATGTGAGTTCAATTTCCCTAATCGCCCGCTACAAAAATCAACTACATTTTCACTAACCCAACGGGAAAAATAATTTTAAATTTTTGCAATATAGTTATTTACTAAGCTTGGCTTAGATGTGGCACAAGGCCATAAGTATAGAGCGCCCAGAGAATCGAACTCGTTATCAATGGTCTGCTAATCTAGTTTGCTAACCATTACACCACAAAGGTGCCCAAAGTTTATGCAATGTAAGAATTTATTTCTTAGATTAAAATATTAATGACTAACAATTGACCGAAAAGATAAACTTGAGCTGGCAAAATTATTGAACCAAGTAGTAATTACCCAACCCGTCCAATATGGGTAGGATGTTGCGTTAGAATGCACCTCAGCAGAGGGGTAAGACTCCCCCAATGTTAGCCGGGGGTGGCGACCGTGATGCTTAAGGACAGAACCCAGGTGGATGAGCAGTTCAGTTTATGGACTTGCAATACTCCATTTTGGCCCTATCTTGGGCTAGACGGGCGGTCGAAGAGGCCCCTCCGATCAATCGGCTGGTCACGTCAAGCCCTAGCACCTTATATGATTTCCTAACCTATTGCCCTCATGGAAGCCCCAACCCCTTTTTATCATATGGGTGCTAGAAGGCGGTGACTGAGGGTCTACATGTTCTGGGAATGACGTTAAACTCTATCTGATGGTGAGGTTCCAGTTTGGAGGTTTGGGGAATGTGGAGCACGCCTACATCACCATTACCTACTGGTCCACTCTGATCCGGAGTGGTAGTACCTGTTAGGGTCCCATCTATGGGTTAAATAGAAAAGTGTATTTATAAAAAAAATTGCATTATCCATTAAGAATTGATTTATTTCACAACTTTATCGGCATTAAATGACCCACTGAGGTTGATATGCCGTAAAACAAAACAAAAAACCCATTTGTACCTTTTATTTGAAGTATTATTTTAAATGTACACCAAAAAATTAAGTGATGAAAATATTTATATTTTTTATTAGCTTTTTTTGTTACATTTTTTATGGGGTAAAAAAATCGAACTAATACATTTTCTAACATTGTAACGCAATAGGCAAGGTATTTACCGATCTGTTCGCCACGAGTAGGATGTGACACAAAGTCGCGAGTATAGAGCATTCGGTCGAGGATCGAACTTGCTATTTAGTAGTAATGGATCTGAAAGACTACCTTTATCCAATCCGTTCGCCACGCGTAGGATGTGTCACAAGTATAGGGAATCCAGAGAGGATGAAATTCGAATGGATCGGTGAGACCGACTTACTAACACCCTCGATGGGACGCTCTTTTCAAAACCGTTCCACGTTTGTGACACAAGGTTGCAATATCGAGCATACAGGGAAATTTTTTTTAATTACCATTACACCCTGTCATCTTTTATTTACCCAGCATGTTCGCTACAAGGTCGTAGGTATGGGGCATACAACGTGGATAGAACTCGCTATGCAGTAGCAATGGATCTGCGAGACTAGCTTGCTAACCATTACACTACAATGGGATGCATTCCTTATTTACCCGAATTATTCATCACGGGTAGAATGTGATGCAAGTTGGCAAGAATGGGGCATCCAGTGAAGATCGAACTCACTATATAGTAGTTTATTCTGTGAAACTAGTTTGCTAACACTTACACCAGGATTTGACATCATTCTTATTTAACCGACCCGTTCGCTCGAGGTGGATACAACACAGTGTTGCAAGTACGGGATATCCAGCGAGGATCGAACTCGTATTCAGTGGTATCGGATCTGACAGACTAGCTTGCTAGCGATTACACTACGAAGGGACGTCTTTGATATCTTGAATGCTAAAATAAACAAATATTGTAATATACTGATTCTTAGCGATTTTTTTTTTTTTGATTTGTTAAGAATTTGCTTAATTATTTTTCTCGCTTACTTCTCTCCTTATCTCTCTCGTTTAATATATATATATATATATATATATATATATATATATATACTAGCAAATATATGCACCCTCCGGGTGCAAGTATTTAAGTTTTGATATAATAAAATATCATATTAAATTAGAAAGGCTAATGAAACTGAATAAGAATGCAGATAAAAAATTTGGAACAGAGGGGGTATGATTGAAAATAGAACAACTTTGAAAGTAACTCTTCCATCCTTTTCCATTACTCCCCTCTTTCATTGGTAAATTTTCCTAATTTAACTATTTAGTTAAAATAGGAAGTAAAGAATAAGATTAGTTATTTCTTCTTGTTCATGGATTTCTTTAAAGATTTATTCCCGGATTTTTGCTCATATTCAAAAAGATAAAACCAAACAATTAGAAATCAATAATACTAAGCATATTTATTAAAATCAATTTTTTAAGATCAATATATCAGCAAATTCACACTTTTTGCTGTATTATAAATACAATTGCATATTCTGTGTATGTAGATATGGTCAACAGTCTTAATGATGTAAAACAATTTTATCAATAATTGAGGTTTAAATAAAAATAAAATCATGGAGAATGTGATGTAAATAACGAAGTGAATTGTGATTTGTATAGTAATATAGTTTCAGTTACAGACAAACACACAATCTCCATTATAATAAGATATATATATATATATATATATATATATGTTATATATATATATATATATATATGTGTGTGTGTGTGTGTATATATGTGTGTGTATGTTTATGTATATATATATGTGTATATACATATGTTTATGTATGTATATATATATGTGTATATACATATGTATATATATGTGTGTATATATATGTATATATAGATGTATATGTGTGTGTATGTATATATATGTATATATATGTGTGTGTATATATGTATATATATATATATATATATGTGTGTGTGTGTATATATATATATATATGTGTGTGCGTATATATATATATATATATATATATATATATCATAGGCACGCTTAGAAAAAATGACCATCGTCCTAGCATACTCAAATTTTGAGTGTATATGATATAAGGTAGTTCTTTATTCTCTGTATTGATGATTTTAGGTAATGTGACATAAGCAGTGACGTAGTTTCGGTTACAGACAAATGGAGACCGAATCTTTATTATTAATAGAGATTCACCGACCGATCCATGCCGATAAATACATACGTACGTCACCTTCTGCAGCTTGCTTCCACCAAAATACCTCGCGCACTCCATGGTAGTCTAACCTACTTAAGATTCCCCAAAATTGACTTAGACTAGTCTGGCCCAGAAACGAGGGTGGGGAAAATTTGTAAATATACAAATGTGTATATTCTTTACTATAACATAGGCATTAGCGTTGTTTGACCATGTCCCTCGACTATGCAAATAGGGGATTAGGTGTAGGTTTGTCACTGAGAGACTGGTAAGTTTTGGTGATAGTAGTGCGAATTGGTTTTATCGTAAATGAAAATTTGTAGTATGACTAGGACCACGAATGGAAATAGTTAATTTAAATGTTAGGATAGAAAAGACCAACCTTCCCCCTCCTATTTTAGGCCATGGGCCACATTTTTGAATTTTTTACAAAATAAATACTCCGTTTCCTAGGGCACTTGAAACAAAGGCCATGGCTACCCAGTTGACTACTACTGAGATGATGACACCCACCGACTCTTGTGTGTCGCTCGGAAACAGTTGTATTCCAAAAGATGTAATCAATTTTCTAATTGCCTTGATTGTGTTCACATTCTATTTGGTATTGGTTTTCACTTGCCCATTTACAAGAGACATATGTTCAAGAAACCAATGCCCCTTCCGCCAAATTCACTGTTATGCATGTGCTGACTGGTGGCTTGATCGCTGTTTGAGCCTCGACTGTTCAATGTGTCCCTGTGCAGACTCTCCCAGTGAACACATCAATCTCTATACCATTACCACTCGTCTTTAAGGGCTGGTAACGCCCTCTCGCATTTAACAAGGTGAATGTTATCGAATTCCTCGCATCTTAACTTTAAATTCATTCCTGCGAATTTTCATTTTTTTCTTTTTTTTTTTCGATTTTTCTTTTTAAACTTAGCTCTGTAAAAAGGAGCTTCCATCTCGTTTTTGTTTTTTTTTTTTTTTTTTTTTATTTTATTTTCTACTTTTTACCTTGGCATTTTAAATCCGCCTTTTGACGAGTTTCAGTAACTAGGAGATCAACACCCACAGTGTACGCCCTATACGGATTGCTTGACAATATAGTAAATTCGATGAACCAATTTAGACATTAAAAGATTTACAGAAAGAGCCAGTCGGTAGAGCGTCCGCCTCCGAATCACAAGGTTCCGGCTTCGATACTGGCCCTCGCCAACTCAGCGTATGAGTAACACGGGAATATATGCGGTAAAATGAGAGTTGATGGTAGATGTCGCACTCTAACTCAGATGCTAAAAAAAACAATATCCTTGTGCTAGTGAAAAGAGAATGGACTCTCTCGCTGTCTGGATTATACCGACTTTAGGCCTCACCGACTTTTTTTTTTTTTTTTTACAGATTGACAGCGAACACTTTTTATTCGTTACGGCTAAAACCGGATTTTTTTTTCGCTTTAGTCTTACCGTCGATATTTTAAATTTCGGCTGATGCAGAATTCCATGCATTTTTTTTTTTTTTTTTTTTTTTTTTTTTTTTTTAAAATTTTAAAGACCCTTTTGTAGAAATGTTACCTTCTTAGATATGTACATAGTTTTAACACTTGTTCACTTTTTAAAATTTTTATCTTTTTTTTTTTCCGGTTCATTTTGTTGATTAACAATTATACAATGAGTTTCAGTTTCAATGTATTTTTTAGAACTTTTATATTTGAGTTTTTAGTATTTTACAAATGACTCGATCTTTTTTTTTCCAAGTTTAAATCTCTTGCAATCAATATAATCTACCGTAATATCAATGTACGGATTTAAAAAATTTCTGCAACTTTTTCTCTTTCTATTGCTTTCAAAACAACATTCAGTTTATCTGAAACTTTGAATTTGTGAGATGCATTAAAAACATTAACAATTACCGCTCTTAGCAGTATTCAGTTGCCTTCGGTTAAGTTGCTAGCGTGATCCCAAGGGACCGACACCCCCGCCCAGGCAACACCTGCCACTTCTGTTTAAAGGGATAGGGCCGGGTTTATTGCCCGGTGCCTGAGGCGCCCCCGAAAGGTGAATGCCGATGAAATCCACGCATTTTTTTTTTCTAACCATCTCGAACTCGGTTAGTTAGGCTTCCCACGTTAAAAAGATTTGTCACATCCTAACTTGGTTAATACCAATTACCGCTCCCTAAGAAATTGATTATTTCTAAGTTTACACATGTTTTTCGCATGGTTTTCTCGCTCTGCGAGGAATGTCAAAACAGTTCCAGGACTGGTGTTACAAAAAATTTATTTCAAATCCCAACTACAAACTATTTTCTGAGGTATAAATTGGCTCATAAGATAAGATCCATTACCACTGAGTAGCAAGTTCGATCCTTGAGGAATGCCCCAAAATTGTGACTTTATGTCACACCCTATCCATGTTGAACGGGTTGGGTAAATACTTACTTGATTTGATAATTTTGTAAGCTAAAATTGTCTTCAGGTCAATAAATTTCCGGTCAAATTAGCTAGTGCGAAACATTTAATATATTTTGTTCTAATAAATAAATCCTTATATTATAAAATCTTAAATTTATTTCTTCAGTTAAGTTAGTGAAAAAATGACCTCACAATAATAATAATAAGCTAAGAATTTTTTTTTTTTTTAATTTAATTTTTTTTTTATTTTATTTTTAGTTCCTCCCAAAATTAATTTGTTTTGTTTTGTTTTACAATTAGAACTAAATTACAATAATTTTCGAACATGCATTACATTTAATTATGGATGTTAAAAATGGTGGCTGTGATAATATTGTACCTGTCAGAATTGGCTTACGCCTAAGCTTTATTGAATTTTAAAGGCAGAGTAAGTATTTCCCAACTCGTTCGACACGGGTAGGACGTGTCACGCGAATGGGGGTCGAATTAGCAGTTCAGTAGGATTGAAGGCAGAGTATGGCGAACTATATTCAGCTGGACGGCTTCAATAAAATATACCAAGAATTATTTTTTGTACCGAACTGAAGAGTTCCACATGTCGATTGATTTTTAATTATTGAATTCTATCACTTAATCAGTAAAAATCAAACCCTAAATTTTGTACTTTTCATTATAAACATTATTTTTGATGTTGTTGTTTTTTAATGCTCAATGACATCTCTTTAGCACAGGATACTGTCAGCGTATTCTAAGCCCCGCCAACAGGGCAATGTGAAATATGGAAGTTAATGTTTGTTGTTCGAATCATTGTCGCTTCATGCTTACCGTCAAATCACGTGGAAAACTTAGGCTAGATGGGTCGGCTGGTCACGTCAGACGCTAGCACTTATATGATTTCCCTTATGGCAGCCCCCAACCCTTTTTATCATATATGTGCTAGAAGGCGGTGACTGAGGGTCTACATGTCCTGGGAATGACGTTAAACTCTCTTAATGAGGCTCCAGTTCTGGAGGTCTAGTGAATGTGGAGCATCCGTTCATCACCATTGCTCCCATGTCCCCTCTGACCCGGAGTGGTAATACCTTTAAGGGTTAAATAGAAAAATGTGTTTATAAAAAAAATGTTGTATCCATTAAGAATACATTTATTTCAAAACTTTGTCGGCATTAAATGACCTACTGAGGTTGATATGCCGTAAAACAAACCCAAACAAACAACATCAGGTACTGTAAGAAACTGAATATCGAAATGACTGGATTCGGCATTAAATGTCCCGAAAAGGGTTTATATGCCGTAAAACAAAACAACCGAACCAAACCGTTGTCGCGTCTATATGTTTAATCACTTGTGTGCAATGGAGGGATGCAGTGTTATAAGAAGACTTTGTTAAACTGAGGTGAGACTATCGGAGACGACCATCGATCGATCCGTTTGACTTGTAAGGGAGGCATTCTACTTATTCTTGCCTCGGGCATTCTGGAGTAAATTATTGGCTATCGCTGAGGCGTCTCTCACCTGGTTATTGATTTGATTACGTTCTGGTTCGAGACAGGTAGATTAGCCAAAATACGGTCGCTCCAGTTTCTTTGGAGCAGTTTATCGAACACGCCCCCTGTCATTGAAAGATTGTATTGCATATGGCTTGTCTAAACTTGAGGCAGCTATTCGTTCTCAAAGTACAAGGATCATTCCACATGTAATGCCTCCTATCTATTAGCAATAGAGATTCGATCTCTATTTGTCTGTAACCGAAACAACGTCATTGCTTATGTCACAGTCATTTCGGGAATTAAGTTTATCAATGAGTACAGTCGGTAGAGCGTTCGGCTAGGAACCACGAGGTTCCTAGTTCAATACCGGCCCTCGCCAACTCAGCGTATGAGTAGCATTGGGATCTGTGCGGTAAAGTAAATAGCTGATGGTAGGTGTGGTGCTCTACCTCAGACGCAAAAACAATCCCCTTAGTCTAGCGCTACTGAAAAGGAGATAGACTCCCTCGCTGATTGGCTGACACCGACTTTAGGCCACCCCGACGACTTTACTTTAGTTACTTATTTAATTCATAGTTAGTATCGTTACTACATAAAAATATCAAAATCCTATTAAAATATCCATACTTATTCACCTTTTAGATGAATCTATGTTTAAAATCGTTTCATGAAATCTATTAATAATGGAGATTCGGTCTCAATTTTTCTGAATTTAACCAAAGCTACGTCACAACTTACATCACATTACCCAAAATCGTCAATACATAGAATAAAGAACACACTATGGCACAACACCATGAAGCCAAGATGTCCAGAAGAAAGCGGCGAGAACGAAGCACCGACACATCAATATCTTCAGGAACAGCCTTCACATGCGACATCTGTGGTTGAGAATGTTTTTCAAACATTGGACTTTACAGTCAAAGTTAGACGCTGTAGCTTCAGGAACACAAGAACTATATAGTCTTCCGAGACTGCAATCCTAATGATGAAATCTATTAATAATGGAGATTCGGTCTCAATTTGTCTGTAACCGAAACTACGTCACAGCTTACGTCACATTATCCCAAATCGCCAATACATAGAATAAAGAACAACCAATGAAATTAATTAAACAAACTGTATTATTACTTTAAATCTAAAAAATTATTTGCAAAATTTGTAATTAATTTTTAAGATTATTTTTACTCTCACCCTTTGTTTTAGTAATAAGAGGTTAAATAAAAATTTTACAAATAAATAAATACCTATGATTTTGTGTAAAATTTATGTGTAAAAGATTCAAAATAATTATTTATAAGAGGTTGATAAGCCGTAAAACAAAACAAACAAATGTCCTTTCCGCTGTCGGCCGGCGTCTGAGTCTGTCGGCTTGACCCTCTGGCTTTTTGTATTGACGACACGCCTACACATCTTTATCTTTTTGATCTGATAACGGACCATTGTTATATATTTCTTTTATCTTCACCCTGCTTCCTTGACCGGAAACTATCTCTTCCGCTTTCTCTTTCTTTTTTAAATATATATTTTTATCTTTCTCTTTGTCCCTCAGCCGGAAGTTCCATCTCCCGGGCGAGGACAATACAACACAAATAAACAAACTCAGCTTCAAGAGATTATCCCCCCCCATCCCAGGGAATATTTCCCCTATTGCATTAAAAGAAGTATCAAGGTTAATTCCAGATGTCTGAGCTGAAGCTATTATTGGCACCACCTCTCGGGAAGGTTTCAACCGCAAACATTACCTTGTGTCACATCCAACGAAACACCCACCCACTATTACCACCATCACTATGTAACAGTGGAATTTGAATCTACTCTTCTCAAAAGCTGTTGAGAGTGATTTCGATTGTTATTTGTTATTCGGGAAGTGTGGCGGACAAATCCAAGCCAAAATGAAAAGATCTTGTGTTTTGATTGCATCCTCAAGCGTCCGGCTTGATTTTCGGTTTGATCTCGTTGAAACTCTGGTAAATCGGAAACCATTTCGACGTCCACATTGATTTGTTTCGATACGGTAGTTGGTGTGTCTGTGTGGGGTGAGGGTGTCGATACGGTTGTTGAGGTGTCTGTGTGGGGACAGGGGGCGAGCTTGGTATTGATTGTGTGTTTAGACCTGGATATGTTATGTTTCTTTGTTGGGACCGTTTTTTCTTTCTTCTTCTTCTTCTTCTTCTTCTTTTTCTTTGACTTTGTTTCCTGTCATTAACTTCTTTTATAACTTTCAATCTTCAACGACTGTTCACATTGACATCTTCAACGTCTCCTCCTATTCATCCCCCTCCCCTTCGATACGATTTATTCTTTCGATTCGAATTCTCCTCCTCCTCCTCTTCCTCCGTCTTCTTCTTGTTCTGTTCAACCTTTCTTTTCCTATTTTCAACTCAAACTGACACTCCTCCTGCTTCTTTTTATCTTCTTTTTTGCCTTCTTCTGCTCAATCACGATTTCTCTCTTCAGTGCAAACTAACACTCCTCCTCCCTTTCTCCCCTTTCTCCTCTTCTTCATCTGCTTAACCCCCTTCTCTCTCTCTCTCTACAGAAACTAAAACTCCCCTCCCCCTTTCTTCTTCTTCTTCTTCTGATTCTCAACATTCCTCCCTCTCTCTTCAGTGCAAACTAACACTCTACCTCCTTTCTCCTCCGCGCCCTGTCGGCTGGGGCGTCAGAATGCACCGACTGCACCTCTGCAGAGGGGTAAGACCCCCCAAACCCCAAATGGGGCCACCTGTTGGCCGTAGGTGGCGACCTGTGATGCGTGAGGACGGGATCCTGGTGGCTGAGCGGTCTGTGGCTTGCAACACTCCACTTTGGCCTTTACTTGAGCTAGACGGGCGGTCGAAGGGTCCGATCCGATCAATCGTCTAGTCACGTCATACCCTAGTACTTATTGTCAATTGTCCCGACCATACTACAATATCTTTATTGATAAAATACATAATTATCAATACCCACCCCAGTTTACAAATAAGTTCTAGAAGGTGGTGGCAAGGGTTAATCAGTCTGAAAGATTCATGATTGCAACATGGCTGTGCGCCCCTGACTTTTCGCTATTCGTGGGTAGAGAAATCGATGGAACTCGGGTGCTTGCGGTCACAATCAGACTGAGTATACCATTCTTGTAGCCCTGTCTTGCCAAGGCGAATGGGTTTCCCACTTGGCAGCAATTATGGGATGAAAATCCCCACAACAAACTCTACAAACTACAGCCCAACTTCAAAGAAAGGACACCTGATCCTAGTAATACCAGATGAGAAGAAACCACTATCGCCCGGCTACGCATTGGCCACACTAGATTAACCCACTCCTTCATTTTAAAAGAAGAACCTCCACCTAAATGTTCATGTGGAAACCGATACACAATAAAACATATTCTGATTGAATGCACACACCTCTCCCACACTCGAAGAAAGTTCTACAATGTTGACCGCATAGACAAATTATTTGGACAAATAGATCCCAAGAGGATATTAAACTTTTTGAAAAGAACCGGCCTCTTATCAACGATGTAAGTTCACCAACTTACAAACATCACACTCTCACTCTCTTGATGTTAAAATTCTCAACAGAAAACTTGATTACAGCAAATAAACCCCTATACATTTTTGAATACCTAATTACCAATAGAAGTATTCGGCATAAAATAACCCAAGGGGTTGACATGCCATAAAACCCAACTAACCAAACCAATCAAACCAATCCTTTCTCCTCCTTCTTCTTCTGCTTAACCGCCCTCTCTCTCTATACAGCACAAACTAAAACTCCCCTCCCCCTTTCTTCTTCTTCTTTTTCTTCTTTTTCTTCTCAACATTCCTCCCTCTCTCTTCAGTGCAAACTAACACTCTCCTCCTTCTTTTGCTTACCCACCTCTCTCTCTCTCTCTCTCTCTCTCTTCAGATCAAACTGTCACTTCTTTTCTATTTTTTGCACAACTTCTCTCTCTCTCTCTCTCTCTCTCTCTCTCTCTCTCTCTCTCTCTCTATCTATCTATCTATCTATTATATATATATATATATATATACTACCTGTGTAAAACCAGTTGGCGTCTACACTAGAGATCTATTCATGATGAAACGCTACACACCTGTTAAGCTAATATTCATGAACAGTACTGGCTAATTGCATTTTAATAAAAAACAATAATGGAACCCTTTGGAGACATCTTTACAATGGAGGAGGAAAGAAAAGATTTTCAGTGAGAGAGGTGGAAGGGCAGTAGTAGTAGTAGTAGTAGTAGTAGTAGTAACGTTGAAATCAAGTAACAGCGAGAGAACATCAACTACGTCAGGAATGCTTAATCTAATTGATTTAAAAAGATACTGTTACGATATAAAATAAAATAATCGAGCAGTTTATCGTTAAAAAATTAATATATTAATGCTGTTGTTTATAGACGGGTAATATGTGTTACGATTTTATGGGCCATCCTTTAGGCTTCAAGCAAGAGCGTTTGTCCAGCGGAAATCATTGTAAAGAATTTTTGGCTGTTCCTTGGTGCTCCTCAGTATTGCAAGTCCTTCGTCAATGATTGCAAATGGACGTCTCTCGGTATCAGTGATTAATTAGTCAACCAGCCACGCATTCGGGCTGTTAATTGGCTGAGGTTTAAACCACGTGAGCTCGTTTAGTCTATAAATTTAAGTAGTGTATTGTAGCACACCTTATATACCAAAAATAATCGAACAATATTCAAATGAATTATTTTAAAATATTAAAATATGTTTCAGTTAGATAATATATATGGGCAATCGGGTTATTTCCTATAACTCCAACATAAACAAAGGGAAACCACTCTTGACTGATAAATTATTTATTTGTTTATTGGTCTACTAGGAAAAAAGACGGGGTTAGGTTAGGGTTTAGGTTAGGGTTAGTTTAATGGGAAAATAAATAAATAATTTATCAGTCAAGAATGGTTCCTCTTTGTTTATGTTGGAGTTATAGGAAATAACCGGCAATAGTTATATTAAATATACAAAGATTTTTGTGAAATAACATCATTTTCTTTTATCTTTAATTTAATTAAAAGGAAAAGAAAATCAAGTTTTTATCAATTTGAACAATTTACGTCGGTAGAGCGTTCGGCTAGAAACCACAAGGGTCCTAGTTCGATACCGGTCCTCGCCAACTCAGCGTATGAGTAGCACAGGGACCCGTGCGGTAAAGTAAGGAGCTGATGGTAGGTGTGGCGCTCCACCTCAGATGCCAAAAACAATCTCCTTCGTCTAGCGCTATTGAAAAGTGGATAGACTCCTTCGCTGACTGGTTGATATCGACTTTAGGCCGCCCTGATGACTTTACTACTCTTTAGGACCAATACTTCTAATTGTTAATATCAAAATATAACAGTAGACGAATATGTTCACTCGGTTATAATTTCTTCAATAATTGCGATGACTTCCCCAGTTGTTCTTTTTGTTTTTGAGCGCTATAGCAGTAAGTTTGATATTCTTATACATAGGTTTGTTGAATAAGTTTGATAATCTTCGAGCTCAAACTTCCTCAGCTTATTCACTCTGAATCAAGAAAGTTAGATAGAAGAAAGACTTATGACTTAAATAGTTGTTGATAGTACCACAAAAAATTGATCTGCTTTAAACCCACATAGCAAAGGTTGATATTGAAAATCCAGTATGGGCACCCAAGGTTGCTAGCATTTTCAGGCACACTCTGGGTACTGCGAATAACCCTACCATACCCGCATACTACTGGATACAATGGCTAATGTATATATATATATATATATATATATATATATATATATATATATATATATATATCTTCAGAAATTGAGTCGAAGGAGAGAGAAGAAAAATAAGTGTCAGTTTGTAGTGAAGATGTTTCTCTCTCTCTCTCTCTCTCTCTCTCTCTCTCTCTCTCTCTCTCTCTCTCTCTCTCTCTCTCTCAGTTTGAACGTGAGGAGAAGAAATGTCAGATTGAGGTAGACATATATATATATATATATATATATATATATATATATATGCCCATCTCAATCTGACATTTCTTCTCCACACGCTGAAACTGAGAGAGAGAGAGAGAGAGAGAGAGAGAGAGAGAGAGAGAGAGAGAAACATCTTCACTACAAACTGACACTTCTTTTTCTTCTCTCTCCTTCGACTCAATCTCTGAAGTTGGGTTATATATATATATATATATATATATATATATATATATATATATATAACCTAACTTGATACTTCTCTCTGGAGAGAGAGAGAGAGAGCACGATATATATATATATGTAAAGAGGGAGAGAGAGAGAGAGAGATTCACCTCAATTTGAAGTTTCCTTTCCTTCGTCTCAACTTCTAAATAGAGAGACATTATTATTATTACTACCACATATATGCACCCTCCGGGTGCAAGTATTTAAGTTTTAATGTAATAAAATATTGTATTAAATTAGAAAGGCTAATGAAACTAAATAAGAATACAGATAAAACGATTTGAAACAGAGGGAGTATAATAAAAGATTTGAAACAGATGGAGTATAATAAAAAATGGAACAACTGAAACTTACTCTTCCATCACTCTCGTCTTTCATTGTTATTTTTTCTAATTTAAGTATTTAGTTATAAGAGGAAGTAAAGAATTAAATGATAGTTATTTTATCTTGTTAATGGATTTCATTTAAGATTCATTTAAGAGATTTTTCCTTATATTCATTAAAATAAAACCAAACAGCTAGAAATCAATAATACTAAGCACTTATTTATTAAATTCGATTTTTTAATATTAATATGCAAATTAGCCTTCCCGTTCACACTGTAAACCGCTATTTTGTTGTATATATAAATATAATTGCATGTTGTCAGTATGGAGACATAGTTAACAGTATTAATAATGTAAGACAATTTTATTAATAATTGAGGTTTAGATAAAAATAAAATCATGGAGAATGTGATGTCAATAACTAAGAGAATTGTAACTTGAGTAGGAATATAGTTTCGGTTACAGACAGAAAAACACACAATCTCCATTATAATAAGATTATTATTCCCAACCAATCCTCTAACACGTTCAACTACTCCTTTTACCTCTTCAGTTTTACTTGTCCATTCTCCTGACATACTTTTCCCTTTTCCTTTCACTTTTTGTTTATTTCCTCTTCCATCTCCAACCCAACAATTCCACCTTTCTCCTTCATTATTCCCTCTCCTCCACTAGTCTCCCCATTCTTGGATACAAATCCTTCTGTATTTGCTTTGTTTATTATTGTCAGGTGTCCATTACCATTGATTGCGTTTTCAGTTTCCCGCCAATATTTGGCCGACTCGTCGTCCATTTTCCCCAAGCGATCGGCCCAAATATCATACACTTCACCTTTTCGCTGATGAAATCTGTTAGCAATCAACGAGGCCAAACAATACATTTATTCTCGACAAGGGCATATCAATATTGCTGGCAAACAAGACAACAGGTAGAGACCAAATACATCAAATGTATTCTTATCTTGTACGTATAGAGCTTAAAGGGAAAAAGGGTATGTTAGCCTGAACGACTTGATGTAATGGATGACCCCTAATTTTTAGCCACGAAAATGTGTTTTTATCATATGTTGCGCGTAATGAACAACACCTAACTTTTAGCTATGCTAACCTACAAAAACATCTGTTCAACATATAATGGAATAAAAAGAAAACATTCAAATACTTATTTATACTTTCAAAATTACTGTAATATATATAATAAATAAGTAATCCACAGACACGTGTTTCGAGGTATCACCTCTCATCAGTGTGGTTATACGTTAACAGCTACCCCTGGCCGGGTTTGAGACCCGAATGAACTTTCGTTCGCCAGTCATCTTACCCGTGTGGCCAGAGGCAGCTGTCAAATATAGGAGAATATTTAATTGCTACATTTCTAAGCGGAAATGAATTCACTAGAGGCCTCAAACATTTGTAAACAAAGCGAGGTTTAGCTACACACCAGAACGGTGAATCTGCAATTAAATCCCTATTTAAAGTACTCGACCAAAGTGGGAGTATATATATAATAAATAAGTAATCCACAGACACGTGTTTCGAGGTATCACCTCTCATCAGTGTGGTATATATATATATATATATATATATATATATCATATCTTTGCCCTGAAGAGCTACTAAGCGAAACTATTCATAGGTATATCTGACTCATTAGGTTTAACTTATTATTTGCTCTACTTAGGTATTGAGTACTCTTTACTTTTTAGCTTTAGATAATCCTGGCGGTTTATATATATATTTTTCATATATATATTTTTATATTTTTGGTCAAGTATTATAGTATCAACCGATTATTTTCGGTTGGTATGACTATCTTGGTCTTTTCTTTTTTCAATTTTTCCCCTAGGTGATGTTTGGTAGTATATTTTTACAATCTAACTATTTGCGGATTTTTTTCTTACCGCAAGTGTTTACCAACAAGTTTATATATATATATATATATATATATATATATATATATATATATACTAACCCCTGGGCACGATTAGGATGTGATACAAGCGGAATTTAACAGGTTTGATTTCGAAGTTTTCCTTCTCCTAGACTGGTTACCTAACTAAGGTCTTGTTGCTTATGTTGTAAAATTAAATTTTGAAATTAATCTATTTTCCATGCAAAATCAGGAAAATTTTCAAATTTTCATTTACAGAAGGTCTGAATAAAACAACATATCGATCAAATTTTACACGTATTTTTATAAAATCACATAAAAATAAACAACATATTTACAAGTGAATAGGCTTTTTTTCTAAATTTACTACAGTAATATAAATCTCTTTCACGTATCAAGTAACAAATATACTACTTGCTGTCCATAGTATCCGATGATGACACCACGCCAATCCTTTTCCTCTAATTTATTTGGTCCCTGGTTGCATCTTGCCAACTGCCTATGGGGATGTTAAAGTCTTTCAGGTTTCTCTTGATGTCTTTATAAGTGAGCTTTGGTCTACCGATTCCACGTGATCCCTCTCTCAGTCATATACCCGATATATAAATGGGTAAATGAAGATTTCATTGCCCAGATCTCAAAAGCAAAGTTTGAAGAAAAATAGATTTTGTTTCTATTTATTCTAGATATAATCAATTGGAAAATAATACTCTCTTCACATGAACAATATAAAAAATTCTTTAAAAAGCGCTGTATATTATTTGGATAGTTTTGAGAATGGATTTGAAAAAAAGAAAGTAAAAAAAGTAAATAGAGATAGATAAATAACTCTCCTTTATATATATTAGCAAATATATACACCCTACGGGTGCAAGTATTTAAGTTTTAACGTAATAAAATATTATATTAAGTTATAAAGGCTAATGAAACTAAATAAGAATGCAGATAAACAGATTTGAAACAGAGGCGGGTATAATCAAAACATAGAACAACTGAAACTTACTCTTTCATCACTCGGCTCTTTCATTGCTAAATCTTCCTAATTCAACTATTTAGTTAAATTAGGAATTAAATAATAAGATTACAGTTATTTCTTCTTGTTAATGAATTTCTTTTAAGATTTATCCCCGAGATTTTTACTTATATTCATTAAGATAAAAGCAAACAATTAATTAATAATACTAATCACACATTAAAATAAATTTTTAATATCAATATGCAAATTAGCCTTCCGGTTCACACAGTAAACCGCTTATTTTGTTGTATATATAAATACAATTGCATGGTATCAGTATGTAGATATGGTCAACAGTATTAATAATGTAAAATAAATTTTATTAATAATTGAAGTTTAAATAAAATAAAATCATGGCGTAAATAATAAAGGGAATTGTGACTTGAGTAGTGATATAATTTCGGTTACAGGCAGACAAACACACAATCTCCATTATAATAAGATTTAGATGACAGTAATAGATAAATCCGTTATAGAAATTGTTTTCTTTATTGTCGTCAATAATCTTATAGTTCCTATGCCGTATGGTGGTAAAAAAAGTATATCAATAAAATTTTTACAAAATTAAAGTTCCGCCCTGTCGGTGGGGCGTTAGAATGCACCGACTGCACCTCTGCAGAGGGGTAAGACTCCCCCAATTGGGCCACCTGTTGGCCGTGGGTGGGACTCGTGATGCTTAAGGATAGAGCCCAGGTGGATGAGCAGTTCGTGACATGCAATACTCCACTTTGGCCTTATCTTGGGCTAGACGGGCGGTCGGAGAGGCCCCCTCCGATCAATCGGCTGGTCACGTCAAGCCCTAGCACCTATATGATTTTCCCAACCCTATTGCCTTTATGGCAAGCCCCAACCCCTTTTTATCATATGGGTGCTAGAAGGCGGTGGCTGAGGGTCTACATGTCCTGGGAATGACGTTAAACTCTATCTGATGGTGAGGTTCCAGCTTTGGAGGTTTGGGGAATGTGGAGCACCCCTTCATCACCATTGCTCCCTGGTCCACTCTGACCCGAAGTGGTAGTACCTGTTAGGGTCCCATCTATGGGTTAAATAGAAAAATGTATTTATAAAAACATTGTATTATCCATTAAGAATTGATTTATTTCAAAACTTTATCGGCATCAAATGACCCACTGAGGTTGATATGCCGTAAAACAAACAAACAAAACCAAAATTAAAGTTGCTCTCATGAAAACGGCATTTTAACGACAATAGGACACTCTTGAACGTTCTCGAACATTTCACTTTTATTTTGCTTTTTTGATGTCGGTGTTCAATAAATTGATATACCTTTAAATAATTAAGACAATTAAGCGAAAGATAGATATACAGAAAACTGAAATTCGGTTTATTTATTTATTTATTTATTGTTCATTGATTTCTTATTGATTGGTTCTGTAATAATCGATTTGTTGCCAAAGAGTGAGTTAATGGCTGTGCCTCATAGCCAATTTAAATAAAATCAAAATGGAAATAGATCACTAAGTAGGCCTGCGCCTATTCTAGTAGTGACCAGGTCTGAATTCAGAGTTTTTCTTCTCCTAGACTGGTTGCCTAACCAAGGTTAAAGAGCCCAGTCTGCCCTACTATTTACCCATAGCTGGAGGGGGAATAGTTGGATTCATACATTTTCCAGTGGTATTAGCGCTATGTGAACCGTGGCTTCGTCCACGAATTGAACTCGGATCGACGATTCCATTTCCTACGACTCTAACCAGTACACTACGCGCCTCCCTCAAAGCCACATCCTTTCGATGGCGCATACATACACACGAGCAAACGGGAATTAATGTTATTCTAACAAAATAAAAAAAAAAGAATGTATTCACTTTTAAACGGCAGGATATCATTTGTCGCGAAAGAGAATCTCAATAATTATTACACGAAAATCACTGAAAACATCCGTGAATAATGATGGCTTTTTTCCATTATAAAATCCTATCAAATTCAATGAATTCGGTTAAAAGACTTGAATGAGCACGCTTCAAGCAAACAAGATAGGAAAATTAAAACTAAATTTTTTTTATATGTTGTATTTTATGAAGCAGAACGTGTTTGAATACAATATCTATGGCTGCATTTCCTCAACGCAATCATTAAATTAGGACGATAAAAATAATAAGTAGAATAACCAGAAGAGTATATAACATAATCTCAGTATTTTCATATCTATATATCTATCTTAGTTATTATCTATCTATCTCTGTTCATATCTATCCAACTATCTATCAATCTTAGTATGTTCATATCTATCTATGTATCTTTATATATACTAGCAAATATATGCACCCTCCGGGTGCAAGTATTTAGGTTTTGATGTAATCAAATATTGTATCAAATTAGAAACCATTTAGAAAATGATAAACTGGGGGTATAATTGAAAAATAGAACAGCTTTAAATCTAACTCTTCCATCCTTTTCGATCACCCCGTCTTTTATTTTTCCTAATTTATCTATTTAGTTAGATTATGAAGTATTTAATAAAATTACAGTCCTTTAGTCATGTTTATGGATTTCTTTTAAGATTTATCCCCGAGATTTTTTCTCAGATTCGTTAAGAGAAAACCAAACAATTAGAAATCAATAATACTAAGCATATATTTATTAAAATCAAATTCTTAATATCAATATGCAAATTAGCCTTCTCGTTCCCACTGTAAAGCGGTATTTTGTTTTATATATAAATATAATTGCATGTTATTAGTATGTAGATATGGTTAACAGTATTAATAATGTAAAACAATTTTATTAATAATTGAGGTTTAAATAAAAAATAAAATCATTGAGAATGTGATGTCAATAACTAAGGGAATTGTGACTTGAGTAGTGATATAGTTTCGGTTACAGACAGACAAACACACAATCTCCATTATAATAAGATATATATATATATTATATATATATATATATATATATATATATAGAGAGAGAGAGAGAGAGAGAGAGAGAGAGCGAGAGAAAATAGGAAAAACGAAATGTTCCAAACAAGATGAATTTATTATGATGATTATATCGACGCTTAAACGTTTCGGTTTATGGGTTAAATAGAAAAAAATGTGTTAATAAAAAAAATTGAGTAATCATCAAGAATACATTCATTTCAAAACTTTGTCGGCATTAAATGACCCACTGAGGTTGATATGCCGTAAAACAAAACAAAGAATCCCAGAGATGAGACGAATGAGAATTTAGAATTTTCTTTTGGGAACGGTAATAGAGATGTTTATCAAGCTTTGGTGAATCTGGTTCATTGTCCCAAAGATATGAAGAACTTAAGGATACTTCTGTGGAAATGTCACGTTGAAGACAAGGAGACCATTTCCAAGAATTTATTGAATTACAATAACACTCAAACTTAGAACTATAGCCAACAAAAGAAAGGCCAGATAATGCTTTTTATATATATATATATATATATATATATATATATATATATATATATATATATATATATATAAGGATTATCTGGCCTATATGTATATACACACTTATGATGGACTCTCCCATTGATTTTGACGTATGAGGATCTACTAACTTACATTGTATTTTTTTTTACTTACGTGTGCCTCTCAATCCCACAGGTAATGCAAAGTTGAGCCTATCTATGCGCGCATATATATATATATATATATATATACGTTTATAAATATATACACACACACACATATATATTGCTATTTGCGTATCTAGGCTTGTTAGTGTTTGTTTTAGGTGTACTCTTCGGAGAACCGTCCCGGCCTCCTGCCTCAAAAATCGCTACTCGGTGGCTGCTGAAAAAAAACACCAGCTACGATTGAAGTCCGTAGCCGAAGCGGTGTCACTTGCAAAAAAAAAAACAACCAGCTTAGGGCGTTTTTACCGAAAGCCCAACCCTAACCCTAAACCCCCCTAGTTAAAATTAACAGTTTTATTACAAAATTTGTGGGTTCTGCTTTTCTGGGTCACCCTATATACACGGTGACCTAGAAAAAAACAGAGCACAAATTAGTTATTTATTTTCCCATTAAACTAACGCCAACCCCAACCCCAACCCTAACTCTAGTTTGTTATTTTTGTTTTGCAAGTGACACCGCTTCGGCTACGGACTTCCATCGTAGCTGGTTTTTGTTTGTTTTTCAGCAGCCACCGGGTAGCGATTTTTGATGCAGGAGGCCGGGACGGTTCTCTGCGTAGAGTATCGTTTTAGGAATGCAAAGTTCAAGATCATTTAATTATTATTCCTTTATATTGGGTTATTCCATAATATTTTCCTTTGCATGGTTAGGAAAAAACATTATACCATTAATTCAAATAACTTAACCTAGTTTGTTTAAGCCGTTTTAATGAAGCCAGACTGTTCAACTATTATATAAACAATGATTTGCGTCTCATTTGTTATTAGTTTATTTACTGCTAAATAAAAAGAAGGTAAATATCATAAGCCAAGATGTTAAGCTATTAAATAAAAATGTTTTGCGTCTTATCTGTTATTAGTTTATTTACTGCTAAATAAAAAGAAGGTAAATATCATAAGCCAAATGTTAAGCTATTAAATAAAAATGTTTTGCGTCTTATCTGTTACTAGTTTATTTACTGCTAAATAAAAAGAAGGTAAATATTATAAGCCAAAATGTTAAGCTATTAAATAAAAATGTTTTGCGTCTTATCTGTTATTAGTTTAATTACTGCTAAATAAAAAGAATGTAAATATCATAAGCCAAGATTTAAGCTATTAATATAAATGTTTTGCGTCTTATCTGTTATTAGTTTATTTACTGCTAAATAAAAAGAAGGTAAATATCATAAGCCAAGATATTAAGCTATTAAATATAAATGTTTTGCGTCTTATCTGTTATTAGTTTATTTACTGCTAAATAAAAAGAAGGTAAATATCATAAGCCAAGATGTTAAGCTATTAAATATAAATGTTTTGCGTCTTATCTGTTATTAGTTTATTTACTGCTAAATAAAAAGAAGGTAAATATCATAAGCCAAGATATTAAGCTATTAAATAAAAATGTTTTGCGTCTTATCTGTTATTAGTTTATTTACTGCTAAATAAAAAGAAGGTAAATATCATAAGCCAAGATATTAAGCTATTAAATATAAATGTTTTGCGTCTTATCTGTTATTAGTTTATTTACTGCTAAATAAAAAGAAGGTAAATATCATAAGCCAAGATGTTAAGCTATTAAATAAAAAATGTTTTGCGTCTTATCTGTTATTAGTTTATTTACTGCTAAATAAAAAGAAGGTAAATATCATAAGCCAAGATGTTAAGCTATTAAATTTAAATGTTTTGCGTCTTATCTGTTATTAGTTTATTTACTGCTAAATAAAACAAATAAGTAATATGAACATCCCCTAAGTATACTAATCCCATATTTTTACCAGGGGAAATAGAAGTAACAATTTCACCATGGATCGTTGTTACAATGAAAACCCCACTGGCTCACGGCTCGTTTAGTTTTAGGTTTGAGTAAACAATGTTTTGCGTCTTATCTGTTATTAGTTTATTTAAGGCCGTGTTAGCTCAGTCGGTAGAGCGTTCGGCTAGAAACCTACAAGGTTCCTAGTTCGATACCGGCCCTCGCTAACTCAACGTATGAGCAGCGCAGGGATCTGTGCGGTAAAGTAAGGAGCTGATGGTAGGTGTGGCGCTCCACCTCAGACGCAAAAACAATGTCCTTGGTCTAGCGCTAGTAAAAAGTGGATAGACTCCATCGCTGATTGTCTGATACCGACATTAAGCAACCCCGACGTCTTTACTTTACTTACTTCTTAATAAAACAAATAAATAAGGTGAACATCCCCTGAGTGTACTAATCCCATATTTTTTGCCAGGGGAAATAGAAGTACTCATTTTTTCATTGATCGTTACTCCAATGAAAACCCAACTGGTTCACGGCTCGTCTAGTTTTAGGATTAGATAAACAAAAGTTTGCGTCTCATCTGTTATTAGTTTATTTACTGCTAAATAAAACAAACAAGTGTGCTGATTTCATTTTATTTATTTCTTAGAAGGGACAGAATAAATGGATGATAAAAAAATAAAATATTTAAAAAAATAAAATGAATGTGTACGTGTATTTATTGTGAAGATCATTCAAAAAGACTCAATTTTTTAAAATGTTACAAATACGATTTTACCGATGACTTTTACGTAGTTCCACTAATAGAGTCTTAATCGCAGTGTTGGTGGCACAATAGGTAACGAGTCTAACTACGGATCAGCTGATTAATGTTTCGAATCCTGGTTAAACTCGAAATATCTTTCTTATAGTTTTGTCTAGTTTTAGGATCAGAAGTCGAGCTACAATTGAATGAATTTAATTAAAATTCTATTTTTCTTTCCTTTCTTATTTTTTTTCTTTCTTTTTTTTCTTTGGTTTTTTTTTTTTTTTTTTTTTTTTTTTTTTTTTTTTGTCAAATATGTTATGAACTTTTGTTAAAATGACAATTTGCTCGCATGTTAAGATAATATTTTGCTGGAACTGGATAGATATTTGCTTTTAATTTTCTTTTAATTTGTCTCCAATTAAAATTAAGTTCTGTTTGCGTAAGATGACTCTCCACGTGTTGGGAATATTTTCACTCTCCTCATTAGAAAAGTGAAAAAGGAGGAAATAAAAGATATTTTTGCAATTTTGCCAAGAGTTATACGAAGATTTGTAAGATCAGGAGAAAGGGCATTGGCCGCCAGCCACTGTCTATTTCTTCTTCTTATTATTATTATTATTATTATTATTATTATTATTCCGCTTAGTTTTCTTCTTCTCTTCTTCTTCTGTCGTTTAGTTCTTCTTCTTCTTCTTCTTCTTCGTCTTTTTCTTCTTCTTCTTCTTTTTCTTCTTCTTCTTCTTCTTCTCAACATTCCTCCCCCTCTCTTCAGCACAAACACTTCTTCTTCTTCTTCTTCTTCTTCTTCTTCTTCTTCTTCTTCTTCTTCTCTTCTTCTTCTTCTTCTTCTTCTTCTCGCTTTG
This sequence comes from Doryteuthis pealeii, assembly GCA_023376005.1. Taxonomy (NCBI): domain Eukaryota; kingdom Metazoa; phylum Mollusca; class Cephalopoda; order Myopsida; family Loliginidae; genus Doryteuthis; species Doryteuthis pealeii. Next base: position 43,416,274 of record CM042150.1, on the reverse strand, counting down.
GAATAACAATGTGTTATAAGTATCAATATTTTGTCTATAGAAATTCTGGATTATTATATATTGATCTAGCAGAACTATCCGAACTATGACTGAACTAAAAGGATTTTAGGAACACCAGGGGGTGAGAGTGAAAGGTGGAAGTGAGGAGTAAGAGATGGAGTAAAAGGAAAATAATTTCACAAATTCTTTATTATTTTTTTTTAATCGCTTAGAATTTGAGTAATATAATGTTCGTTCATTTTTAACTTCTTTTACTCATAAGATATTATTTCAAAAAATGTTACCCTAAACTCGTGAGTGTTTTGAAATATAATTTTATTTTTCTTAAAAGTCTTTTGTACTTATGACAAAACTTTAAAATCAGTTCTTAATCTTAGAAATAATGGCTTATGATATTTACCTTCTTTTTATTAGCAGTAAATAAACTAATAACAGATAAGACGCAAAACATTTTTATTTAATTGCTTATTGAGTTTGTGATAAAATTGTATTCGTTTGATTTATTTTCTTTTTTATCCTTAAATAATGTAACAATAAAAAGAATCTAATAATTAAACATGTGTCCTATATTTGTAGGAGGAACATAAAGTAAAGTAAAGTTGTCGGGGTGGTCTAAAGTCGGTGTCAGCCAATCAGCGAGGGAGTCTATCCCCTTTTTACTAGCGCTAAACCAAGGACATTGGGGTTTTTGTCTGAGATGGAGCGCCACGCCTACCATCAGCTCCTTACTTTACCGCACAGATCCCTGTGCTACTCATACGCTGTGTTTGCGAGGGCCGGTATCGAATTAGGAACCGTGTGGTTTCTAGCCGAACGCTCTACCGACTGAGCTAACCCGATCCTTATTGCGAATCAATTCAAACGAAAAAGATTTTGTTTATTTTATGAATAGATTACTTGTTAGTTTTTGGACATTCAAAAGGCTGGTCTCCAATCTCCCTAAGTGGGTTTAATTAAGAAGAGTTTATTGTGGATGTTGTCATTCCAGAATCATTGTCATTGTGCATGGAGGAATCCATTAATAGTTTACTTGTTAGTTTTTTGACATTCTAAAGGCTGGTCTCCAATCTTCCAAAGTGGGTTTAATTAAGAAGAGTTTATTGTGGATGTTGTCATTCCAGAATCATTGTCATTGTGCATGGAGGAATCCATTAATAGTTTACTTGTTAGTTTTTTGGACATTCAAAAGCTGATCTCCAATCTCCCAAAGTGGGTTTAATTAAGAAGAGTTTATTGTGGATGTTGTCATTCCAGAATCATTGTCATTGTGCATGGAGGAAACCATTAATAGATTACTTGTTAGTTTTTTGACATTCTAAAGGCTGGTCTCCAATCTCCCAAAGTGAAATCAAGAAGAGTTTATTGTGGATGTTGTCATTCCAGAGTCATTGTCATTGTGCATGGAGGAATCCATTAATTTTAGTTTTCAAGTCAGTATATGGAAGGTCAAATCTAAATACGATTTGGCTGCTAAGTTGGCTTTTAATTTCTTCTCATTCCGATGTGTTATTTTATCAGAAGGCTTTTGTTTTTTATTGTTTTTGTTTTTTTGTTTTATTTTGTTTTTTTTGTTTTTTTGTTTTGTTTTGTTTTTTAGGGCTGATTTTCATGAGCCCAAACTAACTGGCCACGTTTTTTCTTGTTGTTAGTGTAACATTGTTGTGGACACGGTCAAAAAGTACTTACTGACGTGCTGGAAATAACGAGAAGCCATAAGAGACTTTTTTATAGGGAAATGCAATGCATTATGGGTGAGTAATTGGAGATAAAAAAACAACACTTACCTGAAAAGTGAGAATGGGTCATTTCGTGAACAGGCGTCAGTGAAGAAGAAGAAGAAGAAGAAGAAGAAGAAGAAGAAGAAGAAGAAGAAGAAGAAGAAGAAAGAAGAAACGAAAGGAGAAGGAACGAAAGCAAGAAGCGTAGACAAGAAAAGTGGAATGAAAGAAGGAGAAAGGAGGGAAATACAGAACTTCATGACAATAACAAGAAACTGTTTTTCAATTTTTCAAAACAGATTTGTTGACAAGTGTAGAATAGCAACACCCAAGAAAAAAAAATCTTGGAAACCACCGTGTCAGCAAAATTTATCTAAATCAACATTTTAAGCATGAAAATAAAACAAATCTATAAAAGTGAGCTAAAAATAGTTTTCATGACTTGCAGGACCTGTGGATATACCACAGTATGATAATCTAATTATTACAACGTTTGATATATTTACTTAAGAGCGAAATAGTTCAATATACAAAAAGTATAATAATCTTGATTTAACTCTCTCTCTCTCTCTCTCTCTCTCTCTCTCTCTCTCTCTCTCTCTCTCTCTCTCTCTCTCTCTCTCTCTCTCATATATTTTTCTTTCTTTCCTTCTTTTCATCCTTTCACTGTGTTAACACTAGCAGAACCTGTGGATATACCACAGTATGATAGTTTGATTATTACAACGTTTGATATGTTTACTTAAGAGCTATTGCGAAATAGTTCAATATACAAAAAGTATAATAATCTTGATTTAACTCTCTCTCATATATGTTTCTTTCTTTCCTTCTTTTCATTATGATCGATTGAAACAGATTAGTGTCATCGCTTCCGCGCGCTTGTCTCCCTTCTCTCTATATGTTCCCTACTTTCTTTCTTTCTTATTATATTTTCTCGGTGTAACATTGTCCTCTTTATGATAAAAACGGAATGGTCGATTATTTAGCTGAGATTGCGACAGACAGAAGAAATAAGAATTCGGCAGATAAGCCACACTATATAATCAGCATTTACATTTTGCATTTCCTGGTGGACGATTTCGGCAGTGTCATTTTTAACTAGAGGGTGTTGCAAAATGACAACGGTCGGAAAATTAAGGAACAAGACTATTAATATATAGATGGCCCGAGTCGTAACGTTGAGACCAATCAAAGTCAATGACAAATAACTTGTTCTGAGAGAAATTCATTGCTTCAAAATAAATTGAGAATCGCTCTTCGAGCTGAGCTCGATAAGCCTTATTCACAGAGTTGCCATTGCTATCTATCAACATATCTATCTATCTATCTATCTATCTATCTATCTAATATATACATATACTGTAAAACTTCGTTATAAGTCATAATTTTTGTAAGCCAGAAGAAGCAATTTCGTTGAAATAAAAACCAAACATATTAGATCCAAAATGTTAAATAAGGGTTAATTCTTCTGAAAAGTCTGCATGTGAGGTATGGGAAAGTACTGTTTGATTTTTGTGATTTTAGTTTTAATTAGATTATTTAATTGAATTAATAAAAAATCAAACGGTACATTCTCACACCTCACATGCAGACATTTCAAAATCTGTCTCTGCCACTCAATCACATTCTCTTCCACATTCCTTCCTTCCCTCTCCCAACTGTGTCCACCACAACATCGGATCAATACATAAAACTAATAACATATTTCCACCTCGTCCATGTCTTCTCTCAGACAGCAAGACGACATGACCCTTCCTGAGTCACCATTTGATCTTTTACCCTTTACCATACTTGACTTATTCATTTATTTATTTAAAGGGACAGGGCTGGGTTTATTGCCCAGTGCCTGAGGCGCCCCACTTGAGGGGGAACTCCGATGGGATCAACGCATTTTTTGCACCTATTACCCATGAGCTTCTGTTCGTGGGTGTGCCCATATTAATAGGGTCTTGTGCCCGACCCGTATACGCGGGATATGTGGTAAATAAACCATATCTATTCATTCTCTTCCTCCTGCCCCCTCTCATATTGACCGCATCCACTACCTCTTTCATCCAATTCTGACCTCCGTCCCCTCTTTTACTATGCCTCTATCTTTCTGTCTTCTCTCCATCCCTTTTATCTTTTTATCACTGATATACCAATGTGTATAAACAAATAAAGTCATTCTGACTAAGTTTTTGAACTAACAGAGACGAAATATTAATTGAATTGACTCTCCGTGTTTGTTATTCACCTTTCCCGTATATTTTTCACATTTTGTCGGATTTTTTTAATCTGTTATTTTCGTCATATATATATATATATATATATATATATATATATATATAGGCATTTGTAACATCTTCACCTGATGATTGCCTCCCATGAAACCAATATGGTCGTTAATGTTCCTTTGTCACCTAATAAATAGATATGTAAAACCTTTATATATTTATTTTATTATATTATATAACAGCTCTATTTCATATTGAGCACTCTACCAATAATACTGCCTTTGGTACGCCATTCCAGCAAAAGCTGAAACAGTGACCATCCACGCTATATATATATATATATATATATATATATATATATATATATATATCATGGCTAATGTCACAAATTAAACTGACACCGTGAACAAATTAAAAACACTCAAGCCGAATACAGACCGGTAATCCTGAAATTTTAAATTCCCAGGTTTTAATTACTGCAATTGTTTTCGGCGATTTTTACGTCTTTTTTTGTACAATAATTTTTATAATCGAAATTAATTGTGAAATCCAGCGAAAGCCACTCGTGAATTAGAAATAATTCTTTGTTCGGGAAGTAAAGACCTACGTACATAAAATCGTATTTAAATTAAGTAGCAGCAGAAGAATTATTGTTGAACTTTTAAAAGGTAGGCTTAAATACTAATGCAATACTTAAATGCAGAGATCAATTTTGAGTTCTATAATGTTATAATAATAATATATCTTTTCAGCTAGGTCTGAGACCTCAGCTGTTCCTTATAAACATTCATCTTAATTCCACAGAATATTTATACTCTTTCCACAGATTATAAACCTTGCCTTAAAGGAGTTTAGAGATGAGGCATTCACTATTGAAGATGGTAGTTATTCCATCTATTCACCACTCAGTTACTAAAATAATTTTGTCTTGCATTTGCTTTACAAAAATTTAAGAGTTTTAATTTATGACCCCTGGTATTGATATTTTGAGCAATGTTTAGTAGATCAAAGTTCGTTGAATAAAATCCATGTGTATATTTGTAGTGTTACGTTCGCCTATCGTTTTCAACGTTCACACGCTATTTTCCATCAGAGAAACCAAAGAAAAGACGAGAGGAGCACATGCAAATTGGCAATAGAACAACAAGACATATATATATTATTTTATAACGTAGTTTTATTCAATAATTCGAGTCTCGAGAGGAGTATAAAGTGGAAGTCCGCAGGTATATATGTGTAATATATATCCGCAATGGGGATATTCATCGTGACGCTGTCTGTTTTGCGTTTGAGTAGGACGGCGAGATAGGATGCTTTATAGCCTTTGTTCATGGGTCATAGTCGATTCGAACACACATATACATATAACTTGAATGAAATACAAAGGTGACAATCTATAGAAAAATTCTATGACGGAATGTAGCACTTATCTTTGTTTTAGTTGATTCATTTCTTGGTTCGGCCATATCTGTGTGGATGACCACTCCGGGTCTAATTGCTTCTATGCCGCATGGGGGTGATATCGACTACCCCCAACGGGATCCAGAGTCCAACTAATGTAGTAATAGAAATTTCTCCCCCCCCCCAAAAAAAAAGGTAGTGGTGTACATTTCTGTCTATCGCTTGGCCCTCTCTTTCTCCAAAATGCCAAGTGGCATGACTAAGCAAAATTTGGCCGTAGAGTCCTTCGGTACTTAGTTGTTGGGGTCATTTACTAGGACACGCACCTCAGCTCTGACGTCACAGAGTTCTAAGAATATTCTGGGGTGTTCCTTTTTGGCTTTGGAATTTCGTTTCTATTTTGCCTGTTATTGATTATACGTAACAGTAGACTTCAATCATATCCCCTCTTGTACGTCGTTAAACCAAACTTGGTAAGTCAATGTTCCTAAGTCTTTCTTCATACGAAAGTTTTTTTTTTTAAATCATTCATTACCTTAGTAGCTCTCCTCTGAACTCCCTTAAGAAGTTCTGTAGCTTATTTTTTCTGTCAGAAGCCATGGAACCCACTTGGCTACAACTCGTCTAGTCTTCAATTCTTCTGTAAAAATGGTTTGACATGTCATTGTTATTTATATATCTTGGTGTAAAGGTTAACAAGCTAGTCTCGCTGATCCATTACCATTAAAAAGCGAGTTGATCCTCGCTGAATATCCCAGTCTTGCGACTTTGTGTCAATAAATAATTTTTATATCATGTGCATACGTGGAGTATTTCATAAATCTACGTAATAAAATTGTCTTTAGATTAAGTGGCAACAGAAGAATTATCGTTGAACTTTTAAAAGATAAGCTTAAATATTAATGCAATACTTAAAAATTCAGAGATCAATTTTTAATTCTGTAGTTTATTGTTGCTATTGCATAGCTATTTGTACTGACCCCACATGGGAAAACCAAATATATTGTTTTGGAAATCTCTCTTCCTCTTTCTCGCTTTTATCCATTTGTTACACATTTTACTGGTCACATCGTCGCTATGACAACGTCTATCCTTTATCCAACAGATTAACTTTAGCTTGGTTTGGTTTGTTTGTTTTGTTTTACGGCATATCAAACTCAGTGGGTCATTTAATGCCGATAAAGTTTTGAAATAAATCAATTCTTAATGGATAATACAATTTTTTTGTAAATACATTTTTCTATTTAACCCATAGATGGGACACTAACAGGTACTACCACTCCGGGCCAGAGTGGACCAGGGAGCAATGGTAATGAAGGAGTGCTCCACATTCCCCAAACCTCCAAAACTGGAACCTCACTATCAGATAGAGTTTAACATCATTCCCAGGACATGTAGACCCGCAGCCACCGCCTTCTAGCACCCATATGATAAAAAGGGGTTGGGGCTTGCCATAAGGGCAATGGGGTTGGGAAAATCATATAGGTGCTAGGGCTTGACGTGACCAGCCGATTGATCGGGGGGGCCTCTCCGACCGCCCGTCTAGACCAAGAGAGGGCAAAAGTGGAGTATTGCATATCATGAACTGCTCATCCACCTGGGCTCTATCCTTAAGCATCAGGTCACCACCCACGGCTAACAGTGGCCCCATTGGGGGAGTCTTACCCCTCTGCAGAGGTGCAGTCGGTGCATTCTAACGCCCCAGCCGACAGGGCGGAATATTAGCTTGAATTTCATACATAAACAGATATTCAAATATACAACTTGTACTCATATTTCAATGACCAAATCTAATTTAAGCTGAATCTATGCTGATTTGTTATATATTGACTTGGGATGAACACTATCGACCTCAGTGACCCTACAGTCGCAACCACGAAACGGCGTGTCAGAATTCCTTAACACCAGCGTATTTCATCAGTTTCGGCATGCTGAAAGCGTGCCAAAAATAAATAAGGAGTTCGTAAAGGCCCACGTGTTGGTCGTATTCATCGAAATTTGTTTGGCGAATCCGAAGTTAGGATAGATGAACTCGTTCGTTAGAGTCGGAGTCCGTTATAAAAAAGTTGGATACATACCTTTCATATATATATATATATATATATATATATATATATATATACATTTATAAATAATAAAAGTCCAGAGAAGTTTCACCATAAGGATCCAAAGTAAGTCAACTTTTCCACACACATATATAAATATATATATATATATTATATATATATATATTTTAAAAGATAATATATAAAAAGAGAGCTACTAAGGTAATAAAAAATATATATCCATATTAAAAAGCCCTCGTGGTGGCCTAAAGTTGGTATCAGTCGAGTTGGTGAGGGCTCGTTCCTAGTTGGACGCTCTAACGACTAAGCTAATCCGGTAATAATAATAATAATTAATAATAGGTTTAACATGTCAGTCTTTACACTTTCCTTTTCTACTAGCTACCTATTAAGGATTCAATACTTTCTCTACATGAAGATTTATTTTCCTATCAGGACATATCCCCATACAACTCCGTATAAATTTCCTTGTATCTCATGTCATGTTTGTATTCTCTTCTATTAAGATTGACCAGGCAATAAAATATCCTAGTTATTACTTTGTTATATACTGGACCCGTCAAGGAACACGAACACTTGTATTATAAAAATATAAAATTATATCTTTATTTCCTCGGTTGTGTGCAGACTGAGAGTCGTTAGCAGGGGTTACACATACATGGAGCCTTCGGAGTTCTCTGCAAGCGATCTCGAACCTGATCTTCGTCTGCCAAATTGATTTTCACAGGCTTTTTTTTTATAGTTCAACTCACGATGTCCCGCCTCTTTGATCATGACACCTACGCAGTTTTTCTATAGACACACTTCATTGTCCACGCAGCCTGTTTTCATTGGTTTGGGCTACGCCTACAGATTTTCTGCGCCTACACAGTGTCAAATGTACACCTGCATCTTTAGGTGCCAAAGGTCAGTTCAATGCCATATCCTGTCTTTGTTCCAGGCCCGCACTTGACACCACGCACTTCCTGCATGCATCCCGGTCTCCAGGTGCAAACCGATTTACCAGGCAATATATTACACTTCGCCGTGAATTGTTCTCACATTTATTCTCTACGAGGAAATTAGTTATAATTCTTCCACAACAAAATCATTTACGTATGTTGACAAGTTGAGAATACAGGAGCATTGGTTGAACGAAATCCTTTCAAATCGCATAAGAAAAGAAAGAAAAAAACGGGAAAGAAAAAAAGCGTAGATAACGTATGTAATTACCCAATGCGACACAAGATCAATTTTTAAGTATTTTTAGTATTCGTCAGTGATGCCCTGAGTCATGGAAGATTTCATATCTTCTCTCCGGTCACGCACTTGAGCAAGTGACATCTTTACAATTGTATAACAAGAGGACCACACCAACACCCAATCAGATTCGTCAGCGAATATCCCCCCCCCGTTATTTATGGGTATACACATATATGTTGAAAGGAAAAATAAACAAGGAAAGAAAATGCTGAATGGATAAGGTAGGTTTCTAACACGTGTTTCGGCCAGGAGTTTGTTCATGTACATATTATTCTATCTATTATTATTTTATGTAAAATAAAATAATAACAATAGAAAACTACAAAATCTTTAAGCATACAAAGAATAACGGCCATCATCAGAGTAGTTTTCTATTATTATTTTATTTTATATTTAAAATAATAATAAATAGAATACATATGTACATGAACAAATTCCTGGCCAAAACACGTGTTAGTAAATCTATCTTATCATTCAGCATTTTCTTTTCCTGTTTATTTTTCCTTTCAACATACTGTCGGATTCGCTTCCATTTTCAACTTATATACACATATATGCACATTCACATATATACACACAAAAACACGTACACTATATATATATATATATGACATAAAACACATACACTATATATATATATGACATATTAAAATTCTCCGTTTTTCCCCAACGAATTTTTTCATTCAAAGTAAAATTTCACTCTGATGAAGGTCGAATCTTCTCTGTGTGCGGAATATTTTCACACAGATGAACTGACCGAAACACATGTGTAAGTGATATTGATTAAATTTATCTTTTATTATCCATTCTGTTCTTTCTTTTCTTTATTCATTCTTCTTCATATTGTCGGATTCATTTCCAATTTCATTTTTACACACACACACATATATATATATATATATATATATATATATATATACAGATATCACAGACGCTGCCACTGTCGATAACAACAGAGACAAAGAAGCCGTTAAACAGCAATAACATTTGACAAAGGGTATCTAACGAACCTGAAAATTTATGACCAAAAAATAATTAAAAATAAGTGAATCCAATACTCCATAATATCGAGTTCATTCATTTATACATTTTTAATGCTTCATAATAACGCCCAAATTTTAAAAAAAAAAATCTATTATATATATATATATATATATATATATATATATATATATATATATTTCTTCTTCGTTGAAAATATGAATAGTTATAACTGTAATAAAATATTTACAAATGAATCAAATTTTGGCATTAGATAACCCATAAGGAGTTGATATACCATTTAAGCAAATAAACCAAACCAAACAATTCATTAAGAACATTTTGGTCGTATAATCAGATAAGGTTCGTCAAAAGTTTGTATTGGTTTCTGTGTTGGCTTCTGCATTGGTCTGAAGCAAATTAGTAGCCATGTTAATCCGATATTTCTTCTGCTCTGGTGTTAGAAGCCGTGGAACCGACTAGGCTACAACTTGTTTTGTCCCCAATTCTTCTGTAAGAATGGTTTGACATGACACAATAGAAATACGTCCACACAGACGTCTAAATAGCATTATTTCCAAGACTTCAGAACCAGTAGCCGATGGCTTTCAGTATGGCACGCTAGATTCAATCAATTCAATTTATAATCATCATGTCATGCTGATAGCATGGATTCTCTCTCTCTCTCTCTCTCTCTCTCTCTCTCTCTCTCTCTCTCTCTCTCTCTCTCTCTCTCTCTCTCATTCTCGGCAGTCCTCCTCATGACATCTAGTATCCGTACAGAGTTGATCAATGTAATTTTTGTTTACTCAGCTGTGTCCATGTGTAAATGTCTGCAGGAGAACGTCACTTATGAGTTTGTGCTTACTTCTCCAACAGTTTCCTGCGTGTCTTGTTCGTCTTATTTAGATAGTTTGTGTTATAGGAGATAAGTGTCCGTACGTGGATTCCGACGAGGCCGTAATACAAGCCATAGAGGTAAATCCGGTGAGTAGTATCAAGTGAGTTCGGTATCGCGCAGTCAGTGTGCTTCGTCCCCCATCACGACCTCGACAGAAGCATCCGAAATTGCCGAATAGTACCTCAAAATATCAGGCTAGCTTAATACGTCTAAAGCTGTGGATACCTCCGAGGCCAGGCTCCAAGCCATAGAGGCAAATCCTGCGAAAAGCACTGAGAGTATCAAACGAGTCGGATCTCACAGTATAATGTGCTTCATTACTATCACGACCTCTACAGAAGCATCTAAACCTGTCGAATTGTACCTCAAATATCAGGTTAGCTTATGTAAGCCGAAAGCTGTGGATTCCTCCAAGGCTGTGCTCCAAGCCATAGAGGCAAATCCGGCGAGTAGCACTGAGAGTATCAAACTACTCGGAATCTCATAATCCAATGAGCTTGCCACTTCACGACCTCAGCAAATATCCGGAGTTGCGGATTTGTGCTCCAAAATATCAAACCCTGTCAGGTACGCCTAAAACCGTGGCTTCTGTCGAGGCCGTGAGCCATAGAGGCAAATCTGACGAGTAGCACTCTCAAAATCATCTGAAACTGTCGTGTTGTACCTCGTGTTACCAAAATATTGCAAATCTTTTGACTCACTCTAGTAGATTCCTGGAAATTTAATAAAAATGACTTTGAGGACGCCACTCACAATTATTTTCATGGATACTTTACGTGTGGCAAGCGATAACAACTGTAGATAACGATTCTTCATTTTATGATATGGGTGTCCAAACAGACATAAAATTAGATATAACCGTCGCCAACAGGTAATTTTTCAACACGCCTTGAACAATTCAAGAGACATTTTAACGGTAATATTGGCAAACTGCGGATAGTCAAGAGAAAGTTATAGAGTCATTGTGTGACGGGGTCTGCGTAGAAGGAAAATCCATAGCCTCTTCACAAAATTCTATTCAAATTACAGTGAATAATGATTACACTGGGGAAAATGTTTTGTCTCTTTAGTTGAACTTACTAACAATGGTCTGCTCGTATAGCTCTCCAACATATATATATATATATATATATATATATATATATATATATATATATATATATGATAAAGAAGATTGCTTACCAGGGAATAGAATATCGAGTTAATCACAACATCGAGAGTCGACACGAATATTAACTCAGTAACCAAGCTACCTTAATTTACATATATATATATATATATATATATATATATATATATATAAGTAAAGTCGTCGAGGCGGCCTAATGTCGGTATGAGCCATACAGCGAGGGAGTCTATCCCCTTTTTAATAGCGCTAGACCAAGGAGACTATTTTTTCGTCTGAGGTGGAGCGCCACACCTACCATCAGCTCCTTACTTTACCGCACAGATCCATGTGCTACTCATACGCTGAGTTGGCGAGGGCCGGTATCGAACTAGGAACCTTGTGGTTTCTAGCCGAAAGCGTGTATGTAAGCGAATGGTTTAAAACAGACCGACTCGGGTTTCACGCAGATCACAAAGTATATTTATATTTATGTACTTT